>CM026551.1:41981533-42589033 GCA_015143295.1 Tetracentron sinense | reverse complement strand
AGCCTTCTTGGAAGAGCTGGTAAGGGTGGGACACCTTAGTCAGTACATCATTGCGAAAGGGGAAGGAGGTAAGAGCCTGACTCGGGGGTCAGAGGGCACACATGATCTCACAAACCAAGAAGTCAACCTGCTTGCCCTGCCTTCGGGAACTATAAACTTGATTTAGTGCCCACCTTCACTATGATGCAACCTAAGCCAAGAAAGTTATGCCAAGGCATGAAAGATCTCGCACCAGAAGGAGGTCTCCTGGGTAGAGCCAGGGCTAGGTACATCACATTAAATGCGCATGAAACTCGAGGTGTCCTAGGCAGGGGCGCCAACGCTTGTTCGTTTGCATAGTTATCCCAAACGATAATTATGCTTCTTAGAGCCTCGGGTGAACCCCAAGGTACTAAGAAGGGGGGCATTTATAAAGGTAAAAAATGGTAAAGACATACGTATGGATAGTTGTCAATATCGACGGCCCTGATTACATCAAGACTCATGGTCCGATTGATCGGACCAACCTCGATCTCCACTTCGGACCTGAACCATGGAACGCATATGAGTGAATACTCTTGACCGAACTCTAGTTTGGAGAGTCCATAACAAGTGGTTCCAAGAATCACCAGATTAAATATATAGTTGTTTAAGATCAATCTGATCGTTGAAAGTCCTGAATTACATCAAGGCAATCTCCCCCGTAAAGAGGAAACCAAATTTGTTATCCCGCTGGTAGCATATTATGTGAATAGAAAGACTTCCACTTCGGGAAGAAGTAGAGGGGGGAAGGTGATTGGTTAAACCTAAATCTGTTTCCAATAAATAAAGAGGTAAGGAACCAAAGAAAGGACCCCTGATTCTCTGACATAGAATTACATCGAATCTCCCTTCTGTAGATTAAGTAAATTACTATCTCTTTCTTTCTTTTCTATCCCCCCTTTTATTATCTCATTTTTAACTTGATCGTCAGAGTGTATTCGTAGTTCAACCTGCCTATTTATTCCAAACAATCAAAGCTACTGTAGTTGTTCAGGAGGTGACACGCGATATCAAGTTTTCGTAAGTAGGTATTTCCCCCCCACAAAAAGAAATCATCAATCCTAGGCAACTAGTATTTGTAATTGATTGTCACTTTATTCAACTACCGATAATCAATACATAATCTCATTGTTCCATCCTTTTTGACGAACAAAAATAGGTGCACCCCACGACAAAGTGCAAGGCCGAACAAAACCTTGATCCAATAGCCCCTAGATCTGCCCTTCCAGATCCTTCAATTCGGTCGGTGCCATCATATAAGGTACTTTCGATATTGGTGAAGTACTCGACACCACATCAATACTGAAATCCACTACCTTCCACGGAGGTAACCCCAATATCTCTTTAAATACATCTACAAAATAGGAGACGATAGGTATTTGCTTCATCACAATACCCTGATCCACACTCCCGATGTGAGAGAGGAATCGTCTAGTCAACCCCTCCACTAAGCGACTACTCTGAAACAGAAATGGTAACTCACCAGAAATCGAAAAGTCACAGTTTTCTCAAAATGATATAACTGAACATTAAAATACTGCTAACCAATTCATACCATAGCTGACATTGAATTTCCGCATCTCGAGTACCAATAAGTTAGCTAGCAAAACTCTTTTCCCAACATTGATTGGACAAGGTCAAGAGTAGATGACTCCCCCAACGGCGTCACCACTGAAAACTCTACTTCTAAGGTTTCTGGCACCAAACCCAAAGCATTAAAAACCAATACTGAAATAAAGGAATGTGTAGCTCCCGAATCAAATAATACTCTAGCAATGCAATGGTAAATGGGGAGTGTACCTTCCACCACTGCATCCGATGCCTTCACATCCTTTTACACCACCAAGAACATCCTAACTTGACCCCGTGACTGATTTGGAACCTGTGTTGGCAAGGTAATGACCCTAAAGGGGGGTGAATAGGGTCTATGGCAGTTTTTAAAAGTTAGACTCTAAGTCTTTTATGCAGAATGAAATTTATTGCAACTAAAGATTTAATCAAAGTAATACAGAAATTAAGGGAAGAGTTAGAAGATCAAACACAGAGATTTGTTCACGAGGTTCAGCAATTCCAGCCTACTCCCCACCTCAAGCTGTTCCAACTAGAGGATTCACCACAATTCTTTTAAATCACACAAACTCCTTCACAGGTGGAGCCTAAACCGTTACAGTCTCTTTTCAGGTCGAGAAAGAACCATTACACACCCTCTTTTAGGCTGGGTTGAAACCTTTACCATGAAAGAGCTCTTCCCTCTCTTGCTGAAATGAAGCAACTACTTCAAATGCAAGAATCTAAGATTCTTAACTTTCTTTAATGAAAGATTTGTAGATTTAAAAATCCGATATGAATGCTCCTGAATTGAGCTGAATAAGAGTGGACAACAAATCTAATGAAATCTCTCAAAATAAATGGAGTTGAATAGCTCAAACGAGATTTTGGGGATTTCTAAGTGTATGAGTGATTGTGAAATCAATGTAAGTGGAAGAGTAATAGATTGGAGTTATTTCACTGATCAAGATGTGTATTTTTTTTATAAATAAACTCATTTTATAGCTCATGATCCAATATGACCGTTGATGAAGCATTTAATGCAAATAAGGTCATTGAAAACTAGCTGTTACAGAGTTTTTCTATTTCAGACTTCATTTTGTCGACGAAATTGGGTTACCATCTCAATTCATCGCTGAATCCAAAAACAGTGAGTACAGGACAATTTCCTGTCTCTATTTCGTCACCAAAATCAAATCACCCCTATGATTTCGTCGACGAATTCAGAACAAAAATTTATTTGTCTTTTTTGGATCAGAACTTAATGATGGGAATGACTTCCTAGGTCATTTAGCAATCCTTTAACATGATTTTTATGAGTTTTTAGGGCCTTAGAATGATGTCCAATTTATGTCCTAGGCTCCTATGGTCAATCTAAGTATTTTGAACAATCAACTTACCATATTTTGAGGACTTCTTACATATGTCCTAGACACTCTCAAAATATTATAAGTTTCTTGAGAGTTGATCTTTGCCTTGATCTTGGGTCTTGTGATTTGGCTTTGTCTTCAAGGGACCCGACTTGGACTATGGGCACAACTTTGAATCTTCAATTTTTACTTGAGTTGAACACTTTCTTGAGTAACTTCCATTCTTTTTGCTTGAGTGAGGTACTTATTTTCTTATAATCTGAAATGATCAAGCATTAAACAGAATTATTAGTACCATTAGATTCATTGCATTATTGTGTTATTATCAAATTTTAAGGGTACCTAAGGTTGTAACATTGAGGCTAACAGTCTGGCCCTACGGCTGCTCACTCCTCTTGGGCTTAGGAAAATTTCTCTCAAACTGTCCTTTCTCCTTATAGTTGTAACACACCCCATAGAAATCCCTAGGTTCTGCTTGCGATGCAGGTGCTGCAAGAACCATTGTCGAAGACTCCACTAGAGCGGCCGTCCTCTGACACTTCCATTGCTGATGTTGTTGCTGTCCCTTGGGATGCCCCTTCTGATCTTGCTAAGGCACAAAATTTTCCTTATCCCTTTGCTCAATCTTCTGCTCCCTGCCCTTGTGGCAAGCTAAGTTGTCCTACTCAATGACTAGGGCTCGTTCAATGACTTTGGTATATGACCTTAGTCGGAGCCCTACAACCATCTTTCAGATCGAAGGAGTCAACCCGTCCTTTTTCTTCACAAAGAGCACTAGAGCTCCCCAAGGTGAGATGCTAGGCTGGATGAAACCAAGGCCCTGTAATTCTTACAACTACTCCTTTAACTCCTTAAGCTCAATAGGGGCCATCCTATACGAAGCCCTTGAAATCGGCACCATGCTTGGAGCCAACTCAATCGCGAACTCGATTGCCTGATCTGGAGGCAATCCCGATAAGATCTCCGGAAAAACATCCATGTACTCACATACAATGGGAATGGATGTGGAGTCTGTACTTCTACGTTCTCGAGACTGAGAGCTGCAAAACGAGCAATGTCTATCCTTTGAAGTCCCCTGAAATGAAATGGCTTTAACCCAGTGGGTTTAAAGTTCACCACCTTCTCGAAACACGCCACGTGCCCATGGTGAGCTGAGAGCCAATCCATACCTAGGATAACATCAAAATCCAAATCCTGAAATCCCAGAATGATCAAGTCGACTGGCAACTCGTGCTGCATGACTTGCACAACACTGCCCAGATACACTTTATCTGTCTCCATAGACTTGCCCAATGGAGTTGAAATGGAAAATTCCTGAGGTAGCTTACTTGGCTTGGACGTAAAGCCTTCGGCAAAACTAGGTGAGACGAACGAATGAGTGGATCTCGTGTCAATCAACATTCTTGCTAGACACTCATTCACTAGCAAAAATCCTGAGAATGATAATTATCCAAGTTATAATTTGCTATGTGCATAATACATATTAACACATGCATAACAATAAGCATCACATAGTATATATATATACGCAACACATCATGGCAATTCTAGAACTTTAACAACATCATTAGATGCCTGTGCGTCTATATCCGTCATGGCAAAGACCCTGCCCTGGTTAGCCTGACGAGGCTGCTGGGTGGGCGGCAAGGATCTAGAGGCCTGAGATGAAGACCCCTGCAACGAAGTCTGCCTGCTTGGAGGTTGGACTCCCTGTGGTCCAGACTGTGACTGCTTACGCGGGCAATCCCGAAGCACGTGACCCATCTCGCCACAGTGGAAGCATCCACCTGACAATCTTCGGTAATCCCCTGTCTTGTGCTGACGACCACAGACAGTGCACTCCTCAAAAGTCTGTGATGTGGAGGAAATCGGAGGCATAACCCTTGTAGCCTATGATGCCGTAGGACGCGGTGCCTGAGGCACAAAAGAAGGTCTCTGAGCCGACATCGGTTGGGAGACGGTGCAATCCTAGTCCTCTTCTCGGACTGTGAAGAACTACTCGATTGACCCCGAGACATGCTCTTCCCAAAGCTACTATCTCTTCTTCTCATAAAATCTTCCGAATTCTTTTCGGCGATCTTCGCCTTCCCTACTATCTCTCTCCAAGACTCCACTTGGAGAATGGACACCCGATCTCGGATGAAAGCCTTCAAACCCATCTCAAACTTTCTGACCCGTAGGTCTTCAGTAGCAACCAAGTGCGGAGCAAACCTCAACAACTCGGTGAACTTAGCCTCATACTCGACTACGCTCATCGTTCCTTGCTCCAAAAGCATAAACTCCCTTGCATATTGTTCCCAAATGAATCTGGGAAAGTACTGTTCACGGAAAGTCTCTAGGAATTCCTCCCATGTCCACGATTCACTTGCCTTAGCAAAATCTCTCTGCCTTTGAGCAGCTCACCACCAATGTTCGGCTTCACCTTCCATCACGAAGGAAGCCCATTCAACTCTTTTTTCCTCAGTGCATCGGAGAGCCCGAAAGGTCTTCTCCAACTGCATAATCCAAGACTCTACCACCACTGGGTCCAGAGTGCCATAAAATGTCGGAGCCCGTAGTCTCCGGAAAGCTTCGAGCCCTGCGGTATGATGCACCTTTGTAGACACGGGAGTAGCCAGTGGGGTAGGAGTAGGTCTAGCTACCAACAAAGCTAATGTCTCGGCTATGGAATCCATAGCATTCGTAAAGTACAACGGCTCCTCCTCTCGGAACCTCGCCCTCGACTCTCCGGGTATGGTAACCACAATCCCGAATGGCGTGTCTCATGATATCAAATCCTGAGATCAATTGGCAAAACATGAGTCTAACTTAGATACCAAACCTCACACATCATATATAGCAATTCAATAACATGAAATGCTATTACGCATATAGTATACATCAAAGTATACACATAAGAACACAATCACAACTTAGAGTTTTCTAGCGTAGCTAAGACACTTGTATTGAGCATCTACCCTTTCCTTTTTGTACCAAGACTATGGACATAGTCTAACTAGAAGACCAACCTAAGGATTCACTTGATACCGGTTATGTCGTGGTAACAAACCTAAGACAACCAAGTCTATCTGAGTTCTAAGTTCAACTCAGAGAACTTACTTCTGCTTAGTCTAAGAGAAACCGATCCCTAGAGTAGAACAACTCTAGTTCCAACTTAATGCCTTGGCTCTGATACCAAGTCTGTCATCACCCAAAATACCCCATAGGAGTTAGGGATACTTTGACTCGTGACTGCCGTATCATACCTCCGATATGATACATAAGGCACACATAAAAACCTGTCAGAGTACCTGAACATACATAGCGGAAACGATATGCAATGAACAGTGGAAACAAAAACACTAAACATACCAGAAGTAAAGCAAATACTCCTATAACTTGGTCCAAGTAGGAATTAACCAAATATACATGTGAGAATCCAAAAGGTGGAGTGGACAAGTCTCACTCTCACATAACAAAACATAGTGTCAAATCTAAGTAGATCAACAAAAGTCGAAGTCTCGACACCTATCTACTGAACCATCGTCCTGGTAGTGGTTCATAGAAGGCTCTGGGTCGAAGTACCCTTCCTCTACCCAAGGCTCCGTGCCACACAGATCAAAAGGAGCCCGAGCACCTGCCGATGATAACAAATATCAGCTAAGCGTGGAATACTCAGTGTATACAAACTAATAACAATAAAGCAATAAGCATAGAGTATACAACTCATGAAGAATGAAACCCTTAAAACACGTCAAAGCGTGGAAACCATGATATAGCACATGTGAGGAAATCCGAAAACCAAAACCAATTCCGTGTGAGTCAAGCGGTAATCATAGTTTGATGAGTTCATAGATTTCATAGATTTCATGGAGTTACTTAGAGTCATTTATGATCCTTAGAGACGTAGAGATACCATAGAGCAATACCATAAAGCAGATACCATAGAGATCTTAGAGCATTTCGTTTATGATCCTTAGAGCTTGTGAGACGATCTTAGAGCTTATCATAGAGTTTTTGTGAGTTTAGTATTGATCCCTAGAGCTTGCGAACTGATCTTAGAGAAATCATAGAGTTGTTTAGAATCATTCCTTGTGAGTCATTATTGAAAACCCTTTTTCAATACTTTGAGAAATCCAAGGAAAACATCGGTTCATGTGAGACATGCGAGCATATGAGAAAAATAACATGTTTAAAACACCCAAAAACCCTTAGAGGCATTTACACAAACACATAGAAGGCATAATAGTAATATCTTACACCCAAGTATACAAACAACATCCTTTCACACCATACTAATCAAGATATATGCATAGAAGAGCTTAAGAAGAACAATATTTAGTAACTTAGTAGTATTGCAAGATTGGTAGTAGAGTGTATCTACCTTGGTGAAATCAAGGATTTTGATTCCCAAAAGCTTGAACAAGCAAGAACCTTGAGTTCTTGGTTGAGAAACACCAAAAGAATAGAAGAACCTTGATCTTCCTTCAAGCTTGAACAATACCTAGTTCTTCTTCTTCTTCTCCTCTCAAAATCCTTCAAAAACGATGCACTAAGGGTTTCTGAAACCCTAAGGCACGAACAAGCCTTTATATAGGCAAATGGTGATGGCTAAAGTCTTAAACACCCTTAATGAAGAAAATCTGTGTATGACCAATCGATCGGTGGTACAGACCGAGTGATCGGTGGCTTACCGGTCGATCGGTGGTTTCAACCGGTCGATCGGTTGAAAACACCCTTTGAAATTTTTACCCATACAAATAAGTTAACTAGTCGATAGCTACCAATCGATCGGTAGAGGACCAGTCTATCAAAGGATAGCACTGAGCGATCGGTGATCCTCTGTTTTGCTGTAAAACCTTGTTTTCACTACTTGAATCTTTCCCAATCCAATTTCTAACACCTTTAATGTTTAAAACATACTCCTTAAGGATACATAGACCTACTAGAACATGCACACCATAAATCCAAACTCGTATATTAACATAAGGCCCATAGGCGTACAATACCACCCTTGGGCACTATTCACGCACTGTTCACTACTTAGTGAAATGAAAATTCGGGGTTCTACATGTTCACCCTCCTCTAGGGTCCATTATCTGGGCATCAATTGGTATCAGAGCTAAGTGCTCTATTTTAGATCTAACCATCTTGAGTTAAAGATTCCTTATGGCAAACATATTTGCTACTACTTTAGGAGAGGGCCAATTGACCACCCGACCTTCATTGTTCAATGGAGAAAACTATAACTATTGAAAAAACCGAATGATGGTTTATCTCCAAACTCTTGACTATGACTACTGGAAAGTGATTGTCAAAGGACCTCACCTACCTCACAAAGTAGTTGATGGTATTAGAATTCCTAAAACAGAAGATGAATGGAATGAGGCTAATATTAAACTCATCCAAACAAATGCTAAGGCAATTAGCAATTTGTATTGTGCTTTAAGTCCACAAGAGTTTAATAGAATCTCTGGATGTGATTTGGCCAAAGAAATATGAGAAAACTCCAAGTCACATATGAAGGCACGAATCAAGTAAAAGAAGAAGAGATTAGTATGTTAGTTCATAAGTATGAACTTTTTAAAATGGAAAAAGATGAATCTATAGGAGACATGTTTATTCGCTTTACCAATATTTTTAATGGACTAAAATCTCTTGGTAAGGTGTACTCCAATGCAAAAAATGTTAGAAAAGTCCTTCGCTCACTCCCAAAAAGTTGAGGTCCCAAAGTCACCGCCATTAAAGAAGCTAAGGATTTGATCACGCTTCCAATAGATGAGTTTCTTGGATCTCTCATGACACACGAGGTTATAATGAAGGATCAAGAAGATGAACCAAGAGCGAAGAAAGGACTTGCCTCTAAGATCAATTAAGAAAGTGAGGAAGAAGAGAGTGATGAAGATGATGAAATTGCTCTTATGACAAGGATGTTCTTAGAGCACAAGAAAAACTTCAAGAAAATACCTTACAAAAGAGAATTCTCCAAGGAGATAGCTAAAGGTGAATTAAGCAAGAAAGAGCAAATCATTTGCTATGAGTATAAGAAACCGGGACAAATCAAGACCGAGTGTCCCCAACTAAAGAAAGGCCAAAGATTCAAGAAAAATGGGATGAAGGCTACTTGGGACGACTCCGAAGGAAGTGGGTCGGATGACAATTCAAGTGAGAAAGAAGTCACCAACCTTTGCCTCATGGCTTTTGAAGATGAAGAGGTAAATTCTTCACCTGATGAATCTTTCTCTTATGAAGAAATTAGAGAAGCTTTTGATGATCTCTACATTGAATTTTTAAAACTTGGTTCAAAGAACAAACAACTTAAAATATTTTTCTTTCAAACTCAAATGATTCTTTACTAAAAGAGAAAAATGATTTACATAATGAGAAACTAATTCTTGAAAAAGAAAATAATGTTTTAAATGAAAAGTTAAATGAATTTCAAAATTCACCCCAAGGATTATCTTGTGAGTGTGAAGAGCTAAAAACTAAAAGTATTGACTTGACTAAAATTGCTCATACTTTATCTACAGGAGAAAATAATTTTGAAAGACTTTTGGGCCAACAAAGATGTGTCTTTGGAAAGGCCGGTCTTGGATACAACCCTTTTGCAGAACAAAAAGAGTACCAAAATTTCTTTTCAAAATCTACAAATGTTTTAAACTCACCTTCTAATGCATTCTTTACATTTAATGGAAAGAAAGTGGTTAAGAAAATTTGGGTCCCAAAATGATCAATCACTCCTAAGACCATCCACAAAGAACCACACATGGTTTGGGTCCCAAAAGGAACTCATCCTCCCAAGACTATTCAAAAATCAATGTGGGTTACATCCAAAACTGTGTGGGTTTGGGAGGAAATTATGTTGGAGTTACTTAAACTTTGTCTTGTAGGTATGTTTGAAATCTAAATCCTCAAAGACAAGATGGTTCTTAGATAGTGGATGCTCAATGCACATGTCAGTGAACAAAGAGTTATTCATCTCAATCACTCCAAAGGATAGAAGACATGTGACCTTCGGGGACAACGCAAAGGGAAAGGTTATCGGCATAGGTAATTTTGGGAAGAACTCTACCACTTTTATTGAAAATGTCTTACTTGTTGAAGGGCTTAAGCATAATTTAATTAGTATTAGTTAATTATGTGATAAATGACTAAATGTATCTTTCAAATCAAAAGTTTGTATCATTAAGGATAAAGATAACATTAATACCATGTTTATAGCTCATAGATATGAAAATGTTTACACAATTGATTTTGATGAACTAATCACTCAAAACCTTATTTGTTTTTTAGCAATTAATGAAACTAGTTGATTGTGGCATAGAAGGTTAGGCCATGCAAGTATGGACTTACTATCTAAATTATCTAGAAAAGAACTTGTTAAAGACTTACCAAAAATGAAGTTTTTAAAGACAAAGTTTGTGATGCTTGCCAACTAGGAAAACAAATAAAATCTTCTTTAAAAAAGAAACTTGTAATCTCCACTTCTAGGCCATTAGAATTATTGCATATGGATTTGTTTGGGCCTAATGATGTTGCTAGTTTAGCCGGAAAACTCTATGCTTTTGTTATTGTAAATGACTACTCTAGATTCACTTGGGTGCTATTTCTATCTCATAAAAGTGAAGTGCATGCTCTATTTGAAAAATTCTTTAAAAGAGTACAAAATGAAAAAGGCTACTCAATTAACTTAATTAGAAGTGATAGAGGTGGAGAATTCAAGAATAAAGAACTTGAATCATTTTGTAAAGAAAATGGTTTCAACCATAATTTCTCCGCCCCTATAACTCCTCAACAAAATGAAATAGTTAAAATAAAGAATAGATCATTACAAGAAATGGGTAGCACTATGTTAAATGAATATAATTTACCAAACTATTTTTGGGCTGAAGCCATTAATACATCTTATTATGTGATTAATAGAGTAGTTATTAGAAATAAATAAAATAAAACCCCTTATAAACTTTGGCATGGTAGATCACCCAATATTGGTTACTTCAAAGTATTTGGTTGCAAATATTTTATTCTTAATAGTAAGCCAAACTTAAAGAAATTTGGACCAAAATCTAGTGAAGGAATGTTTCTTGGTTACTCTACTAATAGCAAAGCTTATAGGGTGTTTATTAAAACCTCACTCATTGTTGAAGAATCTATGCATGTTATTTTTTATGAATCCAATTCTTTTAAAACAAAATATCTTTACGATGATGATCAAATTGACAAAGTTAAAAAACTATCTAAAAATGTTACAAACTTGGAAATCAATAAAGAAGATAATGTTATTAACTTAGAAGATGAAAACTTAGAAGATGAAAACTTAGGTGAAAATGAAGAAGAAAATGAAATTCATCTTCCTAAGGCATGGAGATTAATAAAAGATCATCCTAAAGAACAAATTCTTGGTAATATGGAACAATGTGTGAGAACTAGACGAAAAATTTGTAATAACTTTGCATTCCTCTCTCAAATTGAACTTAAGAATGCTCTTGAAGCAATTAATGATGATACTTGGGGAATTGCTATGCAAGAAGAATTAAATCAATTCAAAAGAAATCAAGTATGAGATTTAATGCCTAAACCAAAAAAAAAATCTATAATAGGTACTAAATGGATTTTTAGAAATAAAAATGATGAAGAAGGAAATATTGTTAAAATAAAGCTAGGTTAGTAACTCAAGGATACAACCAAGAAAAGGGAATTGATTATAATGAAACCTTTGCCCCTATTGCTAGACTTGAAGCTATTAGGATGTTGCTTGCTTATGCTTGTTTTAATGACTTTAAACTTTATCAAATGGATGTTAAAAGTACTTTCTTGAATGAATTTATTTTGGAGGAAGTTTATGTAGAACAACTTCCTTGCTTTGAAAATCATAACATGCCTAATCATGTATTTAAACTCACTAAAGCTCTTTATAGTTTAAAGTAAGCTCCTATAGCTTGGTATGGTAGACTAAGTGACTTTCTTCTTAGAAAAGAGTTCATTAGAGGTAAACTAGATACTACCTTATTTATCAAATCTAAAAACAATTATTTGCTTTTAGTTCAAATCTATGTTGATGACATTATTTTTGAATCTACTAATGAAACTCTTTGTTAAGAATTTGCTAAGTCCATGCAGGATGAATTTGAGATGAGCACGATGGGGGAGTTGAACTTCTTTCTCGGACTTCAAATCAAGCGAACTAAGGAAGACATCTTCATAAATCAAGCCAAGTACACTAGAGAGCTACTCAAGAAGTTTGGAATGGACAATTTAAAGAATGCTGATATTCTTATGAGCCCAACCACAAAGCTAGATAAAGATGAAAATGGCATAAGTGTGGAAGAAACAAAATATCGTGGTATGATTGGTAGTCTATTATATTTAACTGCTAGTAGACCTGATATTATGTTTAGTGTGTACATGTGTGCTAGATTTCAAGCTAATCCTAAGGAATCACATATGACTGCTATTAAAAAAATTTTCAAATATTTAATTGGAACAATTGACCTAGGATTGTGGTACCCTAAGAACACTTCACTAGATCTAGTTAGTTATTCTGATGTTGAATTTACCGGGTGCAAAGTTGATCGGAAAAGCACTAGTGGCTCATGTCACTTCTTAGGACACTCCTTGGTTTCATGGTCTTGTAAGAAACAAAACTCTGTAACTTTATCAACAACTGAGACTGAGTATGTAGCAGCTGGGAGTTGTTATGCTTAAACTCTTTACATGAAACAATAATTAGATGACTTTAAATTGTTTTATGATAAAATTTCAATTAAATGATATAACACAAGTGCTATTTGTATGACAAAGAACCCAATTCAATATTCAAGAACGAAACATATTGAAATTAGATACCATTTCATAAGGAATCATATTCAAAATGGGGATGTAATGTTAGAATTTGTTGAAACTAACAACCAACTTGCAGACATATTTACTAAATCTCTCCCTTATGAAAGATTTAGTAATTTAATAAGAGAATTAGGCATGGCTAGTCTTGTAGACATCAATTTAAAATATGCCTAAAATGGAACAAGATTAAAAACTCTATGTGTGAATTAATTGTTTATGTTAGAACAATATCTTAACTTGATGTATGGTTTTTCATGTTTTGAAATCTCTTAAAATCATTTATAAAAAGGTTTTAATGGTTTAGAAATCCGTCCAGTTAATAAAATTTGACATTTCAAAATTTTTGTCTGGACTCGTTAACGAGTCATCACCACTCGGCGACGAGTGTCTTGCAGGTTTTTAAAATTTTTGATTATGTCTGAAAAATCAATTCGTTGAACCTCAAATGAAGGTTTGAGTTGAGAACTCACAAAGTCAAGGGGATGGTTAAGGCTTCCTATAAGTCTATCTACCATTTTTGATGTTTTAACAATTAAGTTATTAAGTTAAGGGATGATGTACTTTAAGTGTGGAAAATCGAAAGCCAAGCAAAGCACAACACAAGGATTTTTATGTGAAAACCCTTACGGAAAAAACCATGGGACCTAGTCCAACCATTAGAATTCACTGAGACAAAGTAAACAAGAACTTTCAAGACATGAACTTGACTCCTTCGGACTCGACACTTCAATCCTTCAGTTCTTAGTCCTCCATGCCTCGAAAAGTCATCACATACTCTTGAGTCCCGTGATTAACCGCAACCGCTTGTACTTCTCTTTGTGTCTCGAAAACAGTCCACGATCTTCCGATAGATCTCCGTCAATGACGGCTTTGGAATCCACCGACCAAATCACTCAACCACGATCCTTCTCGGATCGATCTCCTTTGCAAATGCTTCGGAACACTCCAGCCAAGGTATTCTATCCAGAACGGGTTGATTGTTTAATAAGAATCATCACCTAGATAGACTCCTTCAATGCACAAGTCCAAATAAGCAATATTGGAACTTTTGGCTTGTAAACTCTAGGTTTAATGCACTAACAAAAGGGGAGGAGAGACTATAAAAATTAGAGCTATTATGAACTTTAGAGATAGCTCAAACTCCTCTCAATATATTCCCCAAAGTCTCCCAAAAATTTTCTTTCACAGATTAGGGGAGTCCTAGTTAAATAGAGGAACCAAAAATCAAGTTTAGAAGTTGCCAAACCCAAAGTAGCATGAAATCCCGCTTCGAGGTCGACCCTGGGAGTGTTGGGTCGACCAAAAGGTGCACTTGGGTCGACCCAAGTATCCTCCAGGGTCGACCCTGCCTTTTCTGACTTGCTGGAAAATTTCAGCATACAAAATTTTGGCACTTCAGGGTCGACCCTCAATTCCCAAGGTCGACCCTGAGGCTGAAAACAAATTTTAAATTTCGTTTTTAGCCTCGGCCCCTTCAAAAGAGTTGTAGCTCTTCTTGACACGGTCAATTTGACATATTATAGAGTAAAATCTGAGCTACGGTTTGAGAGATATGCCCAAAACAAGAAACCTTGGTTTTTAAAAAAATTTCAGAAAATTTCAGAATTTTTAAACAAGTTTTGCACTGTTTATCTCATCACCTAGGGTCCGTATGGTTAGTTTAGGACACTTACCACCTAAGGCAACATGTTAGGATTATTCTAAGTCAATTCACACCTATGGTAGCATGGTATTTAGGTCACTTACCATCCTATGAAGGAAATGATCAAATCGAGTCTTCAACCGTCTTCAACTTCACTTGTTTGCGAATGCTTGACGGCAATGATACAAGATACACACCTAGACACCTAGATTCATTTGTTTTGACACCGGAATATGCCAACACATAAAACATGGACTTTACAATCTCCCCCTTTGGCAATTCCATGGCAAAACCAAACTGAAGTACATTACTTGACATAAACTCACCCAAACACATCAAAACGGTGAATTAGGACATTACATGACTCCCACACTCTTACATGACATCAATTGACAAATCATCTTAAATTAAGACACTTAAGCTCTTGTCAAGTAAAATTAGTCTGCTGCAACTCTGCACCTGCATATGCTCATAAACAAAACACTCAGTGAAGCATGTGTGGAATATGAAAATAAATAAGCACAGATAATGTAAGGAATGTACTGAACTTGGAAAATAATACCCAACATTCTCTCCCTTTTTTGCACAATTGCCAAAGGTATTCATGAAGCCAATATCACAAAAAAAATATACCAATTTAGCAAATGTGAAATATTAAGGCAACCACAGTACAACCAATCCAATGCAGACAATGAGGGGACTAAAAAGCGGGGAACAAGATAGAAATATAAAGCACAAACTCCCCCTCAACAACTCACCCTGATCTTCTCCCCCTAAGATCAAAGATACCACCAAAAATATGGCACCTATGCTAGAAAGGCCCATGCCAAAAGAAAGAAACATACATAAAAAATATCATGTGCCACACAAACATGCATCAAAAATATTCCAAGCAGTAGTAATTTAAGATTACAAATCCAATGAAGAACATGATTAGTTAGTCCGACTGAGGATACACATCTAACTAAATCTCACGGAGTACTAAATTATAGCCAATTCACTTAAACACATTTAGTGAACAGTTCAAAAGTGAAGCATTGTGTGTAGTGGTGGTCTGACAAGATAATAGATCAAGGTTTCTTTCCCTCTCTAAGGATATAAATTAACCACTAAGGGGACTCCCGAAGACATAAATCTTAGAAGTCAAACCTAGTTAGATCCAGATATATTGATTTTTTATATTTTGGTGCTCCTTTTTCACTTTATTTGACTCAATATTTTTCTTTTATTTTTGGTCAAATACCTCCAAACAGACTTGAGATTTACCCTTTGATTTGGCTGAGGGCTTTGAACTGGAGGCACCCATGGCTTTATTATGGGAAGTTGAGGGTGGAGGAACCCTAGAATGAACTGCTCGGCCCATATGAATGCCATGGCCAGCATCATATGATGCATCCTCAGACTGGGGAACATCCTCGTCATCCCGAGGAATGATTAGGCGGCGCTTCGGGCAACCCGCCATGAGAATGGAGGCAATGAGAAGAAGATATGTAAGAGCCATAGATCCAAATGTAAGGGTGGAGGATTCGTACGGCACTGTGGAAGAAGCACTACGGCTAGGCAAGGTAACTTCTAGTGGAGTGAGCAGCTCACTTGAAGCAAGGAGGAACCGAATACAGAGAGATCACCTTGGAGCATGAAGGAGCTAAAAAGCTAGGCATCACTGAGGCAGTGAAGCACCAGTGAAGAAGATGGGAAGGTCTTAAACCATTTAAACACAAGGTCAGTGAAACCGTTAACCTTGAAACCAAGAGAAACACTTGAGATCACGCATGTGAGGGCTGAAAATACGGTAACCCCAGCAGGATTCTTGCAAAAGAAAACTCCAAAATGGTAAGACTCAATGAATGACCCTATGGCTGTGTTCGGTCGACCGAATGACCATTCACGGTCGACCCTTTGTGGCAGAATTTGCTGAACCTGTGTAAGAGATGCGTGAGACCCATTTGGATGATGTGTGACATGTTAGGGGGCAGCTTTTTAGAGAAGAATCTATGAAAAATCTGAAAAAGAATGTCAAAACCTTCCAAAAAAAATCAAAGCATGCTAGTGACCCGAGGGTTTGTAGAATGGCAAGGTAAGATCTTTCCCTGAAAACCTTCAAAATCAACCAAAAACATGCAATTTGCTAGAAATGTTTTTTCAAAAATCCTCCATTTTGCAAAACAAACTTCACCATGATATCGCCAATAAGAAAATCCATTATGTGCAAATTTTGCAAGTAGCAAATAATATCATGTCCAAGAATGTGTAGTATAAGATGATGAGTATACGAGGATATTTCCATCGACACTATGCACAAGGGAAGGCAAGACACAGGCACATAATATAATGTACAGTTAGTAATCGGCTATACCATCAATGTGAAGTGTGGAGGTGAAATTCTGACTGTACACCTTTAGAGGTAGGCACCCTTAGATAGATAAGGACATTAGTGCAGATCAGGAACACCAAGCTTCAAAAATGACTGAGAGATGCATATAGGTAATCCAAACAATGAAGAATTTTATGTGCTATTTTTACCCTTTTCATATCTGGAGGGAGATGGCGGCAAAGATCCTGACTCCTATCCCTAAGGAAGATGTACATATGGTTGCTTCTACAGCACCCATCAGGTTACCAGCTCCAGTAGCTCAGCAGCAGCCAGCTGTCGGAAACACCCAGCCAGCCTGACCTAACCAGACCGACCCCTCAAAAATTTTACCCCTCTCCTCTATTCACTCAGCTACATTCTAGACCGTTTAACCAAGCATGGTCTTCTTACCTTGAGAGGCCTTACTCCTCTCTTACTCCCCGACAAACAAAACAAAAACTACAGAGCCCGATTATCACAGTGCCTTCCAATAAGGCCCATGTCATGCAATCGGTCATGACGGAAAGGTTGAGCTGGCCCCCAATAACACCAGCATTAACCAGATACCACTGCCCCCACATAACAATCAAGTCAACTTCATTCAGTGGGAAGAGCCCGGGGCAGGGCAGCCAGGACCCTTCGCACCAGCAGTTGATGATGGCATCATCAGGCCCTTTTACTGACCCCTTGTCATAATCCCCTTCCCTCAGTCAAACATCCAAGCCATCTAGGCCCCAGTACGGATCCCCACTCTTAAACCTAAAAAAAAATAGATAGTCTATACAATCCCCTGTCCCGCCAATTAGCCCACAGCACCAGCTCAAGCCTACACCTCTATCGGTCCTATTAGGATTCCTTTCATCCCCCCTCAGTCTTTCACCGTCGACCGTATACCCGCTCCTCAATCTCACATCATGTAGAGTGAAAGCATAGCCAATCTCACCCGATCTGGTCGGGTGTACCAACCTCTAGCAGCTGAGCCGGTAAAAGAGAAAGCAAAAAAGAAAACAGGGGTGTCAGACCCACAAAATGAAGCAACGGACTCTGCAGTCCTACTGAAAATATTGAAAAAGCAAAAGATTTCAATATTACCTAGTAGTTGGGCAAAACCCAGGCACATATTTCAATCTTGGGTCTCCTCTTGACATCAAAACATCACAGGAAGCAACTCCTTCGGGGATTTAACAATGCTCATGTAACACCAGACATCTCGCCTGAGAAGCTGGGGTAGATTGTGGGATAAGTGCTTGAATCCAGAATCATCTCCTTCACGGAGAAGGAAATACCAGACGGGGACAGGGATCATACCAAGGCCCTATACATTTCGGTTCAGTGCATGGACAGAACAGTATCATCAGTACTCATCGACAATGGCTCTAGCCTGAATGTCTGCACACTTTCCACACTCTAAAGCTTGGGTATGGATCTCAGTTAGGTGAAGAAGAGACTTATAACAATCCGCTTTTGACAATTTAACAAAACAAAATCTGGGTGACATTGACCTAAACATCAGGGTCGGACCTGCACATTTCACTATAAATTTCCAGGTCGTGAATGTACCTGCCTCATTCACTATACTCCTTAGGAGGCCATGGATCCACACGGCCAGAGTCATTCCCTCTTCTCTCCACTAGAGAATCAAATTTATCTAGGATGACCACATGGTCGTGATCCCGTCAGAAGAGTTGGCAAATACCCTTAGGAACATCCAGGAGCTAGGACAGGGCTCTGCCTTCATGACATATCAATTTAAGCAGGTCAATTCTATCGCCCAGATAGAAGAACAGAACAGGAAACAGCTACCGCCATTTGTCAGAATGATGGAAAAAATGAACTACCAACCCGGGACAGGCCTGGGAAGCAGAAATCAAGGAATGAAGAAAAGATACCTACCTCCTCGTTACACTCCGCCTTATGGATTGGGTTACAAAGCTAAGTTTGAGGACTATCTCTCCAAGTTGATACAGAAGAACAGCCGGTTGGCGAAACCAGAACCCCGACCCCACATCTCGATAACTTTCCTAGTTGGAACCTTCTAACCCTGCTCGGATTCGCACCCATTGCCTTAACACCTTAACCCAGTCCCGAGTCTTTAGGGATTCCAGATCCAAAAGTTTTCAGCGTGGCCCAGTTGTTTGACGAGTTGGCTGTTAAAGATGCTACTGAAGCAGAAGATCTAGCGGGAGAACAGGTCTATACCCTCTCCAACAACGTCGAAGCATCATCCAGTTGCCAGCTACTAATCCGTTAGTAGACTGAGGCTCTCACCATTGAGGCCATTTAGGGCCAGGGAAAACACAGTGCAGGACAAGTTGGTCCAAGCTAAAAGTGGCCAAGCATCACCTTCTCCTTCATCTATCCCTCTTTGCTCCCATTGTAAAATCCAAATGTCAGGCCTCTGTCGACCTCTTTTTGTTTGAGTCATTTTTATATACAAGTCATCTATTTTCTCAATGAAAATCAGATGTTTTGACTCAAAAATCATATTTTCAAAAACAAACATTTCATATCGGTTGATGACAAAATTACACAAACTCTTCTCTTGGAAGACCTCATGTCCTGAAGCAAAAAAAAAACAAAAACATAAGCATGCTGAACTTAAGCTAATTGATTTGTCAGGAAATCACCTCTGACAGGGCTACCCCTTAAACCCTCCTTGAACTCTTGAAAGTAGAGTATGACTTAGAATAGGAAGAGGAACCGCCTCAGGAAATTTTGGACCTACTAGAACACAGTGAAGGGCTACTGCAGTTAAACATGGAAGACACCAAGACAGTGAACCTGGGATCCGAAAATTATCCCCAGCTAGTCAAGATTGACACAACCATGAGCCCACAGCAGAGAGCAGACTTGATAAGCTTCCTAAGAAGCTACAGTGACGTCTTCGCCTAGTCATATGCAGACATGCCTGACCTAGACCCGGCATTGGTAGTACACAGGCTACCCCTGAACCTAGGAGTCAGACCAGTTAAACAGAAACTGAGACGGATGAAGCCCGAATGGTCATAGAAGGTTAAAGAAGAGGTAGAGAAGCAGATCGAAGCAAGCTTCCTGGCAGTAGCAACCTATCTTGAGTGATTAGTCAAAATCGTACCGGTACCCAAGAAGGACGGCAAGGTCCGAATGTGCACTGCCTACCAGAATCTGAACAAGGCAAACCCTAAAGACAACTTCCCTCTCCCGCATATCGACATTCTGGTTGGCAATACTGCAGGGCACGAGACACTCTCATTCATGGATGGTTTCTCCAAGTATAACCAGATCAGAATGACAGAGGAAGACATGGAGAAAACCTCCTTCATTACACCTTGGGGCATATTTTGTTACAAAGTCATGCCTTCGAACTCAAGAACGTAGGGGCAACTTACCAGAGAGCCATGACTACACTATTCCACGACATGATCCACAAGTCAACTGAAGTCTATGTGGATGACTTGATCGTCAAATCTCCAACTGTCAGGCAGTACCTTGAAGACTTGAAGAGATGCTGCGACAAACTCAAAGAGTTCGGCCTGAGACTGAATCCAGTCAAATGTGTCTTTGGAGCCTTATTAGGAAAGTTCATTGGCTTCATAGTCAGTAAGAGAGGCATCGAGATCGATCCAACCAAAACTAAGGCTATCATCGAAATACCAACTCCCCAAACTAAAAAGGAAATCTACGGGTTCCTAGGCAGAATTCAGTACATCAGTCAATTTATCTCTCAGCTGACTCTGATCTTCAAGCTTCTCCGGAAGAATGTACCTACAGTCTGGACAGTTGAGTGCCAGGAAGCTTTTGACAGAATAAAGTAGTATCTTCTCATTCCTCCAGTACTTATGCCCCCTACATCAGGACGGCCACTACTACTATATATCTCAGTACAAGAGACCTTCATGGGGTGCATCCTGGCACAACATGATGAGACAGGAAAAATAGGGCAAGCCATCTACTACATCAGTAAGCGTCTGTTAGAGTATGAAGAGTGGTACAGCCCTCTTGAGAAGACACGTCTAGCACTGGTCTGGGTTACTTAGCGTCTTCGGCATTATCTGCTTTACTGGAAAAGCCAGCCACCACTGAGAGGACTACTCAATGGCTTATGATGTTGTCTGAATTCGACATCACGTATATGACTCAGAAGTCGATCAAGGGACAGGTGATAGTAGATCACCTTGCCCACAGTCCAGTATAAGACTATGTTTCAGTACAAGATCAATTTCCAGACGAAGCCATCCTATATACAGAAGCAGAAGAACAACAATACTCTGGTTGGGAGCTATACTTTGACGGGGCTGCTAACATCACGGGCATGGGACAGGAGCAGTCCTGATCTCTCCCAAGGGATCACACCTCCCTATCTCAGTCAAGCTGTAATTTAGATACTCAAACAATGAGGCAGAATATAAGGCTTGCATAGCCGAACGAAAAGAAGCCCTAGACATTGGAATTAAAGAGGTCAACATCTACGGTAACTCGTCTTTGGTAATATGTTAGGCAAATGAATCTTGGGTCATCCGAGAAGCAAGGCCAGTCCCGTACTTAGCATACCTCAACGTGTTAATCACTCAATTCAAAAGAATCAGCTTCAGTCACAAGACCAGGAACCACAACAGATTCACCGATGCACTGACTACTCTCGCTTCCATGGTCTAGATCCGCACAGGCTTCATGCTCTAGCCAATCGAGATTCAGCAGCAAGATCAACCTGCCTATTGCCTTCAAATTAAAGAGTTATCAGACAAGCCTTGGTACATAGACATCAAGCAATACCTCGTGGATGGGATCTTCCCACTCAATGCTACCAAAATAGACCATCGGGCAATCAGAAGACTGGCCATTCAGTTTGTCCTCTCTGGATAAATCTTGTATAAAAGGTCACCGAACCTAATCTGGCTCAGATACCTAGATATCAGTGAAGCAGCATAGGTAGTCGAAGAAGTTTATGGAGGAACTTGCGGCCCACACATGAACGGGTTGATGCTATCCAAGAAGATACTGAGACTGGGTTATTACTGGTCTATCATGGAATCAGACTGTTACAAGCATATACAGAAATGCCACCAATGCCAAATCTATACCAACAGGATAAATGAACCACCAAATAGGCTGCACAATCTGACTACTCCTTGGCCATTCTCTGCCTAGGGCATCGACGTAATCGAACCCATAGTTTCAAAAGAATCTAATGGGCATCGATTCATCCTGGTTACATTCGATTATTTCATAAAATGGGTTGAGGCAGCCTCTTATGCCAACGTCACAGCTTCAGTGGTTCAACGTTTTCTGAAAAGGGATATCATCTGTCGATATGGGGTCCCGTATGAGATTTTAAAGACAATGTTCTCAACATCAGAATTCTATGACATACAGGCCACAAACCAATGGTGCAGTTGAAGATACCAACAAAAACATGAAAAAATCATTGAGAAGATGACGAACAATTACTCCGCTGGCATGAGATGCTCCCCTATGCGCTCATGGCCTACAGAACGTCCATCTGAACTTCAACTTGGGCAACACCATTCTCTTTGGCCTATGGTATGGAAGTAGTCTCCCAGTCGAAGTACAGACTCCATCACTCCGAGTGTTAATGGAAGCAGAGCTGTCAGAAGAAGAATGGGCACAGACCCGGTACGAGCAGCTGAATTTGATTGAAGAGCGGTGACTGGAAGCCATCAATCACTCTAAGGCCTATCAGAGGCATATGCCTAGGGCATTCAATAAGAAAGTCAAGCTGCGAAGCATTGAGATCGGTGACCTGGTTCTTTGAAAAATGTTGTCAAACCGCCCTTACCCAAGGGGCAAGTTCGCTCCTAATTATGAAGGCCCATATATCGTCCGAGACATTCTCAGCCGGTGCCCTTCGACTCGGACTTATGGATGACGAAGACCTCCCAGAGCCCGTCAACATGGACAAATTCAAACAATACTACGCTTAGGGTCTATATCTGATTGGTGTTTTGCACTTATAGTTACTCTGGGAAATTATAGGAGGCCATCCTTGGCGCACTCCTTATCCTTTTTTCTATGTAACCCATTTACAAATCAAATGAAATTCGCTAGTTAGCCCCTTCAGCCTAGCAACCCTTCTTTCATATAGCATTTTCAGGGACACCCTCCCTTACCAACCTATGACATTTGCCTGAACTACGTTATGACTTGATCCTGCAAAGGGTACATAGGCAACCTGACAAATCAGGTGCGATCACAGAAAGGAGATCATGCCTCCCCTAACTCTCTCCCTTGAAGTCAACTCCTCCCCAAAAGAATCACATATCCCCTGACTCCTCCGAATAGAGTCAAATCACCCCCAATGGAATAAAAGCCTCTCTAAAAACCTCTCCCCCAAAGTCCAGTGGAGCAAAAATCCTCTTAACTTCCCCAAACAAATTGGTTCTCAATGGTACAAAGTTTTCATCAAAGGAAACCCAAAATAGAAGTTGAAACATTTTCAAATGCCAGACTCCCCATAGAGACAATCTCTCCGGACTCTTTTCCCAGCAGAAAAACCTTTCAAGGACAACCTCGCCTAAAAAAAAATCTCCAAACAATGACAACCTCTCTATCCTCAGCAAAGACAACCTCTCGCACCCTCATCGGCAAAGGCAACCTCTCTCGAATTCCCTGGCAGACCCAAAAAAAAAACCACCGAGAGAACTCCCCAAGAGTATGAAAATCAACTATGACAAAGCAAACCTCCAAGGGAGTGCAAATAAACTACAACAGGAGAAATCCCAGGGTGTCCCAAACTTCGATCCCCAGCCTACATTTTGTCCTACTCTACATCCTTCTAGATCCCCTAAAAACTACAAGTGCAAGTGCAACATCACATCCATATCCTCAGCAGAAGCATAGTCTCTATAAAACCCCAGAGGAGCGCCATTTAGGGCAATGACGGGAGAATTCTAATTTTCAATTTGCGGGCATGAGTGAAAATCAGCAACGGCCTCATTACACAAAAATCACACGATCCCCAGACCTAGTCTTACGACTAGGGGCAAAAATCAACCAGCTTCGCAGGCATGAGGAAAACCGGCAATGGCCTCGTCGCGTAAAAATTATGCGAACCCCATGACTTGGTCATTCTAAGGGTAAAAAATAGAGAAAAGTTGAAGAGTAGTTTGACCACAGAATCCGGTAGCAGTCAGTCTAGCCGGATAAGTCCCCTGTAGCAGTCTCCAATAGACATAATGGAGAAACAGACTCCCGGGCTGTAGTCTCTAGTAGAGACCACAATTCCCTAAGAAGCAGCTCGTAGCCTTCAGCGAGGTAATCCCCAGCTAAAGTCCAGTCCCCAGCCAGCAGATCCCTAGTTACGGTTTACAACGGTGTCACATTCGCCAACGGATCCCCAGTAAGAAGCTTCCAATTACTCTCTACAAGTACTCTCTCCAGCAAGAGTATAGAAGCATCTAATTTGGCCCCCAGCAAGCTTCTCCCTAGCTAGAGTGAAAGACAGATTACAAAATCACCAAGCCCTGACTAAGGCAATTTCCTGGCAAAACGAAAAGCTAGTTGAACATTCTTTCTTCTAAAATCAATTTTTTTTTACAAAAGTCCAATACCTTTTATTAAAAAGTTTTCTAAAAGAATCTCTCAGCATCTAGACCTTGGTTATACCATCTTGTATTGAACAACCCCGGTAAGACGAGCAGAAGAAGCTGATGCCCTGCATCCCCGTAGATCGCAATCAATAGTCATGGGAAAACACCCTCGCCTTTATCCCCTATGAGACATCACTCTACATACCATAACAGCCCGTGTGACCAAACTCCTCAGCATCATTCTTGATCAAAATCCAGCGCCTGTCGATCATTTCAAATCAATCCGGCTAGTGTCACTTGGGCATGTCGCAATCTCCGACTCCCCGTGTGTCTTTGACATCCTGTATGCTCCTTAGCAATCTCGGCATATTGCAGCATTACCTCCTGCATGTCACCCCTTCGACGCCCCCGCGTATCCTCGACATCCTGTATGCTCCTTGACAATCTCGCCATACCACAGTATTTACCTCCTGCACGTCACCCTTTTGACACCCCCATGTGTCCTCGACATCCTGTATGCTCCTTGGTAATCTCATTATACCGCAACATTACCTCATGTATGTCACCCTTTTGACACCCCCGCGTGTCTTTGACATCCTGTATGCTCCTTGGTAATCTCGCCATACCGCAGCATTACCTCCTGCATGTCACCCCTTCGACACTCTATATGTCTTTGTGTAGAACCCCATAACTTTTTGTATATGCCTTGGGATGTGTGTCAAGGCATGATGCATTGTAATATCCGATTTCATGAAATGAGAATTGGAAACTTTCGAAAATGGTTTCTAAAATACTATAATTAATTAAATAAATTATTTAGTAATGTCTATAAGCCTAGAAAGTGTCCTAGTCAATTTTAGAATAGAAGTAGAATAGGTCCAAGTAATGGATTGGATGGAAAATAGACTCAGTTTCAAAGTTTGCAGAGCACCGATCGCTCGGTCCATTGCAGCGATCGATCAGTCTACAACCGGTCGATCGGTAGCTATTGACTGGTTAACTTTTTTGTATGGGAAAATATTTCAGAGAGCATGTTTTGACCGAAAGGTCGGTCAAGAACACCGATCGCTCGGTAGGCGACCGATCGCTCGGTATTAACCACCGATCGATCGGTATTCGCATTTTGCAGAGTTTTCATTAAGGGCTTTCTCGTCTTTGGGGCGTTTCACCCTTGCCTATTAAGGCTTGCCCGAGTCTTGGGGGCCTCATTCAACACACTTAGAGTATTTGAGAGATAGAAGAGAGGAGTAAGGAGATTCCAAACCTAGGGTTTGCATTTGAGAAGGAATTTAAAGATCCTAGATCATACCTCAAGGCTTGGATTCCCCAACCCAAGGTTCAAACTCATGAGGAGCACGTTCTCCAAGTTAGGGCAGCAACTTCACGCACGTGTTGGAGGGTTTTCCTCGCTTCTTCAAGGTCGGTACCTTTTGCTACCCTCCTAGTTCATACTCCCTTTTTCTTTCCTTCTTCTTTATTTTGCCAAATGTACAAACCTAATGAGAGATGAATAAATGTGGTGTGAGAATGGATGTTGGGTGATGGATGCCGTGTGGATGATGTGATGAATGAAATGGGAAGGGCATTGTACCAATAATAAACATACATGTATGTTGTGAATGTAAACCCATCTAGAAAAGTATGATGTAGGCTTTAACGAATAATGTACACACCATATGTTTGATGAAATGCCAAGGTGAAGAAAACGAGTTATAAACCAAGAAATGCATGTATAAATGCTTATAAAATTGCTAGGGCTTATGATAGTGTGATTACTTGCTTTCCCCAAATTGCATGAATAATTACTTGCCCAATTAATGATGTTCTATGTATTATTGAAATCCCCAAATGTCATATTTAGCTTCAAGTGAAAGTATGTACACGATCACACGAGCACGGCATGCATGACATGGTTTACCGATAATTTTCAAGATTTAGGATGTTAGAGGTGGGACATATCTTACGATATGTTTTACCTCGCTTTTGACACGAGGACAAGAACAAGCACCGCATAGGAGGGAGTTTACACTTCCCTCCCTTCCATGAGGGGTCTCCCCTCACTCATAAGTGCATCTCATGAAAGAAGGGTCTCTCTTCCCTCTCAAGTGCATATCATGAAAGAAGGGCCTCCCTTCCCTCTCAAGTGCATCTCACAAGTGCATCTCATAAGCGCATCTCACAAGTTACATGAGCATGTTGGAATCCCAAGCAAACACGCATGATATGGCACGCTCGACAAAATCAAGCAAGACAGACAAGATAAGTTTTCAAGCACGAAACGAGTATTTTAAGTCAAGTCAAATGCATGGTAATTTCAAGGGTTTTATCGGCTTTTATGTGATGCAAGCATGAATATAAATTGCTTTACTTTTAGTATTAGGTACACGCTGAGTATTCCATGCTCAGTCGTACGTTTATGTCGGCATGTACTGAGGGAGCTACTGCTCCATTCGATATTTGTGCTCCTGGCCCATGGTTGGAGGCGGAGTACGTTGAGGAACCTGTTGAGAAACCTCAGGTCGAGGGCTACTACTAGGTGGTAAATTTTGAGTGATTTGCTGTGGGTGTGAGCTTGAGAGATTAGATTGATGTATTTTGACGGGTTTGTCTGCACTTTCTTTTGTGTTCTTATTTTGTTCAAAACTTGGATCATGTATATATATACATAAAGGTTTTGGTTAGACTTCCACTGTGCTTTGTAGTTATGTTTCCGCTTTTATTGTCCTCTATTGTATATGCTGCAGGTATTTTGCAGGTTAGTTTGTCAAGCAAGTCATGATAAGTCATCCAAGATTCACTCTAACTCCTAGGGTGGGTTTTGGGTCGTGACACTTTGACATCTTGTATGCTTCTTGATAACCTTTTCATACCGCAGCATTACTTCCTGCATGTCACCTCTTCAACACCCCATATGTCCTCGACATCTCGTGTGTACCTTTACAGTGTACACCACTTGCATGCCCCTTTTCAACACCTTGTGTGTTCTCGACACCCTGTGTGCCTTTTCGATTAAATTTGGTCAAATCCCTCTAGCTAACACCTCCGGGTTGTGCCATCCCTGCATCCATCAATCCCCATTGAGTAGACTGAGCTACTCGGTCTCCCCCAGCAGTGACCGTACTGCTTCATTGCACTCACCATTTGTACTGCATGCATACATGTGATCATACTGCATCCCCAAGATCCGAGCTCAGTGTAAAAATAGGATGATTCCAGTCTTTTCCGTTCAAGTGGCCAACCTTGGCACTCTCCAGTAAAGACGGGCAGCTGTAAGAACCCAATTTTTACACCCCTGTCTAGCCATGGTTAAGGCCTTTTAGCCATGGTTACCCCCTGCTAAGTCCCCTAAACCCTAGGTAAACCCCTAGTTAATTCTTAGGCCTCACCCTAAGTCAAACCCAATAAAACCCTAAATTCAAACCCTAACCCTAGGTAAACCCTAGCTAAATCCTAAGTAAACCCTAGTTAAACCATAGGACTCAACCCTAGTATAAAGTTTAAGTCCAAACCCTAGCCTTAGGTAACCCTAACCGAAGCCCTAACCTAACCTTAGAACCCTTAGAGCTTGAACCCTAAGACCATGGCCCCTAAGGCCTGAACCTGTAGCATGGGCCCAGGGGGCCCAAAAACCTTAAAGCCAAGACCCTCTGCCTGGGTGCGCGTGGGCCAGGCCCAAATTCTAATTTTTTTCTTATTGGTGGTAGATAGTCTACTGCCAACTAAGTATTTGTCTGGTTTGATAATGGCAGTAGACCATTTACCGCCATTACCTGGAACTTGTGTTCGCAGTCTATAGACCCCCTGCTGCACACTCCACCATCCACTCCACCCTTCACCTCAGCTCCCTCACTCGACCTCCAAAGGGTCCAACCACCTCTCAGGCCTTCCCTTAAATCCCCCTTTTATCCCCAATGTCTGCCTCTATAAAAATCAGCCTCCTCAACTGTAAGAACCGCCTACAAATACTATAGTTGAATCCCTGTTATGAAAACCCTAGCCTCAGTCCTCCCCAACACCCTGGTCTTGATCCCAGTACTCCTCTGGACCTGCCCCAACTTGCCCAGTTGTTGTAGCACCATCACGGTATGCACCACCACTGTGCACTAGCACCCATTCCTTCGAAAAGAACAAAGCATTCGGGTAGGGCAACCCCTACCCCATTTTCTTCTTGTTTATGCATTCACTGTGAGCCCCTGGTCATCTCCAGGGGACCTTCTTTTTTGTTGAGATCTTGTTGTTCTAAACCCCACAACAAGGTCATCCCTTACCTTATTCATAGGTAAGGGATACCCCTATGGGTATAGCTAATCCCTGAGCATATCAGACCGTCTCAGACCTTCTGGGGGTCCCTCACTTCATGAGGGAACGCCTGGTAGTACTGGTGCACAGCCCCCATGGGCACAATCGAGGTTTTAATAAAACCCAAGAATGGCGGTAAACTCAATACCGCCATTCCTGACAGTTTCTTTTACAGCCCTGGTTAACCCCCATAGATGGGCTCTGGTCCATGTCCAGGGCCTGGGTTGAACCCCTTTGCCTCTTCTGAGCCTAACCTAGTCATTCCAGGACCATGAGTTAACATTAACCATGGTTAAAATTCGAAAAACCAGTACTGTTGATAATGGCGGTAATCCTATTATCGCCATTTATCATTTTATATAATGGTGGGCAGACCACCTTTGGCCCATTGTGGGGACCACTCTAGGCCATCCCTAGGGCCCATTCTAGGTTCATTCTCTACCCTGGACTACCCTCTTCATCCCCATACTTTCAGATCTCCATGGGTCATCCTCTAACCCGAGTTATCAGTGCGTAAATCTGGTTATAAAATAGCTTTAATAGCGGTAATCTGATTACCGCCATTAATTTATATTTTGATTATGGGCTTTTGCAGGGGCCCAAGCCTAGAAAAAAGCCACTTTAGGCCTTGCCTAGCCCTTTGGGCCCATTTTTGACTTAACCATACCCTTAACCTGAAAGTATGACTCTTTTTAATTTTAGAAACACAGTTCTTGGGGGCATACATCGAATCCCAAGATCTGACTAAGATTCTAATTGATTTTATTCAATGAAGGTTAGAATAACATTCACCTTTGCAACTTTGAAATTGTTAAGTCAAATCCACGTTAGAATAGTACTCGCAAAACTTCACAAGTGTCAAGTCTCCTGTCGATTCACATGAACCTTCTTTTTCCTTTAAAGCTTTCTCTAATGGAAGCTAATGGCCCTTCCAAATTTCCAGCTCTAGGAATTTTGAATAAAGATCCAATCTTTATTGATCAAGAACCTTTCTTGATGAACAAGATGAATTCTTGCTTTTCCTCAAGATCCAATCAAGAAGACAAAAGAAGAGAGAGATGGGTGTGACCGTACACCTCAAGGAGAGAGAGGGGAGGGCGTGAGGTTTTTTTGGAGAGGAAGAGAAGAAAAATTCTGGAGAATTATGTATGTCATATGGCTGGGCATCCAATCCTTTATATAAGTTCTCTCTTGGTTGCTTCAATTGTAATCCAATTATAATTCATTAACCTTATCCTAATCCAATTAGGATTCCTCAATAGTTTCCTTTATTGATTATTCTCCTAATCCAATTAGGATTAATCTTAAAAGAAACCAACCTTATCCATTAGTAACTAATCTTATCCTTATCCAATAAGGAATCTTGAATTAGTAACTAACTAATGGAATCCCTAACAATTAGAGAATCTTTAATTAGTAACTAACTAACTAACCTTATCTAATAAGGATATTAGTTATTAGAAACTAATTAAAATAATAACAATTATTATTCTTCCTTGAAGTGGGCGTCCCACCCTAGGTGGGTCCCACTCCACAAGCCCAAAGGGTTTCCAAAACCCTCTTGGTCACTTGAATTATTCGTTTATAATAATTCCCAATGGGTCCAACCCATTTGGTTTTTCACATCTAATGTGATTCCACCTTTTAGAGCTTCACTATACCATATAGTGATTACTTAGAGAAATTAATTAATTTAATTATAAATTAAATTAAATATTTTAAGAAGGTCCTTGTGTGTGGGATCTAAAGGGATCTCCTATTTCCGATTGTGGGACCAAGTACTTCACCTTTTTGGTCGAAGCATTGTTACTAGGAAACACCTTTCCTAAAACTCCATTAGGATCATAGAATGTTATCTAAGTCCCTGGACTTCCACCAATCACAATTAATGTCCATTAACACAATGTGATTAACCTCTAGAAATTAGACAATTGCTTGTAAGTACCATCTCACAATATATTTACAAATAAATCCTTCCACATTCCGATATCACATGTAAGCTTCCGGGATTAGAACAATTCCACTATCTTAGTCCCTAGCTTATGAATAGAACTCTTTCTCATGATTACTTTTCATTGAACTGAACCTCCAAAACACTTTTGAAGAAAACATTAGAAAAGAACTGACATATATATTTATATATACTTTTCCATATTAAAAATATCAACTTCGATAAAGACCATTTTACCGAAAAGCACCAGTACTGGATTTAACAATTCAGTTCAACAAGTATCACCTTGATATCATTATCTCCAATTAAGGAGTTGTGGATTCCTTATTGAGTGTTTACACACTTCTCCAAACATAGTGTACATGACCCAACGTACCCGGAGTTAGTCCTGTGTATTGGACATTGCCGATTGGCACATCAAAGCCATATAGACAAATGTCTGAGAAGATGTTAACCTCTCAGGTCTAAGGACAATTTGTCAAATGGATAACCCTAATACAATCTGACAGTGTATTCCATAGGGTATCCACTAGTGACCCCGTTCAGTATTATGTACTTGCTACATATACTCACATGTTAGTCAAGAGTCACCACTCTCTGTGAATGAGATTCATCACACTATCTCATGGAACTACACATGTGCAAGCCATGATGAAGTACGGCGCCCAACCAGTACTCTAGAGGCTTCGAACAATATTAGGTTTACAAGGAACCGGAAAATCATTTCTCCTCGCAACCTTTGCATGATTTTCCTACAATGTTACCTATAGAACTTTATGTCATCATCATATGAGACAGTAATTAATATAAATACCCTTTATAGTTGGTTGTGTGAATATGATGTTTGTCTAATCAACATAGAAAAGTCTCTTATTAGCTTTCGAGGGCATATATATCCAACATAACCATGGTTAAATACACCCTTGGTTAACTTTTAACCATGGTTAAGCAACCCTTAACCCCACAAATCTTAAAAAAATAATCAAAAAATCAAAAATATTCCAAGGATTCCAGAATGGTCTTCTATGACCATTGTAACCCTGGTTAAAACCTTTAATCATGGTTAAATCCATCTTCGGTTTACATTTAACCATGGTTAAACAGTTCTTAATCCTAGTAAAAACTTGAAAAATCTTGTGGACCATAAAACTAACCTTGGCCCATTTCTAACCCTGGTTAGCAACCCTAACCATGGTTAAACCAACCTTAACCCCGGTTAGCAGCCCTAACTGTAGTTAAATCCGATTTTGGCCTACTAGCCCAAAATCCAATCTACCGGACTCACCCCTTGGCCTACTGGGCCTGATCTCAGGCTACCGGGTTTGACCATTCACCTACCTTGACATTTTTTAGCAACCCTAACCATAGTTAGTTTGACCTAACCCCGATTAGCAACCCTAACCTCAGTCACACTCCGCCTTGGCCTACCGGGCCTAAACCTTGGTCTACCAGACTACCCTTAAGCCTACTGGGCTTGAACCATGCACTTGACCAACCTTGGTCAATCAAACCCTAGTCTATCGGATTAGTCCATGTTAGCCGGTAGACACACACACACCCCTAGCCTCGGCACAGGCTCACGTGCTAGAACTATGCTCAGTCTGATCTCACCCTGTGAGTACATTGGTAACCCAACCCGGGTTCGACCCCAATTAGCTTTTCTTTTCTTGGATTAGTATTCCCTTAAACACTCCAGCATTTTGAATTAGATTGACTTTAATTGGCTTACACCTAGGGAGTACAGAACCATTGCAAAATGGAAGCCTCAGGGTGCTTAACACCTTCCCCAAACTTAACCGAATCTTTTACCCTGATCTCAATCACAGACCAAGACCTTATCCAACTCCTAAGGACTTATCCTTTCTGAATGAATAAGTAGCGACTCTTAATCTACCCTCACACCCGTGAGGGCATGCACCCCTTAGTGAGTGTCTGGAAATCCACACTCACAATGACTTTAACAACTCGTCTTGAGTGTACCTTGCACCACATCGTCGGATGCACGTGCATCCTGTTCCGAAAAGGCGAAGACCCAGCCCTGAGTTGCCTGACGAGATGGCTATGTGGGTTGTGCGGGCCTAGATGCCTACGAGGACCCCTACTGTGAAGCCTGCCTAACTGGAGGTTGACTCCCCTGAGACTGGGACTGGCCTGGCCACTGACGACGTTGACAATCTTGGATCATATACCCTTGCTCACCATAATGGAAGTAACCACCAGATGCCCTCGGGCACTCTTCGGGCTTGTGTCTCCGACCGCAAAATGTGCACTCCTGAAAAGGAGATAAAGAGGATGTGGGCTGCCTATATCGAGTAGCCTGTGTAGTAGTCGGGCGAAAAGATTGCGGAGCCATAAAACGAGGAGCCTGTGCTGAAAGAGGTGGCCTATGAGTCTGAGGTGCAAAAGGAGGCCTCTGCAATTGTGTTGGCCCAGAAGTCAGATAAAGAGCAGTTCTAACCCTCTTCTTAGGCTGTGCTGAGCTACTCGCCTGGCCTCTAACCATATCCCTCCTCTTGAAGAACTCTTCCAAGTTCATCTCTACCAACTGGGCTTTGTCATTCACCTCTGCATATGTCTCGTGCCGAAACATTGATATTTTCTCTCTCAAATAGCCCTTTAAGCATATTTCAAACTTTTGAGCTTTCATAGCCTCTATGGCTATCATGTGTGGAGCAAAATGGGATAACGTCGAGAACTTGGCCTCACACTCGGTCACAGATAAACTACCTTGCTCTAAGGTAATGAACTCCATCTCCTTCTTCTCCCGTAGTCCAACTGGAAAGTATTTCTTGTAGAACACGTCAAGAAACTCTCCCCATGACCACTCTTGGCCCATTCGAGTCAAGTCTCTCATCCTCATGGCAGATTACCACCAGTGGTCTACCTCATCTTCCATCATAAAGGCGGCCCACAACAGTCTCTCTGCCTCCGTAGGCATCAAAACTACAAACAACTTCTCTAGCTGCATCACCCAAGCTTTTGCCACCATTGGGTCTATGCTACCATACAAGATATAAGGCCTCATCCTCCGAAAAGCCTCAACTCTTACTTGTGCTATATGTGGAGGAGGTACTGGCACAACCGGCATAGTGGCGGGTTGTTTGGATGGAAGCATAGCTAATGTCTCGGCTATAGATGCAAAGGCTTGAGCAAAGTCGGGCTGCTTATCACCCACTGGAGCTTCACCTCAATTTCCCCGAGTTTGGTATCCTTGACCTCGGATACCACATCTCATGTGTATCCTGATAACAACAATAATCCATAAGTCTAACTTGGAAACTAGATGGTATCACAACATTTCATTATTTGATACGATATATATATACCTACACATACTAGCATCAGAGTACAATTGATATTCCTAGCGAAACTAAGACACTCGGTTTTGTTGATTTTCCAACTGGTTATAGACAAGGATTAACCGGTAGTCTCTAATTGGAATCCGACTCCCTAATTGGATCTACTGTTTTGTTCTTTGATACCAACTCAGCATCAACCTAAAATGAGTTCATCTGCGTTCTAAGTTCAACTCAAAAAACACCCTTTAGTCCCTCTAGTTCTAATGCCTACGCTCTAATACCAAGTCTGTCGCGACCCAAAATACCCCCTAGGAGTTAGGGATACTTTAGTTCGTGACCACCATATCAAACTATCCTGTATGACACATAAGGCATACTTAACATCCTATTAGAGCGCACAAGTTATACATATAACTAAAACAAAGTGGAAGCAGTTCAAAATAACATACTCCTATCATTAGGTTCAAGTTTGAACCAACAGAACATAGTAAACATTAAGCATGAAGTAGACAAGTCCTACTCTCAATACTATCAAAATGTAAGTATACTCTCCCTCGTCTCTCAACAAAAATCTAGATCGGGCCGTCTATCTGCTACTCCATCATCCTGATGATGATCCATAGTAGGCTACGGCTCGTAGTATTCTTCCTCTATCCAAGGATCCGAACCACAGATGTCGAAAGGAACCCGTGCACCTGTCGACATCAAAATGTACGGCTAAGTATTGAAACACTTAGCGGATACCAACCACTAGCCAACAATGTGGTAACAAGATCATCCAAAGCCATCTATGTCTCTACTTGTCAAGAAAATCATGCTTTCCATTAAGGGTTTATGAAATTATAACCTAGTAGAGTGTATCTATCTTATGGGATGAAATCCCTTTGATCCAATGCTTGAAAAGGCTTGAAGAAGCTTGTATAAGCGAAACCCAAGCTTGATGTTGGAGATCCAAGCTCCAATGGCGCGTAGGAGCGAGATCAAGGCTCGATTAGTGCTCTTCTTCTCCAAATCCAAAAACCCCTCTTGCAATCCTCCACTCTCTTCCCTTCTCTTCTAAGATCTCTCTCTAGGTTTAGGGTAACCCAAAACCCCCAAAAATGATCCCCTATTTATAGGCCAAGGGGTGAAAACCCTAAAAAAACACGCACTAAAGAGTTTGATTCGCGCACCTACGATTGTTCGTAGGCTTCCTACGATCGATCGTAGGTCTTACAGTAAGTTTTGCTCAGTTTCTGGAGTTCTACGATCGTTTGTAGGCTTCCTACGATCGATCGTAGCTCTTACAGTAAGTTTTCAGCATTTCTGTAACTTTACGATCGTTCGTAACTACGATCGTTCGTAGGTCTTCTACGATCGATCGTAGCTTTGACAGAATGATTTTCAGATTTTTCCCGCTTTGGTATTTCGGCCATAACTTTTGACTCGCTCGTCCGATTTTGACGATTCAACTTGCGTTGGATTCGTCTTTTGAAGGAGAACAACTTTCATGTTTTTCACAACTTCCAATTCTTCCTTTTTCTTGGACCATTTTGCCCCTAAACCTGACTGATCCGAAATTGAGTTTCGTCAATCCGGATTTTAAACCGACCCGACTTCAGAATTCGGTCTTTTGACCTAACACCAACTCAAAACCAAGACAAGTGATCAACATGAACCCCGAAGAGGGTTCAATTACCTTTCCAAAAATCCAAGAATCGCTTGATTCCGACGACCGGTGTGAGCGGTAGGGCTATTTAGAGTCAAGGGTATGCTAAGGCATTCCCATTCTTGACACTTAGAACATTTCAAGTGTTTCACACTCTTTTCATTCGGTTCCAAAACCATACTCACACCTCATGACTGATTAATCCATAGGTTTTTAACACACCTAGGTGATCATGGGGCACACCCCAACATGCATGAGAGGCCCCAGTCTCTTTATGCCTCGCGTAACAACACTATTCACTCGCAACTCATTAACACTTAGGGTACCTCATACCCATGTTTTTACCCACTTAGAGTATGTCATACTCTTATTTATTCATCCCAAACACTTAAGCTAATTTGACTACTCTTATCATGCCCCTTAACCAAGTCACATAAATGGCCCTCGGCATTTACAAGACTTGTGCCCATGGCATTATTCACAACATTGTGAAATGGTTTCCCGTGGTTCTACGTTCACACTTATGGTATTTTATACCCTAAATACTTGAGTATTATTATACTCTTATTTTGAGACTCAACATACACACTTTAAACCCTTATTTAAATCGCCACACTACTTAGAACCAAATGGACCATGCTACCAAGAACAAAGTGTAAAGGCCTTAAGCCTTTACACACACCACACAAGGGCACTATCCACACACTATTCATGACACTATTCCCAGCCCAGGGAACTCGGTTCCGGGTTCCTTCATACATACTAAGGGTATTTTCATACCCCATCTACTTTGAATCCAACCCTTACTCCATTCTCATAACTCACGACCCTAGGTTCTTAAACCAAACCAAGGTAACCTATTGGGCACAACCCATATGCATGGGAGGCCCCGACTGCCACAAATCCCTTGAATCGACATTATTCATACCACTATACATTTAATGCTTTGAGTATGGTTTTATACTCTTTGCATGTTTTCTCAAAACACCTTACACTTCTTGATTCTAACATGAAACTCACATCGCACTTAGGCTATGAGGGAAACTCTCACTCTCATTAACCAAACCCAACTTATAATAAGGGCCTTTGGCCCTTACAATACTAGTGTCCTCGACACTATTCACTTGAACAGTGAACCAAATTTTCGGGGTTCTACACTTCTTCAACCCATGGTTCCAGGTTGGGGATGTCAAACTGACCTGCCGACATAATATGTACGGCTGAGCATGGAATACTCAGCGAGCCAAAACTACTAGCTAACAGTGTTATTATAATTATAATATTACATAGAAGTGCGTAAGGAAATATTCATCATAAGTTCATGCTTAAAAAATCCATCATGGAAAATCTTTCATAAAACTTGTTCTTTTCCTGGAAAACAAATCATCTTATGCATGCTTATGAATGCTTATGAGCCTTGTGTTTTCTTATGAGTTCTTATAGCCTTTCTTGTGAGCTTAAGAGTTCTTATGAGCTTCTTGTGAGCTTGCGCGTCCTTGTGAGCTTATGATCCTTGGAGACATATGCAAGATCTTAGACTTATGCAATTCTTATGAGTTCTTGGAAGCCTTGTGAGACTTAAAATCTTTGGAGTTTATGCAAGATCTTAGACTTGATCCTTGTGAGCATGAAGTAACCGATCTTAAAATACCAACCCAAAGTTTGGCTTTGTTAATGGTTATGCTTCTTTCTTATGAATTGCCTTGGAAAAACCTTGTTTATGATTCTTTAAATACATGCTCATGCGAAAACCTCGGTCATACAAAACTTATCGTGCATGGAGTGCTTGTGAGCATCATTGTGTATATATGGAAAGCCTTAACAATTTATGTAAATTCATACAAGACATGTTATCATTATAGTATACTTGAATAATTCTAGAAACATAGCATGTTTTCATTACTTGCATGGCATCATCAAGATTATGTCATTTTCATCACATCATATTTAAAATCATGATTTATTTAGAGATATTAACATTCACTTGCAAATATAGTTATATTCACTCTCTTATTGAAAAACCCTCAAATCTTAACCCCTATTTACTCATTTAATTGTAGTGTAGTTCACCCCAAAATCCCACATTTATTATTTGCATCACATTAAAGCTAAAATCACCCATTTAATTATTTTTTACCATCTTGGTATGATAACAAAGTTAGATAGTAGGTTTACTTACCTTGCAAGGATAAAATCTTAGCGTGGAAGGATGATTGAACATGAGCTTGAGCTTAGACATCGAGATCCACACTTGAGGAAGAAGATTCAAGCTTCTGGAGGCTTTAACATGTGAGGATTCGAGCTCCTCCTTGGTCTCCAACAAAATCTCTCTTTGGAAACCTAGGTTTCCTTCTTTTTCCCTCAAAAAGTCTCTCTAAGTGTTGGAACCCTTGGACCCTCAAAATTTGGGTATATATAGTGTTAGGCTAGTGAAAAACCTTTAAAAAAATGTGTCTATGCAATCTCGCTCGAGCGGGCTGTTCCCGGGACTCAAAAAATGCATTTTTGACCGAGTTCGCTCGAGCGAGCTTGGATCTCGCTCGAGTGGGTTTTTATGCAAAAATATGTTTTGGTATTTTGCCCATAACTTTTGACTTCCTTATCGGATTTTGATGATTCAACTTGCATTGGACTCTTCTTTCAAAGGAGAACAATTTTGTGTCTAATTGATAAAATCTAATTTTGAGTTTTAATTACCTAAATGGGCTCTAAAGACAACTAGTTTGGAAATTGATTTTAGCAGCCCAATGTTTCAACAATCCAACTTGGAAATCCAACTTTTAAGTCAACCCCGACCCAAAATCTGGAAAAGTGATCAACATGAACCTCGAAGAGGATTCCAATACCTTTCCAAAATTCAAAAATTGCTCAATTCCGATCAGCAGTGAGAGAACTAGCGCTACTTAAAGTTGTGGGTATGCAAAGGCATAACCCTTGTTGATACTTAAGAGTATTTTATACTCTTACTTTCTTCATTCCAAACACCCATATACTAAAAATATATTCTTAAGGCTTTTAATACATGTCATCATTCATTAGGCCAATCCATCAAGATCCAGGGTTCTACAATATGGAATGTGTTGGTCACTGTGCACCAACGGTTCAACAGACTGTGCAAGAAATGAGCGTCCCTTTTATATTCAGACCGGGCCAATGCAACAGCTCCCCGAATTTTGACTGCGTTCAGCTCTTTACGAAAGCGAATGTAAATGTCATGCACCCAAGCCGGCCATAGGTCCCGGGTATCCACGGAAGAAGCACCTTTCACCAACATGGCATCGTCCTAAAGGACTTTGTCAGTTCTGTTCAGCAGACTGTCAAATCTTTCCTTCGTTACCCTCACCGGGTCTTCTGCAGGGAGGTCAGCTTCTCTAACAGGTTTCAGTTATAAATCTTGCCTTCAAATTGGCTACCTATGGTACCAGATCTGGGATCGAAAAGAGCAATAGGAGCAGTACTCTCTTCCACCCATTCAGCAGGATCCCATATCCTGATGGGTTTGATTTCTCCAACACCGCCTAGGACCATTATCTCTATGTGGCAGGTCAAAGTCTGACCAGTCTGATCATCTTCGTCAATCTCCAGCCTGTGAAGTGCCTGCTTTCCGATAAAGTGTTGTGAAGAAACAACCATTCTGCACAAAGGAAGAATGAAGGTTAATCAAGTATGGTATGTCACACGAATAATTAAAATTTGTTAACAACATTCTTAAGGGATGAAATAATTTAATTTTTGGGGTCACATATGAACCTAGTCTTCACTAAAATGGTTAAGATCTCTTAGAAAATCCCTCAATCGGTTCGAAATGGTCTTAGGATCGAACCTTAAGGACTTAACCAAAATTTTGGAAAAGCCCTGCCTGTGGATAAGACTATGGGTAAACCTTAAGGACTTATCAAAAATTTGGAAAAGTCCCACCCGCAGATAAGTCTGCGGGTAAATTTTGGGACTAAGCCAAAATATTGGAAAAGCCCATCAGCAAAATGTCCACGGGCATTAGTTAGTGCTCGCAAGTATAGTGCCCGCGGATATTAATTAAAGCTCACAGATAAAAGTCTTTGGACAAAGTCAATCCATAGACAAGTCTGCAGACAAAAGGTCATCTTCTCAGATGACCCTTCAAGGTTTCCACATCGGAAAACCTTGTGTGAGCATGCGTTTTGGTAACCCTGATTAATCTCACGGGATGTAGAGTCGCCACCTATTCATTCAGAAGGGGTAAGTCCCCGAGAGTTGGATAAAGTCTTGGTCTACGATATGAGATTCAAATAAGAGGTTCGGTTAAGTCTGAGGAAGATGTTAGGCACCTGAGACTTCTGTTTTACAACGATTCCCTACTCCTTATGTGTAAGCCAATTAAAGTCAATGTTTGTTTAAAATGCCTGATTGTTTAAGATAAGACTAACCTAAGAAAGAAAAAACTAACTAGGGTCGAACCCGAGTTGGGTTGCCTACGTACTCGCAAGGGTGAGATCAGACCAAGCCTAGTTCTAGCAAGTGAGCTTGTGCCAAGGCTAGGGGATGTGTGTGTGTGCACCAAGGGTGGCTAACTGAACTAGTCTAGTAGACTAGGGTTTGGTTGACCGAGGTAGGTCAAGTACGTGGTTCAAGCACGGTAGGCTTAGGGATAGTCCGGTAGTCTAGGGTGAGGGCCCGGTAGGCAAAAAGAGAAGCCCGGTGGGCTAAGGCAGAGTTTGACCAAAGTTAGGATTGCTAACCGGGGTTAGGTCAAACTAACCATGGTTAGGACTACTAACCACTGTTAAAGGAGAATAAGGTCAAGCCCGATAGGCTGAGATGGGGCCTGGTAGGCCGAGGATAAGTCCGATAGACTGGATTTTAGACTCGGTAGGCCAAAATCGGATTTAACCGATATTATTGTTGCTAACCGGGGTCAAGGGTGATCTAACCATGGTTAGAATTGCTAACTACGCTTAAAAAGGGTCAAGATCGGTTTTATGGTCCAATTTGTATTTCTAGGGATTTTTCCAGAATTCACCAAGGTTAAATGGGCTTAACCAGGGTTAAGGAAGGTGTTAACCATGGTTAAGCTTGTTTAATCATGCTTCAGGGGTGCTGCAAAGTTTGGTTTTGATCCCTTCTACATTTTTTAATTTTTTGGGATTTATAAGGAATTTCCAGAATTTTGTCTCATGGTTAGATCAGTTAACCATGGTTAAAGTCTAACCAGGATTGGGTTAACTCATGGTTATGGCTGGGGAAGGTCAGAAATGGGCCCAAGGGGCTAGGCAGGGCCTAGAGTGGCCTCCTACCAAGCCTGGGCCCTGTGCAAACCAAGGAAAATCAGAAAAATAGAAATTGCGGTAAAGGTTCTACCGCCATTTTTAGCTTTCGATTAACCCTGATTTGTTGGTTTGTAACTAGGCTTAAGGGCTAACTCAAGGGTCAAGGACCCACAAGTTTTGAAGGGGGAAGTCCAAAGATGGTTCTGAGCCTTTGGTGGGCCCAGGGGAGGCTCTAAAATGGGCCTGAGTTAAGCCCAAAAATACTGCACATTAAATGATGAATGGTGGTAGAGTATCTACCATCATTCTTGACAGTCTGTAGTTTCTTGAATGTTAACCATGGTTAGGCTTAGGTGGTGAACCTGAAAGGACCAAGTTAAGCTCATGGGGGTTAGAGGAGTCTAGTCCAAGCTCTAGAATTGACAAGGGCCTCACCTATAGGGGTCCAAGCATGCTACAAAGAGGAGTGTTAGGAATAGCAGTACTGAGTTTACCGTCATTCCTGGATTTGCTCAAGACCAGGATTGTGCCTAGCAGGGCTGCACCATATGAGTTGTAGGGGATCCCTCATGGATTGAGGGACCCCCTAAAAGAGTCTGAGGTAGTCCTTAGGCTTTAGGAAGGATTGCTATTCCCGTAGGGATTCCCCACAACTATAATCAAGGTGGGGGAATACCCCTGTGTTGGGTTTGAACCAAAATAATCAACATAAACTAAATAAAAAGTCCCCTGAAATTGACCAGAGGCTCACAATGTTAGCAAAAAAAAAAAAAAATGAGGGGACAGGGCCCTACCTTGATACTCTATTCCTGCCAAGGAAGGTGGAGACTAACTGCGGTGGTGGTGCACCAGTGGTGATGCTGCACAGGCAAAAGGGGAGAGCTGAGGTTGCTTCTGAAGCTAATGGGGTGTTCTCAGAACCAGGAATAGGGCTGAGGTTTTGGATTTTTGCCAGGGGTTCAAATAGGGACTTTTACAGATCCCCTAGAAGGCTGTGGGGAGGCTACCATTTATAGGGAGAGCTTTAGGGACTCAAAGGGAATGAAGGGGTAGGCCTTGAAGCTGTATGGACCTCCCAGAGGTCGATTGAGGTGCTTGACAAGGCGGTGGAGTGTGCAGGGGGGAGAGCAGGCTCTGCAAACCAAAACTCAGGTAATAGCGGTAGATGATCTACCGCTATTGCCAAATCAAGCAAAACATCAATGGCGATAGATCATCCACCGCCAATTCTGGATTTATTTAAATTGGGCCTGATCCATGCACGCATAGGGAAGGGGGTTGGCTTTGTGAACTTTTGGGCCCCGTGGGCCTAAGACAAGGGTTCAGGCCCTAAGGCCATAGTCTATAGGGTTTAAGCCCTATGGGCTCTAGGGCTAGGCTAGGGCTAAGGTTTAGGATTACCTAGGATTAGGGCTTGACTTTGGTTTTGTCCTAGGTTTTAACTAGGGCTTGCCTAAGGTTAGGGTTTGACTAATGTTGGATCCAAGATTATCTTAGAGGTTCAGCTAGGGTTATGGGTACTCGGCTAAGAATAACCATGGTTAAGAAAAGGGTGTAAAATGCCCCTCCTTACCAAAGAATGCCAAGGTTGGCAATTCGAACGGTAAGGACTGGAATCATCCTATTTTTACACCGAGATTGGATTTGGGGATGCCGTATGATGACATGTATGCATGCAGTGAAAATGGTGGGTGCAATGAAGTGGCACGGACACTGCTGGAGAAAAGCGAGTATTTCAGTCTACTCCCTGAGGATTGGTGGATGCAACCACGGCTGGGCGAAGTGGTGTCTCCTGACGGGGTTTGACCAAATTAATCGAAGGACACACGGGGTGTTGAAAAGGAGACATGCAGGAGGTAATGCTGACTATGACGACATTGTCAAGGAGTATACAGGATGTCGAGGACACACAGGGGACATGCAGGAGGTAATGCTGCGGTGTGATGAGGTTGTCAAGGAGCATACAAGGTGTCATAGACACATGGGGTGTCAAAGGGGGACATACAGAAGATAATACTATGGTATGACAAGATTGTCAAAGAGCATACAGGATGTCAAGGACACACGGGGTGTCAAAAGGGAGACATGCAGGAGGTAATACTGCGGTATGACGAGATTGTCATAGAACATACAGGATGTCGAGGACACACGAGGGTGTCAAAAGGGAGAAATGCAAAAGGTAATGCTGTGGTACGACGAGATTGTCAATGAGCATACAGGATGTCGAAGACACACGGGATGTCAAAAAGGAGATCGGGGCATGTCCAAGAGGCACTAGCTAGATTGATTTGAAATGGCCGAAAGGCGCCAGATTTTGATCATGTTGATCGATGCTGAGGGGTTTGGTCACATGGGATGCGATGCTATGATGTGATATCATGCAGGGGATAAAGGCGATGATGCTTTCCCATGACTCTGTTGATTGCGACTTGCGGGGATGCATGGTGTCGGCTTCTTCCGCTTTGCCTTGTCAGGGCTGCTCAGTGCAGGTTGGTATGACCAGGTCTAGATACCAGAAGCTCTATTTTAAAAAGCGCTTTTTAGAAAAGTGTTGGACTTTTGCAAAAAAATTTTGACTTTGACAGAAAGAAAGCTTAGCTTAGCTTTTTAAATTTTGCCAGGAAATGTCTTTGTCAAGGCATAGGGACTTTGTAATCTGTCTCTCTCGGAGAGTAAAGTACGGCCCAGAAGAGGTTTCGTCACTACTGGGGATGTCCGTAGGTAAACTTGTTTGTCTCGCCACTGCTGGAGTTTGGACTCTGGCTAGGGAGAAGCTTGTTGGTGAGCAAATTGGATGCTTCTATACTCTTGCTGGGGAGAGTGCTTGTAGAGAGCAATTAGAGGCTTTTACTGGGGATCCGCTAGGGAATGTGGCACCGTTGTAGACCGCTACTGGAGATCTATTGGCTGGAGACTGGACTTTAGCTAGGGATTTCCTTATTGAAGGCTGACTGTCACGCCCCAAAATACCCCCTACGAGTTAAGGGATACTTTAGGTGTGACTATACGTACCTGCCAAACCATCCTGAAATTAACAAGGTAAATAAATTACTAAAACAATGATAATCAGAGCACGGAAGCTAAACATAGATGCGGAAGCGAAAACTAATTTTTTTCTTTTCTTCTATAGTTCTTAAAATGGTGTTCCAAGTAAACATATATACAAAACATGTCTAAGTCTAAGGTGGACAGGCCCACCTATGAAAATGTCAAATACACAAAAATCCCCTCACACTCTCCCCTCAACAGTAGTCGAGGTACGGCCACATGTCGAGGTCTCGATCCGCCTGAGACTGCAGTGGGATAGATGGCTCTCTCTCATCTATATACTCTTCCTCGACCCAAGGCTCGGGGTTGAGGGTATCCTCGATACCTGCCGACATGAAAGTACGGCTGCTGAGTATGGAATACTCAACGTGTACATACTACTAACTAGCAATGTTATGAAACATTAATACAACGATACTTTCTTGTATGGTATAATTAAAACAGTGCAAGATGGGAATAGAAAGGAAGTACATCAAATCAGAATAAGACAAGCAAGATCAATTCAATCCATGTTCATGTCTTGTTTCTTGTATTGCTTGTTCGGTTTAGTCCCCACACACATCACGCATGCATTTCACATACACTTGTTTATTTGTCTTGTTTGCTTAACTTGTTTAGTTCACACACACCCCACACATTCATTTAAAACCCACTTGTTCACTTGACTTGTTTTCCTCGTTTCTTGACTTGCTTGTTTAACTTGTTCTTGTCTTGCTTGATTAACTAATGCCCGAAATATGTACTGGACGGCACACATTAGCATCTTGTTTGTCTTGTTTGCCTGCTTGGAGATCACTAATGCCCGAACTATGTACTGGACGGCACACATTAGCATCTTAATTGTCTTATTTTGCTAATGCCCAAACTATGTACTGGATGGCACATATTAGCTAGATCACTAATGCCCGAACTATGTACTGGACGGCACACATTAGCATCTATGCTCTTGTTTTCACTAATACCCGAACTATGTACTGGACGGCACACATTAGCTTACCTTTCAAGCGTGCTTGTTACCTTGTGTTTCTCATTATCCATGTTCATTTACTTGTATTTCATTAACTTGTCATATGTATGCATTTTCCTAGCGTGCTACTTGTGATGATTTCATTAATATACATGTGTCCTTGAAATGTAAACCTTCATGGTATTGTAAATAATAAACAACAAGGGATTTATGGCGTTTTATTTCATTCATTCAATAACTCATGCATATTCTACCATCTAATGACACATCCTAACAAGTCCATTTACTTGACATTCATTCGATTAACATGCTTAATTTAAAATTCCAATTCTAACAAGTCCTTGTAGTCCATTCCATTCACATGCTATTTATATTCATACTACTACCTTGTTTCCTATTCATTTCTTTACTAATTAAACTTGAACAAGCTAGAACTTATAAATAGACCACATTATTAAATTCCTTAGAGTATCCCATACTCTTTTTCATCTACCCTTGCCCTAATTTCTTCGTAAATGTTCATAAATATTAGTCATGCAATTTGGAGAGTGTACTTACACTCTCACATACGAACCCCATTTTTCATGTCATTTCATTCTTTCATTTTTCTTTAAGACATTTCATCAACCACTAAGTGTGTACGTTATGTAAACAATGCCCTTCCCCATTTGTTCATCACACCACACACCATCCATTGGCATCCATCGCCCAACCAACCTCCATACATAATGTTCTATCTCATATCATGACAAGTTTTGAGGAAAAGAATCAAAGAAACTTTAATAGAATTCTAACAAAGAGTTAGTAGTTTGTTCTACCTTGAAAGATTGGGGAAAAATGCCTTAGGAGGCCGTGGGAGCAAGATCCAAGCTTGTGGAAGCTTTCCCAAACTCCAAGGTTGAAGATCCACGCATCTACAGCTTGCACGAACTTGGTGGAAGCGATCTATGAGGTTTGTGACTTGGATTTTGGTGAATCCAAACCTTTGGAAAGGATTTTGGGCTCACAATCGCTCAAACTCTCTTTGAATGGAAAATCCCCTTTTGGAAACACTAGGTTTCACTTCCTCTCTCTAAAAATATTGCTAAGGGTGTTTATGAACACCCCTGGCTCGAGCCAACCCTTAAAAATAAGGATAGAGTGGCCAAAAGATCAAAAAACCCCTAAAAAATTTCTGAAAAACGCGTAGGACCGATAGATGACCGATCTACCAGTAGTGGACCGATCGATCGGTACTTTTGACCGATCTCTCGGTAGTGGACCGAGCTCTCGGTATTGACTGGTGCTACAGAATGCACTTCAGTATTTTGGCCATAACCTTTGACTCGGAGCTCCGATTTTGATGATTCAACTTGCGTTGGATTTGTCTTTCGAAGAGGAACAACTTTCATGTTTTGAAGAAATTCTAATTCTTCTTTATTCATAGACCAAAATGCCCCTAAAGCTGACTGGTCTGCAATGGGTTGCGACAGCCCAGATTTGCAGCCGACCCGATTTTGGAAATCCTACTTTTGACTCAATCCCGATTCAAAATCAGGGAAAGTGATCAACATGAACCTTGAAGAGGGTTCTAATACCTTTCCGACAATTCAAGAATCACTTGATTCCGATCCGCGGTGATGGAACTAAGGCTTCTTAAAGTTAAGGGTAATGCTAAAGGCATAACCCTTGTTGACACTTAGAATATTCGAGTGCTTCACACTCTTCTTCCTTAGGTCCAACATCCCACTCACACCTCATGAATTGTTTCCCATAGGTTTTCATCCCACCTAGGTAATCATTGAATTCACCCCCATAAGCATGAGAGGCCCTAGCCTCTTTATGCCTCGTGTACTAGCACTCTTCACTTACAACCTATTAACCACTTAAGGTATTTTATACCCTTTTCTTTTACCCACTTAGAGTATCTTTCTACTCTCTCTTGAGACTCAATACACTCACCTAAAATCTTCACTTAGCTCGCCACACTACCAAGAGCAAAATGGAAGACCTTAAGCTTTTTCACACACACACAAGGCACTATTCACTGACACTATTCCTAACACAGTGAACTTGGGTTCCGGGGCTCTACACTAACAACTGTCTACTTGGGGAATTGTGGCCTCTACTGGAGACTACGGTCTGGGAATCTCTTCCTCATTTCTATTTATAGGGGAATACTGCAGGGATACATGTTTCTCAATGCCATCTACCAGCGACTTGTGGGGGGTTGTCAGGAGTTCGGTGAGACTGCTTGTTGCCAGATTCTATTGCCAAACTATTCTTTAGCTTTTATCCTTTTTTTACCCTTGGAATGACTAACTCATGGAGTTCACATAATTTTAACGCGATGAGGCCGTTGCCGATTTTCCTCATGCCTACTACGAAGCTGGTTGATTTTTGTCCCTTATTAGCCCCTAGTCGCAAGATTAGGTCTGGGGGATTGCGTCATATTTGCGCAATGAGGCCGTTCCCGGTTTTCACTCATGCCCACGAATTGCTGGAAAAATGGTCTACTCCCTTCATCGCCCTGAATGGCGCTCCTCTGGGAATTATAGGAACTATGTTTCCATTGAGGATATAGATGTGATACTGTGCTTACACTCGTAGCTTCTAGGGGATCTAGAAGGACTTAGGGTAGGACGAAATGTAGGCTAGGGGACCGAAGTTTGGATCACCCTGGGATTTCTCCAGTTATAGTTGATTTGCACTCCCTTAGAGATTTGTGTTGTCATAGTTGATTTTTACTCCCTTGGAGAGTTCTCCCATTGAAGATTTATACTTTGGGATTCATGGTGGTGTTTTTTTTTTGGGCTCCGCCGGGGAATTCGAGAGAGGTTGTCTCTGCTGAGGAGAGAGAGGTTGTCCCTGCTCGAGAAATTTTTTTAGGAGAGGTTGTCCCTGAAAGGTCAGAATCTAGAGAGGTTGTCTCCGTGGGGAAGTCTCTAGCTTTAAAAATGTTTCAACTTCTATTTTGGGTTTTCCTTTGATGGAAACTTTGTACCCTTGAGAGTTGACTTGTCTGGGGAAATCGATAGGATTGTTGTTTTGCTTGGACTTTGTGAGGAGATGTTTTTTTAAAGGCTTTGGTTCCACTGGGGATGGTTTGTCTCTGTGTGGGGAAGTGGGGGGAGGTGTGATTCCCTTTTGTGACCGCACCTAATTTATCAGGTTGCTTACGTACCCTTTGCAGGATCAGGTTATGACATAGTACAGGCTAATACCACAGGTTGGCAAGGGAGGGTGTCCCTAAAAATGTTTTATGAAAGAAGGGCAGTTAGGCTCGAGGGGCTAACTAGCGGATTTCATTGATTTGTAAAACGGGTTTACATTTCTGGGGATAAGGAGCATGCCAAGGATGGCTTCCTGTCATTTCCCAGAGAAACTACAAGTGCAAAGCGCCTATCAGATCTAGACCCTCAACGTAGTATCGTTAACTTTTCCATGTTGATAGGCTCTAGGAGGTCTTCGTCATCCATACATCCTAGTTGAAGTGCGCCGCCTGAGAATTTGTCTCGAACGATGTATAGGCCTTCGTAATTGGGGGTGAACTTGCCCCTTAGGTCAGGGCGGTTTGGCAACATCTTCTAGAGAACCAGGTCGCCGATCTCAATGCTTCGCGCTTGACTTTCTTGTTGGATGCCCTAGCCATGCACCTCTGATAGGCCTGAGAGTGGTTGATGGCTTTCAATTGCCGTTCATTGATTAGATTTAACTGCTCATATCGAGTCTATACCCATTCTGCTTTTGAGAATTCTGCTTCTATTAGCACCCGGAGTGATGGAACCTATACTTCGATAGGGAGAACTGCTTCCATACCATAGGCCAGAGAGAATGGCATTACCCCCGTTGAAGTTCAGATGAAAGTTCTATAGGCCATGAGTGCGTATGATAGTATCTCATGCTAGGCAGAGTAATTGATTGTCATCTTTTCTATGATTTTCTTTATGTTCTTGTTGGCGGCTTCAACTGCACCATTGGTCTGTGGCTTGTATAGCGTAGAGTTGTGATGTTGTATTTTGAATTTATGGCAGAGATCAATCATCCCTTTATTGTTGAAGTTGAGAGCATTGTCTATTACAATCTCATATGGGACTCCAAATCGACAGATGATATTCCGTTTCAAAATACACTAAACCACTGAGGTTGTGACGTTGGCATAAGAGGCTGCCTTAGCCCATTTTGTAAAGTAATCGATTGCAACCAGAATGAATCGATGTCCATTTGATGCTTTCGGAGTTATGGGTCCAATGACGTCGATGCCTCAAGCTGGGAATGGTCATGGAATAATGAGATTGTGCAGCCTGATTGGCAGTGCATTGACCTTGTCAGCATAGATCTGGCTCTGGTGGCACTTCTGTACATGCTTGCAAAAGTCGGATTCCATTGTGGACCAGTAGTCGCCTAGCTTGAGTATCTTTTTGGAGAGCATTAATCCGTTCATATGTGGGCCACAAGTTCTTCTATGAACTTCTTCGACTACCTGTGCTGCTTCACTGGTATCTAGACATCTGAGCTAGATTAGGTTCGGTGACCTTTTGTACAAGATCCCTCCTGAGAGGACAAACTGAATGGCCAATCTTCTAATACATCTTCAATCTGAAGGTAATAGGCAGGTTGATCCTGCTGCTGGATCTCAATCGGCTAGAGCATGATGCCTGTGGGGATCTGAACAATGGAAGCAAGCGTAGCCAGTGCATCGACGAATCTGTTGTAGTTCCTGGATTAGTGATTGAAGCTGATTCTTCTTAACTATGTAACTAGCATATTGAGGTAGGCCAAGTACGGTACTAGCCTTGCTTCTCGGATGGCCCAAGATTCATTTGCCTGAGAGATTATCAAAGATGAGTCACCATAGATGTCCACCTCCTCGATCCCGATGTCCAGGGCTTCTTTCAAACCGACTATGCATGTCTCGTATTCTGCTTCATTGTTTGAGCATCTGAATTTCAGTTTGACTGAGATGATGAGATGTGCTCCATTGGGAGAGATCAGGACTACTCCTGCCCTATGCTCGAGACTGTTAGCAACTCTGTCGAAGCACAACTCCCAGCCGAGGCACTCTTGCTCTTTTGGTTCTGCATACAGGATGACTTCTTCTAGAAACTGATCATGTAATAAAACATAGTCTTGTGCTGGATTGTGGGCAAGGTGATCTATAATCGTCTGCCCCTTGATTGACTTCTGAGTCATATACGTGATGTTGAATTCAGACAACATTATGAGTCATCGAGCTATCCTCCCGGTGGTGGCTGGCTTTTCCCTAGAACCTTAAGTAGATCTATCCGGGAGATCAAGATTGTCAGATAGGAAAGCAGATAGTGTCCTAAATGCTGAGTAGCCCAGACCAGTGTCAGACAAGTTTTCTTGAGCGGGCTATACCTCTCTTCATATTCTAGCAATCATTTACTGATGTAGTAGATGGCTTACTCTGTTTTGCCTATCTCATCATGTTATGCCAGGACACACCCCATGGAAGTCTCTTATATTGAGATGTAGAGTAGCAGTGGCTGTCCTGGTGTAGGAGGCACAAGTACTGGAGGATTAAGGAGATACTACTTTATCCTGTCAAAGGCTTCCTATCACTCATCTGTCCAGACTGTAGGTACATTCTTCCAGAGAAGCTTGAAGATCGGCTCGTATATCGGAGTGAGCTGAGAGATGAATTGGCTGATATTCTAAATTCTTCCTAGGAACCCATGGATTTCCTTTTTAGTTTGGGGAGTTGGCATTTCAATGATAACCTTACCTTTAGCTGGATCGATCTCGATGCCTCTCTTGCTAACTATGAAGCTGAGGAGCTTTCCTGATGAGGCTCTAAAGACACATTTAGTCGGATTCAGTCTCAAGCTAAACTCTAAAAATCTGCCAGTCTTTTCAATTCTTTAGGGTGCTGCCTGGCAATAGGTGATTTGACGAGCATGTCATCCACATAGATTTTCGTTGACTTGTGGATTGTGGATTATGTCGTGGAATAGTGCCGTCATGGCCCTTTGGTAGGTTATCCCTGCATTCTTGAGTCTGAAGGACATCACCTTGTAGCAGAATGTACCCGAATGTGTGATGAAGGAGGTTTTCTTCATGTCTTCTTCTACTATTTTGATCTGGTTGATCCGGAGAAACCATCCATAAATGAGAGTGTCTCGTGCCCTTCAATATTGTCGACTAGGATATCGATATGCGGGAGAAGGAAGTTGTCTTTAGGGCTTACCTTGTTAAGATTCAGGTAGTCGATGCATAGTCGGACCTTACCGTCCTTCTTGGGTACCGGTACAATGTTGGCTAACCACTCAGGATAGGTTGTCACTGCCAGGAAGTCTGCTTCGATCTGCTTCTCTACCTCCTCTTTGAACTTCTGTGACCATTCGGGCCTCATTCGTCTCAATTTTTACTTAACTGGTCTGACTTCTGGGTTCAGGGCAGTCTGTGTACCACTAATGCTGGGTCCAGGCCGGGCATATCCGCATATGACTAGGCAAAGACGTCACTATAGCTTCTCAAGAAGTTGATCATGTCTGCTCTCTACTGTGGACTCATGGTTGTGTTGTACTTGACTAGCTGGGGACTATCTGTGGATCCCAAGTTCACTGTCTCAGTGTCCTCCATGTTCAACTACAGTAGCCCTTCATTGTGTTCTAGGATGTCCAGAATCTCCTGAGGCGGTTCCTCTTCTTGTTCTAAGTCATACTCCACTTTGGAAAGTTCAAGGAGGGTTTGAGAGGTAGCCCTGTCAAAGATGATTTTCTGGCAAGTCCATTAGCTTAAGTTTAGCATGCTTATGCTTTTATTGTTTTTGTTGGCTTCAGGACACTAGGCCTACCAGGGGAAGAGTCCGTGTGATTTCGTCATCAGCCGATATGAAATGTTTGTATTTGAAAACATGATTTTGAGTCAAAACGTCTAATTTTCTCATTGACAAAATAGGTGACTGTTTACAAAAATGACCCAAACAAAAGGAGGCCGACAGTGGCCTAATATTTGGATTTTACAATGGGAGCAAAGAGATATGTAAATCCCTAAATAGGTGTTGGCAAATTCCGTGATCATTAGATAGGTCATGTGAGTCGAGTCGTCGAGTCATGTTCAACTTGTCAGAAGAGAAGAGCTAAAGCTTAAAGAAGATTGAAGAAAGAGAAGAAAAAGCTCCTACTCTGGATCTAGACAGGTAATGGACTTAGAGACCCCTACCTAGGTTGGATTTGGCTTAGATAACTCTAAACATACCTAGGGGGATAGTTTTAAACCTAACAAAGTTGTTTGATCTCATTTGAATCAAATAACAATGAAATGAATCATGGTTTGAAAACAATTCTGTCTCAACCGATTGCTCGGTATTGAGACCGATCGATCGGTGGCCTACCGAGCGATCGGTGGCTATCGACTGGACAAAAAGTTTGTATGGGGTATTTTTCCAGAGAGGTGATTTATAACCGAGCGATCGGTCATTTGGACCGAGCGATCCGTTTTGGACCGAGCGATCGGTAGTGAGCACCGATCGATCGGTCCCCGTAAAAGGAAGTTTTATTTTTCTGGATTCTTTTTTTAAACCCTATATAAACAACTTTTTGGAGACCTAATTCGTGTCTTTGATATTTTTGAAAGAGTAGAGGTCTGAGAAACTCTTCTAGGGTTTTTCTTATTGCTTTTATTAGATCTTTGTTGATCCCTCCTCTTTCTTTGATCCTAGAGAATGCAAGTATAGATCTAAACCTTTAATCTTGCATTGTGTGATCTCAGATCTGTATGAGATCCCTCTAGGGTTTGAAATTTCCTAAATTGATTCACAACCCTACACCTTGTGTGTGTGTCCGGTGTTTGATCCGGAGCCTTCGTGGAAGGAGATCGATCGTGTGTGATCGTGGTTTTGAAGTAGCTTGAAAAGATTTGGTCGGTGTGGAACCGAAGCTGCTACGGCGGAGATCGAACCTGCTGGTTCGTGGAAATCAAGAGTAAGAGTCTATACCTAGGAACGTCGTTTCTGTTTTGGTAAGGTCTTGTCTTGTACTTGATATCTTTTCATAGTGAAGTTTATTGCTGGACAAGGTCCCGTGGTTTTTTCCCGTTAGGGTTTTCCACGTAAAAATCTTCTGTGTTTGATTTGTGTGGATTGTCTGATTGAATTGTTCATTGATTTCTAAACATATTAATTGAAAAATTAAAATTGGTTAGAAATCATTAGATAGACCTATTCACCCCCCCTCTAGGTCTTAGAGATCATTGATCTGGATAAATTTCAATTGGTATCAGAGCAAGTTCACTGATAAGGCTAATCCCTTAAGTGTGATCCTGTATTATCCGTGATCATGAGTACTCTAAGAGAAGGAGGATCCGTCTCTCGTCCCCCACTTTTTGATGGAAATAATTATGCTTATTGGAAAGCTAGAATGAGAGCCTTTCTCAAATCAATTGACGAGAGAATCTGGATGTCTATACAGAATGGGTGGACTACGCCCATAAAAACTGTAGGTGATTTGACTGTCGTCAAATATTATAATGAATGGACCAGAGAAGAGCTTGAGTCAAGTGGATGTAATACTAAAGGTCTCAATGTTATCTTTACTGCAGTCACTGCTGAGGAATTCAGACGAATTTCTTCATGTGAAACAGCAAAGGAGGCTTGGGATATTCTTGAAATTACCCATGAGGGTACTACCACTGTTAAAATCTCAAAACTCCAAATGTTAACCACCAAATTTGAACATTTAAACATGGATGACAATGACACTTTTGATGAATTAGTTAGAAAGTATGGATCAAATTCGAATAGATCTGGGATAGGACATGCTGACACACCAGCTGGTCCTTTAGCTGTTGGTACAGTGGCTAGTGCAGTGTTTGAGCCAATACATTCTGATCCTAAAGAAAATTTACCTTCTACATCAAGTACTAAGGCTTATACAAATTTCGTAAAGCCTAGAAATGCAGCTCCTAGAGTGAATGCTGTGAGGAATCAAATTCCTGTTAGAAGAAATCCTCCTCCTCTTCCTAGATTCATACCCACATGTCACTTTTGTGGTGTGAGAGGTCACATTCGACCTAATTGTAATGCTTTTAGGAGAGCTCCCCGAAATGGTTCATGGAACCAAAATCAAAGTCAAGGGACTCTTCAAAGGCAGATTCAGGTTCTAGCTGAAAAGTCTAGAATGTTGAGCGATGATGTTAATAGAATTGCTCAAATCTCTAGGACAAGAACTGGTCAATTTATTCCAAATGATTATTCAAGAGGAAATAATTTGACTTATCAAAAAGCTAGAACTGAACAAAACAGAAAAAGGTCAAGGAGGACAAAAAGGAAAAAGGTCTCTACTACACAGATTAATGATCAAAGATCTAAACAAAGTTTAAAGACTGTGTATGTAAGAAAGGATGACCTTAAGTGCTTTGTCATTCATACTGCCTTGAAAGCCCAAAACACAGAAATGTGGTACTTCGACAGTGGGTGTTCTCGGCATATGACAGGTAACAAGTCCTTATTTATTCAATTTGAGGACTGTCCAGATGGGACTGTTACTTTTGGTGATGGAAGCAAGTCTTTAGTCAAAGGAAATGGTATCATCGATTCACCAGGCATACCTAAATTGAAAGATGCCTTGTTTGTTGAAGGACTGAAAGCTAATTTAATTAGCATAAGTCAACTATGTGATGATAATTATGTTGTGCACTTTACCCAAAATAAATGCTTAGTCATTAATGGTAAAGGTAAGTGTGTTCTAGAAGGATTGAGAACCACTGACAATTGCTACGGCTTAACTCCCAGTCCTAATCCCTAAAATGTTTGTTATAAGACTAAAATTAAGGAGGTTGATTTGTGGCACCGAAGACTAGGTCACATGAACTACAAAGACCTATGTAAAATCTCTAAGCAAGAGCTTGTGAGAGGTGTTCCCAAACTAGGAAAGCCTTCTACTGCTGTGTGTGGGTCATGCCAAATTGGTAAACAAATTAGAACCCCACATAAGAAGACTTCAAGTATTGCTACTTCATATCCACTGGAATTAATTCATATGGATCTTATGGGTCCTACAAGAACTAAAAGTCTAGGTGGAAAGCGATACATCCTAGTCATGGTTGATGATTTCTCAAGAATGTCATGGGTGGCATTTATAAGGGAGAAATCTGATGCTTTTGACAATTTCAAAAGTATTTGCCTGAAAATTCAAAATGAGAAAAGATGCTCAATCACTCGAATTCGAAGTGATCATGGAAAGGAGTTTGAAAACTCTAAGTACAACGACTTTTGTGATGAGTCGGGTATCAAACATGAATTTTCTGCACCTATTACACCTCAGCAGAATGGTGTAGTAGAGAGGAAGAACAGGGTTCTCCAAGAGATGGCTAGAGTTATGCTTCATAGCAACAATCTAGCTTCTCATTTCTGGGCTGAGGCAGTTAACACTGCTTGCTATATAGTTAATAGAGTTTTTGTAAGACCTGGAACAAGGAAAACCCCATATGAGTTGTGGAATAACAAGAAACCTAGTGTCAAGTACTTTCGAGAATTCGGAAGTAAATGCTATATCCTTAAGGATAGAGAGCAACTGGGCAAATTTGAATCCAGGAGTGATGAAGGGATATTTCTTGGATATTCCACCAACAGTAGAGCTTAGCGAGTGTATAACTTGAGAACCTCTACGATTATGGAGTCCATAAATGTAGTTGTGGATGACTCCGGTGTTGAAAATGTGCAACTTGAGGATGATGAAAGTGCTGAAAATGAAAATGTTGAAACTGTTTCAACTCCACTTATTGATAAGCAAACATCTCCATCAAAACCTACACATCCTAGGGTAATGAGTCCTCACACCCCCACTGATATAATTGGTGATGTTGAAAGTGGAGTGAGAACGAGGAAACAAATTGAAAATGAAGTTAGCTACATTTGCTATACTTCATCTTTTGAACCCAAGAATGTAGCTGAAGCTCTTGCAGATGATAATTGGATAAATGCAATGCAAAAAGAGTTACTTCAGTTTACTAGGAATGATGTTTGGTATTTAGTACCTAGGCCTAACAATACAAATGTGATAGGTACCAAGTGGATTTTCAAGAACAAATCTGATGAAAAAGGTACTATCATAAGAAATAAGGCTAGGTTAGTTGCACAAGGATACACCCAAATTGAAGGTATTGACTTCGATGAAACGTTTGCTCCTGTAGCCAGGCTAGAATCAATAAGAATTCTTCTAGCTGTGGCTTGCCATATGAAATTCAAACTTTTTCAAATGGATGTTAAGAGTGCATTTCTAAATGGCATTCTACATGAGGAAGTCTATGTGGAACAACCAAAAGGGTTTGAAGATCCACATCACCTTGATCAAGTCTATCGGCTAAAAAGGGCCCTCTATGGTTTAAAGCAAGCTCCAAGAGCTTGGTATGAGAGGCTGACTACTTATCTCTTGGAAAACGAATTTTCGAGAGGGGGAGTAGACAGAACCCTTTTCATAAAGAATGTGAAAGGTGATATTGTCATCGCCCAGATATATGTTGATGACATAGTGTTTGGTTCCACATTAGACTTACATGCTCGTTCATTTGCTGAACAAATGAAAAATGAATTTGAAATGAGCATGGTTGGTGAGCTAAGTTTCTTCCTTGGTCTTCAGATCAAGCAATTGGATTCTGGGATCTCAGTATCTTAAATCAAATATGCTAAAAATCTAGTGAAGAAATTTGGCATGAGCTCTGCTAAGCATGTAAGGACTCCTATGAGTTTTACTACAAAACTTAGTAAAGATGCTACAGGCAAAGATGTTGATCAAACTTCTTATAGAAGCATGATTGGTAGTTTACTCTACCTAACTGCTACTAGACCTGACATAGCCTTTAGTGTTGGTGCATGTGCCCGCTATCAAGCGAGCCCAAAAGAGTCTCACCTGCTTGCAGTTAAGCGTATCATTCGATATGTGAGTGGAACTCTATCATTTGGCCTCTTGTATTCTTTTGATACAAATGCCACGATAGTTGGATATTCCGATGCCGATTGGGCCGGAAATGCTGATGATAGGAAAAGCACCTCTGGAGGATGTTTCTATATTGGAAACTGCTTAGTTGCTTGGCTTAGCAAAAAACAGAATTCAATTTCGTTGTCCACTGCAGAAGCTGAGTACATAGCAGCTGGCAGTTGTTGCACTCAACTTCTGTGGATCAAGCAGATGTTGAATGATTACGGGATTAAACAGAGCACTATGACTGTGTATTGTGATAATTCAAGTGCTATCAATATTTCCAAAAATCTCGTTCAACATTCTCGCACAAAAACATAGACATAAGACATCACTTCATCCGTGATCTTGTTGAGCAAAAGATTGTGTCTATAGAGTATGTCCAAACAGAGAATCAATTTGCGGACATTCTAACAAAACCCTTAGATTCCCTTAGGTTTGAACTCCTTAGGAAATCCATAGGTTTGTGCGGAGTTGAGTAAAGATGTACTTGTTAAATAGCCTATGTGTTCTTCATGTTCTATTTATGTCATAGAGCTATTTTTTTGTTATTTTCTTTAAGTAATAAAAATCCAAAAACATTCAAAAAATTGAAAAATATTGTAAAAAATAATGTGTTTGTATGACCTTATTTGTCCTATCATTTTGCTTAATGTTATTTCCTTGAAATCATATTTGAACATATAATCCAAGGATAAATATTTCATAGGATTGAGTAATATAGGATAGTTCAATTGTTGGTTCGATCTTGTGATTGAATTTGGTCATACTAACAAATCTCAGTTAGAGTTGAGTAAACAAAGATGTTATCTAATGCACATGCACTCTGACTGATTCTTTAGATGGTATTAGTTCCTAATTAAAGGTTCTGATATTATACCATATGGTTCACAAGATTAATCAAATCTAGTATAACCAATGTCATAAAAAAAAATTCCATAAGGTGAGCCCCCTAGTTATAAAAATTATTGACATGGAGAGGACTACCTGTGAGTTTGTGTGATAGCTACTAGTGAATGCAAACAGTGAGTAATGGCTACCTAGACAAACAGTAGGTATCTATATGGATTGCTAGTGTGAAAGCCCCCACTGTCATTAGAAAGAGCTACCTTCTCACTTGAGTGAAAGTCACCAATGTGCTAAAAACTATATATGTGTACTCCAAAAAGAATTTTCACAATGAGTACAATTTGACTGAAAAAGAAATGAAATAAATCTGTTCGTCAAATTTGGGGTAAAAATTGCTCATCATATAAATATGGATGTTTATTGGTTTTAAAACTAGTTTTTGAAAATTTTAGAGTTCCATTTGAGCCATAATGTCAAAATCTAGATTAAGGAAGGAAACCAATTCAAAGAGTCAAGTAATGAATTTTGATTTCACACTCACATAACTTCTAATTGTTTCTTGACTCAGATTGTGAATTTGATGCAAATACCATATTTAATCACCGGTGAAAATCAATTAATGTTTACATAATCCTTGTTTATAACTACACTTGATATATCAATTCTTAGGTGATTATTATTTATGATTTTAATGAAATCAATTGTTGCATATTTTTTTTTGGTCAATTGGTCATTTTGAGGTAAACAATGAGTTTAAACCAAACCATAGGTTGAGGGGGAGAAATGGTTAAAATTGTAAAATCTTTGAAAATTTTTAAGACCACCGATCGCTCGGTGCTAAAGACCGATCGATCGGTCTTTCGTGAACAGAGTTATAAAACCCTCATTTCTATTTTTTTGTTCACTTGTTCTCCGATCTCCAGAGCGATCTCTCGGTTACCTCTCCTCCAAATCTTTCCTACGGTCATTCCATTCTATGCTAAAGGTTTCCCAAGCATCTAAAAGGTAAGCTTTGTGCATTTTCTTGGATTTAGATTGATATTCTCATCTAGGGCATCGTTTTCTTGTGTTTTCTTCCATGGCTTTCTTTTTGTTGTTAATCCTTCTTGCCTATCTCATGTCGGGCGTTCCCAAACGTCGGAGGTTGGTCCTCAACAACCAAGAGTGTAGAGCCCCTGACCTTTTCACAGTTAATGCATGACACTTCCGTTGTCATTTTGCCTTTAAAGAGGTATAATTAATAAATAAGGAAGAAATTTCGAAATGTCAAAAATGTTCCTTTTCGAAGTACGAGCCCAACGCAAGTTCAATCGTCAAAATCGGACGAACGAGTCAAAAGATAAGGCCAAAACAGTCTGGACCTGTAGGCAATCGTAGCTCGGAAGGCGCTAAGGACGTAGCTCGGAAGGCGCTAAGGACGTAGCTCTAGATCTGATAACGTATACGTTGCGCATCCGTTGTGCAACAGACAACGGTACGTTGTACAGCAGACAACGTGTACGTTGTACAGCACAACGGGCATGTTGTACATAAGACAACGGACTACGAGCTCAGCACTATGCACGACACAACGTGACAACGGGTTCGGCACCCTTCACAACGGACAACGTGTTTGGTACTATTCACAGCACAACGTGTTTGGTACTGTTCACAGCACAACGTGTTCAGCACTGTTCACAGCACAACGTGTTCAGCACTGTTCACAGCACAACGTGTTTGGTACTATTCACAGCACAACGTGTTTGGTACTGTTCACAGCACAACGTGTTCAGCACTGTTCACAGCACAACGTGTTTGGTACTATTCACAGCACAACGTGTTTGGTACTGTTCACAGCACAACGTGTTCAGCACTGTTCACAGCACAACGTGTTTGACACTGTTCACAGCACAACGTGTTCAGCACTCGTGTTTTTACAGAAATTTCAGTAAGGGTATTAGGGTCTTTTGGTCGGTCTACTCTTACCTTAAGAGTTTAACCCGAGCCTTTAGGGCATCATTCGACACTTAGAGAGTTTGAGAGAATAGAAGAAAGGGGAGAAGGCGATTCCAACCTAGGGCTTGTCTTTGGAAGAGAAATCAAAAGGTTTTGAGACCCTAGATCACTTCCAGTCCGGTTTTCTTCAAAATCTCGTGCGAAGCTCGTGCGAAGCTCGTGTTCCAAGCTAGGGTAGCAACTCACAGTCGTTTGGAAGAGGGATTTCTTCTTCATCTCTTCAAGGTCGGTACTTCTTACTACCCTCCTAGTTATAGTTCCTCATTTCCCCTCATTTCTCTTTATTTTCTTTTATTTACATTTGTACTATGAGATGGATGGTTGTGAATGGCGAATGGTGAATGGAGATGGATGTTGGCGAATAGATGCCGTGTGAATGATGTGATGAACGAATGGGAAAGGGCATTGTAGAAATAATAAATATACAAGTATGTTATGATGGTGAACCCACCTAGAAAAAGCATGATGTAGGTTTAACGAATAATGAACACACCATGTTTGATGAAATGCCAAGGTGAATAAAGTGACTTGTAAAGTAGGAAATGCATGCCTAATGAATTATGAACATTGCTAGGGCCTATGATAGTGTGTTTCTTGCTTTCCCTAAATGATATGAATATTACATTGCTCAATCATTGATGTTATACGTGTTGTGAAATTACCCAATGTCATATTTAAATTTAAATGCAAGTATGTACACGGTTCCCACGAGCACGGCATGCATGATATGATTTATCGAGGTTTTCAAGGACATGGTTAGAGGTGGGACATATCCTACGATATGTTTTACCTCGCTTTTCACAAGAAAACAAGAACAAACATTCCACGAGGGGTCTCCCCTCACTCACAAGTGCATATCATGAAGAAGGGCCTCCCTTCCCTCGCAAGTACATGCATATCATGAAGAAGGGTCTCCCTTCCCTCGCAAGTGCATTGCATAAAGAAGGGTCTCCCTTCCCTCTCAAGGCATCTCTCAAGCGCATCTCACAAGGACATCTCACAAGTGTATCTCACAAGTTACATGATCACAAGCAAGCACGCATGACATGCATGACATGACACGGCATACAAGAATCAAGCAAGATAGACAAGACGAGTTTTCAAGCACGAAAAGGGTACTTTAAGTCAAGTCAAGCGCACGGTGTTTTCAAGGGTTTATCGGCTTTTATGAATGCAACATGATGAATTATATTACTTTACTTCCTTGTATGATATGAATTGTTTCTGTCTGACATATATGAATTGCTCCTGATTATGTATTGCCATTTTTATGCTATAATTGTTGGTTAGTATTTAGTACCCGCTGAGTATTCCATGCTCAGCCGTACTTCTTATGTCGGCAGGTTTTGAGGGAGCTGCTGCTCCATTTGATGTTTGTGCTCCTGGTCCATGGATGGAAGAGGAGTACGTCGAGGAACCTTTGGAGGAACCTCCAGTAGAGAGTTACCATTAGGTGGTCATAGATTCTGAGTGAATAGCTGTGGGTGAGATGAGAGATTACATTCATGTATTTTGGCGGGTCTGTCCGCACTTTCTTTTGGTTACTTTTGTGTAAACCTGGATTCGTATATATATATATATAGAGGTTTGTTTAGACTTCTACTGTGCTATGTTAGAGTATGTTTCCGCTGTTTATATCCTCTATTGTATATGCTCTGTGGGTTTTTGCAGGTTGGTTTGTCAAGCAAGTCATGTAAGCCATGATTAGTCGTCCAAAGTTCACTCTAACTCCTAGAGTGGGTTTTGGGTCGCGACAGAAGTGGTATCAGAGCTTAGGCTTTAGGTCTCTAGGGTCACTTAGAATCTTATACCACGGCTTGACAAGAGCATATGTCAGGAAACAAGTTAGGAAGGAAGTAAGTCGGGAGCGAGTCTTGATCCAAGTGTAAGACTAAAATTTAGTCTTAGTCAAAATGGTTGTTTCAACCAAGTACGAGTCTTAGGTACGCCACAACACGAAAGTATAAGTATAATGTGATGACTACTCTGATGACTTGAAGTGATGTGTATTAGTATTATACAACTAATACAAATTGAATTATTGTGAAATGGCATTGAAATAAACTGTGATTTAAAGTGAGACTCATGTGGTGCTATTGTTCTCAGGACTTTAGTCATGAGGCGGGGCACACGGGGTCGTGGACCACATACCAGAGCTTCCTCTTCTTCACGGGATGAGGATGAGCAGCCGGACCTCTCTCAGGTCTTAGACTCTATTGCTGAGACTCTCGCCATACTGGCGGCTCGGCAGGCTATACCATCATCGGCGGCACCTACTCCACCGCCCGCAGCTCCAGTACATCGTACCGCTGGAGTTGAGGCATTCAGGAGATTGAGGCCTCCACCCTTCCATGGGAGTGTGGACCCTCTTGCTGCGGAGGCATGGATCCTCCAGATGGAGAAGATCTTTGCGGTCCTCTCGCCTATAGAGGAGGATAAAGTAGCGTGGGCAGTTTTCATGCTAGAAGGTGAAGCCCACCATTGGTGGTTGTCCGCATTGAGGATGCGAGATTTGACCATGCAGGGTCAACCTTGGACTTGGGAGGAGTTCAAGGACACTTTTTATAAGAAGTACTTTCCGATCGGAGCACGGGAAAGGAAAGAGAGAATTCATCAACCTTGAGCAAGGTCCGATGTCAGTAGCACAATATGAAGCTAAGTTGTCGGAGCTCTCTAGATTTGCGCATCACATGGTTGCCACCGAGGCAATGAAGGCAGGAAGGTTTGAGCAAGGGCTCAAAGATGTTATCATGGAGAAGGTTTCGATTTTCAGACATGCTACCTACCCTGAGGTAGTAGACAAGGCCTTATTGGTCGAGGCCAATTCAGAGACAGTGTCCAAGAAGAGGGAGTTAGCGAGAGGCCAAGCTAGTAGTTCAGCTCCTCTAGAGAGGCGGGCTCGTACCGGCCCTTGTCAGTATGCGTGGCCAGCACCACCGATGAGGCCATCTTATGTGCCTCCAGCTCCACGGCAGTATGTGCCTCAGGCACCTCGACCTCAGGCTCTTCCGGCCCCACGGCCTGTTGCACCTCAGACGATGAGGTATGCTCCACCTCCGGCCGCTCCGACCTATACACACGAGGTCTGCACTTCATGCGGCCGAAGGCACCCGGCAGGAGATTGCCGAAGAGCATCGGGTGGATGTTTTCATTGTGGTCGCCAAGGCCATATGATCAGGGATTGCCCCAGTCGGCATTTACTAGGCCAGTCTCAGGGGATTAGGCCCCCAGCACACCCAGCAGGATCATATCAGGCGTCATCTCAGACTACCCGGTCTACACCTCAGTCTCGTCAGGCGAACCAGGGGCGAGTTTTTGCCTTGACAGAGGGTGATGCACTTGCATCTGACGATGTGGTGCAAGGTACGCGTTTGGAGTTATTTTCTTTATTCGTGATTGTTATGTTATGTTTTATTCCTTGTGTACGTACTTGGTATGTTATATATGTATATATACCTACATGTATACGCTGTTGATGCATGGATTAACTCCGCTAGTTAAAATTTCAGGAACCCTACTAGTCAATGAGTGTTTGGCTCAAGCGTTTATTGATACCGGGTCTACTCATTCGTTTGTCTCGCCGAGTTTTTCAGAAGGCTTTTCTGTAGAGCCAAGTCAGCTAGAACCGGAGTTAGCCATTTCGACTCCTCTCGGCAACACAGTAGTGGCAGATAAAGTGTATAGAGATAGTGTGGTCCAAGTTGGAAGCCACGAGTTGGCGGTTGATCTCATCGTCCTTGGATTCCAAGACTTTGATGTTATATTGGGAATGGATTGGTTAGCAGCACATCATGGGCATGTAGCTTGCTTTGAGAAAATGGTACTCTTCAAGCCAGTAGAAGGAAAACAATTCCACTTTCGCGGGTTGAAAAGTAGATATATTGCTTGTTTTGCGGCGTTTAGCTTAGCTAACCCCAAGGCAAAGGACTCATCGACTATTCCGGTTGTGAGTGAATTCCTGGATGTATTTCCAGAGGAGTTGCCAGGATTGCCTCCAGACAAGGAGATTGAGTTTGTGATCGAGCTTGCACCAGGCACAGCTCCTGTTTTCAGAGCTCCATATAGAATGGCCCCTATTGAACTCAAGGAGTTGAAGACTCAGTTGGAGGAATTGCAAGGCCTTGGCTTCATTCGACCAAGTGTCTCACCGTGGGGTGCCCCGGTGTTGTTTGTTAAGAAGAAAGATGGCTCGATGCGGATGTGTGTCGATTACCAGCAATTGAACAAAGTCACTATAAAGAATAGGTATCCCTTGCCTAGGATTGATGACTTGTTCGATCAGTTGAAGGGAGCGAGATTTTTCTCAAAGATAGATCTTCGATCGGGCTATCACCAGTTGAAGATTAAGGCGGAAGATATTCCCAAAACTGCTTTCAGGACTCGGTATGGACACTACGAGTTCTTGGTGATGCCTTTTGGACTCACGAACGCGCCAGCAGCCTTTATGGATTTGATTAACCGGGTGTTCCGGCCATATCTTGATAGGTGCGTGATTGTATTTGTTGATGACATTTTGGTCTATTCCCAGACACGGGAAGATCACACACGCGACCTATGCCTTGCTTTGGAAATGCTAAGAGAGCACAAGCTATACGCCAAACTTAGCAAGTGTGAGTTTTGGTTGGAAGAGGTGGCATTCCTAGGCCACGTTGTTTCTGTGGAAGGCATCTCGGTTGATCCAAAGAAGATAGATGCAGTCATGAGTTGGGCGAGGCCCAAGAGTGTTACAAAGATACGTAGTTTCCTTGGATTAGCAGGCTACTACAGGAGATTTGTAGAGGGTTTCTCTAGCCTTGCGGCACCGCTCACTTACCTAACAAGGAAGAACGCCAAGTTTGTATGGAGTGATAAGTGCGAGATCAGTTTCACGGAACTGAAGAAGAGGCTTACTACAGCCCCTGTCCTTACTGTGCCATCTGGACCTTATGGGTATGAGGTGTATAGTGATGCCTCACACGTTGGACTTGGGTGTGTACTCATGCAGCACAAGAAAGTCATTGCCTATGCATCAAGGCAATTGAAGGAGCATGAGAAGAATTATCCCACGCACGACTTGGAGCTTGCGGCGGTCGTGTTTGCACTTAAGATTTGGCGTCATTACCTTTATGGGGTGGAGTTCTGTGTTCACTGACCACAAGAGTCTCAAGTATCTCTTTTCCCAAAAGGAGCTGAATCTAAGGCAACGGCGTTGGATGGAATTTTTGAAAGACTATGATTGTACCATTCAATACCACTCGGGTAAAGCAAATGTAGTGGCTGATGCTTTGAGTAGAAGACCTTCGGGGTTAGTAGCATGCATGTTAGTGCAGGAATGGAAGCTACTTGAAGATTTGGCAAATCTGGACATTAGTGTGAATGACTCTGTCCGTGGTCCTATCTTGGCAAATGTCACGGTTCGGCCATACATTATAGATTTGATCCAAGAATACCAAGCCACGGATGCTGAATTGTTGGCTTATCGGGAAAAGGAAGTTGCTAAGGGTAGTGAGGACTTCTCTCTCACTAGCCGAGGTGCTATCACATTCAAGGGAAGGCTGTGTGTTCCAGCCAATGCAAATCTTCGGAGGGAGATTTTGGATGAAGCACACCGTTAGAAGTATACAGTGCATCCAGGGGGTACAAAGATCTACCGGAACCTCAAGAGTCACTTTTGGTGGCGGAATATGAAGAGGGATGTTGCAGAATATGTGTCACGGTGCTTAGTGTGCCAACAGGTGAAAGCAGAACACATGCGACCCACAGGTCTATTACAGTCCCTTCTGATTCCCGAGTGGAAATGGGAGAACATATCCATGGATTTCATAGTTGGCTTGCCAAGGACGGCAAGGGGCTCAGATGCAATTTGGGTTGTAGTAGACCGTCTGACGAAGTCTGCGCACTTCCTACCCTACCGAACTACTTTCAACTCTAGCCAGTTGGCCGCTCTATACATCAAGGAAGTGGTGAGGTTGCACGGAGTGCCTGTCAGTATTGTATCGGATCGAGATCCAAGATTCACGTCAAGATTTTGGAAAAGTTTCCAAGAGGCTATGGGTTCCCGACTTGATTTCAGCACCGCTTTTCATCCACAGACGGATGGACAAACCGAGAGAGTGAACCAAGTCATTGAAGACATGCTTCGGGCTTGTATGTTAGATTTCAGAGGCAGTTGGGAAGAACACTTGCCTTTAGTTGAATTTGCCTATAATAACAGCTATCAGGCAAGTATCCAAATGGCACCATTTGAGGCCTTGTATGGGCGAAGTTGTAGGTCTCCTCTCTATTGGGATGAGGTAGGGGAAAGGAAAATACTTGGTCCGGAGTTGATTGAGCAAACTGCAAACACAGTTAAGATCATTCGGGATCGATTGAAAGCCGCTCAAGATCGCCAGAAAAGTTATGCGGACACGCGCCGTAGGGACTTGGAATTTCAAGTAGGGGATCAAGTTTTTGTGAAAGTATCTCCTAGCAAAGGGATCATGAGATTTGGAAAGCGAGGCAAGCTCAGTCCTCGGTATGATGGGCCTTTTGAGATTATCACACGAGTTGGTGAGGTTGCTTACAGGGAAGCTCTCCCACCTCACAGGGCCGCAGTCCACAACGTCTTCCATGTGTCTATGCTTCGGAAGTACATTGCGGATCCTTCGCATGTCATAGACTTGGAACCGTTGGAGATTCAAGAGGACCTCACCTTGATTGAAAAACCGGTTCAGATTTTGGATCGAAGAAATCAGGTGCTTCGCAACAAGACAATCCCTTTGGTTCTTGTGCAATGGCAACACCATGCTCGGGAAGAAGCTACATGGGAGCGTGAAGCAGAAGTCAAAGCAAAGTACCCAGAATTAATTGAATGAGTTTTGTATAAGTTTGTATATGACTCGTAATTTTCTTTTTTGGTTTGTAATGCAAGTAAAGTCTGAATTTCGAGGACGAAATTTTTCTAAGGGGGGAGGATGTAGAGCCCCTGACCTTTTCACAGTTAATGCATGACACTTTTGTTGTCATTTTGCCTTTAAAGAGGTACAATTAATAAATAAGGAAGAAATTGGAAATTTTGAAATGTCAAAAATGTTCCTTTTCGAAGTACGAGCCCAACGCAAGTTGAATCGTCAAAATCGGACGAACGAGTCAAAAGATATGGCCAAAACAGTCTGGATCTGTAGGCAATCGTAGCTCGGAAGGCGCTAAGGACGTAGCTCTAGATCTGATAACGTATACGTTGTGCATCCGTTGTGCAACAGACAATGGTACGTTGTACAGCAGACAACGTGTACGTTGTACAGCACAACGGGCACGTTGTACATAAGACAACGGACTACGAGCTCAGCACTACGCACGATACAACGTGACAACGGGTTCGGCACCCTTCACAACGGACAACGTGTTTGGTACTATTCACAGCACGTGTTTGGTACTGTTCACAGCACAACGTGTTCAGCATTGTTCACAGCACAACGTGTTCAGCACTGTTCACAGCACAACGTGTTCGGTACTATTCACAGCACAACGTGTTTGGTACTGTTCACAGCACAACGTGTTCAGCACTCGTGTTTTTACAGAAATTTCAGTAAGGGTATTAGGGTCTTTTGGTCGGTCCACTCTTACCTTAAGAGTTTAACCTGAGCCTTTAGGGCATCATTCGACACTTAGAGAGTTTGAGAGAATAGGAGAAAGGGGAGAAGGCGATTCCAACCTAGGGCTTGTCTTTGGAAGAGAAATCAAAGGGTTTTGAGACTCTAGATCACTTCCAGTCCGGTTTTCTTCAAGATCTCGGCTCAAGCTCGTGCGAAGCTCGTGTTCCAAGCTAGGGTAGCAACTCACAGTCGTTTGGAAGAGGGATTTCTTCCTCATCTCTTCAAGGTCGGTATTTCTTACTACCCTCCTAGTTATAGTTCCTCCTTTCCCCTCATTTCTCTTTATTTTCTTTTATTTACATTTGTACTATGAGATGGATGGTTGTGAATGGCGAATGGTGAATGGAGATGGATGTTGGCGAATGGATGCCGTGTGAATGATGTGATGAACGAATGGGAAAGGGCATTGTACTAATAATAAATATACAAGTATGTTGTGATGGTGAACCCACCTAGAAAAAGCATGATATAGGTTTAACGAATAATGAACACACCATGTTTGATGAAATGCCAAGGTGAATAAAGTGACTTGTAAAGTAGGAAATGCATGCCTAATGAATTATGAACATTGCTAGGGCCTATGATAGTGTGTTTCTTGCTTTCCCTAAATGATATGAATATTACATTGCTCAATCATTGATGTTATACGTGTTGTGAAATTACCCAATGTCATATTTAAATTTAAATGCAAGTATGTACACGGTTCCCACGAGCACGGCATGCATGATATGATTTATCGAGGTTTTCAAGGACATGGTTAGAGGTGGGACATATCCTACGATATGTTTTACCTCGCTTTTCACAAGAAAACAAGAACAAACATTCCACGAGGGGTCTCCCCTCACTCACAAGTGCATATCATGAAGAAGGGCTTCCCTTCCCTCGCAAGTACATGCATATCATGAAGAAGGGCCTCCCTTCCCTCGCAAGTGCATTGCATAAAGAAGGGTCTCCTTCCCTCTCAAGGCATCTCTCAAGCGCATCTCACAAGGACATCTCACAAGTGTATCTCACAAGTTACATGATCACAAGCAAGCACGCATGACATGCATGACATGACACGGCATACAAGAATCAAGCAAGATAGACAAGACGAGTTTTCAAGCACGAAAAGGGTACTTTAAGTCAAGTCAAGCGCACGGTGTTTTCAAGGGTTTATCGGCTTTTATGAATGCAACATGATGAATTATATTACTTTACTTCCTTGTATGATATGAATTGTTTCTGTCTGACATATATGAATTGCTCCTGATTATGTATTGCCATTTTTATGCTATAATTGTTGGTTAGTATTTAGTACCCGCTGAGTATTCCATGCTCAGCCGTACTTCTTATGTCGGCAGGTTTTGAGGGAGCTGCTGCTCCATTTGATGTTTGTGCTCCTAGTCCATGGATGGAAGAGGAGTACGTCGAGGAACCTTTGGAGGAACCTCCAGTAGAGGGTTACCATTAGGTGGTCGTAGATTCTGAGTGAATAGCTGTGGGTGAGATGAGAGATTACATTCATGTATTTTGGTGGGTCTGTCCGCACTTTCTTTTGGTTACTTTTGTGTAAACCTGGATTCGTATATATATATATATAGAGGTTTGTTTAGACTTCCGCTGTGCTATGTTAGAGTATGTTTCCGCTGTTTATATCCTCTATTGTATATGCTCTGTGGGTTTTTGCAGGTTGGTTTGTCAAGCAAGTCATGTAAGCCATGATTAGTCGTCCAAAGTTCACTCTAACTCCTAGGGTGGGTTTTGGGTCGCGACAAAGAGGATCCTCCTCAAGATGAGGAAAACCTAGAGCCTTTTACTTTCACTCCAATAGGGCATGGTATTTCAATTGGGGACAGGCCAATTCGTAGAATGATAGATTCTACAATTGAGAATCGTCAAAAATCTTTGGCTGATAAAACTTGGAAAAATAAAGGTAAAGCTTCATCTTCCCAGTCCAGTCAGTTATCCCAGTTTATAAGTCCTACTGCTGCTCAACTCTATAGTGAGTATTTTAGCAAAAAAGGTGTAATGGTTGAAAGGGACATACATATTTCCGATTTTAGTGATTATCATCTTCCTAAACTCATTTCAGATCGTCAATGGGAAGGTATACTTACCTTATCCGGTCCTGCTTCTGTCCAGTTAGTTAGAGAATTTTACTCTAATTTTTCTGAAATCAACCAGAAAAAATGGTCATTCAAATCTCGAGCATTAGAACAATCTGTTGTCATAAATGCTGATTTGATTTCTAAATTCCTTGGCTGTCCTCGAGTTCCAAATGCATATTATCCTTATAATTATAAGAGTGATGAGGATAAAGACTCCATGGAACATGTTGTTACCTTTCTTAGTGGTACTCCTACGTTTTGGGTTGGGTCTCTTATTGAAGTGGCGAAACTCACTAAGGATGCTAGACTAGTAAACCTAGTTATGAGTGCAAATATCCATCCAAAGGTTCATACTGCGGACCTTAGGGAAGATAGAGCTAGATTTCTGTTTAGTCTTCTACGTGGGCGTGATATTGATCTTGCCGCTCACATCATTAACTTTATGATCCAAGCCCATCAAACTAGTACAGCAGTTGGAGCCCTACCATTTGGTTCACTCATCACTAAACTTCTTGGTTCTCAAGGAGTTATCGCTCCTCCTGGTGTTCCTACTCGAGTTCCTAAGGGTCCCATCAACAAAAAGACCCTAGCTCAGAGTTTTTCACATGCCTCAGTTCGAGATACAGAGGAGGGAGCAGAAGTTGGTGCTGGGTCATCTCGTCCTCCTCCGACCACTATGGATGATCTTGGGAGGATGATGCGAGAGATACAGATGGATCTCCGGACTCATGTTTCATCATACGAGGAGTTTACTACAGAGGTTCGTGGTAGACTTGGATCTCTCGATGCAGCCATGCTAGGAGTACAGAGAGATGTTCGGGATTTTTAAGCTTACTATGAGTCTCAGCTCACTTCTGATGATGAACAGGAGGGATAGTTCGTGATTGGAGTTTATCTTAGTCGAGTGATAGTTTTTGTTTGACATTTTGATGTATTTTGTCTTGGTTGTACTTAGTACAAACCTACTTGGATATTATTGACTTGTTATGGATGTATACATTTGAATGGTTTATGCTCATTATCTTCTATCTCATCTCATTTGGATGGTTTTGCATTAATTTTCTAGTCCACCTTTGGCATTTCGAGCCAAAAAGGGGGAGAGTTATGATTAATGTGTAATGTGTTAATGTATTGGATGAGGTTATAAAAGTTTTGGATGAAGTTATGGAATGCTTAACCTGTTATGGATATAGTATTGCGGAATTGTGGATGTTATGTTATACATATTTTCATTCTTCCAATATTTTATCCCATATTTTATTTCCCATGCTTCACAGGTTTTTGATTTAGTATGTGCAGGCAAACAGGTTCTAAGTTTGGTGAATCATGACAAGCTAACATGTCAAAAGTCCTGTAATTATATTTTTGAGTCATGTAAAGGTCAATTTTCCATTTTTGAATCAATTGGGAAAATTTGAACCTAGTATATGAGTTAGTCTTGTTTTGTCCCGGAATTGCCAAAGGGGGAGATTGTAAATCCCTAAATAGGTGTTGGCAAATTCCGTGATCATTAGATAGGTCATGTGAGTCGAGTCGTCGAGTCATGTTCAACTTGTCAGAAGAGAAGAGCTAAAGCTTAAAGAAGATTGAAGAAAGAGAAGAAAAAGCTCCTACTCTGGATCTAGACAGGTAATGGACTTAGAGACCCCTACCTAGGTTGGATTTGGCTTAGATAACTCTAAACATACCTAGGGGGATAGTTTTAAACCTAACAAAGTTGTTTGATCTCATTTGAATCAAATAACAATGAAATGAATCATGGTTTGAAAACAATTTTGTCTCAACCGATCGCTCGGTATTGAGACCGATCGATCGGTGGCCTACCGAGCGATCGGTGGCTATCGACTGGACAAAAAGTTTGTATGGGGTATTTTTCCAGAGAGATGATTTATAACCGAGCGATCAGTCATTTGGACCGAGCGATCCGTTTTGGACCGAGCGATCGGTAGTGAGCACCGATCAATCGGTCCCCGTAAAAGGAATTTTTATTTTTCTGGATTCTTTTTTTAAACCCTATATAAACAACTTTTTGGAGACCTAATTCATGTCTTTGATATTTTTGAAAGAGTAGAGGTCTGAGAAACTCTTCTAGGGTTTTTTTTATTGCTTTTATTAGATCTTTGTTGATCCCTCCTCTTTCTTTGATCCTAGAGAATGCAAGTATAGATCTAAACCTTTGATCTTGCATTGTGTGATCTCAGATCTGTATGAGATCCCTCTAGGGTTTGAAATTTCTTAAATTGATTCACAACCCTACACCTTGTGTGTGTGTCCGGTGTTTGAACCGGAGCCTTCGTGGAATGAGATCGATCATGTGTGATCGTGGTTTTGAAGTAGCTTGAAAAGATTTGGTCGGTGTCGAACCGAAGCTGCTACGACGGAGATCGAACCTGCTGGTTCGTGGAAATCAAGAGTAAGAGTCTATACCTAAGAACGTCGTTTCTGTTTTGGTAAGGTCTTGTCTTGTACTTGATATCTTTTCATAGTGAAGTTTATTGCTGGACAAGGTCCCGTGGTTTTTTCCCGTTAGGGTTTTCTACGTAAAAATTTTCTGTGTTTGATTTGTGTGGATTGTCTGATTGAATTGTTCATTGATTTCTAAACATATTAATTGAAAAATTAAAATTGGTTAGAAATTATTGGATAGACCTATTCACCCCCCCCCCCCCCCTCTGGGTCTTAGAGATCATTGATCTGGATAAATTTCAAGATAATAGAAAGAGGAGGAGGGTGATGCTTGTTCATTGCTATCTTAGACCAATCTGTCCTGCAATGTGCTTGCCCTGGCCCTGAATGGCCTCAATGGTAAGAGCCTTAATCCACCAACGGATTAGTGGCTCTCCCGCTAGATCTTCTGCTTCGGTAGCATCTTCGACAGTCAGCTCGTCAAACATCTGGGCCATGTTGAAAATTTCCGGATCTGGAATCCCTGAAGATTCGATATTGGGCTGAGGGTTTAAGGCAACTGGTGCAACAGAGGTATCGAGGTAGGATTGGAAGGTTCCAATTGGGAAAGTTATGGAGATATGGGGTCGGGGTTTTGGATTCGCCGACCGGCTACTTTTTTGTGTTAGCTTGGAGAGATAGTCCTCAAATTTGGGTTTGTATCCCAATCCAAAGGGCGGAGTGTAGCGAGGAGGTAAGTATCTCTTTTTCATTCCTTGATTCCTACTTCCCAGGCCTGACCCGGGTTGGTAGTTCATCTTGGCCATCATTCTGACAAATGGAGGTAGTTACTTCCTGATCTGTTCCTCTATCTAGGCGATAAAACTGACCTGCTCAAATTGATGAGTCATAAAGACATATCCCTATCCTAGTTCCTGGATGTCCTTGAGGGTACTTGCCAACTTTTCTGACGAGATCATGACCATGTGGTCATCCTGGATAAACTTGATTCTTTAGTTCAGAGAAGAGCGAATGGCTTCGATCGTGTGGATCCACAACCTCCTAAGGAGCAAGGTGAATGAAGCATGTACATTCACGACTTGAAAATTTGTAGTAAAAAGTGCAGGTCCGACCTCGTTGGTCAAGTCGATGTCGCCTAGATTCTGTCTTGTCGAGTTATCAAAAGCCCTGATTGTCATGGGTCTCTTCTTCACCTGACTGAGATTTATACCCAAGCTTTGGAGTGTGGATAAAGTGCAGACATTTAGGCTGGAGGCGTTATCAATGAGCACTGATGATAAAGTTCTCTCCATGCACTGTACTGTGATGTAAAGTGCTCGGGTATGGTCCCTATTGTTGGACATATATGCCCTCGAAAGCCAATAAGAGAGTTTTCTATGTTGATTAGACAAGCATCATATTCACACAACCAACTATAAAGGATATTTATATTAATTACTGTCTCATATGATAAAGACATAAAGTTTCATAGGTAACATTGTACGAAAATCATGCAAAGGTTGCGAGGAGATATGATTTTCCAGTTCCTTGTAAAACTATTATTGTTCGAAGCCTCTAGAGTAGTTGTTGGGCACTGTACTTCATCATGGCTTGTACATGTGTAGTTCTATCAACTAGTGGATACCCTATGGAATACAGTGTCAGATTGCATTAGGTTATCCATTTGACAAATTGTCCTAAAACCTGAGAGGTTAACATTTTCTCAGACATTTGTCTATATTGCTTTAATGTGTCAATCGGCAATGTCCAATACATAGGACTAACTCTGGGTACATTGGGTCATGTACACAATGTTTGGAAAAGTGTGTAAACACTCAATAAGCACTACTAAACTACATGTCTGTAACGGAGGTTTTTTAACGGCGGTTCTCAAAAACCGTTGTAGTAGGTTATATATAACAACAGTTCTCAAGAACCGCAGTTACATCTCGGTTACAGCTAGATATAACGGCGGTATTTTAATAATCGCAGTTATAAACATATTTCCAACGACGCTTTTTTCATAACCGCCGTTGCAAAGTGCTCCCTCCACTTTTTCACTTTCCCGCGCTGTCACTTCCCACCTCGATTATATCGGTGGTAGGTCTAAAAACCGTCGTTATAATCATTAATAATAGCTGCGGTTAGATACTAAATGTCATTACAACAAAATTATAACGGCATTTTTTAATTACCGCTCTTTTAATAGCCCCCTGATGTTTTCCCTTCACTTTCACCCTGTTTCATCAATCCTGCGTGCTCCCCTCTGCTCCGGCCTCCCTTCATTCTCCGGCATTCGTGCTCCAGCCTCCCTGCTCTATGCTCCGGTCACCCTCTCCGGTAGCACCCTCTATGGGATCACCCTCTCCCCTCTTTGGAAGACACACCTTGGACAGCACCTCCACCCTCTCCTCTCTTCGGCCGCCACACCTCCGGCAACCTTGGGATCACCTCTGGTAATCTTTCTCGCGTTCTCTCTCTCTGCTCTCTCTACTCTACTGTACTCTCTATCTCTACTCTCTCTCTCTCCACTCTCTTTCTCTCTACTCTCTCTCTCTACTCTCTCACTCTATTTGCATGTCACCTCTAGCAGCCAACTTAGCTCTCTCCGGCAGCACCTCCCCTCTGCCGTGCTCTCTGCTCTCTCCCATGTCACCGTGCTCTCTGCTCTCTGTAATCTCTCACCACTGCCGTCACCGTCCCTACCGCCACTACCCCTAGGCCACCGGTAACCCCTCTCTCATTCTATTCTATTTGTAGTGGCTAGTTTCTCAGATTTTAAAAGGTTTGATTTTTTTTCCTTTCCCTTCTTTTTTGGTTTATACCGAATTGTATAAGTTAATTAATGAACTACGTAAATTTTAACAGAGAAAAGTGTAGATTAGTTTGATTATTATTTACCCTACTAGTTGCTTAGTAACTTTAATTGAGATTATGAGTATCATATGGTTTCAAGTTTTATGGGTTCGATTTTTCAACTATTCCGTGAAATGGGTGTGTTAATTAATTTGATTGAGATTATGGGTAATATATGGATTCCATTTTTATTGTTCAGTTATTCTTTGAAATGGGTGTATGTTAATTACTGTAAAAACGAGATAGTTATAGAATTGTGGTTGCTTGTTAACCCGTGGGTGCGATTGAACTCTTCGCAAGTTCAAGCACGATTGGTTGTGATTCTAAATAGATAGAGGAGCATGAGGTAGTTTGGGAATCAAAGTAAAACATTAAATCAACGTTTTGTTTTTTTATAAGGGTAGTTTAAGAATTTTAGAAAAATCATCTACGTATGCCTCTCGCATTATAATAGTAAAGAAGATAAAGATTAATTATTATTTATATGTATATTATTTAAATATTATGATGAATTAAAAACTTTAGGGGCATTTGGGATATAACAAAGAAAGGGGGCGGGCAGGGCCTTGACGAAACATTCTTTTTGAGCATTTTGCTAAGAGAGCGAGGAGTCCGGTTTCACCATTGAAGTCGCCATGTGTCCCTTTTAACACTCTTTAACCATGCTTAAGATTCACCCACCCCTACGATTCATCCACTTATTCTTAGTTTCTAGAGTTAATAAATTTTCAACAAGGTTTAAAAAAAATTAATTTTTTTTCTAAAAACCAAAGATAGGTTGGTGAACCAAAAGGGTGGGTAAATCTTAACCACAATTAAGGAGTGTTAAGAGGGGTACATTGCAACCTCAGTGGCGTAATCGACATTTGGGTTAACTCCCTAAGGTTAAGCAATCTAACCATATTTTTTAAAAAAACAAAAAACAAAATTACTAATTTTAATTTAATTTAACTTAACCATAATTAAACATGGGTTAAAAGGGACACGGGACACTTGGGTTAACTCCCTAAGGTTAAGCAATCTAACCATGTTTTTTAGAAAAACAAAAAAAAAAATTATTAATTTTAATTTCATTTAACTTAACCATAATTAAACATGGGTTAAAAGGGACACGAAATACTTGGGTCCGCTTAGAAGTGGATGACTCAAAAGATAATGGAAGGGGTAGTATTGGAATTTAGTAAAATATTTTGAAAAAATCAAATTCGATTCGGTGAATCCCAAATCTATGTTTGAGTTGAGAATCTCACAAGATAAGGGGATGGATGGGTTTTCCTATAAGTCTATCTACCCTTTTATGATTTTAACAATTAATTTATTAACTTAAGGGAAGATGTACTTTAAGTGCAGAATAAGGAAAACCAAGCAAACCACAACACAATGATTTCTACGTGGAAACCCTTTCGGGAAAAACCACGAGACCTAGTCCAGCCATGAGAATCCACTAAGACAAAGTAAACAAGAACTTACAAGACTTGAACTTGACTCCTTCGGACTCGACACCTCGATCCTTCAGTTCATAGTCCTCCACGCCTCGAAGAGTCAATACGAACTCTCAAGTCCCGTGATCCACCGCAGCCGCTCGTACTTCTCTTTGTGTCTCGAAAACAGACCACGATCTTCCAATCGATCTCCATCAATGACGGCTTCAGATTTCACCGACCAAATCACTCTACCACGATCCTTCTCGAATCGATCTCCTTCGCAAAGGTTCCGGAACACTCCGGCCAAGGTGTTCTATCCAAAACAGGTTGATGGTTTGATATAAATCAATACCTACATGGACTCCTTCAAAGGACAAGTCCAAACAAGCTAAATTGGAACATTAGGCTTCAAAACTCTAGGTTTAATGCACTAACAAATGGGAGGAGAACACTAAGTTTTCCAGAGCTTTTATGAACTCTAGAAGGAGTTAAAAACCCTCTCTATACTCTCCCTAAGTTCTACCCCACGAACTAGAAGGGTTCTATATAAATAGAGAATCAAAAACCAAGTTTTGGAAGTTGCTAAAGTTGTTTAAAAACTCAAAAAATCGGTTTAGAAAGAATTTTATGAAAACTCCATATCAGGGTCGACCCAAGGGGCACATTCGGTCGACCAGATGGTGGTCGACCGGATGGTCCTCAGGGTCGACCCTCACAAAACTCACTCTCTGCCAAAAAACACCATACATATTTTTCTATACCCAGGGTTGACCCAAAATGGTCAGGGTCGACCCTGAGGTGCCAACCCGAATTTCAAACTTCGTTTTTGGGTCTCGCACCCTTCACGAAAGTTGTAGCCCTTTTCAACGCGATCGTTTTGGCATATTATAGAGCAAACTCCAAGCTATGGTTTGTGAGATATGCTCAAAACAAGCAACCTTGGTTTTTTGAAAAATTTCAGAATTTAAAACAAGTTTTGCATTGTTTATCTCATCACCTAGGGTCCGTATAGTTAGTCTAGGTCACTTACCACCTAAGGCATCTTGTTAGGATAATTCTAGGTCAAATCTCAGCTATGCTAGTATGGTATCTAGGTCATTTACCATCCTATAAAGGAAATGATCAACCCGAGTCTTCAACGGTCTTCCACTTCACTTGTTCGCGAATGCTTGACGACAACGACATACAAGATACACACCTAGACTCACTTGTACTACTCTTTGTGTCTCGAAAATAGTCCACGATCTTCCGATCGATCTCCGTCAATGATGGCTTCGGATTTCACCGACCAAATCACTCTACCACGATCCTTCTCGGATCGATCTCCTTCGCAAAGGCTCCGGAACACTCCGGCCAACGTGTTCTATCTAGAACGGGTTAATGGCTTGATATAAATCAATACCTAGATGGACTCCTTCAAAGGACAAGTCCAAACAAGCTAAATTGGAACATTAGGCTTGAAAACTCTAGGTTTAATGCACTAACAAAGGGGAGGAGAACACTAAGTTTTCCAAACTTTTATGAACTCTAAAAGGAGTTAAAAACCCTCTCTATACTCTCCCTAAGTTCTACCCTACGAACTAGAAGGGTTCTATATAAATAGAGAATCAAAAACCAAGTTTCAGAAGTTGTTTAAAAACTCAAAAAATCGGTTTAGAAAGAATTTTATGAAAACTTCATATCAGGGTAGTATGCTCCTCATTAGACAAGGAATCCTCTGATTAGACAAGGAATCTTCACCAGACGAGGCAAGGACTTTGCCTTTGTTCTTGGATTTTTTCATGGAAGAAGTTGATTTTGGAGGATTCTTTGGACAGATTGGACGACCTTCACCAATAGATATACCATGTCCAATTTGAACAAATGTCTCTTGAGTAGTATGCCCCTCATTAGACAAGGAATCCTCTGATTCGGACTCAACAATATGCTTTGGGGGTTTCTTTCTCCCAGCCATTAAGAAAGCAAGAATAATGAGGGAAAATGCAAAAATCATTCACCACCAAAAGAAACTAGAGACAAAGGAAATCAAAAGATTTCAATGGAGTGAATGACTTACCGAGATGAGAAGAAAAACCAGAAGAATTTGATGCCCTAGGAGAGAACCCAAAAACAACATTCAAAGGAATAGGAAAATAAACTCTCTGTCCTATTGAAATAAGGGTTTGAGCACAGTGACCGATCTATCTAGTTTGAGACGGATAGATCGGTCAGGTCCTAAAAAATTTATTTTATTTTTATAAAAAAATGTGACCCATAAACCCTTTTTGGAAATACTTTCTCCCCCTCAATTAAAGACTGAAAAACACTCTTGCCCATTTTAATTCACCATACCCCTCAACATAAAATCACATGTCAAATTTTCAAAGTGATCAACAAAAAAAATTATCCTTAAAGTCAAAATTTTTCAAGATTTGAAAAAATTTGGTTCCTTTAGGTGATCAATCAAGAAATTAAAATTCTGAGTCTCATTTAGTGAAAAATTTTCACTTTGATATTCTGAATGTGAAGTGAAATTTGTTTTTGTCTAGAGTCACAATTTATATTCCTAGTTAAGGGTTTGGCATTATTGAAGCATAGGAACACTAAGTTTCAAAAAATCTTGATTAAAAAGATATATATATATATAAGGAAAACCATGTGCTATTATTACCCCTAGTTTGACTAAACAATTTAATTTATTTTCTTATCAAACTTGGTTCAAAAAAAATTTCTTGAATTAACAATGATGGCTTTCACACAAGTGAGTAGGTAGCCCTCTCTAAAGGCAGTAGGGGCTTTCACTCTAGCAACTCATATAGATAACTATTGTCTGTCTAGGTAGCCATTACTCACTGTTTTCATCCTATAGAAGCTATCACACTAGCTCACAGGTAGCCCTTTTCATTGCTAAAAATTTTTATAGGGGGCACATGCAATGAAAATTGAACATTGATTTTAATCAAGATTTGATTAAACTATGGGATCATCAAGAATAATACCGGCACCCATACTAGGAGCATAAATCAAGGTCTTGAATGAGTGCATGTGCAAAACACACAATAACAAAGTGCACTTAACTCTAAATGAGATCAGTGACCCAATCCAGTATTGAACACTCATACGACCAATATTGGTATTTATCCTTACAAACTCAATCCTGACAGATTTTTTGTCCTTGGATATAAATTTTCAAAGATGATCATAAGGAAATTAAGCATGCATTCCATGTTAGGAGAGAAAACAAAATCAAACCGACCAATCTTTTTGGGCTTTTGAAAAAAAATTTAAAAAAAAATAAAGTAGACTAACCTAAAAAAAAACTTCAATTTTTTTTTTTTTTTTTTTTTTTATCAAGGAAACAACAACCTAAAGAAAAACTAAGAACAAAAAAGACTATTAGAATACACTGGAAGAATAGCTCTAGGTAAAGAATAGACTTTATGAGTCGCCTAGGCTATAAGAAAGCACACAATCACTCAACTCCGCACAAACCTATTGATTTCTTAAGCTATTCAAACCTAAGAGAATCTAAAGGGTTTGTGAGAATGTCCGCAAATTGATTTTCAGTTTGGACATACGTAATAGTCACAACATTATGCTCAACAAGATCACGTATAAAATGATGCCTAATGTCAATGTGCTTTGTGCGAGTGTTGAACGGGATTTTTGGAAATATTGATGGCACATGTATTATCACAATACACAGTCATAGTGCCCTGCTCAATCCCATAGTCATGCAACATCTGCTTCATCCATAGAAGTTGAGTGCAACAGCTGCCAGCTGCTATGTACTCAACCTGGGCAGTGGACAAGGAAATAGAATTTTGTTTTTGCTAAGCCAAGCAACTAAGCAGTTTCCTATATAGAAACACCCTCTGGAGGTGCTCTTCCTATCATCAGCATTTCCGGCCCAATCGGCATCGGAATATCCAACTATAGTGGCATTGGTATCAAAAGAATACCAAAGGCCAAAAGATAGGGTTCCACTCACATAGCGAATGATACGCTTGATGCAAGCAAGTGAGACTCTTTAAGGCTCACTTGATAGCGGGCACAGGCTCCAACACTAAAAGCAATGTCAGGATGACTGGCAGTAAGATAAAGCAAACTACCAATCATACTTCTATAAGAAGCTTGATCGACATCCTTACCTGAAGCATCCTTGCTAAGCTTTGTAGTAGTACTCATAGGAGTCCTAGCATGCTTAACAGAGCTCATGCCAAATTTCTTCACCAGATCTTTAGCATATTTGATTTGAAACACTGAGATCTCAAAATCCAATTGCTTGATCTGAAGACCAAGGAAGAAACTTAGCTCACCAACCATGCTCATTTCAAATTCATTTTTCATTTGATCAGCAAATGAAAGAGCATGTAAGTTTAATGTGGAACCAAACACAATGTCATCAACATATATCTGGGCGATGACAATATCACCTTTCACAATCTTTATGAAAAGGGTTCTGTCTACTCCCCCTCTCGAAAATCCCTTTTCCAAGAGATAAGTAGTCAACCTCACATACCAAGCACTTGTAGCTTGCTTTAAACCATAGAGGGCCCTTTTTAAACAATAGACTTGATCAAGGTGATATGGATCTTCAAACCCTTTTGGTTGTTCCACATAAACTTCCTCCAGTAGAAAGCCATTCAGAAAGGCACTCTTGACATCCATTTGAAAAAGCTTGAATTTCAGATGGCATGCCATAGCTAGCAAAATTCTGATTGATTCTAGCCGGGCAACAGGAGCGAAAGTTTCATCGAAGTCGATGCCTTCAATTTAGGTGTATCCCTGTGCTTCAACCTAGCCTTATTTCTTATGATAGTACCTTTTTTATCTGATTTGTTCTTGAAAATCCATTTGGAACCTATCACATTTGTATTGTTAGGCCTAGGTACTAAATACCAAACATCATTCCTAGTAAACTGAAGTAACTCTTCTTGCATTGCATTTATCCAATTATCATTTGCAAGGGCTTCAGCTATATTCTTGTGTTCAAAAGATGAAGTATAGCAAATGTAGCTAACTTCATTTTCAATTTGTTTCCTCGTTCTCACTCCACTTTCAATATCACCAATGATATCAGTGGAAGTGTGAGAACTCATGACCCTAGGATGTGTAAGTTTTAATGGAGATAATTGCTTAGTAATAAGTGGAGTTGAAGCAGTTTCAATATTTTCATTTCCAATACTATCATCATCCTCAAGTTGCACATTTTCAACACCGGAGTCATCCACAACTACATTGATGGACTTCATAATCGTAGAGGTTCTCAAGTTATACACTCGATAAGCTCTACTATTGGTAGAATATCGGGCTAACATCCAAGTACCTAGTCTAAATCCAGGTATAAAATTAATGGAAGACATAGTCGCTCAAATCGGCAACTTTTGCATTCTAGGTAGTTCTTCGAATGGATAGCCAAATGAAGTTGTCGCAAATGGAACTAGTGAAAGGGATAAGTCGAGAAATGAATCCAAATTTTTAGCCTATTCAAATTCAGGTATTTTGGTGGTCCTTCAGTACGTAGCACGGATTCCTCCACGATGTGAATGACATAAATCAAAGGTGAATAATGTTGTTCACGTTGTTTTGGTCACCGTATGTTATCATCGATTACGTGTGCATGTTGACGTGAAGGCCTGATCCAGGAAGAGGTTCTAAAAGAATATATATCTATGAATCACGAGCCTCAACATCATCGAACATTTTATTGTAAAGAGTACCCGTATGAGCGGCCCAAGAATGAGGGACATTCCTGACCCTTGCAAGGGTCATTTAGTAAGAAAATTTATGAAGTATGTTCTTCCATAAATGCGGTTGTAATAAGCAGTGCAGGATTTGGTGGGTGGTGGTGCGTTAGTGGTGGTTGGTGGTGGTTGGTGGTGCTAGTGGTGGTGGATGGGTGGTGGTGTGTTATTGGTGGTTGGGTGGTGCTAGTGGTGGTGGATGGTGGTGGTGAGTTAGTGGTGGTGGAAGGGTGGTTTATGTTAGTGGTAGTTGAGTAGTGCTAGTGATGATGGATGGGTAGTGGTAGTGGTGGTTCTAGTGGTGGTAGTGTGTAGTATCCAAATATGGATTAGGCCGAAGTATAGTATCCAAGTATGGATTCTGGCCGCCTCGGCGCCCCATATTAGGTATACGGCCTTGGATTCGCTCGAAACTAACTTAAACACTTATGATGTATTGAAATACACGCATTAGAAGAAACAGAATCGAAATCCGGCCCCCGGTTTGGAAATTGTGGGACAATGTAGGTTTAGGCCAATGTATAGTATCCAATTAGTATGGATTTCGGCTGTCTCGGTACCCATATCGGGCATACGGCCTCGGATTCGCTCGAAACCAACTCAAACACTTAGGATGTATTGAAATACACGCATTAAAAGAAACGGGATCGAAATCTGGCCCCCGGTTTAGAAATTGTAGAACGATATAGGTTTAGGCCAATGTATAGTATCCAAGTATGGATTTCGGCTGTCTCAGTGCCCATATATGGCATACGGCCTCGGATTCGCTCGAAACCAATTCAAACACTTAGGATGTATTGAAATACACGCGTTAGAATAAACGGGATCGAAATCCGACCCCCGATTTAGAAATGGTGGGACGATGTAGGTTTAGACCAACGTATAGTATCCAAGTATGGATTTCAGCCATCTCGGTGCCTATATCAGGCATACGGCCTCGGATTCGCTCGAAACCAACTTAAACACTTTAGATATATTGAAATACAAGCGTTAGAAGAAACGGAATCAAAATCCGGCCCCCCAGTTTGGAAATGGTGAGACGATATAGGTTTAGGCCAATGAACTAAACTTCTTTGATCCATTAACTATGAAATATTTACAATTTTTTTTTTATTTGTAAATTTTGATGAAATTGATAAATTTTATCATTTTGCTAGTTTAATAATAAATTGTATTTTCTTATATTTGTAAGAGGGTGTCGACAGTACGCATCTAACAGGGGCAGCAGGAGCGCAGCAGTCGGAGGGACTTGCTAGGCAGTCATAGCAGATTTTTATTTTACACTTGAGACATTTTTTTGGACATGTATATATGTATATATTGACGGATATTTTACAGGATTTTTTATGGGATTGTGATGTACATGAATTTATATGTTTGGTGAATTATATTTTGGTGTTTAGAACTTTTGTAGATAATTTAATTTTTTTTATATTGCTTACAGTTACAATTAATACAGGTAAAAAAAATTTTATTTCAAAAATATATATATTTTTTTAATTTCCAATTAGTTGCGGCGGTTTTACTGCCGTTACAGAGTCATAATTGATACGGCAGCTTTTATTGTGCCGTTATAGGTTGCATATACAACGGCGTTTATGTTGTGCCGTTATAGATTCACTATATAACGGCGGTTTAGTTATGCCGTTACAGATCGATTTGTTATGGTGGTTTATATTGTGCCGTTATAAGTTGCAAATACAACGGCGGTTTAAATGTGCTGTTATATATCGTATTGTTATGGCGGTTTATATTGTGCCGTTATAAGTTTACTCTATAGCGGCGGAAATTAAAAACGTCGCTATAAGCCCTATATATAGTTGTGCAACTAATAACCGCCGTTACAAAATGTCGTTATATCCGTTGTGACAAGATTTATGATGACACTTCACGTAACCGTCGTTACAGTCATGTAACGACGGTTTAGTTAGGTGTTGCGGCGGATTTTAGCCGTCGAAATAAATCTTGAATTTTGTAGTTAAGGAATCCACAACTCCTTAATTGGAGATAATGATATCAAGGAGATACTTGTTGTATTGAACTGTTAAATCCAGTACTAGTGCTTTTCGGTAAAATGGTCTTTATCAAAGTTGATATTTTCAATATGGAAAAGTATATATAAATATATATGTGTCAGCTATTTTCTAATGTTTCTTCAAAAGTGTTTTGGAGATTCAGTTCAATGAAAAAGTAATCATGAGAAATGGTTCTATTCATAAGATAGGGATTAGACAGTGGAATTGTTCCAATCCCGAAAGCTTACAAGTGATATCGGAATGTGGAAGGATTTATTTGTAAATAAATTGTGAGATGGTACTTACAAGCAATTCTCTTATTTCTAGAGGTTGATCACATTGTGTTAATGGACATTATTGTGATTAGTGGAAGTCCAAGGACTTAGATAACATTCTATGATCCTAATGGAGTTTTAGGAAAGGTGTTTCCTAGTAACAATGCTTCAACCAAAAGGTTAAACACTTGGTCCCACAACCGGAATTAGGAGATCCCTTTAGATCTCACACACAAAGACCTTCTTAAAGTGTTTAAATTAATTATTAATTAAATTAATTAATTTCTCTAAGTAATCACTATATGGTATAGTGAAACTCTGAAAGGTAAAATCACATTGGATGTGATAAACCAAATGGGTAGGACCCATTGGAGATTTTGATAAAATATCAAATAGTGACCTTTAGAGTTTAGAACCCTAAGGGGCATGTGGAAGTGGGGCCCACCTAAGGTGGGACGCCCACTTCAAGAGTAAGTCTTGTTTAATTAGTTTCTAATTATTAACATCTTATTGGATAAGGTTTGTTAGTTAGTTACTAATTATAGATTCCCTATTTGTTAGAGATTTCATTAGTTAGTTACTAACTCAAGAATCCTTATTGGATAAGGATAAGATTAGTTACCAATTGTTAAGGTTAGTTTCTTTTAAGATTAATCCTAATTAGATTAGGAGAATAATCATTAAGGAAACAATTGAGGAATCCTAATTGGATTAGAATAAGGTTGAGGTGTTGTAATTGGATTACAATTCAAGCAACCAAGAGGGAACTTATATAAAGGAGTGGACGCACAACCCTTTAGAGAATTAATTTTCTCCAGATTTTTCTCCTCTCTCTCTCTCTCCTCAAGTTTATGCCCAGCCCTCTTCCCCTTTGATGGTATACGGTCACCCCTCCCCTTCTTCCTTTTGTTTGGTTTCTTGATCTTGATGATCAAGAACAAGTTTTTTGAATATCAAGATTGAATCTTGTTTTATCAAGAAAGGTTCTTGGATTAATGAAAAGAAAAAAAGATTAAAGAGCATGGAATTTGGAAGGGCCATTAGCTTTCATTAGAGAAAGTTTTAAAGAAACAAGAAGGTTCGTGTGAATCGACTAGAGACTTGACACTTGTGAAGTTTTGCGAATACTATTCTTATGTGGATTTGACTTAACAATTTCAAATTTGCAAAGGTGAATGTTATTCCTACCTTCATTGAATAAAATCAATTAGAATCTTAGTCAGATCTTGGGATTCGATGTATGCCCCCCAGAAAACTATCTTTCTAAAATTAAAAAGAGGCATACTTACAGTGGTATCAGAGCCTTGGCTATGCTTCTTTGATTTTATTGGGTTTAATCAAGATTTATATCATCCCTATGAATTTTGGTTACCATAATGAATCAATCTTCTAGATTCTTGATGTTCAGATAATCATTGTTAGGGTTAAGGGATCCCCCTCTAGCTATTAAGGGAGTAATCAAGCCCTTAAAAATTAGTGTGATACTAATTTCAGTTATAGATGATTTCAAAACCTCTCTTAGTTCTAATAGGGATAGGTATATAGAGATATAAATTTGGTTAAAGCCTTTAAGGAGTTAGAGATCCTTTCAAGAGCCTCGGGCAAGTTTTCCCTTTGATTTAGACCACTTAGATACCCATTGATATTTCGGCTAGCATATATTGATGAGATTTTATTTATTAAATGTTAATTAATAAATCCCATAGTGTTTGACACCCTTGCTTAAGTGTTCTTAAAGATTAAAGCTTATTTCGATTTAAATTGATTCATGGATTTTCGGATTTGTATTTGATTAGAAGAATCGATACAGATTCGGTATTTTGGCCATAAATTTGTGACCGTAAGTTCGATTTAGGTCTGTCAATACATCACTTCAAAGCTCTCAAAAAGAACTACAGCTTTCGTGAAGAAAGTTTTTCCAGAATCAATCGGTTTGAGGGTCAAAACTTGAGTCGAAAATCTAAAGCGGGAAAATGAGTTTTTTAAATTAATTTTCCAAGAGGCTTTCAAATTTTTCCTAAATTCCATTATTTGATTTTGAAAAATCTAATTCGATTCGGTGAACCTCAAATCCGATATTTGAGTTGAGAATCTCACAAAGTCAAGGGGATGGTTAGCGCTCCCTATAAGTCTATCTACCATTTTTGATGTTTTAACAATTAAGTTATAAATTAAGGAATGATGTACTTTAAGTGTGGAAAATAGAAAACCAATCAAACCACAACACAAGGATTTTTACGTGGAAACCCTTCTGGGAAAAACCACAGGACCTAGTCCAATCAAGAGAAATCACTAAGACAAAGTAACAAGAACTTACAAGACTCGAACTTAACTCCTTCGGACTCGACATTACGATCCTTCAGTTCTTAATCCTCCACGCCTCGAAAAGTCATCACGTACTCTCAAGTCTCGTGATCAATCACAACCGCTCGTACTTCTCCTTGTGTCTCGAAAACAATCCACGATCTTCCGATCGATCTCTGTCAATGACAGCTTCAGATTCCACCGACTAAATCACACATCCACGATCCGTCTCAGATCAATCTCCTTCGCAAAGGCTCCGGAACACTCCAGCCAAGGTGTTCTATCCAGAACAGGTTGATGGTTTGATAAAAATCAACTCCTAGATGGACTCCTTCAAAGGACAAGTCCAAACAAACAAAATTGAAACTTTGGGCTTACAAACTCTAGGTTAAATGCACTAACAAAGGGGGTAGAGAAAAACTATTTCATAGGTTCTATAACCTCTGGAGAAACTTAAAAACACTTTCCACACACTCTTTAAGTTATGCTCCATGAAGTAGAAGGGTTCACACTATATAAAGGATCAAAAACTAAGTTCAGAAGTTGCTTAAAGTGTTTAAAATCCCCAAAAATAGCAAAAAAACGATTTGGGCATGTCTCCCATATCAAGGTCGACCCTGGGATACTTGGGTCAACCCAAATGTGAACTTGGGTTGACCCAAGTAACCACCAGGGTCGACCCTCAATTTTTTAGCATTCTACCACAAAACACCATCCATTACTTTGGCTCTTCAGGGTCGACCCTCAATGCCCAGGGTCGACCCTGAGGTGAAAACCGAATTTACAAATTCATTTTTAGCTCTCGGTCCCTTCATGAAAGTTGTAACTCTTTTCGACGCAATCGATTTGATATATTATAGAGCAAAATCTGAGCTATAGTTTGGAAGATATGCTACTTACAAGCAACCTTGGTTTTTTGAAAAAATTTCAGATTTTTTAAGTTGTTTTGCACTACTTATCTCATCACCTAGGGTCCGTATGATTAGTCTAGGACACTTACCACCTAAGGCATCATATTAGGATTATTCTAAGTCAATTCCCACCTATGGTAGCATGGTATCTAGGTCAATTCTCATCCATGCCTCCGCAGCAAGAGGGTCCACACTCCCAAGGAATGGTGGAGGCCTCAATCTCCTGAATGCCTCAACTCCAGCTGTAAGATGTACTGGAGCTGCGGGCGGTGGAGTAGGTGCCGCCGATGATGGTATAGCTTGCCGAGCCGCCAGTATGGCGAGTGTCTCAACAATAAAGCCTAAGACCTGAGAGAGGTCCGGCTGCTCATCCTCATCTCGTGAAGACGAAGAAGCTCTGGTATGTGGTCCACGACCCCGTGTGCCCCGCCTCATGACTAAAGTCCTGAGAACAATAGCACAACATGAGTCTAACTTGAAACCACAGTTTATTTTAATGTCATTTCACAATAATTTAATTTGTATTAGTTGTATAATACTAATACACATCACATCAAGTCATCAGAGTATTCATCACATTATACTTATACTTTAGTGTTCTAGCGTACCTAGGACTCGTACTTGGTTGAAACAACCATTTTGACTAAGACTAAAGTTTAGTCTTAAACTTGGATCAAGACTCTCTTCCGACTCACTTTCTTCCTAGCTTGTTTCCTGACATATGCTCTTGTCAAGCCGTGGTATAAGATTCTAAGTGACCCTAGAGACCTAAAGCCTAGGCTCTGATACCACTTCTGTTGCGACCAAAAACCCACCCTAGGAGTTAGAGTGAACTTTGGACGACTAATCATGTCTCACATGACTTACTTGACAAACCACCCTGCAAAAACCCACAGAGCATATACAATAGAGGACAAAAATAGCGGAAACATACTCTAATCATGGCACAGCGGAAGTCTAAACAAACCTCTATGTATATACGAATCCAAGTTTATACAAAAGTAACCAAAAGAAGGTGCGGACAGACCCGCCAAAATACATGGATATAATCTCTCGTCTCACCCACAGCTAATCCACTCAGAATCTACAACCACCTAATGGTAAACCCTCTACTGGAGGTTCCTCCAAAGGCTCCTCGACGTACTCCTCCTCCACCTATGGACCAGGAGCACAAACATCAAATGGAGCAGCAGCTCCCTCAGAACCTGCCGACATAAGAAGTACGGCTGAGCATGGAATACTCAGCGGGTACTAAATACTAATTAATAGTCATAGCATACGGGTAACAATACATAGAGTAGGAAATAATTCACACATATAAAGCAGGAATAATTCATATCATAACAATAAAGTAAAGGAGTATATAATCATGCTTGAATTCATAAAAGCCGATAAAACCCTTGAAAACACCGTGCACTTGACTTGACTTAAAGTACCATTTTCGTGCTTGAAACCTCATCTTGTCTATCTTGCTTGATTCTTGTAGATCGTGTCATGTCATGCATGTCATGCGTACTTGCTTGTGATCATGTAACTTGTGAGATACACTTGTAAGATGTACTTGTGAGATGCACTTGTGAGATGCCTTGAGAGGGAAGGGAGACCCTTCTTTATGCAATGCTTTTGCGAGGGAAGGGAGACCCTTCTTCATGATATGTATGTACTTGCGAGGGAAGGGAGGCCCTTCTTCATGATATGCACTTGTGAGTGAGGGGAGACCCCTCGTGGAATGTTGGTTCTTGTCTTCTTGTGAAAAGCGAGGTAAAACATATCGTAGGATATGTCCCACCTCTATCCATGTTCTTGAAAACCTCGATAAATCATGTCATGCATGCCGTGCTCGTGGAAACCGTGTACATACTTGCATTTAAATTTAAAGATGACATTTGGGAAATTTCACAACACATATGGCATCAATGAGTGAGCAATGAAATATTCATATCATTTAGGAAAAAATAGGAAACACACTATCATAGGCCCTAGCAATATTAAGAATTTATTAGACATGCATTTACTAATTTACAGCTCACTTTATTCACCTTGGCATTTCATCAAACATGGTGTGTTCATTATGGATTTACCCTACAACATGCTTTTCTAGATGGGTTTTACTCAACTCATACATGAATGTTCATCATTGGAACAATGCCCTCCCCATTTTAATCATCACTACACAACCATTGGCATCCAATCGCCCATTCCATCTCCATTCACCATTCACCATTCACCATTTATAACCGTCCATCTCATAGCACAAGTGTAAATAAGGGAAAATCAAAAGAAATAGAGGGGAAAAGAAGAACTATGACTAGGAGGGTAGCAAGAAGTACCGACCTTGAAGAAATGAGGAAGAAACCCATTTTCAAAACGACTGTGTAGCTGCTGTCCTAGCTTGGAACACGAGCTTCGCACGAGCTTGAGCCAAGATCTCGAAGAAAACCCGGACTGGAAGTGATCTAGGGTCTCAAAACCCCTTTGATTTCTCTTCCAAAGACAAACCCTAGGTTTGGAATCGCCTTCCCCCCTTTTCTTCTATTCTCTCAAACTCTCTAAGTGTCGAATGATGCCCTAAAGGCTCGGGTTAAACTCTTAAGGTAAGAGTGGACCGACCAAAAGACCCTAATACCCTTACTGAAATTTCTGTAATGACGCGAGGACTGTGAACAGTGCCAAACACGTTGTGCTGTGAACAGTGTCGAACACGTTGTACCGTGAACAGTGTCGACTCGTTGTACTGTGAATAGTGCCAACTCGTTGTACTGTGAATAGTGCCAACTCGTTGTACCGTGAATAGTGTCAACTCGTTGTACCGTGAATAGTGCTGAGCTCGTAGTCCATTGTCTTATGTACAACGTGCCCGTTGTGCTGTACAACGTACACGTTGTCTGCTGCACAACGCACCCGTTGTCTGTGCATTGACTGTGCCTTATCAGAGTACGTTGCCCGAGCTACGTCCTTAGCGTATAACCGAGCTACGTCCTTAGCGCATAACCGAGTTACGTCCTTAGCGCATAACCGAGCTACGATTGCCTGTAGGTCCAGACTGTTTTAGCCATATCTTTTGACTCGTTCATCCGATTTTGACGATTCAACTTGCGTTGTGTTCGTACTTCGAAAAGGAACATTTCTGACGTTTCGAAATTTCCAATTTCTTCCTTATTTATTAATTATACCTCTTTAAAGGCAGAATGACAACGAAAGTGTCACGTATTAGGCATGAAAAAGTCTGGGGCTCTACAGTTAATATATATTCTTGTTGAATAGTGGATGGGTTCTATGATCATGCCTTCTTCTCTCTCTATTCTTTTCTCTTTCTTGAGAACTCTATTTTGGGTGGTTTCTCAAGGTTTCTTATTTTGAATATGATGTAATCTTAATATTAGGAGTTGCTGGTTTTTCCCTATAGAGAAATCGTATTGAAGATAGAAGATGATGGTGATCGCATGGAGAATAAATCTTGGAAGACGTTCTACAAGAGTAGTTGTAGGATTTCTAAGATAGCATGATCATGTGGACCCATTGTGTTGGTATATTATGTATTTCATGTGATGATTTGTTATAGCTTTTAGTTGCTTAGAAAATTCGATAACCCTTACGATATTATGATTATCATTTTTGTGCAAATTTTGAATAATTGGATCAAACTCCACAATATGTGTTTTGTTGAAATATAAAAAAGTTTGTGTTTAAATAAAACACATTATTATAACCCTTTTAGACGTGATGCATGTAGTCCATGTTGAAATTTTTACATGGAATATGTTACTTGCATGATTATGAGATAATTGTGCCTTAATTGACATAGATGTAAGCTAACAATATTCACGATTATGGGAAGTGCTTGAGTGACACTTATAGACCCTAATAGAGGTCTTAGAGAGTTATTTAAAGACTCCCATAATTTTCTTTTAGACTTAGGGTTAGTGAACCCTAATATACTAAAAATAATTCGTAGAGAATTAAAGGGTTATATAGTCCATTTTGACATATGGGCTTTAGTGATGCACATGGACACTATATAACTGTTATTTTAGGCCCATGATGCTTGGTATGACCAATGGTCTATCATATGGATGAATGAACCATCTAAACCCCACTGATGATTAAAATGACCATTGTATCCTTGGATTAGATCCATTAAGATTTCTAGGGCTAGTGAGAGTTCATTGGAATTAGTTTGATCTAATTAAACGAAATTTGATTTATTATCACGTGATTTTTTGTATATTATTTTCCTAGCAAACACCTCGTGCAATGCACGGTCGTAAAAATGAAGAAAAAAATTATCTATAAATAGTAATAGATAGTTGAACACCATACAATGCTGCAAGAAAGACATTAAAATCCATAATAAAACTAATGAAACTTACATGGGATGAAAAACCAAGCCGAGCATGCCACTCTTACCACTGCATTAAAAAGTTCCTCAAGTTTCCTTTTAAACCTACATTTATTTTTTGTCATGTGCACAAGAAGAATGCAAAAAGGGGGAAAAAGTGTTTTTATTACAAAAAGAAAAAATATAAAGTAATAAAAATTTACTCCACATCTTTTGCTACATATGTAAATGAAAGAGGCTAAGATCGCATGGACATGTCAGCCCTCCAAAATTGCAATGCCCATGTTCCATATAGCTCTCCGGCCCAAGCATTTTGTTAAGATAACGTGCTGCATAAAATGACTAAAGAAGTGATATACCATTAATAAACCCCTTGATTTTTGATGCCACTGATCTCCATTTTGTGGTCTCAGTAAGTATTTGCAGCATAATCCTGTAGTGTCTTAGAATGTAGTAAGTTCTCATCTTCTTACATCATTGGGACGGCCTTGAGGATGATCAATTTGGATGACATCTTTTTCATTTTTCCATGAACGTTATTGCCCAAAATAAGATGCTCCACAACTCCCAACTCCTTTTTTTATAATAGCATGACTATCATAGCATTGTAGGGCACAAAGGTTTTTTTCCTGGACTCTATATGATTTAACTTCTTGATTTTGAATAATTGATAAATAATTAGTCATAATAATCATAGCAATTAATATCTATATATCAAGAAGTTTAACGAATGAAAAAACAGTAACAAGTACATCTTATAGGTCGATATACATTTCATGTGCATCAGTGCATAGTGGGTAACTCGAATATACCATATTGGATAAGGAGGTTAGCAATGCAATCATAGTATATATATAGATAAGAGGAATCTAAAAGTTGGAGCTGAAGAAAAAGAAAGATAAAAGTGTAAGAGTATGATATTGCAATGGAAATTTAGGAATGACACTACTCTGTACTACAACATTAACTTACATTTATTTCTAATTATTGTCCAACCATGCAAAATTCATTCCCCAAATAATTTTTATTTCAGATTGTAATTCTCAGAATAACAGCCCTGCCACAGAGGCTGGTTTAGCTCATATTTGAGACAAACTATTTTTTATTCGAAGTGCATACTGCATTCGTAGATGTTGTTCTGTCTAAGGAATATTTGTGCAAGTGGTCATCCAGCAATATGTACATCCTATAGGATGATACATCATGTGTGTAAGGCCTATTGCTTAAGTTCACAATAGGTAAGTTGAATATATGATATAGGATAATATCTTTCAGTAGTTTGGTTCTCGTGAAACTAAGCTAAAAGTCATGTGTTAGGCCTCTAAAATCAAAGGTGGGCTTAACGGGGCAGGACACCTTAACTTATCGGACGGGGTTGGCTTGAAGGCTTGAGAACTTTAGTTGATTGGCAGGGTTACTGCACTTCTTCTTGTAGATAGCTCTGCTTAGTGAATGTTTCCCCATAGCTAATAATATTTTCCTTCCACCGGTTTTTTTTTATTTACTGATTCAGATGCTGATTCATCCATTTCAGCATGATACCCATTTTGTCCCTCCACATTAGAACGTCTCCTAGATTCTGACGAAGACAGTAGAGAGTAAAGGAATATGGTAAAAGAAGATGTATTAGGGACATCAGAAGGAACCTCCAAATTCCCATCTATAATTGAATCTTGTTGACTTATTTTTAATACCATCATATCTTCCTAACAAAGAAAATGACTACAAACGTTATAACATGGTACATGGAACCCAACATGTAATTACGTGTACTTGTTATGCTCTCGCACTTTCAAAATTACTGCTTATCTGCTATGCTTTGGGCAAATATGATACAGAGAAATGTGGTTCCAAATTAAATCAAAAGTAAAGAGTATATATAAAATAAATATACAGAAATTTGCATTTTCTTATTTGAGTTTTATATCACTTTTTGAGGCTGTAATAAGCTTTTAACACTCTAGTTTTAGCTATGATTACTAATCAAATAAGCAAAATTTTAATACTGAATTGAATTAGTCTGCAAAATAAAGGCATCCTCCATTCCTCTTAAATTAATTAACCAAGAACAAAACCCAAGCCATTATATAAAGTAAACATGCCCACAAGTAATAACTCTATCAGCAAACACCAAACAACCAGTATAGAACTTCAGAATATCTAAAAAAACAGAATACCCATTTTAGAAAATCTGGATACTGACTCTGGATCCTTAAATTTACAGTGGGTCTTCAACAAATTTTCAAAAGGCATAAACTTGACAAATAAAATCATCAAAATTTCAACATACATCGTAGCTTACAAATAAGATGAGGGGAAAAGAAAGAAACCAACTTACATGAGGCTTTGAGCGTTCATCCGAGATTGGGTTGAGGATAGTAGTCAGATCAGAGATGATGTGGGCTGCTTGACTACAAAGTGAGGGTCCACGACCTATAGCTGGAATCCCGACAACATGTGAAGGAGTGGGCTGCATAAGCCCGAATGAGGATCAACACAAAGTTATAATAAATTTAAGAGTTTAAGGAAAATAAAGTTCTCTTTCAGCCTCTAATCTAGCCTAGTTGAAGGAAAATAAAGTTCTCTTTCTATCAAGACTTTTATCTAGCTAGCAAAACCCACAATTACCAAATATATGTAGAAAGAAACTGCATTGTTCTTTCACAGGCAAAGAAATTGAATGAGCATGAACCTATCTAAGAAAGATAATCTAATGTTGGGGCAATATTCAAATGCCAATAAGTATAGCCCGGAAGATTAACAAATAAAACAAACCAAATCAGAATCCCGAGTGGAGATTTCATCCCTTTTAGCAAATCGTGTATCCCCATCAATCACTAATACCTGCAGGCAATCATTGCAAGAAATTAAACAGGATCAAGATAATACTCTAGAAAAAAATGATACTTAATCAAATATCAATATTAAAAAATTGAATTGAAAAAGAGAATAATATCTACCTTCATGAAGTGTTTTGTATCAAAAATAGCTATGCCTTGGTACTCAGCATGCCCTTTTCTTTAATTTTTTTTTAATAATTAGTACTTCTATAAGTAAAAAAATCTAGTTATATATGTCCTACTTTATTTATTATTATGCCCTTTTCTTTAATTTTTTTTAATAATTAGTACTTCTATAAGTAAAAAAATCAAGTTATATATGTCCTACTTTATTTATTATTATGCCCTTTTCTTTAATAATTAGTACTTCTATAAGTTAAAAAATCCAGTTATATATGTCCTATTTTATTTATTATTATGTAATCAGTCGACCATTTTCATTTGAACCAAATTACGGACCCAGACCGTTCTATCACTTGGCCACTTGGGATTGTTGTAGCTAATTAAGTCTATAACTGAAGTAAGATATGGAAGCACGAAAATGTGTATTAAGGGATAGGGAAAAATATACTATATAACATGGAATAAGAATATCATTCAGTAGATGATGTTGGGGGTTGTCTCTTTATTGACCCAAGCCATCTAAACCAGCTATTTTGTTCTCACACATGCTAGGATAACATGAATGAATTGAAAATTTAAATATTTCTAATCATCCAATAACAGTATGCATCTATAAACAAATTCCAAAATTTAATGCTTTTTACTTGTTAAAACTAATGTAACTTCTCTACAGGTATACTTTATGCTTGAAACTGGGTTTCCAAATTAAATCATGGATCCTCAGTACCCAAAATTCCTACTAAGTGAATCAAGAAAAATAACCATGCTTGTGGTATAGAGTTAAAATATGGACCAACTAATCTTTGTTTAAGGTACATATATGATTAATTTACCGGATCAATTTTCCATATAGAACCCATGCTTTGAATATATGATTCATCATTCCCGTAAAGGCATTAACAGTAAAAGATATGATATGTTTTGTTTTTTTTTTTTTTTCCATTGAGAAATTGAGATGGGGTTTTAGTTCCACCCCAATAACCAAGAAACATGAAGTAATGAACACACGCCTGCCGGGTAACACAAAGATTAGCAATGGCAATGCAGAGAAAACAATATGACTAATAGCAATGAAAAAATCTAACTGAAAGGCAATTACGCTATATCATTGAACAAATTATAACTCGTATAAAACAGAATAGTCCATAGATAATAAGCGGAGTTGTAATCAACACAATAATTCAGTGTGTAAGATAAAATTATATTCAACATTCGCCATTAGAACTCGTATAAAACAGAATAGTCCATAGATAATAAGCGGAGTTGTAGTCAACACAATAATTCAGTGTGTAAGATAAAATTATATTCAACATTCGCCACCATTTCACAAGGAATATGATTCTATCAAAATCAAATGGTTCATATCAATGCATAGGATATAAAATCAGAGGGTTGGATCTGCGGAAAACAATTGAATCAAGCAAAAGAAAACAAAACCCTAATATTCGAGGCAACTGAAAGAGACAATCCAAGAGACTTACATTAGTGTGGGTTCTTCCCCATTTGTGCCCGACTCCATTTTGATCAACCAAACCTGCAAAAACAATAAAATCTTATCAAACCAAGTAATTTGTTTTGGGAGTTTTGGAATTGAAATACTTTACTGAAATTTAGAATGAAAGTTACATGAAACCTCAAATTTTTTTCATGGAGGAGCTTGCTGCAAGGAGTGATACCACAGAAGTGGGTTCTTCCTCACTTGTGACCGACACCATTTTCAATCAACAAAGCCTGCAAAATCAACAAAAATTTATCAGACCAAGTATTTTGTTTGGGGGGTTTTGAAATTAAATTAATGTACTGAAATTTAGCATGAAAGTTACATGACACCTCATATTTTTTTCATGGAGGAGCTTGCGTTCAGGTGTTTGGAGGGGTAGTGGGAGAAGGAGATGAAAGGGGGTATTTTAAAGGATTTTTAACAAAGAATTAGATGTGTCTCCTTTACCAAATAGGCATATGGGGGATCGGGAGGGACGTTTCAAGAGGCGATGACCGATGAGTCGACACAAAGAAGAAGAAGGTGAGGAGACGAATTAAATAAGAAAAATCAGACTCAAGGACTTCCCTCAACAGATGGCCATTATCCCTTTGATTCCACAGGAGAATCAATTTCTTGATTGTGATGCTCAAACCCTAGCAGCAAGCTTCCACTTGAACAAAGTCAATCTTGTGAAAGACACTGGAAAATCGATCTTCGCCCAAACCTTGCCTGAAAATTAAGATGAAGAGGAGGGATGTGTCCTTAATGATGGAAGGATTACCATCACAAGAGAAGAAAGGGGAAAACGGTTCTTACCTTTGGCTACATACTCTCTTCTACGTTTTTTTTTTTTTCCAGCAAACTTTCTACCCCTGGAGTGTGAAAGCGAAGATGAATCGGGGAGAGGATTTATTTAAAGCGAAGATGAATCGGGGAGAGGATTTATTCAGAGGTGATGAATGAGGGAGGGAAGCAACTTGACTTGAATGCAACGATAAATGGGACATCCACGTGGCAACAATTTGGAGTCAAAATGGAGAATTATGAAGGTATCCACGTGAATACCAATAGCTATATAGGAGTAGTATAGACACATGTGATACAATGATATATATTTTGAATGATTTTGATAAATGCATTAGATGTATAATTTATTTATGATATTCTTTTTTCCCTCAAGAAAAATATTAAGTGAATTAAATGGGCAAATTTATCCAACGGGATAATGTTGTCTTGTGACCTTCTATTATCAATAAGACTAAGAATTAATTAGCCTGAGTCTTGCCTTGTCAAAAGATATAAACATAATTTAGTCTGAATTAAACTCCTATAGCTTTATTTCTATAGTAGATAGGTTTGTGTGTCACGCCCCAAAATACCCCCTAGGAGTTTAGGGATAATCTAGGCGTGACACTTCGTACCTGCCGAACCATCCTGTAGTAAACAAGATAAATAAAGTACTAAACAATGATAATCAGAGCGCGAAAGCTAAACATAATTTGCGAAAGCGAAAACCAAAATTTTCTTTTCTTTATAATGATCCAAAATGTAGTATTCCAAGTTAACATAAATACAAAACACGTCTAAGTCTAAGGTGGACAGGCCCACCTATAAAAATATCAAAATACATAAGACCCAACACTATCTCGCTCAATAGTCACCCCCGTGGGGCCAATGGTCTAAGTCTCTCGCCTCCGCCTGAGGCTCGACTACTAGATCCTCATACGGTTCTTCTTCCCCGTAGTCCTCCTCTATCCAAGGACCCGGATCACATATGTCAAGAGGAGCTCGTGTACCTGCCGACATGAAAGTACGGCTGAGCATGGAATACTCAGCGAGTACAAACTCCTAACCAACAATGGTAATAACGAACAACATCATATACAAGTAATAGAAGGAGTACAATTCATAATCAATTTCTAACGACATCATACATAAACGTTTTATCAAGTATAATTGTTATGAAACCAAAACACGTCTATGAATCATACGAAACCTCTTTGAGTTATCCTTTCAATATTTCTTATGAGCCAGAGGTTAGCACCCGCATATCCCTGGGCTACCAATCTCCTTGACAGTACAATATATTTCTTATGAGCCAGGGGCTAGCACCCGTATAATCTCTGGGCTGCCAACCCCCTTGACAGGACAATATATTTTTTATGAGCCAGGGGCTAGCACCCGTATAATCCCTGGGCTACCAACCCCCTTGACAGTACAATACATTTCTTATGAGCCAGAGGTCAGCACCCGCAAAATCCTAGGCTACTAACCTCCTTGACAATACCATTTCTTTTTCTTATGAGCCAGAGGTTAGCACCCTTAACCGGGGCTACCAACCTCCTTGAGTACAATACATTTTCTTTTCTTATGAGCCAGAGGTTAGCACCCTTAACCGGGTCTACCAACCTCCTTGAGTACAATACATTTTCTTTTCTTATGAGCCAGAGGTTAGCACCCTTAACCGGGGCTACCAACCTCCTTGACAATATCCTCCATCTACATATGTGCTCGTGCATAGCAATCGTGAAATCATGATGACATATAGCATTTTAACAATTCCCAACTCACATGAGAATTTAAGAAGCGAAATAAACACATGTATACAACTTGCCAAATGAGGAACATTTATGTGACTCATGCTTTCAAATCTTAGTTTATTCATGCATTCTATCAAACATGTGGTATTCAACCTTTTTACCTTTAGTTATTTCATATTTTCTCATTCGAACGTTTCATCAAACACTTGGGGTGTGTTCATTATGCGTAATATGTCATTCCACCATTTTTTCATCATTCAATACATCACAACATGACATCCAATCGCCTCCACTCCCCATCCATTCATACATTCCACCCTTTATTTGTATTATCTTGTTTATGTTTTAGGGATTTAGCGTATACCAACACAAGGGAGCAATGGGGAAGATCCAACACATATTTACTTAGGAAAATCCTAGGTTATTACCAAAGTAACTAGGAAGAGTGTACTAACCTTGAAAAGGGAAAGAAAAATCCTTGAGGATGATGTAGAAACGTTGCCCTAGCTTGAAAGAGGTACTCCACACGAGCTTGAGGTTGGATTTGGAGAATCCAAGCCTTTAGAACGGTTCTAGGGTTCTAAAACCCTTGATTCTCCCAAGTGGAAAACCCTAGATGTAAATCCCCCTTCTCTTCTCTTCTTCTCTCTCAAAACCTTCTAAGTGAGGTGAATGAAGCCCTAAAGGCTCGGGCAAGCCCTTATGGGTAAGGGTTAACACCCAAAAGACGAAAACGTCCTTACTAAAAATTCTGCAAAACTCGATAGACGGAGCGATCGGTGCTTATGACCGATCGATCGGTTGCCTACCAAGCGATCGGTGTTATTGACCGATCAACCGGTCAAAAATATGCTCTCTGGAAAATTTCCCCATATAAAATTTCTGACCAGTCGATAGCCACCGATCGATCGGTTTTGGACCGATCGATCGCTGATGAGGACCGATCGATCGGTGCTCTGCAGGTTCCACTATTTTGACCATATCTCTTGACTCGTTCGTCCGATTTTGACGATTCAACTTGCGTTGGATTTGTCTTTCAAAAACAGACATTTCTGACGTTTCGGAATTTTCAATTTCTCTCTTATTTATTAATTATACTATGAGGAAGGCCAATTGGTAACGAAAATGCTATTCATTAAAGTTGGAAAAGTCCGGGGTGCTACATTCTCCCCCCTGACAAAAATTTCATCCCCGAAATTTAGACGATACATACATGCGTAAAACTATAACAAAATACAAGGGAATGTCAAGGCCTTAAACAAATAAATTAGGGTACTTTTCTCGTACTTCGGCTTCTCGTTCCCAAGTAGCTTCCTCCCTTGAATGGTGTTGCCATCTTACCAAGACCAAGGGAACGGTGTTGATGCGCAAGACTTGATCTCGCCTATCCAAGATCTGCACCGGTTGTTCAACTAGAGTGAGGTCCTCTCGGATCTCTATCGGATCAAGCTCGATGACATGAGAAGGATCCGGGATATACTTCCGAAGCATGGAGATGTGAAATACGTTGTGGATCGCCGCCATGTGAGCGGGCAAGGCAACTCGGTAAGCTAACTCACCAACTCGAGTAATGATCTCGAACGGACCCACATATCTCGGGCTAAGCTTGCCTCTCTTCCCGAATCGCAAAAACACCCTTGGTCGTTGAAATCTTGACAAAAACAAAGTCGCTGACTCGGAATTCAAGATCCCTCCTTCGGTTGTCGGCATAGCTCTTCTGTCTATCTTGTGCGGTCTTCAACCTTTCCCGGATGAGCTTGACTCTATCTGCAGTTTGTTCAATCAACTCGGGGCCCAAAATTTTTCTTTCTCCCACTTCATCCCAATACAACGGGGATCTACAACTCCTTCCGTACAAAGCCTCAAAATGTGCCATCTGTATGCTTGCCTGGTAACTATTGTTGTAGGCGAATTCCACTAAAGATAGGTGATCTTCCCAACTTCCCTTGAAGTCCAGCATACATGCACGGAGCATGTCTTCAATAATCTGATTCACTCGCTCGGTTTGCCCATCCGTCTATGGATGGAAGGCCGTGCTAAAGTCTAGTCGGGAACCCATGGCATCCTGAAAACTTTTCCAAAACCTGGATGTGAATCTTGGATCCCGGTCTGAGACAATGCACACTGGTACTCCATGCAATCGGACTATCTCTTTGATGTACAAGGCAGCTAACTGATTTAAGTTGAATGTAGTCTGGTACGGTAAGAAATGGGCGGACTTCGTGAGTCTGTCAACAACAACCCATATCGCATCAGTCTTTCTAACTGTCTTTGGCAACCCCACAATGAAGTCCAAAGAGATATGTTCCCATTTCCACTCGGGAATAGGGAGAGACTGCAACAGACCCGCCGGTCTCCTGTGCTCGGCCTTGACTTGTTGGCACACCAAGCATCGGGACACGTACTCCGCTATTTCTCGCTTCATGTTTCGCCACCAAAAGTGCTTCTTCAAGTCCCTATACATCTTGGTACCCCTGGGGTGAACGGTGTACTTGGACCGGTGAGCCTCGTACAAGATTTCTCGTTTAAGCTTCTCATCGGCTGAGACACATACTCTTTCCTTGAAAGTGATAATTCCATCATCCCTCACAGCAAAATCCTTGCTGCCACTTTTAACTGACTGGTCTCGGCAAGACAGTAGTTCGGCATCCATTCCTTGCAACTCCCTCGTCATGCTCAGGATATATGGCCTAACTGTGATATTAGCCATTACTGGCCCAAAAGTAGAGAGACTAAAACTGATGTCGAGGTTGGATGCATCTTCTAACAACCTCCATTCCCTCAGCATCATGTGCGCCAAAAGTCCAGTGGGCTTCCGGCTAAGAGCATCAGCTACAACGTTCGCCTTGCCCGGATGATATTGAATGGAACATTCGTAGTCTTTCAAAAACTCTACCCATCTCCTCTGCCTTAAATTCAATTCCTTTTGGGAGAACAGGTACTTCAAGCTTTTATGATCCGTGAATACATCGAACTGTTCCCCATAGAGATAATGTCGCCAAATCTTCAAGGCAAACACAACTGCGGCGAGCTCTAAATCGTGAGTGGAATAATTCTTCTCATGCTCTTTCAATTGCCTGAAGGCGTAAGCAATGACTTTTCCGTGCTGCATAAGTACACATCCCAACCCCACATGCGAGGCATCACTGTAAACCACAAAACCACCACTCCCGGATGGCACAGTAAGGACGGGGGTCGTGGTGAGGCGTTTCTTCAACTCCTGAAAGCTCACTTCGCATTTGTCGCTCCAACTAAACTTGGCATTCTTCCTCGTCAAGTAAGTGAGAGGTGCAGCCAAACTGGAGAATCCCTCCACAAATCTCCGATAGTAGCCTGCCAGCCCGAGAAAACTACGTATCTCCGTGACGCTCTTGGGTTTATCCCATCTCATAACTGCCTCTATCTTTGCCGGGTCAACAGAAATGCCCTCAGCCGACACTACGTGGCCTAGGAACGCCACCTTCTCCAACCAAAATTCGCACTTGCTTAACTTAGCGTATAGCCTATGCTCTCTCAACATCTCCAGAGCAAGACGAAGGTCTCGTGCGTGATCTTCCCGTGTCTGGGAATACACCAAAATGTCATCTATGAACACAATCACACATCGATCCAAGTACGATCGGAACACCCGGTTCATCAAATCCATGAACGTCGTCGGGGCGTTCGTCAGCCCAAAAGGCATGACAAGGAACTCGTAGTGCCCATACCGAGTCCTGAAAGCCGACTTCGGAACATCTTCCGCCTTGATCTTTAACTGATGATACCCCGATCTAAGATCAATCTTGGAGAAAAATCTCGCTCCCTTCAGTTGGTCGAACAAGTCGTCTATCTGAGGCAAAGGATAACGATTCTTAATAGTCACCTTGTTCAACTGCCGGTAATCTATGCACATTCTCATTGACCCGTCTTTCTTTTTCACAAAGAGGACCGGAGCTCCCCATGGTGACACACTTGGTCGGATGAAACCAAGTTGTTGTAGCTCCTCAATTTGCTTCTTCAATTCTTCAAGCTCTATTGAGGCCATTCTATACGGCACCCTTGAAATCGGAGTGGTGCCTGGAGTAAGCTCTATAGCGAACTCAATCTCCCGATCTGGAGGCAATCCGGGAAGTTCCTCTGGAAACATATCCAAGAACTCACTCATGACTGAGATGACCGAGGAGTTTTGTGCTTCTGGGTTTACTAAGCTCAAAGCTGCGAGGCGAGCAATGTCTCTTTCCCTCAACCCTCGAAAGTGAAATGGCTTAACTCCCATCGGCTCGAAGTTCACCATCTTCTCGAAACATGCCACATGTCCGTGGTGAGCCGATAGCCAATCCATACCGAGTATAACATCGAAATCTAAGTCTTGGAAGTCCAGGATGATGAGGTCGGCTAACAACTCATTCTGTCCCACTTGGACTACACAGTCCCTGTATATACGGTCCGTGTCCACCGACTTGCCGAGCGGTGTGGAGATGGTCAATTCATGCTTCAACTGACTGGACTTGGTTGAAAATCCTTTCGCAAAGCTAGGCGATACAAAGGAATGAGTGGATCCTGTGTCGATCAACACTCGGGCTAGGCATTCATTCACTAATAACGCGCCTGTGTGATTAATTAAATTCACGTTAATAGATTTCACACAATAACACATAAGTATAGGTAGTATGTCATACATATAAGCAAGCACATCACATAATAGAAGCCAATTACAACTCAAAACTTTAGCATGATAGCATACCTTGCACGACATCGTCAGATGCACGTGCATCCCGTTCCGATAAGGCAAAGACCTGCCCCTGGTCTGCCCTGCGAGGCGGTGGAGTGGATAACGTGGGTCGTGAAGGCCTAGACGCAGAAGCCTGTGAGAATCCCAGCTGGGAATCCTGTCGAACTGGGGGCCTACTCCCCTGGGGTTGGATAGGCTGCAGCTGCCTACATGGGCAATCCCTGACCATGTGATTCACATCTCCACTGTGAAAGCACCCACCCAAAATCCTCCGACATTCACCAATCCGGTGACTCCGACCACAATAGGAGCACTCCTCAAATGCTGATGAGGATGAAGGTGGAACATATCGGGTGGCCTGTGAAAGTGTGGGACGAGGTATCGGTGTAGTGGTAGGCCGAGATACCTGTGATGTCAAGGGAGGCCTCTGTGACCGTATCGGCTTGGATGCTTGATATGGGGCTACCCTAGCCCTCTTCTCTGCCGACCCCAAACTACTCGATTGGCCTCGAGCCACATCCCTTCTCTTGAAGAATTCTTCCGAATTCTTCTCGGCAAGCTTCGCCTTGCTCACAACCTCTCCCCAGGTAGCCCCCTGGAACATCGAGACCCTGTCTCTAATGGAGGGTTTCAATCCCCGCTCAAATTTCCTAACTCGCATATGCTCCGATGCAATTAGGTGAGGTGCGAATCTCGACAACTCCACGAAGGTAGCCTCATAATCGGCCACACTCAACTCTCCTTGTTCAAGAGTCATGAATTCAATCTCCTTCTGTTCTTTGACAGCCGCCGGAAAATACTGTTTATAGAAGACATCCAAAAATTCCGACCATGTCCACAGCTCCCCCGCCCTGGTGGACTCCCTCTGTCTCTGTGCGGCTCTCCACCAATGCTCGGCCGCACCTTCCATCACGAAGGTGGCCCAATCCACTCTCTGTTCATCCGTGCAGTGGAGCGCTCTAAAAATATTTTCCAATTGCATCACCCATGCCTCGGCGACCATGGGGTCAGTAGTACAGAAGAAGGTAGGAGGACGCAATCTCCTAAATGCCTCCAGTCCTGAAGCATGGTGTGCCGGAGGTGGCGAAGGCGTAGAAGGAGTAACAGCAACCGGCCTTACTGCTAACATAGCCAAAGTCTCGGCTACAGATGCAAAAGCTTGAGCAAAATCGGGTTGCTCGTCACCGGAAGGGGCATCACATCCACTTCCCCTCGTATTGTATCCGCGACCCCGAGCACCGCGTCTCAGATGTGATCCTGAGAACGACAGTACCACATGAGTCTAACTTGGATACGCATTTAATACAATTTCGCAATTCACTTAATACATATTCATCAGACATATTTAATAAGCACAACACAATTTATGCACACATGGTATACAACATCATATCATAACATATATGTCATGTTCCTAGCGTAGGATTCTAAGTTTGGTTGAAGTTCAACCTATTTTGACTAAGACTAACTTGTTAGTCTATACCTGGAATACAACTCTTTCCTACACCTAATGCCTTGTTCAATTATGGTATCTAGTACTAAGCGACCCTAGGGACTCTAATGCCTAGAGCTCTGATACCACCTCTGTCACGCCCCAAAATACCCCCTAGGAGTTTAGGGATAATTTAGGCGTGACACTTTGTACTTGCCGAACCATCCTATAGTAAACAAGATAAATAAAGTACTAAACAATGATAATCAGAGCGCGGAAGCTAAACATAATTTGCGGAAGCGAAAACCAAAATTTTTTTTTCTTTATAATGATCCAAAATGTAGTATTCCAAGTTAACATAAATACAAAACACGTCTAAGTCTAAGGTGGACAGGCCCACCTATCAAAATATCAAAATACATAAGACCCAACACTATCTCGCTCAATAGTCACCCCCGTGGGGCCAATGGTCTAAGTCTCTCGACTCCGCCTAAGGCTCGACTACTAGATCCTCATACGGTTCTTCTTCCCCGTAGTCCTCCTCTATCCAAGGACCCGGATCACATATGTCAAGAGGAGCTCGTGTACCTGCTTTCATGAAAGTACGGCTGAGCATGGAATACTCAGCGAGTACAAACTCCTAACCAACAATGGTAATAACGAACAACATCATATACAAGTAATAGAAGGAGTACAATTCATAATCAATTTCTAACGACATCATACATAAACGTTTTATCAAGTATAATTGTTATGAAACCAAAACAGGTCTATGAATCATACGAAACCTCTTTGAGTTATCCTTTCAATATTTCTTATGAGCCAGAGGTTAGCACCCGCATATCCCTGGGCTACCAACCTCCTTGACAGTACAATATATTTCTTATGAGCCAGGGGCTAGCACCCGTATAATCCCTCGGCTATCAACCCCCTTGACAGGACAATATATTTCTTATGAGCTAGGGGCTAGCACCCGTATAATCCCTGGGCTACCAACCCCCTTGACAGTACAATACATTTCTTATGAGCCAGAGGTCAGCACCCGCAAAATCCTGGGCTACTAACCTCCTTGACAATACCATTTCTTTTCTTATGAGCCAGAGGTTAGCACCCTTAACCGGGGCTACCAACCTCCTTGAGTACAATACCTTTTCTTTTCTTATGAGCCAGAGGTTAGCACCCTTAACCGGGGCTACCAACCTCCTTGACAATATCCTCCATCTACATATGTGCTCGTGCATAGCAATCGTGAAATCATGATGACATATAGCATGTTAACAATTCCCAACTCACATGAGAATTTAAGAAGCGAAATAAACACATGTATACAACTTGCCAAATGGGGAACATTTATGTGACTCATGCTTTCAAATCTTAGTTTATTCATGCATTCTATCAAACATGTGGTATTCAACCTTTTTACCTTTAGTTATTTCATATTTTCTCATTCGAACGTTTCATCAAACACTTGGGGTGTGTTCATTATGCGTAATATGCCCTTCCACCATTTTTCCATCATTCAATACATCACAACATGGCATCCAATCGCCTCCACTCCTCATCCATTCATACATTCCACCCTTTGTTTGTATTATCTTGTTTATGTTTTAGGGATTTAGCGTATACCAACACAAGGGAGCAATGGGGAAGATCTAACACATATTTACTTAGGAAAATCCTAGGTTATTACCAAAGTAACTAGGAAGAGTGTACTAACCTTGAAAAGGGAAAGAAAAATCCTTGAGGATGATGTAGAAACGCTGCCCTAGCTTGTAAGAGGTACTCCACACGAGCTTGAGGTTGGATTTGGAGAATCCAAGCCTTTAGAACGGTTCTAGGGTTCTAAAACCCTTGATTCTCCCAAGTGGAAAACCCTAGATGTAAATCCCCCTTCTCTTCTCTTCTTCTCTCTCAAAACCTTCTAAGTGAGGTGAATGAAGCCCTAAAGGCTCGGGCAAGCCCTTATGGGTAAGGGTTAACACCCAAAAGATGAAAACGCCCTTACTAAAAATTCTGCAAAACTAGATAGACCGAGCGATCGGTGCTTATGACCGATCGATCGGTTGCCTACCGAGCGATCGGTGTTATTGACCGATCGACCGGTCAAAAACATGCTCTCTGGAAAATTTTCCTATATAAAATTTCTGACCAGTCGATAGCCACCGATCGATCGGTGCTCTGCAGGTTCCACTATTTTGACCATATCTTTTGACTCGTTCGTCCAATTTTGACGATTCAACTTGCGTTGGATTCGTCTTTAAAAAACGGACATTTCTGACGTTTCGGAATTTCCGATTTCTCCCTTATTTATTAATTATACTATGAAGAAGGCCAATTGGTAACGAAAATGCTATTCATTAAAGTTGGAAAAGTCCGGGGTGCTACATTGTGTTTGGCCTGATAGGGAGTGTCAACTAAAATGGAGGCACAACCCTACTTGATTATATGACGAACTAGAATGATGGGTTTCACTTAACCAAGGAACATGGCGGCTAAAGCAGTGACAGTCATGTTGTCCTTAGAGGTTGCAAAGAAATTGGGAATCACTGATTAACATAAGGAGTTATGGATGAGATGTTCAGTGATGGATAGTTACTATCCACCTTGTAGTGCATGTGTAGTACTATCCTATAATGAAAGATTGCATGTGTATTATAAGGCAACCAATGCTCATCAGAAATATGAAGTAGCATATTTCCTAATTTTATAAATTGAGGGGTTTATGAAATTTGACTGAATAATGAGCAGTATCATAAAAGATTGAAAGCCCTGATCTAATGATATTATAATGCGTGATATATTATGATGTATGTTTTACTGTCATGTCATTCTATAACCATCTTACCAAGAATTTAATGAGAATCTTTTGACCAATTCAAAGTGTTTGGAATGAAAAAGGAATCTCAAGTTTGTGCTTACCATCTAAAGAATTGCCCAAGTTCTCACTACTAATGGTAAATGTCATTTGAAATGTTTACAGAATACAATAAGGCTGCTAGGCAGCTTACTATATAAAAGGACACATAGATACCAAGTTGACTAGGGAATCCCAGTCACAAAGAATATGATAGAAATCATGGGATTCATAAATCCCAATTCTTGGTTTTGAGATAAATTGAGATAAATTTATGGGATCAGAGGATATGATTCTCAACTGACTCTTGAAGTCCTTTAATATGGTTATGTTGAACAAGTAGGGAATTAGATTATCTAAAATCCTACATGTTGTCTATGGTTAAGAACCTTTGAAGAGTTCAATGCTATTCGCAAAGATGTTCAAAATAGTTGGATTCTCTAAATCCCAAGCATTTATGCAAAGGAAAGAAATCCAAGATTTTCCATTGGAAATATCTTCTAGTAGTATGGACAAGGGCTCTTCTGAGAAGAAAGGAAAGTATATGAATTATACTTCATAGTGAAGTAATTGGTCATTGGATACAGGACAAACCTTTGGAAGGATTGTCCAGCCTGTTTACTCATCAAGTCAAACTTAATTGTTGGAACCTCCAGCTCCTAATGCTTGGTATGACCTTGCATAAGTGCAATAGTTGCATGTTTGCTAAGGAGAAGGAGAAATCCGAGTAGATAAAACTTCTACTTGGGAATGAGACAAAAGTTGGATGATCGTAATCATATGAATCTTCCATTAAGAGATAGCTAACTTTATTTCGTCTTCTTTGAAAAATTCAAGGAATTCCGCAATGAAATAAAGAAACAGCTAGATAAGTCTTCCATGATTGAGAAGAATACCTCTTAATAGAAATTTCATAAGTTACTCTCATTACATCTTGTCTTCAATAATTTCCATAACAAACCATAGCATAATGGTATTGTTAAAATCGAACAATATTGGATATGATTCAATAGAAGATGAGTTTGGGATTCGTATTAGAGAGACTTAGTCTCTATTTTTGGATTTCTGGATAACAAAAGATATTTGTAAACAGAAATATAAGTTTCCTAGGAGAGAAATTAAATCTAGATTTGTTCTAGAAGCTGAAGCCCAGTAGACCGATAACTATGAGAATTGATAGTGATCAACTCTCTACTCTCACTATACCTAAATAGTATACTAGAACCCACAGGTCCCAGAATCTGTAGTTGGACTAACTTTTATTCTGATGAAGTAATCAAACTGTTTGATTTTAATCTAAGAATGAAAGTATCTTTTGTGTGCAAATTGGTTAGTGGGAGCATAATTACTTTCCTAGCTCTATGCAAAGATAATATTATTTTTATTGTGAATGAAGTATGAATATTATTCTTCTCTTAGATTTGATCTAGAAATTTTGCAATGAAGGACAAAAACTTTGACAACAAGTTTTCTAGGTCCTAAACGGTTTAGAGACAAAAGGAAAATGATATTGTTATTCTCCTAATAACAATCATGTTTTTGTGCAAGCAAGATTCCAAGAAAAGAGTTTCTACTTTTATGGAATGGAATCTATTTTTTTTAGATATGTGATATCATGAGAAATTATACTTGTACTAGACCGGATATTTATCACATGTTGATGTGATAAGATATTAGTCAGATTAGTCCGGAGCATTGTACAGTGGTAAAGCACAAGCATGTTAACTTCTGAAAATGACTGTTGAACAATATCATTTTTATTTAGTCTTTTGAGACTGTAGTTATTGATAATAAATTTGCAAGAGTTGCAAGTGTTATTAGATCACTACAATAGTTGTGGTAAAGCAGACATGACAGACCCATGTATATTAAGTTATGCTTCAGCTGGTGTTTGGGAAACATCACAAAGAAGATGAGCATTACATCTAATTGGCGTAGAGTGCAAGTGGGAGATTGTTGGACATATATAGCCTCGAAAGCCAATAAGAGAGTTTTGTCTGTTGATTAGACAAACATCATATTCACACAACCAACTATAAAAGATATTTATATTAATTACTGTCTCATATGATGAAGACATAAAGTTCTATAGGTCACATTGTAGGAAAATCATGCAAAGGTTACGAGGAAATATGATTTTCCAGTTTCTTGTAAACCTAATATTGTTTGAAGCCTCTAGAGTATTGGTTGGGTGTCGTACTTCATCATGTCTTACACATGTGTAGTTCTATGAGATAGTGTGATGAATCTCATTCACAGAGAGTGGTGATTCTTGACTAACATGTGAGTATATGTAGCAAGTATATAATACTGAACGGGGTCACTAGTGGATACCTTATGGAATATACTGTCAGATTATATTAAGGTTATCAATTTCACAAATTGTCCTTAGACTTGAGAGGTTAACATCTTCTCAAACGTCTGTCTATATGGCTTTGATGTGTCAATCGGCAATGTCCAATACACAAGACTAACTTCAGGTACGTTGGGTCATGTACACAGTGTTTGGAGAAGTATGTAAACACTCAATAAGGAATTCACAACTCTTTAATTTGAGATAATGAGATCAAGGTGATACTTGTTGAACTGAACTGTTAAATCCAATACTGATGCTTTTCGGTAAAATGGCCTTCATCGAAGTTGATATTTTCAATATGGAAAAGTATATATAAATATATATGTGTTAGTTCTTTTCTAATGTTTTTTCAAAAGTGTTTTGGGGGTTCAGTTCAATGAAAAATTAATCACGAGAAAGGTTCTATTCATAAACTAGGGACTAGACAGTGGAATTGCTTCAATCTCGGAAGTTTACAAGTGGTATCGGAATGTGGAATGATTTATTTGTAAATAAATTGTGAGATGGTACTTACAAGCAATTCCCTAATTTTTGGAAGTTGATCACATTGTGTTAATAGACATTATTGTGATTAATGGAAGTCCAAGGACTTAGATAACATTCTATGATCCTAATGGAGTTTTAAGAAAGGTGTTTCCTAGTAACAATGCTTCAACCAAAAGGTTAAGCACTTGGTCCCACAACCGGATATAGGAGATCCCTTTAGATCCCACACATAAGGACCTTCTTAAAGTGTTTAATTTAATTATTAATTAATTTCTCTAAGTAATCACTATATGGTATAGTGAAGCTCTAAAAGGTAAAATCACATTGGATGTGATAAACCAAATGGGTAGGACCCATTGGGGATTTTGATAAAAGATCAAATAGTGACCTTTAGGGTTTAGAACCCTAAGGGGCGTGCGGAAGTGGGGCCCACCTAAGGTGGGACACCCACTTCAAGAGGAAGTCTTGTTTAATTAGTTTCAAATTAATTAACATCTTATTGGATAAGGTTAGTTAGTTAGTTACTAATTAAAGATTCCCTATTTGTTAGAGATTCTATTAGTTAGTTACTAACTCAAGAATCCTTATTGAATAAGGATAAGATTAGTTACTAATAGATAAGTTTAGTTTCTTTTAAGATTAATCCTAATTAGATTAGGAGAATAATCATTAAGGAAACAATTGAGGAATCTTAATTGGATTAGGATATGGTTGAGGTCTTGTAATTGGATTACAATTCAAGCAACCAAGAGGGAACTTATATAAAGGAGTGGACGCCCAGCCCTTTAGAGAATTAATTTTCTCCAGATTTTTCTCCTCTCTCTCCCTCTCCTCACGTTCACGCCCAGCCCTCTTCCCCTTTGAGGGTGGACAGTCACCCCTCCCCTTCTTTCTTTTGTTTGGCTTCTTGATCTTGATGATTAAGAACAAGTTCTTTGAATAATAAGATTGGATCTTGTTTTATCAAGAAAGTTTCTTGGATCAAAGAAAAGAAGAAAATATTAAAGAGCATGGAATTTGGAAGGGCCATTAGCTTCCATTAGAGAAAGTTTTAAAGGAAAAAGAAGGTTCGTGTAAATCGACAGGAGACTTGACACTTGTGAAGTTTTGCGAGTACTATTCTTAGGATTCGATGTCTGCCCCCCAAGAACTGTCTTTCTAAATTTAAAAAGAGGCATACGTACACCTGTCACCGTCTGGTATTTCTTCTTTTGTAAAGGAGATGACTCTTCGCTCTGATACTTGCCCCACCATATGCCTTAACTTTTCGAGCGTAACGCTTTGTGTTATATGGGTGCTGTTAAATACTCGGAGGAGCTATTTCTGATAATGCTCAGGTGTCAGAAGAAGACCATACTAGAGATCTGGGCTGGTGTCTTACTCAACTTTTATGTTATATTGAACTTTTCTGTCTTCTCCTATATTTTTAGCAGAACTTTAGAGTCTGTTACTTCCTTCTCTGGGTCTGATACCCTTGCTTTTTCTGTCTCATTTCCTTTCGTTTTTGCCAGCTCAACTGCTGGAGGTTGGTACACCCAGCCAAATCGGATGAGATTGGCTATGCTTTCACTCTCCATGATGAGAGAGTGAGGAGTAGGTACCTTATTGAGGGTGAAAGGTTGAGGGGAGATGTAAGGGATCCTGATAGGGCCGATGGAGGTAAAGGCTTAAGCTGGTGTTGTGGGCTAATTGGCGAGACAGGGGATCGTGTAGATAATCTGCTCTTCTTCAGGTTCAAGAGCGGGGATCCATACTGGGGTCAGGATGGCTTGGATGTTTGACTAAAGGACTGGAATTATGACAGGGGGTCGGTAAGAGGGCCTGATGATGCCATCATCGACTGTTGGTGCGAAGGGTCCTGGTTGCCCTATCCCAGGCTCTTCCCACTGAATGAAGTTGACTTGATTGTTATGTGAGGGTAGTGGTGCCTGGTTAATGCTAGTATTGCTAGGGGCTAGCTCAACCCTTCCGTCATCCAAGAGATTTTGGATGGCACACTTCAGGCCAATACAGTAATCAGTGGCATGACCTGGGCCTTGATGGAAGGTGAAGTGATGATCAACTTTGTAGTTTTTGTTTTGTTTGTCGGAGGCAAGAGAGGAGTAGGGCCTCTCAAGGTTAGAAGATCTTATTTGGTCAAACGGTCCAGAAGGTGGCTGAGTGAATAGGGGAGAGGGGTAAAATTTCTGAGGGGTCGGTCTTGTTGACGATTTTGCCCTTGGTTAGGTCCGGCTAGCCTAGTGTTTCTGACAGCTGGCTACTGCTGAGCTACTGGAGCTGGTAATTTGATGGGTGTTATGGAAGCAACCATATGCACATCTTCCTTCTTTCTGTGGTCCCTGAGACCGATGTTCCTGTTGGATGAGGTAATTGTCTTAGAGGGTGCAAACCCTAGACTAGAGTGAATAGCCTCACTCTTAATGGCAGTCTCGATGCGGGCACCTGTCTTGACGATGATGCCGAAGTCCATTATTAGTAAAGTCACCATAAGTGTAGAGTAGGACTACTTTAGTGTGCCCATGAACATGCTTGTAAACTCTTTCTTAGGGATTGAAGCCGGTATTTTTGCTGCCATCTCCCTCCAGTGGGTGGCGTATTCCAAGAATGATTCGTTGTCGCGTTGGCTCATTTGTTCGAGCTGGCTCCTCTGAGGTCAAAGATTCTGGTTAAAGGAATACTGCTCCACGAAGCAGTCCATGGCATCCTACCAAGTCTTGACCTTCTGTTTGTCCACAGACATCCACCATGTAAGGGTTGTCCCCTTCAGACTTTTCTAGAAGTACTGGATGAATAGAGCCTGGTTTCTGTTGTGCTGGAGCATGTCCTCTAGGTACAACTGCAGGTGTTGTTTTGGGCAGCCTGTGTCATCATATTTATCAAAGTTGGGTACCTTGAAACCTGCGGGAATAAAATCCCCTGATGAGAAAGTTAGGTCCTCTAAAGATAGACTGGTATTGGTAGACACACCCTTTATCCTCCTAATCTCTTCTTTCATCTGCTTGATCTTCTCATGTTGATCCTTGAGGGATGAGGTAGGGTTTAAATATGATGACCGGTCCAGATTGACGTGTGAGGCTTTGAGCTGCTCATCATATTGATCATACTCTTCATCTCCGCCTGTTGCGGGGTATAGGGTTAGGTATGATGAGGGGGATGGGGTGAGGCTCTGGAACAGGTTGCTCAGATGGTTCACCGGTCAGGATCCCGGTGGAGGGTTCATCGGTTCGGACACCAATTAGAATCTTCAGGGATTCTAGAACACTGTCGAGTTTTGATTGTATGGCTGCGATGTCCCTGTCATGAGCTTGTAGGATTTCGCTGGTTCGCTGATGTTGATCTGCAAGTTCTACCATTGAGTCTGAACTACTCACTGATTGGGCTGTGTAAGATACTGTCTCTGTGATTGGTACCTCTGTCAGGACTGCATTCGTGGTTGCTACTTCTGTGAGAATCACAGTCATAAAACGAGTCACGGGTCGGCTCATGCAAACTGAAAAGGATGCAACGGCTAAACATGAATATACATGACAACAGGAAGAAGATGCTAGAAAAATGATTTTTCATTGATGCATGCAAAGTTTAATGAGTACAGGACAGTGCGACTCAAAAGAAAAAAAGACTTGATCCTATGCAGATCCATCAGAGATCACGAAGTCAAGTAGTCGGGGGCACTCCGTTAAGGTCCATGATCTGTTGCTAGAGGGATGTGATCTCAACCTCCATGTTGTCAATTTTTTCCGAAGCATTGAACATTCGGAATCCGAACTATCGGATACGATCGGTCATCTTAACCTTTGCACTGTCAAGCTGCTTTTGGTAGAATTGTGGCTGGGCCATGATGACGGTAGTCTCTTTGGCATCGCCCTTGCGCCTCCTCTAGAGAGACTAGACTATCCGCTCGAGCTGCTCAACCTGTTCTTGCGTGACTTGGAGTTCGCATTCCTATTCCGCTTCCTATTGCCTGAATGCTCGCTGAGCTTTTCGTAGCATTTTCTCCTTTTGTTGGATGTGGAGCTACCTCTCCAGGAAGATGTCTCTCCAGGGAACCACCATTTAAGCTAGGGTATGGTTCCGTGTGATGGAGCTAAGACTGGTATGGGCAGTTCCCTGGGTGTGGGCATACCGGACTGAATGCCAGGATCTCCCACCCATAGTGAGTATATTGAATCGCTCGGTGGTCCTGACGTAACCACGAAGTCAGGCCATTGATCACGTCTGGAGTTTTGCCAATCTGACTGGAATCGGCGATTAAGGCTATCAGAGTGCATTGAGAAGGTGATCTAATCATTTCCTGAACGGTCTATCACTAGGATGCGTTGAGGGAATCCAAACTGTCGGAGGACTCGGAGTGGTGTATAGACTACGGAGCCTTTAAGACCAGCAAGAATCATGCATCGTCTACCGGTTATGACGACACGAGGTAGCCTTCTCAGAACAAGCCACTCACAATACCATATGATCTCTTCTGCTGTCATGGTTTGGAGAAGCTGATAGGGTTTCATGACATCTGTAGTAGCTATCGGGCCCTGATTTTGAGAAATCTTTTGAGGTAGACTGTAGACATCACTAAGATCGACTGGTACTGCTATGATTGTAGGCAGTTGACTTACAAAACATAGGTATAGAAGAGGTGTACTAGCATGAAAGATGCCCTTTATGCGGTCTGTCGCCTGGTTGAGAGCCCTGAGTAGCTCTGTTAGGATGACCGGTACAGCTGAGCTGGAGTTGTGCATGTCCTCGATGATCCCTACCAGAACCGATTCGACAAGTGTACAACACCTCAGGAATACAAGCTGGGACATGGCTATCAGTGCAAGGGCGTTGAGACCGGGAAGTTTCGCTGTAATGGAGTTAGGGTTCCTGTCACACTCCAAAATACCCCCTAGGAATTTAGGGATACTTTAGGCGTGACTCTACGTACCCGCCAAACCATCCTGTAATGAACAAGATAATTACAGTACTCAACAATGATAATCAGAGTGCGGAAGCTTAACATAAATGCAGAAGTGAAAACTAACTTTTTCTTTTCTTCTAAGATTTCCAAAATAGTATTCCAAGTTGACATATATAAAAAACATGTCTAAGTCTAAGGTGGACAGGCCTACTTATCAAAATGTCAAAATACATAAGCACCCTCTCGTACTCTCCCCTCAACAATAGTCAAGGTATGGCCACACGTCAAGGTCTCGGTCTGCCTGAGACTGCAGTGGGATAGACGACTCTCTCTCCTCTATATACTCTTTCTCGACCTAAGGCTCTGGGTCGAGGGCTCTCTCAGTACCTGCCGACATGAAAGTACGGCTGAGCATGGAATACTCAGCGAGTACAAGCTACTAGCTAACCATAACAATAATACATACGCAAAGAGTAGTACAATACCAATCATCAATTCAAGGCAATAGTAAATCATAGAATTAAACAATATTAAACATTGAGCAATATTTTCATCTTGATGTACATGCATGAATGCAAAAAGGCCAATAAAACTCATGCTTGAAAACCCGTTTCTATGTCTCGGTATGCCTTGTAGAAATCATGTATGCGTGCATGCATGAATGTCTTGTCATCATCTTGTAGCCTTGCATCATATAACTTCTGAGCCAGAGGCTAGCACCCGAATCTCCCTGAGCTGCCAACCTCCTTGATATATGGTTTTCTTGTGAGCCAGAGGCTAGTACCCGAATGTCCCTGGGCTACCAACCTCCTTGACAATATGTGATTATTATTACTTGTTTAGTTTTCTTGTGAGCCAGAGGCTAGTACCCGAATCTCCCTGGGCTACCAACCTCCTTGACATGCAATATTTTCTTGTTGGTTATTATATGCATATGCTCTTGAAATCTCGGTTCATGCAACATGCGTGCTCGTGCACGTTTCAATAGTACAATCTTGCAATTGAGGATAACAAGAGAGATATGACATCACAATTCATTCAATTCATAGTACATGCATATGGCCATTTGAGTAATTAACATGGTATTTAAATCAATTCACCATTCATAAGAATACATGCATAAGGTGTAGCACCCCGGATTTTTCTATACTTAATGAATACCGTTTTCGTAGCTAATTGGCCTTCCTCATAGTCTAATTAATAAATAAGAGAGAAATCAGAAATTCCGAAACGTCAGAAATATGCGTTTTTGAAAGACGAACCCAACGCAAGTTGAATCATCGAAATGCGACGAGCGAGTCAAAAGATATGGTCAAAACAGTCCAGACATACAGAGAACCGATCGCTCGGTCCAGTCAGCGATCGATCGGCCCATAACCGATCGATCGGTAGCTATCGCACGGTCAAAAATTTTGTATGGGGAAATTTTCCAGAGAGCAGATTTTTGACTGGTCGCTCGGTCAGAACACCGATCGCTCGGTAGGCAACCGATCGATCGGTCATTATCACCGATCGCTCGGTCCTCGCGTATTTTTGCAAAAATTTTAGTAAGGGCGTTTTCGTCTTTTGGGTGTTAAACCCTTACCCATAAGGGTTTGCTCGACCCTTTGAGGCCTCACTTACAACATTTGAGGGATTTTGAGAGATAGAGAGAGAAGAGGAGAAAGCTCTAACCTAGGGTTTGGTTTTGAGAAGGAAATCAAAGGGGGTTTAAGAACCATAGCTCACCCCAACTCGAGTTGCTTCAAAATCGAGGCTCAAGCTCGTGTGTGAACCATTTTCCAAGCTAGGGCAGCAACCCAAACACGTTTTTGAAAGGGGTTTCTTCCCCAACTCAAGTCTCCTTCAAGCAAAGGTGTTCTTCTTTCAAGTTGGAGCTTCAATCAAGGTTTCTACCAAGGATCAAGCCTTGATCTAAGGTTATTACACCCTACTAAATACCCTAGCAATACATCTAGGTTTTCCTTATGAAATATGATTCTTGTTAGTATGTTTTATTCCTTGCAAAATGTGTCATCTATAATAAATATAAACAAGATAAAGAGAGGGTAGGGATGCTTGGATGGAGGTTGGATACGGCGATTGGATGCCGAATGTGTGATGTATGATGTGTGGGTTGTGGATTGGAAAATGGAGGATGGGCATAGTACAAATAACAAACTTACCATTATGTGATTGAATGGAAAATATGCATTTAAAAGAAGGAGATAAACTACTAAGGAATAATGTATGAAAGTGTTTGACAAAATACCTAAACTATGAATAAATGATCTCAATGAAGAATATAGAAATGAGTTTTATGCATGCGTTCTTATAAATGATAAATTGATCAAATGTTATGCAAACTACTTATGTTACCTATCTTCATATCATGAATTGAATTATAATGTCATATCTTGATTATTCCCATTATCATGATTGTCACTATGGACACGTACACGAGCACGCATGATAGCATGAACCGTGATTTCAAGAGCATGTGCATATAATAAACAACAAGAAAATATTGCATGTCAAGGAGGTTGGTAGCCCAGGGAGGATTCGGGTACTAACCTCTGGCTCACAAGATAACCCCTAAAACACCTATTGTCAAGGAGGTTGGTAGCCCAGGGACATTCGGGTGCTAACCTCTGGCTCACAAGAAAACTAAACAAGTAATAAAAATCACCTATTGTCAAGAAGGTTGGTAGCCCAGGGAAATTCGGGTGCTAGCCTCTGGCTCACAAGAAAACCATGCATTTCATAACAAGGAGGTTGGTAGCCCAGGGACATTCGGGTGCTAGCCTCTGGCTCACAAGTGCATTGCATATCAAGGAGGTTGGCAGCCCAGGGAGATTCGGATGCTAGCCTCTGGCTCACAAGTTACAAGATGGAGGTTTACAAGATGATGATCATGCATTCATGCATGCACGCATACATGATTTCTACGAGGCATACCGGGACATGACAGGGGTTTTCAAGCATGAGTTTTATCGGCGTTTTCGCATTCATGTACGCACGTCAGGATGCTTGTATTGTGTCATGCCCTATACTGTTTCTTTGTGATGTTTCTATTACTGCTTGTATGATATTACTATTGTGTGTTTTATTATTGTTATGGTCTGCTAGTAGCTTGTACTCGCTGAGTATTCCATGCTCAGCCGTACTTTCATGTCGGCAGGTACTGAGGGAGCCCTCGACCCGGAGCCTTGGGTCGAGGAAGAGTATATAGAGGAGAGAGAGCCGGCTATTCCATTACAGTCTCAGGCGGTCCGAGACCTCGATGCGTGGCCATACCTCGACTACTGTTGAGGGGAGAGTATGAGAGGGTCTTGTGTATTTTGATATTTTGATAGGTGGGCCTGTCCACCTTAGACTTAGACATGTCCTGTATTTATGTTAACTTGGAATACTATTTTGGATCATCAGAAGAAATGAAAATTTGTTTACGCTTCCGCTCTCTGATTATCGTTGTTAGTACTGTATTTTATCTTGTGCATTATAGGATGGTTTGATAGGTGCGCAGTGTGACACCTAAAATATCCCTAAACTCCTAGGGGGTATTTCGGGGCGTTACATAAGGCCTATTTCCCTTTTCTTCATTCAAATCATTATTTCATAGTTTAGGCATTTTGTCAAACACATCACATGCAATGTTCCTCCATAGTTCATCTTCTTCTTTTTAGTGTATATTTTCCATCCAATAATCAAAGTGAGTTCATTATTGGTAAAATGCCCATCCTCCATTTTCCATTACACATACCACACATATCACACATCATACATTCAGCATCCCATCGCCTCAATCAATCTCCCATCCACACATCCATGTCCTTTTCTTTTTCTTGCTTATAATTATTAGAGATGATACATTTTACAAGGAAGGAAACATACTAACATGAATCACATTTCACATAGAAAACCTAGATTATTGCTAGGTGAAGTTAGTAAGGTGTACTAACTTTGAATCAAGGCTTGATCTTGGTTGTAAACCTTGATTGGAGCTCCAACTTGCAAGAAGAAGGACTCTTGCTTGAAAAAGGCTTGAGTGGGAAGGAAACCCTCTTGAAATACCTTGGAGAATGCTACCCTAGCTTGAGAACGAGATCCCCCATGAGCTTGAGCCTTGAACTTGAAGCAATCCAAGTTTGAGGATGATCTAGGGTTGTCAAACCCTTTGATTCCTTCTCCAATGGAAACCCTAGGTGCAAATCCCCTTCTCCTCTCTCTCTAACCCTCAAACTCTAAGTATGTTGAATAAGCCCTAAAGGCTCGGGCAAGCCTTATGAAGTAAGGGTTTAACACCTGAAAGACAAAAATGCCCTTACTGAAATTTTTGCAAAAACGCGAAGACCGAGCGATCGGTGGTTATGACCGATCGATCGGTTGCCTACCGAGCGATCGGTGTTCTGACCGAGCGACCGGTCAAAAATCTGCTTTCTTTATAATTTTCCCATACAAAATTTTTGAGCAGTCGATAGCTATCGATCGATCGGTTTTGGACCGATCGATCGCTGAATGGACCGAGCGATCGGTGCTCTGCAGGTCAGAACTGTTTTGACCATATCTTTTGACTCACCCGTCGGATTTCGACGATTCAACTTGCGTTGGATTCTTCTTTCAAAAAGGAACATTTCAGATGTTTCAGAATTTCTAATTTCTCCCTTATTATTAATTAGACTACGAGAAAGGCCACTTTGCTACGAAAGTACTATTAATTAAAGATGGAAAAATCCGGTGTGCTACATCCTCCCCCCTTACAAAAATTTCATCCTCGAAATTTGGACGATATATACATGCACAAAACCATAACAAATACAAGGGAAGGTCAAGGCCCTAAACAAATAACTGAGGATACTTTTCTCGCACTTCGGCTTCTCGTTCCCATGTAGCTTCCTCCCTTGAATGATGTTGCCATCTTACCAAGACCAAAGGAATGGTCTTGCTGCGCAAGATTTGATCTCGCCTGTCTAAGATCTGCACCGGTTGCTTAACTAGTGTAAGATCCTCTCGGATTTCCACCGGATCAAGCTCGATGGCATGAGAAGGGTCCGGGATGTACTTTCGAAGCATAGAGACATGGAATACATTATGGACCGCCGCCATATGAGCGGGCAAAGCAACACGGTAAGCCACCTCACCGACTCTAGTAATGATCTTGAACAGACCCACATATCTCGGGCTAAGCTTGCCTCTTTTCCCAAATCGCATAACACCCTTGGTCGGTGAAATCTTAACAAAAACAAAGTCGCCAACTCGAAATTCAAGGTCTCTCCTTCGGTTGTTGGCGTAGCTCTTCTGTCTATCCTGTGTGGTCTTCAATCTCTCTCAGATGAGCTTGACTCTATCCGCGGTTTGTTCAATTAATTCGGGGCCCAAAATTTTTCTTTCTCCAACTTCATCCCAATACAGAGGGGATCTACAACTCCTTCCATACAAAGCTTCAAAAGGTGCCATCTGTATGCTTGCCTGATAACTGTTATTGTAGGCGAATTCCACCAAAGGTAGGCGATCTTCCCAACTTCCCTTGAAGTCTAACATACATACACGGAGCATGTCTTCGATAATCTGATTCACTCGCTCGGTTTGCCCATCCTTCTGTGGATGGAAAGCCGTGCTAAAGTCCAACCGAAAACCCATGACACTCTGAAAGCTTTTCCAAAACCTGGAGGTAAATCTAGGGTCTCTATCAGACACAATGCTCACTGGCACCCCGTGCAATCGGACTATTTCCTTGATGTACAATGCGGCCAACTGATTTAAATTAAAAGTAGTCCGGTACGGTAAGAACTGGGCGGACTTCGTGAGTCTGTCAACTACCACCCATATAGCATCAGTGTTTCTAGCCGTCTTCGGCAACCCCACAATGAAGTCCATAGAGATATGTTCCTATTTCCACTCGGGAATGGGGAGGGACTGTAAAAGTCCAGCCGGTCTCCTGTGTTTGCCTTTGACTTGTTGGTACACCAAGCATTTAGACACATACTCCGCTATTTCTCGCTTCATGTTCCGCTACCAAAAGTGCTTTTTCAAGTCCCTATACATTTTGGTACCTCCGGGGTGAACGGTGTACTTGGACTGGTGAGCCTCGTACAAGATTTCTCGTTTAAGCTTCTCATCGGTTGGGACACATACTCTTCCCTTGAAAGTGATAATCCCATCATCCCTCACTGCAAAATCCTTGCTGCCACTCTTAACTGACTTGTCTCGGCAAGAAAGTAGCTCGGCATCCATTCCCTGCAACTCCTGGATCATGCTTAAGATATATGGCCTAACTGTGATGCTAGCCATTACCGGCCCAAAGGTAGGGAGACTAAAACTAATGTCGAGGTTGATGCATCCTCCAGCAACCTCCACTCCTTCAGCATCATATGCACCAAAAGTCCAGCAGGCTTCCGGTTAAGAGCATCGGCTACAACATTTGCTTTGCCTGGATGGTATTGAATGGAGCACTCGTAGTCTTTCAAAAATTCTACCTATCTTCTTTGCCTCAGGTTCGTCTCTTTCTGGGAAAACAAATACTTAAGGCTTTTATGATCTGTGAATACCTCAAATTATTCCCCATAAAGATAATGTCGCCAAATCTTCAATGCAAACACAACCGCGGTGAGCTCTAAGTCGTGAGTGGGGTAATTCTTTTCATATTCCTTCAATTACCTTGATGCATAGGCAGTGACTTTCTTGTGCTGCATAAGGACACACCCAAGTCCGATGTGCGAAGCATCGCTATACACCTCATAACCACCATGTTCGGATGGCACAGTAAGGACGGGGGCCGTGGTGAGGCGTTTCTTCAACTCTTGGAAGCTCACTTCACATTTGTCACTCCAACTAAACTTGGCATTTTTCCTCGTCAAGTAAGTGAGAGGTGCAGCTAAATTGGAGAATCCCTCCATAAATCTCCAGTAATAGCTTGTCAACCCGAGGAAACTACGTATCTCAGTGACGCTCTTGGGTCTCTCCCAGCTCATAACTGCCTCTATCTTTGCCGGGTCTACAGAAATACCCTCGACCGACACTATGTGACCTAGGAACACCACTTTCTCTAACCAGAATTCACACTTGCTCAATTTGGCATATAGCCTATGCTCTCTCAACATCTCTAGAGCAAGGTGGAGGTCTCGTGCGTGATCTTCCCGTGTCTGGGAATACACCAAAATGTCGTCGATGAACACAATCACCCATCGATCCAAGTATGATCAGAACACCCGGTTCATCAAATCCATGAACACCGCCGGTGCATTCGTCAGCCCAAAAGGCCTGACAAGGAACTCGTAATGCCCATACCGAGTCCTGGAAGCCATCTTCAGAACATCCTCCGACTTGATCTTTAGCTGATGATACCCCGATCTAAGATTAATCTTGGAGAAAAATCTCGCTCCCTTCAGTTGGTCGAACAAGTCGTCTATCCTTGGCAAGGGATAACGATTCTTGATAGTTACCTTGTTCAACTGACGATAGTCTATACACATTCTCATTGACCCGTCTTTCTTCTTTACAAAGAGAACCCGAGTTCCTCACGCCGAGACACTTGGTTGGATGAAACCAAGTTTTTGTAACTCCTCAATTTGTTTCTTCAATTCTTCAAGCTCTATAGGGGCCAGTCTATATGGTGCCCTTGAAATCGGAGCGGTACCCGGAGCAAGCTCTATAGCGAACTCGATCTCTCGGTCAGGAGACAATCTGGGAAGTTCTTCCTGGAACACATCTAAGAACTCACTCACAACTGGAATAGCCGAGGAGTTTTGTGCTTCGGGGTTCGCTAAGCTCAAAACTGCCAAGCGAGTAATATCCCTTTCTCTCAATCCTCAAAAGTGAAAAGGTTTGACTCCTTCCGGCTTGAAATTCACCATCTTTTCAAAACACGCAACATGTCCATGGTGGTTTGACAACCAATCCATCCCTAGGATGACATCAAAATCCAAGTCTTGGAAATCCAGGACGATAAGATCGGCTAACAGTTCATTCTCCCCCACTTGCACCACACAATCTCTAAATATTTTATCGGTATCAACTGACTTGTCGAGTGGAGTTGCAATGGTCAACTCCCGCTCTAACGGAGTAGCCTCAGTCAAAAAGCCCTTTGCAAAACTGGGTGAAACAAAGGAGTGAGTGGATCCTGTGTCGATTAACACTCGGGCGAGGCATTCATTCACTAACAAAGCGCCTGTGCGATTAAGTAACTAATATCAGTAGATTTCAAATAGTAACAAGCATCATACATAGGTAACCCCTAATAATAGTCACAAAACCAACCATAGAAATCTTACACAACTTAAACTCTAGGATTTTTGCGTACCTTGCACGACATCGTCGGATGCACGTGCGTCTCTCTTGGATAAGGCAAAGACCCTGCCCTGGGTGGCCGGGCGAGGAGGCCATATAGACTGTGAGGCCCTCGAAGCTTGGGAAGAGCTAGGCTGAGATGTTTGCCTCATCGGGGGCCTGCTCCCTTGAGACTGAGCTGGCAAATGACGTCGGGGACAATCTCTAACCATGTGGCCATGGTCACCACAATGGAAGCAACTTCCTGTAACCCTCCGGCATTCTCCCGCAGGATGCCTCCTTCCACAAAGGGTGCATATATCGTGCAAAAAGGTGGGAGGAGCATATCCCGTAGCCTGAGTCACTACGGGGCGAGAAGTCTGAGTAAAAGCCGGGCGAAAAGCCGGTGGAGCAAATGGACGGGGAGCCTGTGGTGCTGAATACATCCTCTGTGACTGAGTCGGCCCTACGGACTGATACAAGCTAGTCCTTGTTCTTTTCTCTCCTGAACTACTTGACTGTCATTTCTCTATTCCTCTTCTTTTAAAGAACTCCTCGAAGTTCGACTCGGTCAAAACTGTCTTGTCCACCACTTCTGAGTATGTCTCATGTCTAAACATCGAGACTCGGTCCTTGAGGTAGGCCTTCAATCCTCTCTCAAATTTTTGGGCTTTCATAGCCTCGGTCGCTATCATATGTGGAGCAAACCGAGATAGCTCCGAAAACTTAGCCTCATAAGCGGCTACTGACATATTACCTTGCTCCAAGGTAATAAACTCAACTTCCATCTTCTCTTTCATCCCGACCGGGAAGTACTTCTTGTTGCAAACATCCAAGAATTCTTCCCAAGTCCAGTCTTGACCTTGTCGGGTCAACTCTCGGGTCCGAAGTACGGATTTCCACCAATGGTCAGCCTCGCCTTCAAGCATAAAGGCGACCCAAGTAACCCTCTCTGCCTCAGTAGGCGCCAACACGGAGAAGATCTTTTCTAGTTGCCGGATCCAACCCTCGGCAACAAGTTGATCAATGCTTCCACAAAAAGTTGGAGGCCTCATCCTCCGGAAAGCCTCTATTCTGGCTTGTGCTCGATTAGGAGGAGCCGGTATAAGCGCCGCATTAGGTAGAGTAGTCGGTTGCCTTACTGCTAGCATAGCCAAAGTCTCGGCTATTGAAGCAAAGGCTTGGGCAAAATCGGGTTGATCATCACCCGATGGAGCATCAATTCCGTTGCCCCGTGTGTTGTATCCGCGACCCCGGGTATTGCGTCTCACGATTTCTCCTGAGAACGAAAATACAACTTAAGTCTAACTTGGACATGCATTTAGTAACAATTTTGCAGTAACAATTTCGTAATTCACTCAACACATTTTCATCAAGCATATTTACTAAGCACAATTAATGCACACATGGTATTCAACACAATATCATTACATACAATCCGTGTTCCTAGCGTAGGACTCTAAGATCGGTCGAAGTTCAACCTGTTTTGACTAAGACTAATTTGTTAGTTTATACTTGGAATACGACTCCTTCGTAATACCTAATCCTTGTTCAATAATGGTATCGAGTACTAAGCGACCCTGGGGACTTTAATGCCTAGGGCTCTAATACCACCTCTGTCGCGCCCCAAAATACCTCCTAGGAATTTAGGGATACTTTAGGCGTGACTATACGTACCCGCCAAACCATCCTGTAATGAACAAGATAATTACAGTACTAAACAATGATAATCAGAGCGTGGAAGCTACACATAAATGCGGAAGTGTAAACTAACTTTTTCTTTTCTTCTAAGATTTCTAAAATAGTATTCCAAGTTGACATATATACAAAACATGTCTAAGTCTAAGGCGGACAAGCCCACCTATCAAACTGTCAAAATACATAAGCACCCTCTCGTACTCTCCCCTCAACAGTAGTCGAGGTACAGCCACACGTCAAGGTCTCGATCTGCCTGAGACTGCAGTGGGATAGACGACTCTCTCTTTTCTATATACTCTTCCTCGACCCAAGGCTTTGGGTAGAGGGCTCCCTCAGTACCTGCCGACATGAAAGTACGGTTGAGCATGGAATACTCAACGAGTACAAGCTACTAGCTAACCATAACAATAATACACACGCAAAGAGTAGTACAATACCAATCATCAATTCAAGGCAATAGTAAATTATAGAATTAAACAATATTAAACATTGAGCAATATTATCATCTTGATGTACGTGCATGAATGCAAAAATGCCGATAAAACTCATGCTTGAAAACCCGTTTCCATGTCTCGGTATGCCTTGTAGAAATCATGATGCGTGCATGCATGAATGTCTTGTCATCATTTTGTAACCTTGCATCATGTAACTTTTGAGCCAGAGGCTAGCACCCGAATCTCCCTGGGCTGCCAACCTCCTTGATATATGGTTTTCTTGTGAGCCAGAGTTTAGTACCTGAATGTCCCTTGGCTACCAACCTCCTTGACAATATGTGATTTTTATTACTTGTTTAGTTTTCTTGTGAGTCAGAGGCTAGTACCCGAATCTCCCTCGGCTACCAACCTCCTTGACAATATGTGTTTTGGGTTTTCTTGTGAGCCAGAGGCTAGTACCAGAATGTCCCTGGGCTACCAACCTCCTTGACATGCAATATTTTCTTGTTGGTTATTATATGCATATGCTCTTGAAATCTCGGTTGATGCAACATGCGTGCTCGTGTACGTGTTAATAGTACAATCTTGCAATTGAGGATAACAAGAGAGATATGACATCACAATTCATTCAATTCATAGTACATGCATATGACCATTTGAGTAATTAACATGGTATTTAAATAAATTCACCATTCATAAGAATACATGCATAAGGCCTATTTCCCTTTTCTTCATTCAAATCATTATTTCATAGTCCCTACATTTTGTTAAACACTTCACATGCAATGTTCCTCCATAGTTCATCTTCTTCTTTTTAGTGTATATTTTCCATCCAATAATCAAAGTGAGTTCCTTATTGGTAAAATGTCCATCCTCCATTTTTCATTACACATACCACACATATCACACATCATACATTCGGCATCCCATCGCCTTAATCAATCTCCCATCCACACATCCATGTCCTTTTCTTTTTCTTGTTTATAATTATAAGAGATGATACATTTTACAAGGAAGGAAACATACTAACATGAATCACATTTCACATAGAAAACCTAGATTATTGCTAGGTGAAGTTAGTAGGGTTTACTAACCTTGAATCAAGGCTTGATCTTGGTTGTAAACCTTGATTGGAGCTCCAACTTGCAAGAAGAAGGACTCTTGCTTGAAGAAGGCTTGAGTGGGAAGGAAACCCTCTTGAAATACCTTGGAGAATGCTACCCTAGCTTGAGAACGAGATCCCCCATGAGCTTGAGCCTTGAACTTGAAGCAATCCAAGTTTGAGGATGATCTAGGGTTGTCAAACCCTTTGATTCCTTCTCCAATGGAAACCCTAGGTGCAAATCCCCTTCTCCTCTCTCTAACCCTCAAAAACCCTCTAAGTATGTTGAATAAGCCCTAAAGGCTCGGGCAAGCCTTATGAAGTAAGGGTTTAACACCCGAAAGACAAAAATGCCCTTACTGAAATTTCTGCAAAAACGCGAAGACCGAGCGATCGGTGGTTATGACCGATCGATCGGTTGCCTACCGAGCGATTGGTGTTCTGACCGAGCGACTGGTCAAAAATCTGCTCTTTGGAAAATTTTCCCATACAAAATTTTTAACCAGTCGATAGCTACCGATCGATCGGTTTTGGACCGATCGATCGCTGACCAAGCGATCGGTGCTCTGTAGGTCAGAACTGTTTTGACCATATCTTTTGACTCGCTCGTCGGATTTCGACGATTCAACTTGCGTTGGATTCGTCTTTCAGAAAGGAACATTTCTGATGTTTTAGAATTTCTAATGTTTCAGAATTTTTAATTTCTCCCTTATTTATTAATTAGACTATGAGAAAGGCCACTTTGCTACAAATGTACTATTTATTAATGATGGAAAAATCCAAGGTGCTACAATTCCACTTGCACTTGTACTTCTTCTCAAGATATAATACAGGTATCCGATCAAAAGAGCCATTAGGGCCTGGTTGCAAGCAGACAGGCTTGATATGCAAGAACCTGGATAGGTTTGCTTGGTATGTTGTACTATGGCTTCACCGTCCATGTTTAACCCTAGAATGCGCTGAATCTCTTCCAATGTTGGACACAGTTCGTTCTTATGGTTCCAATACTGGATAGCAGCATTCATGAGTCGTGGGTCTGAGTTAACCATGGATAATACTGAGCCCAAACGAGACGCTGATTTGAAGTAAAGGCCTCAATTGCTTTTTAGAGGTTGCTATCACATATCTCCTTAGAAGTTAGATGCATGGATCGTGATAGTCAACCCATTGACGAAACAATCTCTGAAGGACCTACTATTTACCTAGACAATATACAGACTTTGTGAGTGTACTGTGCATGCAGATGGAATGCAAAAGATGATGCAATATTTTTTGATTTGATTGGGTGTGACAAGGTACATGTGATCCGATAGGGCAGACGGACAGAGGTCTGATGTACTTTAGCCCGGGTTGTTGGGAACCGGGAAACCTATCAGGTCAAGGTTGGGAACAAGCCAAGTAAACGCTTGTCTACCTGGGATTTGAACCGCATATGCTATGTCATGGAATAGGGTTGGATGTAGTTTATTATAAGCACAATTTTGGCTAATTACATGCCCCTGGGTGGGTGGTTATCCAAGTAGAATTTGCCCAGGTAGTCAACCATAATTGAGGACATGTATAGGGTGCAAGTAGGTTAGAGTTCAGGGTGACCCTTCCTGGATGGGCTGCTTGTAGACTATACCCTAACCTAGGCTATATGTATGAATGTTGGTTTAATGCAAGTGTGTTCCTAGCAGGATGGGAGGATCACTTAACACCGCATATGCGACTCCACCGTATAAAACATACCTGAAAAGGGACGATTGGTGAAAGTGAGAGCATTCAGAATCCTTTCCTAAGGGTAATAACCCACCAGGAGTAATTCCGCAGACCTTCAAGACTGTTAAGCTACTGACACTAAGGATGATCATCAACCAACCGTTAACGTAATAAGCCTATCTACTGGGTTTAATAGGACAATTACACTACTATGATGTAAAATTATTAGTATTAGGTTAAATACTTAAGCATTTTGAGTAAGATTGAGGTTTAATTAGCTTAATCCTAGATTCCGGGTTGAACGAAGGATAGAAATCTCCTCAGTAGAGTCACTAGAGCAGTGAGCACGGGTTTCGGGAACCCTGATTAATCTCACGGGATTTAGAGCCGCCACCTATTCATTCAGAAGGGATAAGTCCCGGGAGTTGGATAAGGTTTTGGTCTGCGATTTGAGATTTATGTAAGAGATTCGGTTAAGTCCGGGGAAGGTGTTAGGCACCTCAAGACTCCCGTTTTACAACAGTTCCCTACTCCCTAGGAGTAAGCCAATTAAAGTCAATGTTTGTTTAAAATGCCTGAGTGTTTAAGATAAGACTAACCTAACAAAGAAAAAGCTAACTAGGGTCGAACCCAAGTTGGGTTGCCTACATATAAGGGTGAGATCAGACTGAGCATAGTTCTGGTACATAAGCCTGTGCTGAGACTAGGGGGTGTGTGTGTGTACCAAGGGTGGCTAATTGGACTAGTTCGGTAGACTAGGGTTTAGTTGACCGAGGTAGGTCAAGTGCTTGATTCAAGCCCGGTAGGCTTAGGGGTAGTCCCGTAGACTAGGGTGAGGGCCCAGTAGGCCAAAAGAGAAGCCCGATGGGCTAAGGCGAGTTTGACCAAGGTTAGGGTTGCTAATTGGGATTAGGTCAAACTAACCCTGATTAAAGCTGCTAACCACAGTTAAAGGAGAGTAAGGTCAAGCCCGGTAGGCTGAGATGGGACCTGGTAGACCAACAGTAAGTCTAGTAGACTAGATTTTAGATCCGGTACGCCAAAATCGAATTTTACCGAGGTTAGGGTAGCGAACCAAGGTCAAGGGTGATCTAACCATGGTTAGGGTTGCTAACCAGAGTTGAAAAGGGTCAAGATCGACTTTAGGGTCCAATTGGTATTTTAAAGGATTTTTCCAGAATTTACCAAGGTTAAATGAGCTTAACCATGATTAAGGAAAGTGTTAACCATGGTTAATCCATTTTAATCATGGTTCAGGGGTACTTCCAAGTTTTGTTTTGGTCCCTTCTATATTTTCTGATTTTTTGGGATTTATAGAGAATTTGCAAAATTTTTGTCTCATAGTTAGATCAGTTAACCATGGTTAAAGTCTAACCAGTGTTGGATTAACCCATGGTTAAGGTTGGGGAAGGTCAGAAATGGGCCCAAGGGGCTAGGCAGGGCCTAGAGTGGCTTCTTACCAGGCCTGGGCCCTGTGGAAACCTTGGAAAATCAGAAAAATAGAAATGGAGGTAGAGGTTCTACCGTAATTTTTAGCTTTCAATTAACCCTGTTTTGTTGGTCTGTAACTAGGGTTAGGGGCTAACCCAAGGGTCAAGGACCAACAGGTTTTGAAGGGGGAAGTCCTAAGATGGTTCTGAGCCTTTGGTGGGCCTAAGGGAGGCTCTAAAATGTGCTTGAGTTAAGCCCAAAAATGTTACACATAAAATGATAGAATGATAGTAGAGTATTTACCGCCATTCTTGACAGTTTGCAGTTTTTTGAATTTTAACCATGGTTAGGCTTAGGTGGTGAACCTTGAAGGACAAGGTTAAGCTCATGGGGGTCACAAAAGTCTAGTCCAAGCCCTGGAATAGACCAGGCCTCACCTACAGGGGTTGAAGCATGCTGCAAAGAGGAGTGCTAGGAATGGCGGTACTGAGTTTACCGCAATTCCTGGATTTGCTCAAAACCAGGATTGTGCCTAGCAGGATTGCACCATACGAGTTCCAGGGTATCCCTCATGGATTGAGGGACCCTAGAAGAGTCTGAGGCGGTCCTTAGGCTTCAGGAAGGATTGATATACTCGTAGGGTTCCCTACACCTATGATCAAGGTAGGGGAATACCCCTGTGTTGGGTTTGAACCAAAACAATCAACATAAACTAAAGAAAAAGTCCCCTAAAATTGATCAGGGACTCACAGTGTTTGCAAACAAAAGAATAAGGGAGGGGACAGGGCCTACCCTGATGCTCTGTTCCTACCAAGGAAGATAGAGGCTGACTGCGGTGGTGGTGCACCAGTGGTGGTGTTGCACAGGCAAAAGGGGAGAGCTGAGGTTGCTTCCAGAGCTAATGGGGTGTTCTCAGAACCAGGAATAGGGCAGAGGTTTTGGTTTTTTGACAGGGGTTTGAACAGGGAGTTTTTACAGATCCCTTAGAAGCCTGTGGGGAGGTTGCCATTTACAGGGAGAGCTTTAGGGACTCAAAGGGAATTAAAGGGAAGGCCTGGAAGCCGTATGGACCTCTCAGAGGTCAATTGAGGTGCTTCACAAGGCGGTGGAGTGTGCAGGGGGAAGAGCCGGCTCTGTAAATCGAACCTTAGGTAATGGCGATAGATGTAAAATAGGCAAAACTTGAATGGCGGTAGATCATTCACCGCCAATTCTGGATTTATTTAAATTAGGCATGCACCATGCACGCACAGTGAAGGGGGTTGGCTTTGTCAGCTTTTGGGTCCCGTGGGCCCAAGCCAAGGGTTTAGGCCCTAGGGGCCATGGTCTATAGGGTTTAAGCCCTATGGGCTCTAGGGCTAGGCTAGGGCTAAGGTTTAGGGTACCTAGGGCTAGGGTTTGACTTTGGTTTGTCCTAAGGTTTTACTAGGGCTTGCCTAGGGTTAGGGTTTGACTAGGGTTGGATCTAAGGTTATCTTAGAGGTTCACCTAGGGTTATGGGTATTTGGCTAGGGATAACCATGGTTAAGAAAGGGGTACAAAAATTGGGTGCTTACACCTTGGAATTCTGATAATGGCATCGAAATTCCTGCTAGAAAAAAAAGTTTAGAATGTCCAAAAAGGCATTCCATGGGCCCCTTCAACTGGGAAAACGCCAAAGAATGCCTAAAAAGGGCATTCCGAAACCTTTTGATGAGGAAAATTCCTCATCCTTCTCTATGAGAATCAAAAAACCGTAAAGAAAAGGGTTTCTTCTCAAGAAAATAAAGCCGAGGAAGAGCCAAAGCTCTTCCCCCCTTTTAAAATAAAAAAAAGAAAAGTCTACCTAAAAAGGGGGAGACGAAGTGAAAGGGAAGAAAATTTTCTTCTCTGAAAATGGAGAGCTCTAGGTTCTCTGGAGCTCTTTGGTTCTCTAAAAATGGGAAAGTAAAGAGTCTATCCTAAGGACGAAGGGTCCTTTATATAAGGACCCCTATTAAAAAATCTAGGTCGTCCATTTTAAAATGGATAGCCTAGATGGTAGGAGAAAATCTCCCGCCGTCTGGCATTAAGGAGGAGATACCTCCATCATGAGGGTTTCTCGAAACCCACTACTATGTAGTGGGCTATCCGCTAAGGTACAGCCCGCGGGGTAAGGAGACAATAAGCCTCCTCATGCTCACTGTCACATAGTAGAATCTGAATGGCTGGACCATTCTCAGCCGTGCAGATCCTGAGGGGCATTTATGGGCAGTGAAATCTCACTGCCCACAAAGCGGGTGCATGATGCACTAGCCTATAGAGGATCACCACCCATTGAATGGGTAGTTAGGTTTCACGCATCCCAAAGGCACGCACACTAGCTAGCCAAGGGTTGGCTTATCGCCAACCTGCCAAGCATTAAATGCTAGTCGTAGGGCTTTAATGTCCTACGGACACCCTTTGTGTCAGTCTTTAGGGGACTGACACGTGGATAGGGTTTGCCCTCGCTGATGGACCCTCATTCAAGTTTACAGACAGACTCGATGAGTCCATCCATAGGCTAGTCAAGGACTAGCCCAATCCGTGACCATAAAAGGCCATGGACCTAACCTAGACCAAGGGTTGGACCCATGGTCCCACCCTATATTGATCCGCGGACTGACTAAGGTCAGACCCTGGTCCACAATTCAAATACATTTGGACTTTACCTAGACCACGGGTGAGACCATGGGTCTCACCTCTTCATTTACGGACTGACCAAAGTCAGTCCTTTCCCAGATGACATCCATTATTTGACCGCCATGTGGCAGGGAATCCTTAATAAAAAGGACTCTCTGCCAGCTTTGGGGGATCCTAAGGTAGAGATCTCCATTCTTTCTTTAATGAGAGAGTGCCATACGGCAGCCTATGGAGTCCTTCGAAAAGGACTCCCATCTGTGTGATTTTTCTAAGATAAGAGAAATCAGTTGTCATTGGACAGATGGCTCTCTGGCCTCTTTTGATTTCCTAAAAAAGAGAAAGTCAAAGGAGAGTCCAAAGAGGACTCTCCAAAATATATAAAAGAAGGAGTTTCTCACAAGAGACTCCCAATGCAAAATTATTCACGTACGTGGTAAAGAAGGAAGAAGAAAAACCTTTCTTTTTACAGGCACACAGCAACCAAGGAGGAAGGAGGATCTCCCCCATATGGAGAATACCAGGTGAACCCTCAATAAGGCCACCTTTTTTTTTTTTTTTGATGCTAAACCCTTTATGAGGTATCTTGTAATGCCTACATGGGACCTGGGCAACCCCAATGAATAAAATTATAATTTATTCAAAAAATCTGTTCTTCTTTTAATCTTTCTTCCTAATCAGAGGTGCTTTCCCCAAATAGGGAAGGTAATTAATAGTCTGAGTTTACTTAGATTAGAAGGATAGTCCTCCACAACAAATAATAAACTCTATACAACAATGGAGGAAATTTGATAAGCAAAGAACAATTTCTGCACTAACAGTCACAGAGTTCAGACCTGCGATCGATCGCACATGATACCACGACTGGTCGCAAAGTTCTGATTTTTCTAGATTTCTTCTATCTTTAGTTCTTCACATGATTAAAGCTCTTCTAAGTCTTTGAAGCTTGGTAAATCAGAAATTTTATCTTTTTTTCCTTGCATGAACCTGAAAGAGACAAAGACAACCAAGTACCAAAAAGCAGTTTAAAAGAAAACTCTAAGGAACTAACAATTTAGGTTTGAGGTGCATAAATGTGTAAAATTAGGACCGGTCACTTACCTATACTAAAACAAAATAAATATTCATCCAGGGTTAGTGGGTTACTAATGGTGAGAGGATGTCTTGCTGAGAAAAGTATCCCTTGCCTGGGCTTGATTTCGGATCACCCTAATGAGAGTATGTCATTGGAGTGGGCGGCAAGTGTTTTGACAAAAAATAATAAATTTAAGGGCCCGTTTGGATCAAATTTTACTATCTAGGATTAATTGTGATAAAAATTGATTCTGTAGAAATCAATTGTCAAAAAATTACTTTCACAAATAATAGTGTTTGGTTCACACTCTGTACAGAATTGATTTCTAATAGAAAATCAATTCTATAAAATAATCATGTTTGGTTCACAGATATAAGTAAAAATTGATTTTTTTTTCAAAATTGACAAGTTTCATATTTTGCATCTACCCACAAAGAGAATATAATAGAGTTTTTAAAGTTTATAGTATATATTTTGTCATTATCCATTGTTACTACAGGCTATCCTCATCATGCTCTGAGCCGCTATTGTCAATAACTAAGTCATCAACTTTGTATTGCTGAAATAAAGTATCTCTCTGAGCTTCCTGTCTAATAAAGTTGTGTAAAATACTCACAGCTTTCACTATGTCCCTCTGTGTAAGAAATGAGTAAGATGTCATATTCTTTTAGATCGGAAACCAAGCTTTTAGTACCCCAAAGCATCGTTCAATTACTTTCCTCAATGATGAATGTGCATGACTAAATAACTCCTCTGGGTTAGTAGGACTTCTACCATCTTTGTAATTCTGTAAATGATAACGTGATCCATGAAATGGTACAAGAAATCCCATCATGTTTGGATACCCAGTGTCAACGACGTAATATTTCAACACACAAATAAGTACAATGTTATAAAATATAAGATATGTGTTTTATTACAGTCAACCAAGGAATATACTTTAGATTTGTAGAGATTTATGTCGGCGTGGAAGTCGTCAATTGAGGAATTATACTTTCTCATGTGAGTTTTGTCATTGCCTTTAACATGTTATTAAAATGCCAGCTAATTGTTTTGCCGAAATGCTCAAAGCGTTCTTGCATCATTCTGTTTCTCTCATTATGTCCTATAATTAGCAAGAATGTTGCTAAAAAAGAAAAAGCAAGAATGTTGCTAAGTTCTCTTCCACCCACATGTATCTGGTATTTTTCAACCACTCCATTGATAGGAGATAGATTATAAGCGAGTCCTCTCCAGTTAGGACTCTCTATATCTGCTCGACATTATCCCCTTTAATGGGGGGCCCTACCGGCCACCATTCTGGCAGCTGCCAGTGCCAAAAGGTCGGGCATAATCCGGCGACCAAAACCTTACCGGCGGCAGATTTTTCCAGTCATGGATGGCGGTGGAATCACCGTCCAACTGAACACGACCGAAAACCCCAAAAATTTAATTTTGTTTATTTTATTCGTCCCTACTAATTTAAACATTCTAGTTTCAATAAGAGGCATGATATTACCCCAAATATTTCCAGAAAGATTATTTATAACCAAAACAAAATGATTTTGCTAATCAATAAAATAATCTCTCTTATAGAATAACATAAAGCATAATACGAGCCTGTGCTGTGATACCAATTGTTGGAATAAATGATCCAATATAAAATCACTAATCAAAATAGAATAATGATAACATGATCTAGACCATGCCAATATCTTATTCTAGAAAATTAAACATCCAGGATAAATGCACATACCTCATTTAGCGATAGAAGATGATTGATAATGTGGAAATACTGGAACACTGCAAAGTTAAAACAACAAACTTTGGGTGTCTTCCCTTTTCCTCTCAAGTCTCTGTCAATGGGGCTTGAAACAACGTGTGAGAGAAGAGGGACTTTCCCAATACCTTAAATAAGGCCCTAGTAACCACCCATCATGATCCAAGAGCTATGGGAAGCCACACCAAATCCAACGGTAAGTCATCCTAACCGTTTTTCCTTAAAAATAGAACATGTGTAGATCCCATGTTTGACCACATCTTAGTGGGACCTACTACTAAACCATTCTTTGCGAGCAACATAAGAAATCCGGGTTTTGCTAAAACAAACCTGATTGCGTAGGGCCATGCAAAGAGTTTGCATAGTATTAAAACTCTTACATTAACTCCTCCTGATTTATAATCTTAATTTTCAATAATTCACCCATTGTAGGACATGAGAGATACATTAACTCCTCCTGATTTACAATCTTAATTTTCAATAATTCACCCATTGTAGGACAGGAAGGAGAGAGAGAGAGAGAGAAAGAGAGAGATACAAAATAGATAACAAACTCTCTTATTCAATATTTTGGGTTTTAAACATGCATAACAAACTCTCTTATTTAAGCATACGATCTATTTACTCTCTAAAATGGAGCAGTATGATTATTCCTGCTAGTTGTTCACCCAGAACTGAGCTTGAAGATAGTCAACCACATCCTTCTCAACTTGGAAGGCCTTGGTAAGAACATCATCAGAGATTGGGGGATTCGACCCGAAGACAGAATTAGCAATGGTGATTACACCTGGGTTCTGACTGCTAAGACCAGCAATGGCCACTGCATTGCTGTGTCCGGTATTGAACTGGAAGTGAATGAGCCCTATGGGGAACACGAAGACGTCTCCCTTGTTAAGTACCTTGGTGATGAGGCGGTTCCCAGTGTCGGAGTTGGAGGTGACGAAGCCGACATAGAGGGTACCCTCCAAGACTGTTAGGATCTCGGTTGCTCGAGGGTGTGTGTGGGGAGGGTTGAGACCGTATGGTGCATAGTCTATACGAACCAAAGAGACACCGAGAGTGTTGAGTCCCGGTATTTGGGCAACATTTACTTGAGTGACATTGGACCCAACTTTGTTTGATGTGTTTCCTGCTATATCGAGTCCCTTCCGAAAGAAATCCTCAGCTGTAGCAAGCATGGGATTCTTGCAGAACTTTCCATTCACAAAAACTGCAAATAAATACATAAATGTTAGTCATGACTTATGATATCTAGCATTAATACTAACATTGCAAGCATTGAAGAGACAGAAGCTGAAGAGGAGAAGAGAGAGCATGTACGGGCATCCTTAGGGTCGTCAACAGCGACACAGAAATCCTGCAAAGGACTGGGATCAGAGGCAAAGGCAAAAGAGGAAGCCAAGGCCAAGAAGACAATAACAATAAGGAATTGAGCACCCATCTTCTTCATTGCAGGCAAAATAAAGGAATTTTCGGATACAAATTAGATTTTTTTCTGCTTCCTTGCTTGCTGAGGTGTGAGAACTCTAGCATGGAAACCATGCCTATTTATAGATATATGGATAGATAGAGGCGGCATTGAAATAGTCTTTTGATATACCAATACAAGAAAAAGAGACTTACCAAGTCGGTAGAGCTTCTCTTTTTTTATTTGAATAAGCTGCAAATAAATACACACATTTCTCTATGACATATTCAGTAGAATAAGAAGACACCATGGGCCTGTTCCAGTGGTTGTGTGTGGCCCAGCATGAGTCCTAACCCACCCCCCCTCCCCCTAACCCCTAACCTAGCTAGATAAATGATTTAGGACCTACCAAAAAAAAAATGAAGACATTATCCAGTTGAAATGACCACACTGCCCCAGGTAAAAAGCCATATTTACAATTACATGGTGCCAGCAATTCCAATACACCTACCTATATTGAAGAAAGTGAATATTGAAAATAATTTTGAGCCAGATCTCTGCTTCAAGTGGAGCTCCCTTTTTACACGGTGAGTGTGACATGTTTGTAATTATTGATGGAGGTTGGGGTATTTTTGCAACACACCATAATTACAAATTTGCAACCCGGTAGTGTAAAAAGGGGAGCTCCGCACAATGTGGTGATGCAAAGCTCCTTTATATTTCTGGTGAATATTTGGATGATTTTATCAGAATAGATGTCTTCTTAGTTAGCGTTTGATAACACTAGTCTAAAAAGGACCTATTTTTTAAAGTAGAGGTTTTTATCACTAAATTTTCTAAAATGTAGACATGCAATTAACCTTCAACTTAACAATCTAAAGTCCAATTGAGCATAATTTTCAAATAAGCACTTCTTTGTAGACTAGTGTTACCAAACCCCACCTTAGTCTCCTCACCTTAGCCTCCTCAAAAGAGATAAGCATATTGTCAGCCCACTTGTGGGCCCCACCGAAATTATATGTTTTATTATCTAAATAAGTTGAGAGTAGGGATTGTTAGAGTATACTTAGCATCATGCAGCAGGTTCCGTTTTCTTCTCGTGGACAAGGTCTATTTGCGGAGCCACCACCCAGAAGTCATGTGCCACATGTATGACACTGATTGGGGTGACAGCTTCTTTTCTTTTTTTGGTTAAAGGGTGACAGCTTCCAGTCTTCGCATTCTGAGTCTCTCTTCATTTCTTCTTAGAAGTGGCAGTAGTTGAATAAGGTGGTTTCTGTTTGAATTTGTCTTAATTAACCATTACTACTACATTAAGATAATAGAAAGAAAATCTACAGGATAACTGATTTGGTTACGTTATAGATATAGTATGGAAAAATCAAAGATAGTTTATCTTTATGTTTTTTTCAAACAAAATGTGGACATCCATTGATCTATTCTTGTGGGTATATATTATATGCATGCTATGCATTCGGGGGTTAGAAATACATGAACGGGTCCTTGGTAAGAAATGGTTTTAGTGTACATTTCAATGCCACATGGCCATTTCGAGAAGACTTTTTTTGGTTTACCTAATAATCCAGGAATAGTGGATTACTATTAGTGCGAGAACCTCCTGCTGGTAACGTCACAAAGTGATGAAAAGTACCTCTTGCCCAGGCTTGATCCCGGATCACCCTCATTTTTTGATTCCTATTAGGGTTAGGCAACTTACCCAATGTGGGCTTATGTCAGGCCCGTTTGGTTCGGATTATCTTAATCATAATTGATTAAATAATAAGTGTTGTCATAAATAAGTATTTTCGTAAACAACCCTGTTTGGATAACACCCTGTCTATTCTGTAAGTAATTGATTATGTGCAAAATAATCATGTTTGGTTTATCCTGAAGTAGAAACTGGTTAATCTGTTATGAAATATTATACATGACTAATGGTTACAAAAAAGTAACTACGTTAAAATAATAATTGCAAAAAATAAAAATTTCATGAAAAATACAAGAAAGTCTACAACCATTATGCATCCATGTGATACACAGAGAAGAATCCATCATATTCTTCAAGTTAATGGGTTGTATTTCTTTTCCATCAAGTGAGTTGTATTTCAACCTCGAGATTCAAATCACACCCAATCACAATTGTACCAAGAAAGAGTTCAATCACACCCACACAATAACATGTGTCCTTTTCAACCCCTATTAACCATAGTTAAGATTCCTTAACCCTAAGAGTTCAATAATCTAACCATGGTTTTTAGAAAAAAATATTTTTAAAAATAACCTTAAGGTTAAGAAATTTAACCTTAGCCCTAAGATTCGATTTCTTAAAAAAATAATATCTAAAAACCAATGTTAGATTGTTGAACCCTAAGGGTTAAGAAATCTTAACCATGGTTAATAGGGGTTTAAAATGTGGTACGATTGAATTCTCCCTGAGTTCAATTGCTGGCTGTGATTCAATCTCTTATACTTGAAAGAAGAAAAGATCCCAACCACTAGCTCACCTTGGACTCTATCCAAAACCTCCAGAGATGCATTCTGTCAAACAGGTGGAGGGCTGCCCTCATAAGTCCCAGATTCACCAACGCCACCATCTTTCATACCAACAACCTCATACCAACAACCTCACAGGTCTAAAACCTCGAGCAAGGTTCATTGCCGATATCAATGAATCATTTTTTTTGGTAATTCTGAGTAATAGTTGAGACATGAAAATCCTTAATCTTTGCAACGGTTTATTGAAATAAAAAAAGACACTGTAATGAGCAACATTCTTTAAGTTTTCTATCAAAATTCAAAAAATTAAGAGAGATATTTGAGACCGACGTTTTTTTTTTTGTACGAATTGATAAGTCCGTCAAAATCCGTCCGCACAATCGGTTTGGAAACCAATTGTCTTTGATCAATAATCACCCTAACTCTTCGAAGCACATTTTAAAGTAATCGATTATTGTAGGCGAACTAAACGCGATTATTTGTTGCCAATTATCATGGAATCAATTTTAAGTGATTAAATTGCTTAAAATAATCTGAACCAAACGGGCCTCAATGTTTTATAGTAGGGATCCTATGTAGAGATCTCTACAAGGAATCCTCGTAGACTCCATAATTGCCTGCCACGTACCCACTTTAACAGTTATTGATGGAAAAGTTTAAGCTCTGTCAATCCCTCTATGGAAACTTAATAAAAAAGTATATTGATTTGATTTCAGCCCCTCTCTCCTATCTCACATCACTCTCCTTTCTCTCTTTCAACTCATCATTTAATTGAATAGGATGGCATTAGCGATTAGCTGACCCGTATTGGGTTGCTAGTTGAATATATGCCTTCCTATTTTATCCCCTTCTCACTATAGTTAAGTATGGTTAAGCTTAACTAATTTAAGGTCGTTTTTTCTCTTAAACCTATGGTTAAATAGATGAATCCTAAGGGTGAGTGAATTTTAACCACAATTAATAAGTGTTAAAATTACCAAATGGCAGCTCATGGACATTCACAATCACCTATGGAATGCTGATCATTAGGGCTACCAACCCCATCAACATAAAAAAAAAAGCAACCAATTTAGTGTTGGAATTCTTGCAAAATTGGAGCCCCTGACAAGAGTACCTTTGACCAGGGTTACCCAATTCGCTACCTACTATATCGAACTGTGAATCAGTCTAAAATTAAAAAATTCACAATATGGTTTTTGAAAGTTGGAGAATACCGTAATCATACCCAATCACTCCAATTCGAAAAATTTTCTCTTTAGCATCGACGTTTTTTTTCTTTGGTTTCAGGGATATTTTTGTTTGGGTTCAGCAAAATATTTATTTTGGGTTTACAAAACACACAAAAAAAGTCACTTTTATGGTTTTTTAAATACAAATCTTTATAATATAGTTATTTATATGCTTAATATATATAAATATATATATATATAATTTACTTTTTACATGCTCAAGTAAGTAAGCGAAATCTCAAGTATGATGATGGTAAATGTTACATGTATATATTTTATTTAAATTAAATATATGAAATTCCTCTTTGATGAATACACGTAAACTATAGGGGGATGAATAGGTCTCCTATAGTCTATCTACCCAATTTTAAATTTAATGAAATTATATTGAGACAATTACACAAGGAGATACATAAAAAATTTACGTGAAAACCCTCACAGGAAAAACCACCGGATCTCATCTGGCAAATACCAATCACTAAGAGAAAAGCAAAGTATAAACTCGAACCTTACCCAAACAAGACTTGACACCTCGATCCATGTCCCCGGTTCTCCAACGATTGCAAACCTACAAACCTACAAGTTCAATCTCCACCGCAGCTACTCCGACTCACCAGCCAAGCTTGTAGAGCCCCAGACCTTTTCATGCTTAATACATGACACTTTCGTTGTCATTTTGCCTTTTTAAGAGGTATAATTAATAAATAAGGAATAAATTAGAAATTTTGAAACGTCAGAAATGTTCCTTTTCGAAGTACGAACACAACGCAAGTTGAATCGTCAAAATCGGATGAACGAGTCAAAAGATATGGCCAAAACAGTCTGAACCTGTAGGCAATCGTAGCTCGGTTATGCACTGAGGACGTAGCTCGGAAGGCACTAAGGACGTGCTCTGACGTCGTACTCTGATAACGTATACTGTGTGCATCCGTTGTACAGCTCACAACGGGTACGTTGTACAGCTCAACGGGCACGTTGTACATAAGACAACGGACAACGAGCGAAGCACTATGCACGACACAACGTGACAACGAGTTGGCACCGTTCACAGCACAACGAGTTGGCACCGTTCATAGTACAACGAGTTGGCACTGTTCACAGCACAACGAGTTGGCACTGTTCACAGCACAACGAGTTCGGCACTCGTGTTTTTTACAGAAGTTCAGTAAGGGTATTATGGTCTTTTGGGTCGGTTCACTCTTACCTTAAGAGTTTAACCCGAACCTTTAGGGCATCATTCGACACTTAGAGAGATTGGGAAATAAGAAGAGAGGAGAAGGCGATTCCTAAACCTAGGGTTTCCAGTTTGGAGAGAAATCAAAGGGTTTTGAGACCCTAGATCACCTCAAGCCCGTTTTCTTCAAGATTTCAGTTCAAACATTCGTGGAGCTCGAGATCCAAGCTAGGGCAGCAGCTACACAGTCGTTTTGGAAAGGGGATTTCTTCCTCACTTGATCAAGGTCGGTACTTCTTACTACCCTCCTAGTTATAGTTCTTCTTTTCCCTTCATTTCTCTTTATTTTCTTTCATTTATACATGTGCTATGAGATGGATGGTCGTGAATGGTTGTGAATGGAGAATGGAGATGGAATGGGCGATTGGATGCCAATGGTTGTATGGTGATGATTAAAATGGGGAAGAGCATTGTATCAATAATGAGCACACATGTATGATTTGAGTAAAACCCATCTAGAAAAGCATGTTGTAGGGTAAATCCATAATGAACACACCATGTTTGATGAAATGCCAAGGTGAATACAGTGAGCTGTAAATTAGTAAATGCATGTCTAATAAATTCTGAATATTGCTAGGGCCTATGATAGTGTGTTTCCTGCTTTCCCTAAATGATATGAATATTACATTGCTCAATCATTGATGCTATATGTGTTGTGAAATTACCCAAATGTCATCTTTAAATTTAAATGCGAGTATGTACACGGTTCCCACGAGCACGGCATGCATGACATGATTTATCGGGGTTTTCAAGAACATGGTTAGAGGTGGGACATATCCTACGATATGTTTTACCTCGCTTTTCACAAGAAGACAAGAACCAACATTCCACGAGGGGTCTCCCCTCACTCACAAGTGCATATCATGAAGAAGGGCCTCCCTTCCCTCGCAAGTACATACATATCATGAAGAAGGGTCTCCCTTCCCTCTCAAGTGCATTGCATAAAGAAGGGTCTCCCTTCCCTCTCAAGCGCATCTCACAAGGACATCTCACAAGTGTATTTCACAAGTTACATGATCACAAGCAAGCACGCATGACATGCATGACATGACACGACATACAAGAATCAAGCAAGATAGACAAGATGAGTTTTCAAGCACGAAAATGGTACTTTAAGTCAAGTCAAGTGCACGGTGTTTTCAAGGGTTTTATCGGTTTTTATGAATGCAACATGATGAATTATATTGCTTTACTTCCTCGTATGTTACGAATTGTTTCCGTCTGACGTATATGAATTGTTCCTGATTATGTATTGCCATTGTTATGCTATAATTGTTGGTTAGTATTTAGTACCCGCTGAGTATTCCATGCTCAGCCGTACTTCTTATGTCGGCAGGTTCTGAGGGAGCTGCTGCTCCATTTGATGTTTGTGCTCCTGGTCCATGGGTGGAAGAGGAGTACGTCGAGGAGCCTTTGGAGGAACCTCCCGTAGAGGGTTACCAATAAGTGGTTGTAGATTCTGATTGGATTAGCTGTGGGTGAGATGAGAGTTTATATTCATGTATTTTGGCGGGTATGTCCGCACTTTCTTTTGATCACTTTTTGTATAAACTTGGATTTGCGTATGTATATACATAGAGGTTTGGTAGTCTTCCGCTGTGCTATGTTAGAGTATGTTTCCGCTGTTTATATCCTTTATTGTATATGCTCCGTGGGTTTTTTGCAGGTTGGGTTGTCAAGCAAGTCATGATTAGTCATCCAAAGTTCACTCTAACTCCTAGGGTGGGTTTCGGGTCGCGACAGAAGTGGTATCAGAGCTTAGGCTTTAGGTCTCTAGGGCCACTTAGAATCTTATAACACGGCTTGACAAGAGCATATGTTAGGAAACAAGTTAGGAAGAAAGTAATTCGGAAGAGAGTCTTGATTCCAAGTGTAAGACTAAACTTTAGTCTTAGTCTAAAATGGTTGCTTTAACCAAGTACGGTCCTAGGTACGCTAGAACACTAAAGTATAAGTATAATGTGATGAATAATCTGATGACTTGATGTGATGTATATTAGTATTATACCACTAATACAAATTGAATTATTGTGAAACGACATTGAAATAAATTGTGGTTTCAAGTGAGACTCATGTGGTGCTATTGTTCTCAGGACTTTAGTCATGAGGCGGGGCACACGGGGTCGTGGACCACACACCAGAGCTTCATCTTCTTCACGGGATGAGGATGAGCAGCCAGACCTCTCTCAGGTCTTAGGCTCTATTGCTGAGACACTCGCCATACTGGCGGCTCGGCAAGCTATACCATCGTCGGCGGCACCTACTCCACCGTCCGCAGCTCTAGTACATCGTACAGCTGGAGTTGAGGCATTCAGGAGATTGAGGCCTCCACCCTTCCATGGGAGTGTGGACCCTCTTGCTACGGAGGCATGGATCCTCCAGATGGAGAAGATTTTTGTTGTCCTCTAGCCTACAGAGGAGGATAGAGTAGTATGGGCAGTTTTCATGCTAGAGGGTGAAGCCCACCATTGGTGGTTGTCCACATTGAGGACGAGAGACTTGACCATGCAGGGTCTACCTTGGACTTGGGAGGAGTTCAAAGATACTTTTTACAAGAAGTATTTTCCGATTGGAGCACGGGAAAAGAAAGAGAGAGAATTCATCAACCTCGAGCAAGGTTTGATGTCGGTGGCATAATACGAGGCCAAGTTCGTGGAGCTATCACGCTTCGCGACACATATGATTGCCACCGAGGCAATGAAGGCAAGAAGGTTTGAGCAAGGGCTCAAAGATGTTATCATGGAGAAGGTTTCGGTCTTCAGACATGCTACCTACCCTGAGGTAGTAGACAAGGCCTTATTGGTCGAGGCTAATTCAGAGACAGTGTCCAAGAAGAGGGAGTTGGCGAGAGGCCAAGCTAGTAGTTCAGCACCTCTAGAGAGGCGGGCTCGTACCGGCCCTTATCAGTATGCGTGGCCAGCACCACCGATGAGGCCGTCTTATGCGCCTCCAGCTCCACGGTAGTATGTGCCTCAGGCACCGTGACCTCAGGCTCTTCCGGCCCCACAGCCTGTTGCACCTCAGACGATGAGGTATGCTCCACCTCCGACTTATACACACGAGGTCTGCACTTCATGCGGCCGAAGGCACCCGGCAGGAGATTGCCGAAGAGCATCGGGTGGATGTTTTCATTGTGGTCGCCAGGGCCATATGATCAGGGATTGCCCCAGTCGGCATTTACCAGGCCAGTCTCAGGGGATTAGGCCACCAGCTCACCCAGCAGGATCATATCAGGCGTCATCCCAGACTACCCGGTTTACTCCTCAGTCTCGCCAGGCGAACCAGGGACGTGTATTTTCTTTGACAGAGGGTGATGCACTTGCATCTGACGATGTGGTGCAAGGTACGCGTTTGGAGTTATTTTCTTTATTCGTGATTGTTATGTTGTGTTTTATTCCTTGTGTACATACTTGGTATGCTATATATATATACCTATGTGTATACTCTGTTGATGCTTGAATTGACGTAACTAGTTAAAATTTCAGGAACCCTACTAGTCAATGAGTATTTGGCTCGAGTATTGATTGATACCGGGTCTACTCATTCGTTTGTCTCGCCGAGTTTTTCCGAAGGCTTCTCTGTAGAGCCAAGTCAGCTAGAACCAGAGTTAGCCATTTTGACTCCTCTCGGCAAAACAGTATTGGCAGATAAAGTGTATAGAAATAGTGTGGTCCAAGTTGGAAGCCACGAGTTGGCGATTGATCTTATCGTCCTTGGATTCCAAGACTTCGATGTTATTTTGGGAATGGATTTGTTAGCAGCACATCATGGGCATGTAGCTTGCTTTGAGAAAATGGTACTCTTCAAGCCAATAGAAGGAAAACCATTCCACTTCCGCGGGTTGAAAAGTAGATCTATCGCTCGTTTTGCGGCGTTTAGCCTAGCTAACCCCGAGGCAAAGGACTCATCGACTATTCCGGTTGTGAGTGAGTTCCCGGATGTATTTCCAGAGGAGTTGCCAGGATTGCCTCCAGACAGGGAGATCGAGTTTGTGATCGAGCTTGCACCAGGCACAGCTCCTGTTTTCAGGGCTTCGTATAGAATGGCCCCTATTGAAGTCAAAGAGTTAAAGACTCAGTTGGAAGAATTACAAGGTCTTGGTTTCATTCAACCAAGTGTCTCACCGTGGGGTGCCCCGGTGTTGTTTGTTAAGAAGAAAGATGGCTCGATGCGGATGTGCATCGATTACAGACAATTGAACAAAGTCACCATAAAGAATGAGTATCCCTTGCCTAGGATTGATGACTTGTTCGATCAGTTGAAGGGAGCGAGATTTTTCTCGAAGATAGACCTTCGATCGGGTTATCACCAGTTGAAGATTAAGGTGGAAGATGTTCTCAAAACTGCTTTCAGGACTCGTTATGGACACTACGAGTTCTTGGTAATGCCTTTTGGACTCACGAACGCGCCGGTAGCCTTTATGGATTTGATGAACCGGGTGTTCCGGCCATACCTTGATAGGTGCGTGATTGTATTTGTTGATGACATTTTGGTCTATTGCCAGACACGGGAAGATCACACATGCGACCTATGCCTTGCTTTGGAAATGCTAAGAGAACACAAGCTATACGCCAAACTTAGCAAGTGTGAGTTTTGGTTGGAAGAGGTGGCATTCCTAGGCCACGTTGTTTCCGCGGAAGGCATATCGGTAGATCCAAAGAAGATAGAGGCTGTTATGAGTTGGGCAAGGCCCAAGAGTGTCACAGAGATACGTAGTTTTCTTGGGTTGGTAGGCTACTACAGGAGATTCGTAGAGGGTTTCTCTAGCCTTGCAGCACCGCTCACTTACCTGACAAGGAAGAACGCCAAGTTTGTATGGAGTGATAAGTGCGAGATCAGTTTCACGGAACTGAAGAAGATGCTTACTACAGCCCTTGTTCTTACCGTGCCATCTGGACCTTATGGGTATGAGGTGTATAGTGATGCCTCACACGTTGGACTTGGGTGTGTACTCATGCAGCACAAGAAAGTCATTGCCTATGCATCAAGGCAATTGAAGGAGCATGAGAAGAATTATCCCACGCATGACTTGGAGCTTGCGGCGGTCGTGTTTGTACTTAAGATTTGGCGTCATTACCTTTATGGGGTGGAGTTCTATGTGTTTACCGATCACAAGAGTCTCAAGTATCTCTTTTTCCAAAAGGAGCTGAATCTAAGGCAACGGCGTTGGATGAAATTTTTGAAAGACTATGATTGTACCATTCAATACCACCCGGGTAAAGCAAATGTAGTGGCTGATGCTTTGAGTAGAAGAACTCAGGGGTTGTTAGCACACATGTTGGTTCAAGAATGGAAACTACTAGAAGATTTGGCAAATCTGGACATCAGTGTGAATAACTCTGTCCGTGGTCCTACCTTGGCAAATGTTACGGTTCGGCCGTACATTATAGATTTGATCCAAGAATATCAAGCCATGGATGCGGAATTGTTGGCTTATCGGGACAAGGAAGTTGCTAAGGGTAGTGAGGACTTCTCTCTCACTAGCCGAGGTGCTATCACATTCAAGGGAAGGTTGTGCGTCCCAGCCAATGCAGATCTTCGAAGAAAGATTTTGGAAGAAGCACACCGTTCGAAGTACACAGTGCATCCTGGGGGTACAAAGATGTACCGGAACCTCAAGAGTCACTTTTGGTGGCGGAATATGAAGAGGGATGTTGCAGAATATGTGGCACGGTGCTTAGTGTGCCAACAGGTGAAAGCAGAACACATGCGACCCGCCGGTCTATTGCATTCTCTTCCTATTCCCGAGTGGAAATGGGAGAACATATCCATGGATTTTATAGTTGGCTTGCCAAAAATGGCAAAGGGCTCAGATGCAATTTGGGTTGTAGTAGACCGTCTGACAAAGTCTGCTCACTTATTGCCTTACCGAACTACTTTCAACTCTAGTCAGTTAGCCGCTTTGTACATCAGGGAAGTGGTGAGGTTGCACGGAGTGCCCGTCAGTGTTGTGTCGGATCGGGATCCAAGATTCACATCACGATTCTGGAAAAGCTTCCAGGAGGCTATGGGTTCCCGACTTGATTTCAGCACCGCTTTTCATCCACAGACGGATGGACAAACCGAGAGAGTGAACCAAGTCATTGAAGACATGCTTCGGGCTTGTAAGTTGGATTTCAGAGTCAGTTGGGAAGAGCACTTGCCTTTGGTTGAATTCGCCTATAATAACAGCTATCAGGCAAGTATCCAAACGGCACAATTTGAGGCCTTGTATGGGCGAAGTTGTAGGTCTCCTCTCTATTGGGATGAGGTAGGAGAAAGGAAAATACTTGGTCCGAAGTTGATTGAGCAAATTGCAAGCACAACCCGACTTTGCCCAAGCATTCGCATCCATAGCCGAGATTTTGGCTATGTTGGCCGCAAGGCAACCGGCCACTCCGTCTAATGCGGCACTTATACCGGCTCCTCCTAACCGAGCCCAAGCCGGGATAGAAGCTTTTCGGAGGATGAGGCCTCCAACTTTTTGTGGAAGCATTGATCCACTTGTTGCCGAGGGTTGGATCCGGCAACTTGAGAAGATATTCTCGGTATTAGCACCTACTGAAGTGGAAAGGGTCACATGGGCCGCCTTTATGCTTGAAGGCGAGGTCGATCATTGGTGGAAGTCTGCACTTCGGACCCGAGAGTTGACCCGGCAAGGTCAAGATTGGACTTGGGAGGAATTCTTGGAGGATTTCAACAAGAAGTACTTTCCGGTCGGGATGAAAGAAAAGATGGAAGTCGAATTCATTACCTTGGAGCAAGGTAATATGTCCGTAGCGGCTTATGAAGCCAAATTTTCGGAGCTATCTCGATTTGCTCCACACATGATAGCGACCGAGGCTATGAAGGCCCGGAAATTCGAGAGGGGGTTGAAGGCCTATCTCAAGGACCGAGTCTCAATGTTTAGACATGAGACATATTCCGAAGTTGTTGATAAAGCACTATTGGCCGAGTCGAACTTCGAGGAGTTCTTCAAAAGGAGAGGAATGGAAAAAGGACAGTCGAGTAGTTCAGGGGAGAAAAGAGCAAGGACGAGCTTGTATCAGTCCGCAGGGCCGGCTCAGTCACGGAGGATGTATTCAGCACCACAGGCTCCCTGCTCTTTTGCTCCACCGGCCTTTCGCCCGGCTACCTCATATGCTCCTTCCTCCTATTTGCATGATGTTTGCACTCTTTGTGGGAGGAGGCATCCAGCGGGAGAATGCCGGAGAGTTTCAGGAAGTTGCTTCCATTGTGGTGACCAAGGCCACATGGTCAGAGATTGTCCCCGGCGTCAATTGCCAACTCAGTCTTCAGGGAGCAGGCCCTCGGTTAGGCAGACATCTCAGCCTAGCTCTTCTCAGGCTTCGAGGGCCTCACCGTCTACACGGCCTCCTCGTCCAGCCACACAGGGTCGAGTTTTCGCCCTATCAGAGAGAGACGCACGTGCATCCGACGATGTCGTGCAAGGTATGCACGAATTCTAGAGTTTAAATTGTGTAAAATTTCTATGGTTTGTTTTGTGAGTTTCTATACTAGGGGTTACCTATGTATGATGCTTGTTGTTTGAAATCTACTAATAGTAGTCACTTAATCGCACAGGCGCTTTGTTAGTGAACGAATGTCTTGCCCGAGTGTTGATCGACACAGGATCCACTCACTCCTTTGTGTCGCCTAGTTTCGCAAAGGGATTTTTGACTGAGGCTACTCTGTTAAAGCAGGAGTTGACCATTGCAACTCCACTCGGCAAGTCAGTTAATACGGACAAGATATTCAGGGATAGTGTGGTTCAAGTGGGGGAGAATGAACTGTTAGCCGATCTCATCGTCCTAGATTTTCAAGACTTGGATTTTGATGTCATCTTAGGGATGGATTGGTTGTCAAACCATCACGGGCATGTTGCGTGTTTGGAGAAGATTGTGAATTTCAAGCCGGAAGGGGGTAAGCCTTTTCACTTCCGAGGATTAAGAGAGAGGGACATTGCTCGTCTCGTAGCCTTGAGTATAGCAAACCTAGAAGCACAAAACTCCTCGGCCATTCCGGTGGTGAGTGATTTTTTGGACGTGTTTCCGGAGGAACTTCCCGGGTTACCTCCGAATCGGGAGATTGAGTTTGCTATAGAGCTTACTTCGGGTATCGCTCCGATTTCAAGGGCACCGTATAGAATGGCCCCTATAGAGCTGGAAGAATTGAAGAAACAGATTGAGGAGTTATAACAACTTGGTTTCATCCAACCAAGTGTCTCACCGTGGGGAGCTCCGGTTCTCTTTGTGAAGAAGAAGGACGGGTCTATAAGGATGTGTATAGACTACTGTCAGTTGAACAAGGTAACTATCAAGAATCGTTATCCCTTGCCAAAGATAGACGACTTGTTTGACTAACTGAAGGGAGCGAGATTCTTCTCCAAAATTGATCTTAGATCGGGGTATCATCAATTAAGGATCAAGGCGGAAGATGTTCCAAAGACGGCTTTCAGGACTCGGTATGGGCATTACGAGTTCCTTGTCATGCCTTTTGGGCTGACGAATGCACCGGCGGCATTCATGGATTTGATGAACCGGGTGTTCCGATCTTACTTGGATCGATGCGTGATTGTATTCATTGATGACATTTTGGTGTATTCCCAGACACGGGAAGATCACGCACGAGACCTCCGCCTTGCTCTGGAGATGTTGAGAGAGCATAGGCTATATGCCAAATTGAGTAAGTGAGAGTTCTGGTTAGAGAAGGTCGCATTTCTTGGACACGTGGTGTCGGCCGAGGGCATTTCTGTAGATCCAGCCAAGGTTGAGGCAGTCATGAGTTGGGAGAGGCCCAAGAGCGTCACGGAGATACGTAGTTTCCTCGGATTAGCAGGCTACTACCGGAGATTTGTGGAGGGATTCTCCAGTTTGGCTGCACCTCTCACCTACTTGACAAGGAAAAATGCAAAGTTCAGTTGGAGTGACCGATGTGAAGTAAGTTTCCAAGAGTTGAAGAAACGCCTCACCACAGGCCCTATCCTTACTGTGCCATCTGGACCTTTTGGGTATGAGGTGTACAGTGATGCCTTGCATGTTGGACTCGGGTGTGTCCTAATGCAACACAAGAAGGTCATTGCCTATGCATCAAGGCAGTTGAAAGAGCATGAAAAGAACTACCCCACTCACGACTTGGAGCTTGCGGCGGTCGTGTTTGCACTTAAAATTTGGTGACATTATCTGTACGGGGTGGAGTTCTATGTGTACACGGACCACAAGAGCCTCAAGTATCTCTTTTCCCAAAAAGAGCTAAACTTACGACAACGGCGTTGGATTGAGTTCTTAAAGGACTACGAGTGCACTATCCAATATCACCCGGGAAAAGCAAATGTGGTGGCAGACGCTCTGACTAGGAAACCATCGGGGTTGTTGGCTCACATGTTGGTGCGGGAATGGAGACTGTTAGACGATTTGGCAAATCTAGACATCAGTGTGAACGATTCTGTCCGCAGTCTGGTTTTGGCAAATGTTACAGTTCGGCCGTACCTTATAGACTTGATCCAGGAGTATCAAGCCACAGACACTGACTTGTTGTCTTTCTGGGATAAGGAAGTGGCCAAGGGTAGTACGGACTTCTCTCTCACTAGCCGAGGTGCTATTACATTCAAGGGAAGGCTTTGTGTCCCAGCCAATGCAGACCTTCGGAGAGAGATTATGGACGAAGCTCACCGGTCTAAGTATACAGTGCATCCCGCGGGGACAAAGATGTATCGGAACCTCAAAAGTCACTTTTGGTGGCGAAACATGAAGAGGGAGGTTGCGGAGTATGTGGCACGGTGTTTGGTGTGCCAACAGGTGAAAGCAGAGCATTTGAGACCGGCGGGTCTTTTGCAGTCTCTCCCTATTCCCGAGTGGAAATGGGAACATATCTCTATGGACTTCATCGTGGGGTTGCCGAAGACGGTTAGGAAGACCGATGCTATATGGGTAGTTGTTGATAGACGCACGAAGTCCGCTCATTTCTTACCGTACCAGACTACATTCAACTCCAATCAGTTAGCGGAGCTATACATCAAGGAAATAGTCCGATTACACGGGGTGCCAGTGAATTTTGTGTCGGATAGAGACCCAAGATTCACATCCAGGTTTTGGAAAAGTTTTCAAGGTGCAATGGGCTCCCGGTTAGACTTTTGCACAGCTTTCCACCCACAGACTGACGGGCAAACCGAGAGGGTGAATCAGGTTATTGAAGATATGCTCTGAGCATGTATGCTAGACTTCAAGGGAAGTTGGGAAGATCACCTACCTTTGGTGGAATTCGCTTACAACAATAGTTATCAAGAGAGCATACAAATGGCGCCTTTCGAGGCTTTGTACGGAAGGAGTTGTAGATCCCCGTTGTATTGGGATGAAGTGGGAGAAAGAAAGATTTTGGGCCCCGAGTTAATTGAACAAACCGTGGATAGGGTTAAGCTTATCCGGGAGAGGTTAAAGACCGCACAAGATAGACAGAAAAGCTATGCCGACAACCGAAGGAGGGATCTTGAATTCCGAGTCGGTGATTTTGTGTTTGTAAGGATTTCACCGACCAAAGGTGTTATGCGATTCGGGAAGAGAGGCAAGCTTAGCCCGAGGTATGTGGGTCCGTTCGAGATCATTGCTCGAGTTGGTGAGGTAGCTTACCGGGTTGCTTTACTCGCTCATATGGCGGCGGTCCACAACGTGTTTCACATCTCCATGCTCCGGAAGTATATCCCGGATCCTTCACATGTCGTCAAACTTGATACGATAGAGATCCGAGAGGACCTCACGTTGGTTGAGAAGTCGATTCACATTTTGGATCAAAGAGACCAAGTACTTCGCAACAAGACTATACCGCTAATCCTAGTGCAATGGCAACATCACGCGAGAGAAGAAGCCACGTGGGAGCGTGAAGCCGAAGTCAAAGCAAAGTATCCCGAGTTGTTTGAATAGACTTGTGCATATAGCTTGTAATTTTGTTTTGATTTTGTGCATGTATGTATTGTCCAAATTTCGGGGACGAAATTTTTGTAAGGGGGGGAGAATGTAGCATCCTGGATTTTTCTATACTTAATGAATACCGTTTTTGTAGCTAATTGGCCTTCCTCATAGTCTAATTAATAAATAAGAGAGAAATCGGAAATTCCGAAACGTCAAAAATGTGCGTTTTCGAAAGACGAACCCAACGCAAGTTAATTCGTCGAAATCCGACGAGCGAGTCAAAAGATATGGTCAAAACAGTCCAGACATACAGAGAACCGATCGCTCGGTCCATAACCGATCGATCGGTAGCTATCGCACGGTCAAAAATTTTGTATGGGGAAATTTTCCAGAGAGCAGATTTTTGACTGGTCGCTCGGTCAGAACACCGATCGCTCCGTAGGCAACCGATCGATTAGTCATTAACACCGATCGCTCGGTCCTCGCGTTTTTGCAAAAATTTCAGTAAGGGCGTTTTCATCTTTTGGGTGTTAAACCCTTACCCATAAGGGTTTGCTCGACCCTTTGAGGCCTCACTTACAACATTTGAGGGATTTTGAGAGATAGAGAGAGAAGAGGAGAAAGCTCTAACCTAGGGTTTGGTTTTGAGAAGGAAATCAAAGGGGGTTTAAGAACCATAGCTCACCCCAACTCGAGTTGCTTCAAAATCGAGGCTCAAGCTCGTGTGTGAACCATTCTCCAAGCTAGGGCAGCAACCCAAACACGTTTTTGAAGGGGGTTTCTTCCCCAACTCAAGTCTCCTTCAAGCAAAGGTGTTCTTCTTTCAAGTTGGAGCTTCAATCAAGGTTTTTACCAAGGATCAAGCCTTGATCTAAGGTTAGTACACCCTACTAACTGACCCTAGCAATAAATCTAGGTTTTCCTTATGAAATATGATTCTTGTTAGTATGTTTTATTCCTTGCAAAATGTGTCATCTATAATAAATATAAACAAGATAAAGAAAGGGTAGGGATGCTTGGATGGAGGTTGGATATGGCGATTGGATGCCGAATGTGTGATATATGATGTGTGGGTTGTGGATTGGAAAATGGAGGATGGGCATTGTACAAATAACAAACTTACCATTGTGTGATTGAATGGAAAATATGCATTCAAAAAGAAGAAGATAAACTACTAAGGAATAATGTATGAAAGTGTTTGACAAAATACCTAAACTATGAATAAATGATCTAAATGAAGAATATAGAAATGGGTTTTATGCATGCGTTCCTATAAATGATAAATTGATCAATTGTTATGCAAATTACTTAAGTTACCCATGCTCATATCATGAATTGAATTGTAATGCCATGTCTTGACTATCCTCATTATCATGATTGTCACTATTGACACGTACACGAGCACGCATGATAGCATGGACCGAGATTTCAAGAGCATGTGCATATAATAAACAACAAGAAAACATTGCATGTCAAGGAGGTTGGTAGCCCAGGGAGATTCGGGTGCTAGCTTCTGGCTCACAAGAAAACCAAACATTGCATATCAAGGAGGTTGGTAGCCCAGGGACATTCGGGTACTAACCTCTGGCTCACAAGTGCATTGCATATCAAGGAGGTTGGCAGTCCAGGGAGATTCGGGTGCTAGCCTCTGGCTCACAAGTTACAAGATGGAGGTTTACAAGATGATGATCATGCATTCATGCATGCACGCATACATGATTTCTACGAGGCATACCGGGACATGACAGGGGTTTTCAAGCATGAGTTTTATCGGCGTTTTCGCATTCATGTACGCACGTCAGGATGCTTGTATTGTGTCATGCCCTATACTGTTTCTTTGTGATGTTTCTATTACTGCTTGTATGATATTACTATTGTGTGTTTTATTATTGTTATGATCTGCTAGTAGCTTGTACTCGCTGAGTATTTCATGCTCAGCCGTACTTTCATGTCGGCAGGTACTGAGGGAGCCCTCGACCCGGAGCCTTGGGTCGAGGAAGAGTATATAGAGGAGAGAGAGCCGGCTATTCCATTACAGTCTCAGGCGGACCGAGACCTCGATGCGTAGCCATACCTCGACTACTGTTGAGGGGAGAGTATGAGAGGGTCTTGTGTATTTTAATAGGTGGGCCTGTCCACCTTAGACTTAGACATGTCTTGTATTTAAGTTAACTTGGAATACTATTTTGGATCATCAGAAGAAATGAAAATTTGTTTACGCTTCCGCATATATGATAGCTTCCGCGCTCTGATTATCGTTGTTAGTACTGTATTTTATCTTGTGCATTACAGGATGGTTTGATAGGTACGCAGTGTGACACCTAAAATATCCCTAAACTCCTAGGGGGTATTTCGAGGCGTTACAATAAAAGTTGTATCTCTTTTCAACGTGGTCGATTTGGCATATTATAGAGGAAAATCTGAGCTATGGTTTGGGAGATATGCCTCTCGCAAGTAACCTTGGTTTTTTGAAATATTTCAGCATTGTTAACTTGTTTTGCACTACTTATCTCATCACCTAGGGTCCGTATGATTAGACTAGGATACTTACCACCTAAGGCATCATGTTAGGATTATTTTAGGTCAAATCTCACCTATGGTCACATGGTCTCTAGGTCACTTACCATCCTATGAAGGAAATGATCAACCGAGTGGATCAACCGGTCTTCTTTGGTCTTCAACTTTGCTTTGGCATGGATGTTTGAAGGTAATGACACAAGACACACACCTAGACACCTAGACTCACTTGTTTTGACACCGGAATATGCCAATACAAAAAAATATGGACTTTACAATCTCCCCATTTGGCAATTCTGTGGCAAAACCAAATTGAAGTACATGACTTGACACAAACTCACCCAAACACATCAAAACGGTGAATTAGGACATTACATGACTCCAACACTCTTACATGACATCAATTGAAAAATCATCTTAATTTAAGACTCTTAAGCTCTTGTCAAGTAAAATCAGTCTGCTATAGCCCTACATCTGCACATGCTTATAAGCAAAACACCCAGTGAAGCATGAATGGAAAATAAAAATAAGTAACCACAGGTAAGCAAGGAATGTACTGAACTAGGGAAATACTACCCTAACATTCTCCCCCTTTTTGGCACAATTGCCAAAGGTAGGCAGGATGCCAATATTCAAAAAAAATATACCAATATAGCAAAGATGAAATATTAAGGCAACCACAGTACAACCAATCAAATGCAGACAATGAGTGGACTAAAAAGTGGGGAACAAGATAGAAATATAAAGCACAAACTCTCCCTCAACTATTCAGGCACAAAACTCCCCCTCAATAACTCAACTTGATCTTCTCCCCCTAAGATCAAGGATACCACCAAAAGACAGGGCACTTATGCTAGAAAGGCCCATGCCAACCAAAAAGAAAACACAAAATAATATTACAAAAAAAATATCATGTGCCACACAAACATGCATAAAAAGCATTCCAAGCAGTAGTAATTGAAGATTACAAATCCAATGAAGAACATGATTAGTTAGTTCGATTGAGGATACACATCTAACTAAATCTCACGGAATGCTAAATTATAGCCAATTCACTTAGACACATTTAGTGAACAGTTCAAAAGTGAAGCATTGTGTGTAGTGGTGGTCTGACTAGATACTAGATCAAGGTTTCTTTCCCTTTCCAAGGATATGACATTAACCACTAAGGGGACTCCTGAAGACATAAATCTTAGAAGTCAAACCTAGTTAGATCCAGATATGCTGATTTTTTACATTTTAGTGCTCCTATATCCATTTTATTTGACTCATTAGTTTTCTTTTATTTTTGGTCAAATACCTCCAAACTTTGTAAGATTTCTTTTGATGATCTTTATATGATCATATCTTTTCATGCAATGATGGCTTTCACACTATCTAGGTAGGTAGTCCTGGCTATTAGCAGTAGGGGCTTTCACTCTAGTGACCCAGATAAATACCTACTATCCGCCTAGGTAGCCATTCATATTGTTTGCATCCAATAGTGACTTTCACACTATCCCAGTAGGTAGCCCTTTTCATTGCAATAAATTAAGCTCATTGAGGATACACAAAATGGGGATGACTAACAAATATGGTCATTCTAGATTGGTCATCCAAGGTCACACTATTGGAATAAGCTATACACCTACAGATTGGAAAATAGACCTCTCAACAGAATCAGTCAGAGTGCATGTGAAATTTGTGATGCATACACACATGAATAAGTCTTTAACTGTTCAAGTTAAAACCAGTCTAATTTTCAGCATAACCAGGAGACTATGAAGGTGATATATCATCAATCAGCAATAAACTCATGTTCAACCTTGGACAAGTATAAAATATAGATCACACAAGGAATGCAGATCATGCAAGTCAAACAAGGGCAACATGAAAAAAATCTTTTTGGAATTTTAAAAATAAAGAAAATAGAAAAAACATACCAAAGCAAATAAACACAAAAAAAAACTAGTATACACAAATAGCATAGCACTAGGACAAGATATATCAATACAAGCACACCCTAGGCTATGACAAGCACGGGTTAAGTGAAGCCCTTCAGGTCTTCCTTTCTCACCCAAACGGTTTTAGAAGTTTGATTGACCCTTTGGTCTTTAACCATTTCAGTTGAGGTAGGTATGACCTTTTGCCTCTTCCTCCTATTCCTCCTTTTCCAAGATTGAGTCCTACAATTATAGTGGGTATTCTGGTTCTCCCTGTTACCTCCTCTATATCTAGCATGAGGAGTGTCATGACCATGCCATTGTCTAGAGTTGTGGGCAATTTTCATCACATCTTCACACAAACTCCTAGACTTCTCCACCAAGACCTCAACTCTCCTTTGAAGATTCCCATTAAAGTTGTGTTGGTTCTTGAACTATGATTGGGTATTCTTCGAAGTTTAGGACATTGAGGCTTAATATGACCATTCACTCCGCAGTTATGACATCTAGGAATGAATTTCTGAATAGAAGGGTCTTTCCCTTTAGCAGGAGGGTGCCTTTTAGCACCAGGCTCAGTGTTTGAGGTAGATGGAGTGCCTTTTAGCACCAGGCCCAGTTATGACCCTTCACTCCTCACCATCACTACGTTGTTGGTTACTCGCAGCATTTGAAGAAGATTTCTCAATCCCAGATAAGGATGCAGGGAAGGCCACATAACCCCTAGTCTCCTCACAAGAAGAACTATCTGATTCTTCAGATTCAGATTCACTGTAATCCCTTGCCTTGCCCTTAAATCTCTTCTTATTAGAGCACTCAGTGGCAATATGGCCATAGCCTTGGCATTCATAGCATTGAACACCATGGGATTTCTTGTCCACACTTTTAAAATGTTTCTTGTTTTCAAAGTGCTTGGACCTGGGCTTTTCAAAAAAAAATTGTCCTTTCGGATTAAATCTCTTATTCAGTTTCAAAAATTTTCAGAATTTCTGAGCAAACAAAGCCAACTCTTCTTCTTCATCCTTAGAGTCACTATCTAAACCATCTATGGATTCCTTGATGGACTTCAATGCAATGGATTTTTTTTTCTTAAATGGGTTCAGATTTAACTCATAGGTTTGGAGAGAACCAACCAACTCTTCAAGTTTGAGAGCATCAATATTTTTGCTCTCCTCGATGGCGGTAACCTTCGATCGAAATCTCTCAGGTAGAGATCTCAAAATTTTTCTCACAATATTGGACTCTTGAATTCTTTCCCCTAGATTGAAACTAGAATTGACAATGTCACTCAGATTAGCAAAAAAACTATCAAAAGTTTCATTCTCATCCATCATCAACTTTTCAAACTTAGAGGTCAGCAATTGCAGTTTGGAGATCTTGACAGTTGTAGTCCCTTCATAGGTGATTTGAAGAATGTCCAATGCCTCCTTCAAAGTGTCACATGTAGAAATACGTCAAAATTCTTCGAGTGTGACAGCAGCGAAGATTGCATTTAGACCCTTATTGTTCCATCTACAACTCTCAAGCTCTATATTGGTCCATTCAGAAGAAGGTTTAGGGATGGTCTGGTCATTTATGGTCTTTGCTGGATGGGTCCAGCTTTGTTCAATGGAGAACCATAATCTCTCATCTAATGATTTTAGAAACGCTCTCATTTGAGCTTTCCAATAGGCATAATTATTCCCATCAAATAATGGGGGACAAGAGATGAATCCTCCCTCTCTTTAGAAATTCATATTCACCGAAAAGAATGAGACAAGATCACACTAAAAATTAAGTGAACCTGCTCTGATACCAATTGAAAAAAAAATATTAATTCGGTGAATCCCAAATCTATGTTTGAGTTGAGAACACACAAAGTCAAGGGGTTGGTTAGGTTTCCCTAATAGTCTATCTACCCTTTTTAATGATTTTAAATTAAGTTATTTAACTCAAGGGAAAATGATAATCAAGTGCGAAAATATAGAGAAACACACAAACCACAATACAAGGATTTTTACGTGGAAACCCTTCTGGAAAAAACCACGGGACCTAGTCTAGCCATAAGAATCCACTAAGAAAAAGTAAACAAGAACTTACAAGACTCGAACTTGACTCCTTCGGACTCAACACCACGATCCTTCAGTTCTTAGTCCTCCGTGCCTCAAAAATTCACCACATACTCTCAAGTCCCGTGATCAACCGCAGTCACTCGTACTTCTCTTTGTGTCTCTAAAACAGTCCACGATCTTCTGATCAATCTCCGTCAATGACGGCTTCGGAATCCACCGACCAAATCACTCTACCATGATCCTTCTTAGATCGATCTCCTTCGCAAAGGCTCCAAAACACTTCGGCCAAGGTGTTCTATCCAGAACGGATTGATGGTTTGATAAGAATCATCACCTAGATGGACCCCTTCAATGCACAAGTCCAAACAAGCAATATTGAAACTTTTGGCTTGTAAACTCTAGGTTTAATGCACTAACAAAAGGGGTTGAGAAAAATATATTCCATAGGTTTCATGACCTTTGGAGATACTTAAAAATACTCTCAACACGCTCCCTAAGTTGTTCTCCATGTGAAAGGGTTCTATATATAAAGAGAATCAAAAACATGTTTAGAAGTTGCTAAAATAGGTTGAAAACCAAATAGGAAAGCAAAGGAAACGTTTTAGCAAAACTCCCATATCAGGTTTGACCCATGGGGATCCATTGGTCGACCAAAATGTACACTTGGGTCGACCAAAGGATCCTCCAGGGTCGACCCCCACAATTCCAACTTGCTGTAAAAAAACACCATATATATTTTTGGCACTTCAGGGTTGACCCTGAGGCAAAAACGAATTTAAAATTTCATTTCCATCTCTTGGTCCCTTCATAAAAGTTGTAGCTCTTTTTGACACGGTCGATTTGACATATTATAGAGCAAAATCTGAGCTACGGTTTTGGAGATATACCTCTCGCAAGCAACCTTAATTTTTTGAAAAATTTCCGCATTGTTAAGTTGTTTTGCACTACTTATCTAATCACCTAGGATCCGTATGATTAGACTAGGATACTTACCACCTAAGGCATCATGTTAGGATTATTCTAGGTCAAATCCCACCTATGGTCACATGGTATCTAGTACACTTACCATCCTATGAAGGAAATGATCAACCGAGTGGATCAACCGGTCTTCTTTGGTCTTCAACTTCGCTTTGGCGTGGATGCTTGAAGGTAATGACACAAGACACACACCTAGACACCTAGACTCACTTGTTTTGACACCAGAATATGCCAACACAAAAAAACATGGACTTTACATTTCTTACACTTCTTGCCCCACTCAACCCTCAACTTATCAACTCTCTCACAAAACTCACCAACTTTATTACACCCCTTACAACACTCAACTCTCTTACACATTTTACAAAAATTACCCACTCTCTTACTAGTCTTACACAACTCAACCATCACTTCCTTCTCTTTCCTTCACTCCCTTTGAAAACCCATCCCTAAACCCCTAGAACACACAAACCCCATCTCTCTCCTTCTACCTATTTGAAAACTCACCTCCTTTCTTATACATATTATAATACTCAACTCTTTATCCACTAAATCATTTAATCCCATGTAAAAGACATACCCCAACCCCTTAGTTTTACTATAGATACCCATCCCTGAGCCCCTCAGAAATCACGCTCTGACAAGCTATCCTTTGCCATATTGAAAAATCATCCTTTAAGCCTCTCGTCCCTTAGTTATCTATCTTTCATCATTCTCAATACTTCAACCCTTAGCTAATTCTTAAACCTTCACATTTTTCCCTACTTCTTTGTTCAAACAAGAACTCAGAGAACCTTGGAGGTTGCAGTTCATGATAGCCAAAGGGGGAGATTGAAAGGTCCATATTTGTAATTGGAAAAATTCGGAGTCAAAACATGGTCAAAGTTAGTGTCTTGAGTCTATCCATCCTGAACTGTCAGGTTCGTGATGATGAAGCAAATGAAAAACATTCCACTAAAGCTCAGCTCTCATGCCTTAGGATGGTAAGTGAATTTTAGACCTAGCATATCCCCAAGATTGATTGACTTAGAAAACTATATTATACCATAGGATATTAGTGGTTAAAACTTAGATTTGGAAATCCATTAAGAAGTGGCCAAAACTGAGTTATGCCGGCACACTCGCTCAACCAAATGTTGGTCGCACTTGGGCAATGAGTTGTAGGTTATAAGTCTGAGAAATTGTTTGTAACCCCAAGAAAAATCGATTTAAGAGAGATGGGTCTTGGCTATAGAGAATTGCTCTTGGGTTGATGGATTGTTATTTACTGAGATTCTAGTAACATCCTCGCTTGAGCGAGGGAAAAATTTGCTCGAGCGAGTTGAAATGTTGTTTTTAGAAATAAATATGGCAGTTACTATTCAGTGCCTGATCAAAGGGTTCGCTTGAGCAAAACCAAAGTTGGCTCGAGCGAACCTGCATAGAAACTTTTCTAGAAGCTATATCTTTCTAATTTTGAATAGTGTTTGGGTTTCTTATATATGGAAAAGGCCCTATATACAAAATAGGGTTTTTGAGCTAAAAGAATATAATATAGAGAGGTGCACTTGAATTTTCCACTCTTTTGGTTGAATATCCAATTGAGCCTACTCTCCCCTCCTTCCTAGAGTATGCAAGCTTGATTCAACATCCATAATGTTGCTTACAATGTTATTCCAACCCTTCTCTTAATTGAGACCTTTCTCTCTCTCTCTCTCTTGTTTTAGTCTTACAAAGGGTGAATTATTGAAAATTCAAAGGACAAACAGAACAAGTAAGTGTCCTTGGCTCCTAACCATTTTAGTTGTGTTTTGTGCTATATGTTCTATTCCCTAATGGACTTGACAATACTTATTGTTCAAAACCTGGATTATGTCTACTCTAGATCAAAGAATCAGCTATATCAAGGAATGAAATTAATAAAGTGAATGAAGATTTCTAATTCAGAGTTTAAGTTTCTTTGATTCTTTAAAGTCCTTTTCCAACTTGTATGAAACAAAATCCTACAAATCCCACTTTATTACATATTTCCACCTAGTGCTAAAGAAGTTGGAGTTGAACACCATGCTCACTGTTCGTGTAATTTTTTTTTTCACTGTTTCGTGTTCAATAACTCTAGAATTCATTTTGGTGTTAACACCAATGGCTGGTAGAGGTAAGTATTGAATCATAAAATTGATAAATAATTCCAAATTTTAGATGTCGACATGCATTGCATTGTACAAGATGCGGAAACACAAGAAAGTTTCGGTTCGTATACCGGTAACCCAAGATCGCTACGAATTTATTAATAAAGAAATTAACTATACCTCACTAGGGGAACATTAAGGCATAACCTCTAAACAAAATCTATTCAGTTACAGGAGATTAATAACCGAAAGGTGAAGGGAATCCAAATAAAAAATTATGCGAAAAACTGGATCCCGAAGATCTTTACACCATAGAAAATAATTTAATATTAACTACATAATAGAAGAATATTATCTTGGTGAATGATGTTCACCGGTGAAGCACAAAATTGATAAATCGTCAGAACTCTTTGTAGAGATTTCTCGAATAAATACACAAAGCTTGATCCTTGCTCTCCGCTATCTCCGCAATGCTTTCGAATCTTTCCTTGGCTTTTGAAGAACAAAGAGATGAAGGAGATTATAGAGTAAACTCTATCTCACAAAAATTCTTAAGGTTCAAAACCCAAACTCACAAAATCCCTTGGGCTCTCTCTTGTAGCTCACGAAAATCCTTGAGGGCTCTCCCTTGTGGCTCACGAAATATTGGAGAAAAATAATGAATCAATCCTCCCACATGGTTTGGTCTTGGACTATATATAGATGTGGATCTTATCCACATCTTAATCAATATCTATAATGATGCTTATCCCTAAGAGTTTCTAATTAATGATAACTCTTACCATTAATAAACTCCTAGTTTATCTATAGGAAGTTAGTAATCACAAACCTTCTAAATTAGGATTCCTTTTCCTAAAAGGACTCCTTAATTAATGGGATATAACTAACTCCCTAAAATTAAAGAAATAACTAACTCCCTAAAAACTAGGGATACATTGAATATAGAGAATCTAGATTCTCCAAGAGTGGGCGTGAGCTAGGGGGGGGGGGGGCGTGAGCTAGGGGGGGGGGGGCGTGAGCTACATGAGGGGATTAGGGATAATCCTTATCCTTATCTCATTTGTTTCTTGACTTCCAAGTTAGGTTTCTAAACTCATTAGATAAGGTATTATTAATTAATAATTATTTACTAACCAAAGTCCCATAAACTTAGGAAACAAAATGTAGAGCCTCGGACTTTTTCATGCTTAATACATGGCACTTTCGTAGCCCATTTACCTTTAAAGTAGTACAATTAATAAATAAGGAAGAAATTGGAAATTCTAAAATGTCAAAAATGTTCCTTTTCGAAGTACGAACCCAACGCAAGTTGAATCGTCGAAATCCGAAGAGCGAGTCAAAAGATATGGCCAAAACAGTCTGGACCTGCAGAGCACCGATCGCTCGGTCCATAGAGCGATCGATCGGTCCAAAACCGATCGATCGGTAGCTATCGACTGGTCGAAAAATTTTTATGGGAAAATTTTTCAGAGAGTTGATTTTTGGTCGAGAGCTCGGTCAATACATCGATCGCTCGGTAGGCAACCGATCGATCGGTCATAATCACCGATCGCTCGGTCTTCGTGTTTTTACAGAAATTTCATTAAGGGTGTTTTCGTCTTTTGGGCGTTTCACTCATGCCTTAAAGGCCTTGCCCGAACATTTGAGGGGTTCATTCATAACATTTAAGAGTATTTTGAGAGTTAGAGGAAGAGGAGAAGGGTTTCTAAACCTAGGGTTTACTTTTGGGGAGAAATCAAAGGGGTTTTCAAGACCCACAATCACCTCAAGCTTGGATTGCTTCAAGATTCCGATTCAAGCACGCGAGGAGGAGTTTCTCCAAGCTAGGGCAGCGCCTCACGAACATTTTTGGAGGAGTTTTCTTCCTCATTGATCAAGGTCGGTACCTCTTGCTACCCTCCTAGTTATAGCTTTTCTTTCTTCCCTTATTCTTGTATTCTTTGTTTTCTTCCATAAATGGATGATGAGTTGAAATGGTGAATGTTGTGAATGGAGAGGGTTGTGGGTGATTGGATGCCGTGTGTATGATGTAATGAATGAAATGGGGAAGGGCATTGCACTAATAATAAACATACAAGCATGTTGGGAATATGAACCCACCTAGAAAAGCATGTGATAGGCTTAACAAATAATGCACTCACCATGTTTGATGAAATGCCAAGGTGAAAGAAATAAATTGTAAATTAAGGAAATGCATGCTTAATTAATTGTAGAAATTGCTAGGACCTATGATAGTGTGCCTTCTTGTTTTCCCTAAATTGCATGAATATTGAATTGCTCAAATGATTGATGTTCTATGCATTGTTAACTCTCCAAATGTCATGTTTAAATTTAAATGCAAGTATGTACACGCTTCCACGAGCACGACATGCATGACATGAATTTATCGAGGTTTTCAAGAATGAGGTTGAGAGGTGGGACATATCCTACGATATGTTTGACCTCGCTTTTCACAAGAAAACAAGAACAAACATTCCACGAGGGGTCTCCCCTCACTCACAAGTGCATAGCATAAAGAAGGGCCTCCCTTCCCTCGCAAGTACATGCATATCATGAAGAAGGGTCTCCCTTCCCTCTCAAGTGCATTGCATAAAGAAGGGTCTCCCTTCCCTCTCAAGGCATCTCACAAGCGCATCTCACAAGTACATCTGACAAGTGTATCTCACAAGTTACATGATCACAAGCAAACACGCATGACATGCATGACATGACACGATCTACAAGAATCAAGCAAGATAGACAAGACGAGTTTTCAAGCACGAAAATGGTACTTAAGTCAAGTCAAGTGCACGGTGTTTTCAAGGGTTTTATCGGTTTTTTTTTTTTGAAATGCAAGCATGATTATAAATTGCCTTACCTCCTTGTATGAAATGAATTGTTCACGTTTTACATATATGAATTGCTCCTGCTTTATGTATTGCCATTTTTATGCTACGACTGTTGGTTAGTATTTGGTACCCGCTGAGTATTCCATGCTTAGTCGTACTTCTTATGTCGGCAGGTGATAGCGGGGCGGCTGCTCCTTTTGATGTCTATGCTTCTGGCCCATGGGTGGAGGAGGGGTACATTGAGGAACCTTTAGAGGAACCTCTGGTCGAGGGTTACTATTAGATGGTAGTAGATTCTGAGTGATATAGCTGTGGGTGAGTTGAGAGAGATATATCCATGTATTTTGGCGGGCATGTCCGCACTTTCTTTTGTTTTCCTTTTTGTATAAACTTGGGTTAGATGTATATACATAGAGGTTTGTTAGACTTCCGCTGTGCTTTGTAGCTTATGTTTCCGCTATTATTGTCCTCTATTGTGTATGCTCTGTGGGTTTGCAGGTTATTTTGGTCAAGCAAGTCATGTAAGTCATGATTAGTCGTCCAAAGTTCACTCTAACTCCTAGGGTGAGTTTTGGATCGTGACACAAGAAGTGGGTGCTCACTTTGGGGTTCTATCCCATGGGCTTGGGTGCACCCATAAGGTCCCTCTTATATGGGTTTTTTTATGAATATGGGTCCAACCCATATTCCCTTATTTGTGGTTAATTAAATAATAATTATTATTATCCTTTAATTTAGATTAACATTTAATCTATTATTTTGAACTTGTATTTCTTTTATGAGCATCTCCACAAATTGCTCTGGGACATTCTAACCCTGGCTTATCCAATGTTATCCCATTGACCCTTTAATAGGAATGACACCGGAATTGCAAGTGACATAAGATATCCATGTTGCAATTGAATCCTAGTGTAAGAACATAAACCAATAAAGGATCCCGCCACATGAACTTTTGAATTCAATTGATCCTTTCAATATCATTATCCCTAATAGGCCTTCGAGATTAATATACTATCTAACTCATAGCCTATTGTAGATCATCCAGCTTTCCAAGATATTTGATTAAGCCATCAGAAACTATTTCTCATGCTAAAAAATTTTGAGAAAAACTTTTATTAAGTATAATATATTTTTTAAAAACTATATTTCAAACTTATTTGATTTCAAAATCACCTACGTAGGCTTTAAGCTTAATTTACTATCTGACTCGGAACTTAGTTAATATCTCAATTTAATGAGCATGGACTTCTTGTTTGAAATTCATCATTACTCGAACAACTTTCTGATTATCCAACTGTCACCGTATCGTAGTCCCTCAGATAGAGAGTACTTAGGTGCAATCAAAACAGTCAGATCACTGCTCAGTTTTAAATATACTCATCAGATCTAAGGATCATCAAAACAGTTCAATGTAAACGAGAGACCATCTATCTGATAGTATGTTTATGCAAGAGGTCTCTCATTGATTGTAATCAGCCAATGTACATTTAACCACCCATATGCCGATGTGAAGTCTTCACTACAATAGTTTGAGATAGAACTACATCTCAACCTTTGAGAACATCTTAGCATTGTGGCAGCCATATAAGTGAAGTGCCTAGCTTCACCCATAGCTATGACTCTATAAGGTATAAGGAACTGGAAAGCTATATCTGCCTGTGATAGTCCAATACCTATCACATACCTTTCCTACAATATATCCTATGGACCTTGTTCAATATCTCATATCATATAGATCATCTCATGATCTTGGTCAATTACCCATAATGAATTCACAATAGATAAAGAAGATGTCTTTATTAATCTAATCAATAAGAATCATACAATCTAAATGACTTTTCAGGGCATAAAGTTCACTATGACATAGATTTCAATCTCATACTATCTAAGTGTGTTACAAATACTTTATTTGATAAAGCTTTAGTCATTGGGTCAGCAACTTTAAGTTGAGACCCAATCTTTGTAACAATAATGTCTTGCCTTCCTATTATCTGATGAGTGAGATGATACTTCCGCTCCACATATTTCATCTTCTTGTGGCTCCTAGGTTCTTTGCTATGCACTACTTCACCATTACTATCACAAAAGAGAGTGATAGGTTTAAGTGCTGAAGGAACATTTCCTAGCTCTTGCAAAAACCTTCTGAACCAGACTGCTTCTTTTGCTACTTCAGAAGCAACAATATATTCTGCTTCTATGGTGGAGTCTGCACTACTCTTCTGCTTTATGTTGCGCCAGCTCATAGTAACACCACCCAATGTGGACACATACCCTAATGTGGAAGCTCTATTGTCCGGATCAGATCAGAAATTGGAATCAGTATAACTCACTCCAACGAGATCTTCAGATTGAAAAGTAATCACATAATCCCTAGTCCTTTTCAGGTACTTCATGATGTGCTTCACAATAGTCCAATGATTGACTCCTAGATTACTTTGGAACCGACTCACAACTCCCACTGCATGACAGATATCTGGTCTAGTACATAGCATGACATACATGAGGCTCCCAACTACTGAAGTATATGGGCACCTCTTCATCTGCTCTATCTCATCCACTGATAAAGGAGCCATCTTTTTAGAGAAAGTAACACCATGTCCAAAAGGAATGAGAGTTGCCTTACAATCACTCATATTATACCTTGACAAAATCTTGTCTATGTAGGAAGTTTGGCTCAATCCCAACATCCGGCATTTTCTATCTCTCAGAATCTTTATTCCGAGAATATAGGATGCCTCTCCCAAATCTTTCATTGAGAAATGTTGAGAAAATCAGATTTTGACTAATGACAACATCCCTACATTATTCCCAATGAGTAGGATGTCATCTACATAGAGAATAATGTATACTACTGCTCTCCCACTGTCCTTCTTGAAATACAAGATTCCTCTAAATTCTTTTGGAATCCAAATTCTCTGATCAAAAGATCAAATCTTTCGTTCTAGCTTCTAGAAGCTTGTTTCAAACCATATATTACTTGTTAAGCTAGCATACAATGTTCTCCTAGTTAGGAGCAATGAAGCCCTCAGGTTGCTTATATAGATGCCTTCTTCTAATATTCCATTTAGGAAAGCAGTTTTGACATCCATTTGCCATATCTCATAGTTATGGTGTGTAGCAATACCTAGCAATATCCTGATAGATTTGAGCATAGCTACAGGTGAAAAGGTATCCTCATAATCAACTCCTTGAATTTTGAGTGTAACCTTTTGCAACAAGTCTTGCTTTATAGGTCTCCATGTTTCCATCGGCACCCTTCTTGCTTTTGTAAATCAATTTGCATCCAATGGGCCTTATATCATCTGGTGGATCTACTAAAGTCCAAATGTCGTTGTCATACATGGAATCTATTTCAGCATTCATGGCTTTATTCTATTGAGATGCATCTACATCTAATGTAGCTTTTTGATAAATATTAGGATCCGTATCCTCATCATCAGGGGTAACTAGATAAACCTCATGCTTGTAATATTGAAGTTTATCTGGTGGTCTTGAAACTCTTTTAGACCTTCTCTGTGGAATAGAATTAGAAGAATCTGTAGTGGAATGATTAGGTTCATTTGGGATGATGGCTGTGTTGTCTTTCATCTCATGAAAACCAACCTTTTTAAGAAGATCCATTTCTTCCTCAAAGAAGTTGGCATGATTCCTAACAACAATTGTTTGGTCTGCCTTGGAGTAGAAATAGAAACTCTTAGTTTCTTTTGGATACCCTACAAAATTCCATTTTTATGTTCTAGATTCCAAATTGGTACGTTCGAGCTTGCGAACATGCGTAGGACAACCCTATACCCTTAGGTGTTGTAAACTAGGTTTTCACCCAATCCACAATTCATAGGGTGTAACCAGTAGTGATTTAGAAGGAACCCGGTTCAGAATGTAAATGGCCATTTGCAAAGCATACCCCCAAAAATAAGAAGGTACATCGGCATGACTCATCATAGATCAAATCATATCTAATAAGGTCCGGTTTCTTCTTTTAGAAACACCATCTTGATGAGGTGAGGCAAGACTTGACCATTGTGAGATAATCCTATTATCCTTTAAATAATTCATAAAATCATTGGTGAGGTATTCACCACCTCAATATGATCGAAGTGTCTTAATGGATTTTTTTGTTTGATTCTCAACTTCTAATCTGAATTCTTTGAACTTTTCAAAAGTATCAGATTTATGTTGTATCAAATAGACATATCCATATCTAGAATAGTCATCGGTAAATGTAACAAAATACCAGTATTGCCCTCGTGCAACAATATTAATTGGACCACATACATCACTATGTATGAGTCTCAACTTTCTTCAGCTCTTCCTACCTTTTTAGGGTAAGGCTTCTTGGTCATTTTCCCTTCTAGACATAACTCGCAAGTAGAGAGTGGTTCTACCTTGAGAAATTCAAGGGGACCATCTTTTACCAACCTCTTGATCCTATCAAAAATAATATGACCAAGTCTTTTATGCCAAAGATAAGTTGACTCTGTACAATGTCTCTTCATTCCAGACATTCTAGATAGTGAGGCATTGCCACTTTGCAGACTTTCATTATTTACTAAAGGAAATATTAAATAGAGACTGTTGATAAGATTACCAGTAATTAAGACCATTCCATCTTTCTTAATTTCAACAATTGAATTAAAAATGATAGAGAAATCACAAAGTAAAAGTCTTGAAACATAAATCAAATTCCTGTGTACACTAGGCTGTCTCGCCCCAAAACCCCACCTAGGAGACTGTGAGATCTTGGCACATGACTTACTTAACAAATCATCCTGTGAAAGCATTAAAGCATACTAAAATACGAACCTAATTTTTTTTTTCAGTTAAAACATCAATTAAATTCGTAATCATTGCTGCAAATGAAATATAATAATCCTGATCATCCATCATGATCATCATCAAACTAAACTAAACGCAAATATCCATAAGTTCAATTAAAGTCTCCCTGAAATTTAACCACAATAAAATAAATTCAACAGTAGGGCCAATGATCAAGATCTCGTTCTTCCTTGCGATAATCACCTTCCGGTTCCTTGAAATATTCCTCTTCTTCCCATGGTCCGAGAGCACAAATATCAAAATCTGAACCTGAACCTGAACCTGCCGACAAAAAAAGTCATCGACTGAGTAACAAGTTATTCCGCATATATAACAGACCATAGTGGACAATATAATGAATATTAAATTACATGCAGTTCACAAATTCATACATTAGATCACGTACATAATCAGAGTTCGGAAAACAACCAAAATCATTGCGTCAATTTCTTTCTTTTCTTATTTTCTTTTCTTAATTTCTTACTTTTCTTACTTTTCTTACTTTATACTTTTTCGTTTCAGGAACAATCCATTCACATGCATTTGTAATAACTTAAAATACCGCTTTACCGTATAAGGAAAGGGGTTACTATACTTTACTTTGCCGAGATACCACCCTTCGTGCGTTACCCGGTACGGACGGCTTAGTACATTTTTCGGTACGACGGCTTACTTACTTTGGCTTACTTCTCACCATTTGATGGTATCCAGTGGTGCACAACATATACATACATTATCGCTTTTGTGTGTTCTTCTTTCTTACCTACTTACTTTATCTTAGGTCTTACTTATACTTTTCTTAGTGTCTTAGATTCTTTCTTAATCATTATGCATCCTTTTCATTCGTGAGTGCTCAATGATACACATTTTGTTTAAATTACACCTATGAGTAACCGTCAAGGGCCATAGGACATCTCACCATAGAGCCCCATCCCACTATGTTAACTAGGCCTAGGCAAGCTTGACTTTCCTCAAAGGCTCCTTTACCCAAATATATATCACGTATAAGGAACATAAAATAAACACACAAACTATCATATTTCCAATGATTCGACAATATAAAAACACAGTTGATATTAACAAACACATAAGTCACGATTTAATTTAATATCAAATCCCCTTTTTGTTTAGTCACAATCAATATCCTAATTATAACACCTTTCATCAATGGTAATTCTCATGAATTATAAACATAAAATCAAACTCACATATAATTAAATCCTACAATAATTCATTCATTCAATTTCTATTCATTCATCCAATTCTCCTCATAAATCCACACACTCCAATGAAATTTCTCAACCTCCTTGTTGAATCATAAATAATTTTTAATATGGTTCTTTACATCCTAATTTAACTATTCAAAAATCATGAAACATGAATTCATAAATATGGTTCTTCACATCCTATTTTAACAATTCAATAAATAATGAAACGGAGATCACAATTATGGTTCTTCACAACCTATTTCAACAAATCCATAAATAATAAGATAGAAATCAAATCATGGTTCTTCACATCCTATTTGAATTTCATGTTCTTACTTATGTCTACTTCTTTCAATCCATCTTTTAGGTTAATACTCAAAATATTAAAGACTAGGTTTGTTATTTACCTCCCTTGATCACTTCCCTACGATCTATCGCTTGCAAATAGGTTCAATATCGATCTCTAAGCCTCTTTTCTCATTTTTCTACTCAAATCTTTGAACTCCTTCAGTTTCCCCCTTTTGATCTCTTAGAAAAACTCTCCCTTTTCTCTCTTTTAGGTTTAGAAGCATATAGGAACCCTAATTCTCGAGTTGTAGGGCTATGTATAGAGTTTGGAGACCCTAGGGAGTTAAAAGGGTCGAACAATCGCATCAACACTGAAGAATCCAGCGTCGGGCGATTGATCTGCGCCGGAGGACGATCGATTGCCACCGACGATCGATCGCCGCCAGTGGGCAATCGATCGGCCAGTGTGCCGATCTCCAGATTTTTTTTTTGAAAAGTCTTTTGCTACTTTTTGCTCTTCTTTTATTTCATGAAATTTATTCCTCCAAACTAACTAAATTGAATGAAATAAATGGGTTTCTTATTTGAATTTTTTATTATATTAGTTTCTCTTAGGATTTATGTATAATTTATGCGTATTTATCTAGAAAATTAAATCATATATCGGGGAGACAAGGAATTTAATATGGGTCATTACATTGGCACATAAAAACAGTCATCTAAAACTAAAGTCTTTCCTTGAGGTAAAGAAAGAGTAAATACGCCTGACTTGACTGCAATATTTGCACCCGAGCCAACTCTAAGCTTTTGCTCCTGTCTGGTTAGTTTTCTGGTTTCCCTGAATTCCTGCAAATAATTGTAAACATGTACAGTGGATCCAGAATCCACTCACCATGAATTATGGGGACCATCCAGAAAATTAGACTCAACAGTAATTAGTACTTCAAAGCATCTCATACCTTGAGTACCGGTGCCACCCTTCTTAAGAGTTGCAAGGTAAGTCCTACAGTTCCTCTTCCAGTGGCCTATCTTGCCACAGTGGAAACATTTTCCCTTGCCTTTGCTATCCTTGCTAGCATCTCCTAAAGAACCTTTGGCAACCTTTGCCTTACCCCTGTAGTCATTAAACTTCAATTTACCATTGTTCCTTTTTCTATTCTTTTTGTTTCGCTTGAAGGTATCAAATTTATCTACAATTAAAGTTTCACCCTTTGTTGACTTTTTGATCAAATCTTTTGCAACCACCAGTGAGTTCATAAGCTCACTTAGTAACATTTCACTCTTATTCATGTTATAATTTAACACAAATGCATTGTACTACGAAGGGAGTGACTGTAGAACTGTATCAACTTGAGTGATGGCATCCATTTCTCCACCAAGAATTTCTAGTTCATTCAATAGGCCCATCATCTTTATGATGTGCTCCTTGACTAGAGTTCCCTCAGCCATCTTGGTGTTAACAAGGGTTTTCAACTTTATTTGTTGAGTTGACCGATTTTGCTCACCAAACATCTCATGCAGGATTTGCAAAATATCATAAGCTTTATCCATGTGTTCATGCTGGCTTTGCAAGATGTTAGACATTGAAGCCAGAATATAACACTTGGTCATCTAATTGGACCTCTCCCAATGCTCCAACTCAGCCTTTTGGGCCGGTGATGCATTTTCAGGAATCTCGGGTTTAGGTGTCTTAAGACACAAGCCAAGGTTGTCTGCAGCAAATACAATTCTATTTTTTTTTTCCAATCAACATAGTTAGTTCCAACTAACTTTTCATCCCTTAAAATTTCAGTTAGAGGGTGAAGGTCCGTCATGATCTAATCAAATGATAAAATAAAGATAGTATGAGAGATCTATTGAATTCATTTAATAAATAGCAGATACAATTAATTAGCATCAAATACCTAGTCACTAGCTTAATGTAATCCCGCCTTTGGGCACAATATTACATCGCCTTGAATAGGCAGATAGAATCTATCTTTTCCACTTTCATAGATCTTATCATGTGAATCTTGGAGCATTCATGTGCCCACCCACCATTAACCTAATAAACATCCAGCAAAAGCTCACGCTTGGTTGTTATTGCTCCCACTATTTGCTCATAAAGTTTTCACCATGTTTTCACATAGGTGAGAGGGATTGGGCCTGGCTTTGGCCTGTCAGCTTACTCACACTCCCCAATATAAGAGCACATAGTGTATAGTAGAAGATCAAAACACTTAGGGACTTATCCCCAGTCTTATATACACATGATATATATAGGGCAATTATTTAAAATGAATAAACAGTAGTTAATATCATCACATGATAAAATAAACAAGAATAATCATTATATAAGATTAGTTCCTATGGGTCAATAACAAGTAAAATGTATGGATGCAAGAGAATGAGGTAAGAATAAAGGCAGCTCGCAAATTGATTCGCGATCCCTTCCTTTATCATCCAATTGAGATCCTTATCTCAGCATCCTCCTCGCAAAATCTCCAGCCAATGCATGATACAAAAATCAAATGGCATTAGGGAAACCAAATTTCCATTCACCCTTTATAAGGGAAACCGAATGAATCTGCCCTTAACAAATTTGTCAAAATCCTACTACATATTTTCCTCTAATATGAATACATGATAAACAACTAATCACAGAGCATAAAATTAACCCATAACTGAATGTCATACAATTCAATGCAACATGGTGATGGAGTACTTTTTTCGATCTTTTTTAAAAGATAAAATAAAATGATAACAATTATCACTGAGCTCAAAAAATCTATATCTCATATAGATCAAACCGGAAAACAATAAAACCATTATATTTTCCTACAAACAATTTTAATAAAAATTATTTTTAAAATTCAGATTGGATTTTCGTAAATCTCTATGATTTTTTATTCTTTTTTTGAATGCAAGATCAATTTCATGAATGCAAGATCCTTTCATAAATATTGGTTCTGATATTATTGAAGATTGGTTATGATATTATTGAAGATTGGAAAAAAAATCAACAGAAGGGAAAATCCTAAACATGATCTCATCACAATATACAGTTTTAAAACTTTTCAAATAAAATCTATTTATTTAGAAAAAGTATTCATCAATGATCAAATCATTTAAAAGGTTTTAATAATAAAATTATTGGTTAAAAAAATTAATTAAAACACATATAAAGCTAGTTTTTAAAATTATTTCATTATTATTATTATCAAATCTCATTCGATAAATAATATATAAATAATTATTTATTTATTCATCTCATGAACAAATAACAGAAAAACTACAAGCTTAATTAAATAAATAGAATTCATCTCATGAATTATTTTACATATTTAATTATCCTTTAAAAAACAAAAAATTTACTCCGTAACCATGAGCTCTGATACCACTTGAAGGGAATCAAGATAAAAAATTATGCGGAAATCTGGATCCCGAAGATCTTTACACCATAGAAAAAAATTTAATATTAACTACATGATAAAAGAATATTACCTCGGTGAATGATAATCACCGGTGAAGCACAAAATCGATAAATCGTTCGAACTCTTTGTAGAGATTTCTTGAAGAAATACTCAAAGCTCGATTCTTGCTCTTCACTAGGGATACATTGAATCTAGACAATCTATATTCTCCAAGAGTGGGCGTGAGCTAGAGGGGGCCGTGGGGGGGGGGGGGGGGGGGGGGCGGGGGCGTGAGCTACATGAGGGGATTAGGGATAATCCTTATCCTTATCCTTATCTATTTTGTTTTTTGACTTCCAAGTTAGGTATCTAATCTCATTATATAATTATCTACTAACCAAAGTATAAACTTAGAAACAAGAAGTGGGCGCCTGCTCCGGGCTTCTATCCCATGGGCTTGGGCCCACCAATAAGGTTCATCTTGAATGGGTTTTTTTATGAATATAGGTCCAACCCATATTCCCTTATTTTTGGTTAATTAAATAATTATTATTATTATCCTTCAATTTAGATTAACATTTAATCTAAAATTATAATCTATTTAATGTCGATTAACATTTAATCTATTATTTTAAGATTGTATTTCTTTCTGAGCATCTCTACATATTACTCTAGCACATTCTAATCTTGGCTTACCTGATGTTATCCCATTGACCCTTTAATAGGAATGACACCGGAATTGGAAGTGATGTGAGATATCCATGTTGCAATTGAATCCCAGTGTAAGAACATACACCGATAAAGGATCCCGCCACATGAACTTTTGAATTCGATTGATCCTTCCAATATCATTATCCCTAGTTGGCCTTCGAGATTAAAACACTATCTAACTCATAGCCTATTTTAGATCATCCGAGTTTCCAAGACATTTGATTAAGTCATGAGAAACAATTTCTCATGTTAAAACATTTTGATAAAAGCTTTTATTAAGTGTAATATATTTTATTAAAAAATATATTTCAAACTTATTTCATTTCAAAATCACTTGTGCAAACTTTAAGCTTAATGTCTCACTCGGAACTTGGATTATCTCTCAATTTAATGAGCATGAATTTCTTGTTTGAAATTCATCATGACTCGAACAGCTTTCTAATTATCCAATTGTCACCGTATCGTAGTCCCTCAGATAGAAAGTACTTAGGTACAATCAAAACAGTCAAATCAGTGCTCAGTTATAAATGAACTGATCAGATCTAAGGATCATCAAAACTGTTTAATGTGAATGAGAGACTATTATAATAGTTTGATATAAAACTACATCTCAACCATTGAGAACATCTTAGCATTGTGGCAGCCATATAAGTGAAGTGCCTATCTTCACCCATAGCTGTGACTCTATAAGGTATAAGGATCTAGAAAGCTATATCTGCCTGTGATAGTCCAATACTTATCACATAGCTTTCCTTCAATATATCGTATAGACCTTGTTCAATATCTCATCTCGTATAGATCATCTCATGGTCTTGGTCAATTACCCATAATGAATTCACAACAGATAAAGAAGATGTCTTTATTAATCTAATCAATAAGAGTCTTACAATCTAAATGACTTTTCTGGGCATAATGTCCAACAAAAGGCACTTAGCAACAAATAATAAAAATGATTAATTCTTATGATACTAAGACCCACTTTACTAAGAAATAAATAAAATTTCCTATGATTAGGAATTTTAGATAATTGCCGTGGAATGTTGATGTCCTCTTATTGCAACCAAGATTGGTAACCTGCCCGCAAACATAGTGCTTTCTCAAAAAATATGATAAATGGGACCGGAAAGCTTTTGTTTAGAAAAGATGCTGAATCTAATTCTCCCAAAACGAAGTTACATTTTCGAGATACACCTAATAAACTGTAATCCATGCTCATGCAACGCGTCAAAACATCAAGCTATGCTTTGGTTTCTACTCCAATAGTTAATGGGTGAGATGTCATGGGGAAAACAAGTGAAAAAAATTCTCTGAGTCGCCCCATCTACATTGAGAGACGGAGAGAGAGAGAGAAAGTATAGAGACAAAAGCGGAACGAAGAAAGAAAAAGCAATTCACAAACAGTAAACAAGAAACAAGGAAATGTAGAAAGAAAGACATGGTGAAAACAAGAGCTCTTGGAGACCTTAACCATGTAGTACCTAGGGGGACAAATAAAGAGCTCGTCCACACCCCATAAGTCCAAAAAATTCGAACACCATGTTATGAGCAATGGTGCACTTTTGAGCAGATTTTATCTTCCAAGAGTGTCATCCTTTCAAAGATACGCATGTTCCTTTTATTCAAAATAGACTATGAAATATCCCCAATAAGAAAAGTCCCCATCAAAGCTAGCAAGGGGGACCAATAATATCAAAATCCAGCAGCTAAGAAGCTCTGAAGGAGCATGGAAAGAACAAAAGGACTACAAGCTAGGAAAGGAAGGAATCCAAAATGTCCCCCGCAAAGGGGCAGTACAAGAATAAGTGATCCACTATTTTCTCATTTGATTGACACATAAAACAGTGATTCAATTACATCCAACATCTATGTTTTAGATGATAACAGATCAAGATCTTATCTAGAGATATCGACCAAAGCCCTATGGAATGATGGGCAAAAGGTTGAAAAGCACTAGAACGCAAAGCCTTAAAGAAAAATCTCACTGAAAATAGACATTTGGTGTCTTTAGCCAATACTCAAAGACGAGGGTGAGGGGAGATATAAGATAAGCACATGAGGAGTTTAAGCAAAACCATCGAATTCCCAACCATTCATGTTTCTTCGTAACCTACATAATTTTATGAATCCCCAACCTCTCAACTAACGAAGTTACTGCATTTTGTTATTGAAGAGTAACAAGAAAAGATTTCAAAACCATGAGTAAGGAAGGTCTCTCCACACTTAAGTTTTTACCAGAAGAGCACCCCCACCCCATTCCCAACTCTAAACCGAATAAGATTCCTATTAAATCTTCATTCACCGTCAATATTGACTTCCACGGTAAGCTTAGGGGTAGTTCGGTAGACTAGGGTGGAGTTTGGCCCGGGTTAGGGTTCCTAACCATAGTTAAAGGGATGTGGGTTTTAGCCCGGTAGGCTAAGGGGAGGCCCGATAGGCCGAGATAAGTCTGGTAGACTTGGGTTTTTGGCCCGATAGGCTAGAAACCGAAAGATAACTGTGGTTAGGGTTGCTAACTGGGGTTAAGGGTAGTCTAACCATGATTAAGATTGTGAATCAGGTTTAGGGATGGGCCAAAGTTAGTTTTATGGTCCAAATTGATTATTAGGATTTTTTGATTATTTTTCCAAATTTTGTGAGGTTCAGGAGTGCTTAACCGTGGTTAAATGTTAATCGGAGGTGCATTTAACCATAGTTAAGGATATGGTTAAGTCTAATGTGGGCCTAGGGGGCTAGGCAGGGCCAAAATTGGCCTCCTACTAGGCATGGGCCCCTGTAAAAGCCCAGGATTAAAAATAAAGTTACGTCGGTAATTGGATTACCAGTATTAAAACTGAAGTTTCAACCATGATTTTGCACACTGTTAACTCAGGTTTGGGGTTAACCCAGGCTAAACTGAAGGAATGGGAACCAAGAGGGAAGCTCAGGGAAAAGGTCCAACCTGGTGTGCGCCCCAGGGGATGCCTAGAGTGGGCCCCACAAAGATCCAAAGTTGTTATACCTGTAGGTGTATATTGGTTGTAGATGGTCTACTAGCAATACTAAAAATTGGCCAAAAACTAAATGTCGGTAGAAGCTCTACCGCCAATATGCAAAGTGTTGATTTTTCATGGATTTAACCATGGTTAAGACCATAGGGCCACCCTAAAAGGGCCAGGGCGAGTCAAGGAAGACCTCAAGGGTTCAAACTAGGCCTTGGACTTAGACCAGGGCCCACCTAAGTAGGCTAAACAGGTTGCAAAACAAAAAATCCAGGAATGGAGGTACTGAGTTTATTACCATTCCTGGTTTTGCTCAAAACCAAATTGGTTCCCTTGGGGGCTATGCACAGGGATGTCTAGGGGTTCCCTCATGATCTGAGGGACCCTTAGAGGGTCTGTGGTGGCCTGCAAAGCTCAGTGAAGTGGTCTATTCCCGTAGGGGTTCACCACACCTATGCTCTGTTTTTCTACTGAAGAGGGTGAGTTGTGCATGGTGGTGGTGCACCCTGGTAGTGCTGCACGAATAGGGGAGGCTTGTATCAGGCCAAGAGGGGTCCTAGGGTCACGACTAGGGGGTGAGGAGGGGAGAACCTGGGCTTTTTGCAACAGGGCTTCACCTAGGAGTTTTTAGGATCGTTTAACAGTGGAGGGTGATGGGTTTTTGTAGGAGAGGAGCTTGGGACCTAAGAGGAATTAAGGGGAAGGCCTGAGAGGGGATTAACTTGGTGGAGGTTGAGTAGGAAGGAGTTGAAGGGAAGGTTGAGGGGATGGTGTAGTGTGCAGGGCGTTTGCAGTGTTGCAAACTCGAAACAGACAATGGCGGTAGATGGACTACCGCATTATCAAACTAGGCAAAAACAATAATGTCGGTAAACCATCTACCGACATTATGAGATTTGAATGAAATGGGCTGCTGAGGCACGCACAGCAATGGGGGTTTAGGCTTTAGGGTTTTTGGGCCTTGTGGGCCCAGGCTGAGGTTCAGGCCCTAGGGGCCATGGGTTTTAGGGTTTAGGCCTTAATGGCTCTAGGGTTTTCTAGGGTTTAACTAGGGTTGAGTTCCTAGGGTTTTAGCTAGGGTTTACCTAGGGTTAAGGTTTGGTCTAGGGTTTTCTAGGGTTCGACTCAGGGTGAGGCCTAAGACTAACTAGAGGCTTGCCTAGGGTTTAGGGGACTTAGCAGGGGTAACCATGATTAGATAGGGGTGTAAAAATTGGGTGCTTATAGCTATGCTTTAGCATTCCATGAGATTTAGTTAGTTGTGTATCCTCAGTCAGACTAACTAATCACGTTCTTCATTGGATTTGTAATTTTTAATTACTACTGCTTGGAACGCTTTTGATGTATGTTTGTGTGACACATGATATATATTTTTTTTGTTTCCTTTTTGTTTGGCATGGGCCTTTCTAGCATAGGTGCCCTATTTTTGGTGGTGTCCTTTATCTTAGGGGGAGAAGATCAAGTTGAGGTGTTGAGGGGGAGTTTGTGCTTTATATTTCTATTTTGTTCCCCACTCTTTAGTCCCCGCATTGCCTACATTTGCTTGGGTTTATTGTGGTTGCCTTGATATTACACATGTGCTAAATTGGTATATTTTTTGGGATATTGGCTTCCTACCTACCTTTGTCAATTGTGCCAAAAAGGGGGAGAATATTAGGGTAGTATTTCCCTAGTTCAGTACATTCCTTGCATACCTGTGCTTATTTATTTGTATATTTCATACATGCTTCACTGGGTATATTGCTTAAGAGCATGTGCAGGTGCAGGGTTGTAGCAGACAGATTGTACATGACAAAAGCACCAGCTTCTTCATTTAAGATGATTTGTCAATTGGTGTCCATGTAATAATGTTGGAGTCATGTAATGTCCTAATTCACCGTTTTGATGTGTTTGGGTGAGTTTGTGTCAAGTCATGTACTTCAGTTTGGTTTTGCATGAATTAGTCAAAGGGGGAGATTGTAAAGTCCATGTTTTATGTGTTGGCTTATTCCGGTGTCAAAACAAGTGAGTCTAGGTGATTAGGTGTGTATCTTGTGTCATTGTCTTCAAGCATGCACAACAAGTAAAGTTGAAGACCGTTGAAGACTCGATTGAACATTTCCTTCGTTTCACTTATAGGATGGTAAGTGACCTAGATACCATGTTACCTTAGGTGGGAACTGACTTAGAATAAACCTAATATGATACCTTAGGTGGAAAAAGTCTTAGACTAATCATATGGACCCTAGGTGATGAGATAAGTAGTGCAAAACAAGTTTAAAATTCTGAAAATTTGTAAAAAGCAAGGTTTCTTGTAGGTGCCATATCCCCCAAACCATAGATCGGATTTTGTTCTATAATATATCAAATCGATCGAGTCAAAAATATCTACAACTTTCATGAAGGATGTGAGAGGTAAAAAAGTGTTTTTGAAAACAGGTTTGCACCTCAAGATCGACCCTGAGCACTTTGGGTCGACCCTGAGTCCTTAAAGTTCTTAAAAAACTAAGAATATTTGTAAGAGGCATATCTCTCAAACCGTAGCTCAGATTTTGCTCTATAATATATAAAATCAACTATGTCGAAAAGATCTACAACTTTCATGAAGGAAGTAAGAGCTGATTTTGTGATTTAATATCTCGGTCAACCAAAACCAATCAGGGTCGACCCTGATATGGACTGATTTTGTATGCTGAAATTTTCCAGCAAGTGAGAAAAACCAAAGTCGACCCTAGAAGACACTTGGGTCAACCCAAGTGCACCTTTGGGTCGACGCAGCACTCCCAGGGTCAACCTTGACGTAGGTTTTTATGCTATAATGGTTTTAGAAACTTCTAAACTTGATTTTTGGTTTCTCTATATAACTAGAACCTTTCTAGTCCGAATGGAAGTAACTTTGGGGAGTATTTTGAGAGTACTTTGGGGTATCTCTAGAGTTCATAGAAGCTCTAATTTTATTGTCTCTCCTCCCCTTTGTTAGTCCTTCTCCCATCCTAGTTTTTGCAAGCCAATGCATCATTCTTGCTTGCTTGGACCTTTCCATTGATGGAGTCCTTCTAAGAATTGATTCTTATCAAACCATCAACCCGTTCTGGATAGAACAACTTGGATGGAGTGTTCCAGAGCCTTTGTGAAGGAGATCGATCCAAGAAGGATATTGGTAGTGTGATTTGGTCGGTGGAATCTGAAGCCGTCATTGACGGAGATCGATTGGAAGATCATGGACTATTTTCAAGACACAAAGAGAAGTATGAGTGGCTGTGGCTGGTCACGGGACTTGAGAATACATGACGACTTTTTGAGGTGTGGAGGACTAAGAACTGAAGGATTGTAGTGTCGAGTCCAAAGGAATCAAGTTCGAGTCTTGTAAGTTCTTGTTAACTTTGTCTTAGTGGATTCTCATGCCTGGACTAGGTCCCGTAGTTTTTCCCGGAGGAGAGATCTCGAGTTCCAAGTCGGAGATTTTGTATTTGTAAAGATCTCATCTACGAAGGGAGTGATGAGATTCGGCAAGCGAGGCAAGCTCAGTCCGAGATATGTGGGTCCTTTTGAGATCATCACCCGAGTCGGGGAAGTTGCTTATCGGGTCGTCTTGCCACCTCACATGGAAGGGGTGCATAATGTCTTTCACATCTCTATGTTGAGGAAGTACATTGCTGATCCTTCACATGTCATTCCTTTGGAACCGTTGGAAATTCGGGAAGATTTGACTCTAGTAGAGCAACCAGCTCGAATTTTGGACCGGAAAGAGCAAGTTTTGCGTTCAAAGGTCATTCCTCTTGTGCTCTTGCAATGGGAGCATCACTCTAGAGAAGAGGCTACTTGGGAGAGAGAAGCCGAAGTCTGCGAAAAGTACCCACATTTATTCACCTAAGGTACGTAATTTCGAGGACGAAATTCTTTTAAGGGGGGGAGGATGTAGAGACCCGAATCTTTTTCATGTTTTTAGTGCATTGCATTAAGGGTATTTTAGTCTTTATAAGGTGTTAAAGTGTGTGTATTTATATCTAAGTATGGTGATGTAAACTAGGCTTAATCAACTTGTAACGGATGGATGCAATAACACACCCTAAACTTTAGGAAGCTCTAGTTTTAGCACCGTTTACTGGAATTGTGTGATTCTTGAACCATTAGAAAGGTGTTGGAACCCTCTTCGAGGTTCATGTTTAGTGTTTTTCCTCATTTTGAGTTTAAGTTAAGTCAATAGTGAGTTTTGTCTAATGGAATTACAGATCAGTCAACTTTGGGGATATTTTAGTTTATAAATTAAGTGGAAATTGGAAATTCTAAATTACCAGAAATGTTCGTTTTCGAAAGACGAATCCAACGCAAGTTGAATCGTCAAAATCCGATGAACGAGTAAAAAGTTATGGCCAAAACAGTAAAGGGAGTCAAAACCTGCAGGAACCGATCGCTCGGTCAGAACCAGCGATCGATCGGTCCAAAACCGATCGATCGGTATCTATCGACTGGTCCAAAATTTTGTATGGGGAAATTTTCCAGAGATTGTGTTTTTGACCGATCGCCCGGTCATAAACACCGATCGATCGGTAGGCAACCGATCGCTCGGTCATAACCACCCATCGCTCGGTCCTTCGTGTTTTTGCAGAAATTTAGTAAGGGCTTTTTGGTCTTTTGTTCTCAGACCTTGGGGCTATAAATAGGGGTCCTACTCGAAATATTAAAATACTCCACCTAGTTCTAAACTAATTTGGCAAAAAAGGGGAGAAACCCTAAGGTTTTGAGAGAGAGTTTTGCTTGGTGAAGAAGGAGGTTGCTAGAAGATTGAGAGGAAAGTTGGGAGATTGTCCTCAAAGCTTCTCCAAATCGTCTCGGGAGCGTTTTGAATCCAAGGGAAGGATTCCTAAGGTCGATATACTATCCTAATCAACTTTATTTTAAGGTTTTGTGAATGTTAAGATGCTAGGAATGGTAGAAATAGATGTTTGATGCATTTTCCCTAATTTTCTAAGAAGCAAGCTAATTATGGATGGATATGTGGATTGGAAATGTGGATTAAATGTGGATAGAATGTATGGAGGATGAGAAATGTATAGAGGATGGGATTATCATGTGGATGTAAATGGTGAATGAATTGTATGGATGGATTGTGGTTAGATGAATGCTTGAAAATGTAGAAGGATTGTGGATTTATATTATGTGTACTCAAGGTGTTTGTGAAAATGCTTGAGAGGATAAATGATATTATACTCTTATGAAATGGTGGTAAATCGATTATGAATTGTGTTAAGAATTATTATAAGAAATATATATGTGATTGTTGGTAAGTATATTTAATTACTTGCATGGAAATTGGTAGTCGGGAAAGTAAGAACTTAGAGGAAAATCTCTCAAACCAGGAATTCTCTAACTATTTGGTATGGCACATATAGTGGAGTTTCCATGGTGGGAGATCGGAACCTAAGCAATTACCAACTCGAATATTAATTTCGACACTTAAGCACACAAGCACGTGTATGCGAAGATAAGAGTCTCACAAGTCACACATGTGGACTACAAGCATGAACATGGCATACGTATGACATTCTGAATAAGCATAAGCATGACATGGTCCGTATCCTCCAAGAACGGCATGTCAACCTGATTTCTAAGGCATGGTCCATATCCGCCAAGAACGGCATGTCTCATTACTGTGTGATCTGAATAAGTGCATAAGGCATGGTCCGTATCTGCCAAGAACGGCATGTCTCATCCTTGTATGATCTGAATAAGTGCATAAGCATAAGCATAAGCATCTCACAAGCACGTGGTCTCGTAAGCATAAGTACCTCATAAGTGTATGGTTTTCTAAGTCTAAGATTCTCACAAGTACACGAGTCAAGGTGATGATATGATGTATATGCGCACACGTTCTTCTGCACTCTGATTATGTTATTATGCTATTGGATATGTTTCTGACTAAGTGCAGGTATATCATTATTGTTGGTTGGATTTTATATACACTGAGTACCTTTGTACTCAGCCGGACTTTGTCTTGGCAGGTTTAGGGCAGGAGTACACGGTGGAGCCGTGGGTTGAGGAAACATACATTGAGGAAGGAGGTGAAGGTGAGCCTTCTGAGGAGGGAGCCGGAGATTTGGGCGGCTACACCTCTTAGTTTATATTTCCTTTCATTGAGAGAGTTTTGTATTTGACTTTTAGAGAATGTTGCTCAGTAGACTTCTTATTAGTTGTGTATCAGACTTGTTGGTTCGTTGTGAGTTGTATATATAGACCTTAGACTTGTGCAGGTTGGTTTGGGTTTATATATCGGAATTTTATTACTCTCATTTTTGAAGACTCGTGTAGTAGCCTTGTATGCATGGTTTTAAGCAGGTTTAAGTATTGTGGTGATTCCAAAGTCCTATTTTAGCCTTGTGGGATTTTGGGGTCGTTTCAGAGGTGGTATCAGAGCTCAAGGCATTAGGTTCCCTTGGCCTAAGTTATCCTCTTAGTAGGAGTTAAGTTTAGGTCACTCCGGGTCTGATACCAGAGGATATCAATCAAAGCACAAGGCATTAGAGCCCTTAGGACTAAGGTATTAAGTGTAAGGTATAGGAAGATGTCAACCTTAGGAAAGCAACATCAAGTTCAGGAATTTAAAATTATTGAGGATTGAGTTTTGATTAAGCGTAGACTTAGGAATTTTATGTGAGTGTGTTCTAAATGGATTGCTTTCTTCTTCTCAGGATTGTAAGCATGAGAAGGGGTGGAAGAAATAATAGGCATGGAGGAGGCAGTGGGACAGATGGGGATTCCCCAGATGGTGCTTCCCAAGCCAATGTGAGTCGGGCTATGGAAGCTATTGCTGTAGCCATGGAGAGGCAGGCTGAAATTATGGCTCAGCAAACTGCATTACTAGCGGCTGGTCAAGCTAGGCAAGAGAGACAGGTTGATGTTCACCCACCTCGTCATAACGGAGTGGAAGCTTTTAGGAGGATGAGTCCTCCACCCTTCTATGGTAGTACGGATCCCTCAGTTGCCGAGTTATGGATCATGCAACTAGAGAAGATTTTCACCGTGCTTGAGGCTACCGATGAGCAGAGGATGAAATGGGCCTCCTTCGTCATGGAAGGCGAGGCTGAACATTGGTGGAGGGCCGCATCTAGGCAGAGGAATGAGGTGCGAGCCGGACAAGAGTGGACTTGGGGAGAGTTCCTCGACATCTTCTATGAGAGATACTTCCCGGTGTTTGTGAGAGATCAGAAGGAGATTGAATTCTCTACCTTGGAGCAAGGGAGGATGTCAGTGGCCGAGTATGAGGCCAAGTTTGTAGAGCTTTCTAGGTTTGCTCCTCACTTGATTGCTACGGAGAGAATGAAGGTAAAGAGGTTTGAGCGAGGTTTGAAGGATTTTATTCAGGAGAAGTTTTCGATACTTCAACTCGAAACATGTAGGGAGGTGTATCAGCGTGCTTTGATAGCTGAGAAGAATTCAGAAGAATTGTTGAAGAAGAGGGAGAAGTTGCAAGCAGGTAGGTTTGGTCCTCAGGACAAGAGGCCAAGGGTGTCGGGTCCTATGCCGATTGCTAGGCCTACCCCTTATCAGAGGCCGACTCAGGTAGCCCCACGAGCAGCTCAGGTGGCTCCGCCTACTACTGGCTTTCAGCTGTTTGATATATGCCGCCAGTGCGGAAAGAGGCACAGAGTAGGAGAGTGTAGGGCAATTACGGGAGGCTGTTTTCATTGTGGAGATGTTTCACACCGGATCCGAGATTGCCCACTCCGCTTTCAGCGGGGCTTCAGCCGACTCAGTCACAGGGAGTCAGGCCCCCAGTTCGGCATCCTGGATAGCAGAGGCCACCACAGGGTCCTAGACCTCAGCAGCCTCACCAGCCAGCTCAGGGTCGAGTGTTTGCTACCTCTGAGCGGGATGCACAGGCGTCTGACGACGTTGTGCAGGGTACGTTTAATTATGCTTTAGTCAATTAAAATATTGTTCTGATGCTATGTGTGTGATATTAAATGTTATGTGGTATGATGTAAGATGCATGTATGTATTCATGATTTGACAAATTAGCTTTGTGTATTAATTCAGGCTCATTGTTGATAAATGATTTCCTCGCTCATGTTTTGATCGATACTGGTTCCACTCACTCCTTCGTCACACCTAGTTTTGCACGAGAGTTTCCGATGGAGCCAAGTCTGTTAGATCGTGAATTGTCTATCACTACTCCTGTTGGTACTTCAGTTATTACTGATAAGGTCTATCGAGCTTGTGATATTCGTGTAGGCCAGAGAGAGATGCCAGCTGATCTGATTGTCCTTGAGTTCCAAGACTTTGACGTCATTTTAGGCATGGATTGGCTTTCCAAATACCATGGGCATGTTGACTGTTTTGGGAAGGTAGTCAACTTTAGACCAATCAGTGAGCCCTCTTTTCGTTTCCAAGGGTTGAAGAAGAAGGACCTAGCTCGTTTTGCGGCATTGAGTCTTACTACCTCGGAAGCACCAGATTCCTCAAGTATTCCAGTTGTAGAGGAATTCATGGATGTCTTTCCTAAAGACTTACCGGGTTTGCCACCGGATAGAGAAGTAGAGTTTGCGATTGAGTTAGCTCCGGGTACGGCACCCATCTCTAAAGCTCCGTATAGGATGGCTCCAGCAGAGTTGAAAGAGCTTAAGGAGCAGATTGATGAATTGCTTGGTCTTGGATTTATTCGCCCAAGTGTATCACCTTGGGGAGCTCCTGTTTTGTTTGTGAAGAAGAAGGATGGTTCGATGAGGATGTGCATCGACTATCGGCAACTGAACAAGGTCACCATCAAGAACAAATATCCTTTGCCCAGGATCGACGACTTGTTTGATCAGTTGCAAGGAGCTAAGTATTTCTCCAAGATCGACTTAAGGTCAGGCTACCATCAGCTGAAGATAAAGGTGGAAGATGTGCCTAAGTCTGCTTTCAGGACCAGATATGGGCATTTTGAATTCTTAGTCATGCCGTTCGGTTTGACAAACGCCCCGGCAGCATTCATGGATCTCATGAACAGGATCTTCAAGCCGACTCTGGACCGCTTTGTGATCGTGTTTGTGGATGACATTTAGTGTACTCCAGGACACAGAAGGAGCATGAGATGCATCTCCGGATCACCCTGAAGACACTCCGTGAGCATAAGCTATATGCTAAGCTTAGCAAGTGCGAGTTTTGGCTAGAAAAAGTAGCATTTCTAGGCCATGTAGTGTCAAAAGAGGGGATTTCAGTTGACCCTGCTAAGATAGAAGCAGTGGAAGGATGGGGAAGGCCAAAGAGTGTTACGGAAGTTCGAAGTTTCTTGGGCCTAGCTGGATATTATCGAAGATTTGTAGAAGGATTTTCCAGTTTGGTAGCTCCGCTTACTCATCTAACTCGAATGAACGCTAGATTCGAGTGGAATGAGAAATGTGAGAAGAGTTTTCTCGAGTTGAAGAAGCGTCTCACCACCGCTCCGATCTTGACTGTTCCATCAAGTAGTGAAGATTTTGTGGTGTATAGTGATGCCTCACTCGTTGGGTTAGGTTGTGTTCTTATGCAACACGGGAAGGTGATTGCATATGCTTCTCGGCAGTTGAAAGACCACGAGAAGAACTATCCTACCCATGATTTGGAGTTAGCAGCCTTGGTTTTTGCTCTTAAGATCTGGAGACACTACTTGTACGGTGCGCAGTTTGAAGTTTTCACCGACCACAAAAGCCTAAAGTATTTATTCTCGCAGAAAGAGCTGAATTTGAGGCAGGGTCGTTGGGTGGAATTTCTCAAGGATTACGATTGCTCTATCCAATACCACCTGGGGAAAGCGAATGTAGTGGCAGATGCACTAAGTAGGAGACCTACTGGATTCTTGGCACATTTAATGGTCCAAGAATGGAAGTTACTAGAAGAGGCGTCTAGCCTTGATGCAGGTTTCAGTGTGGGAGCTTCTGGAGCCTTGTTGGCTAACATTATGGTCAGGCCAACCTTATTGGACATGATTAAGGATCTGCAGTGGAATGATGGAGAACTGCACGCTGCTATGAATAAGTCACTGAGCAGCGGGTTTGAGGATTTCTCTTGGAGAGATGGTGGGGTTTGTTTCAAGGGTAGACTTTGTGTTCCGGATGATGAGGATTTAAGAAGGGAGATTCTGGATGAAGCACACAAGTCTAAGTACACCGTGCATCCGGGAGGTACTAAGATGTACCAGAACCTTAAAAAGTATTTCTGGTGGAAAGGTATGAAGAAAGATGTGGCTACCTTTGTATCCAAGTGTTTGGTGTGTCAGCAGGTGAAGGCCGAACACAGGAGGCCGGCAGGACTTCTTCAGTCTCTTCCTATTCCCGAGTGGAAGTGGGAAAATATCTCCATGGATTTTGTTGTTGGTTTGCCAAAGACGGCCAAGAACTTTGATGCCATTTGGGTTGTGGTTGACCGATTGACTAAATCAGCTCACTTTATTCCATATCGGACCACTTTCAACTCCAATCAATTGGCTAACCTCTATATCAAGGAGATAGTCCGTTTGCATGGAGTGCCAGTTAGCATTGTTTCTGATCGAGATCCGAGATTTACATCCAGATTCTGGAAGAGTTTTCAGCAGGCCATGGGTTCCCATTTGGATTTTAGTACGGCATTTCATCCACAGACAGATGGGCAAACTGAGAGGGTGAACCAGATCATAGAGGACATGCTACGAGCTTGCATGTTAGACTTCCAGGGTAGTTGGGATGATCACCTACCGTTGGTAGAATTTGCCTACAACAACAGCTATCAAGCTAGCATTCAGATGGCACCGTTTGAGGCACTTTACGGGAGGAGTTATCGTTCACCTTTGTGTTGGGACGAAGTTGGTGAGAGGAAGCTTTTGGGTCCCGAGCTCGTTGGTCAGACTGTGGATAGAGTTCTGTTGATCAGGGAGAGGTTGAAAGCAGCTCAGAGTAGACAGAAGAGCTATGCCGATACTCGGAGGAGAGATCTCGAGTTCCAAGTCGGAGATTTTGTATTTGTAAAGATCTCATCTACGAAGGGAGTGATGAGATTCGGCAAGCGAGGCAAGCTCAGTCCGAGATATGTGGGTCCTTTTGAGATCATCACCCGAGTCGGGGAAGTTGCTTATCGGGTCGTCTTGCCACCTCACATGGAAGGTGTGCATAATGTCTTTCACATCTCTATGTTGAGGAAGTACATTGCTGATCCTTCACATGTCATTCCTTTGGAACCGTTGAAAATTCGGGAAGATTTGACTCTAGTAGAGCAACCAGCTCGAATTTTGGACCGGAAAGAGCAAGTTTTGCGTTCAAAGGTCATTCCTCTTGTGCTCTTGCAATGGGAGCATCACTCTAGAGAAGAGGCTACTTGGGAGAGAGAAGCCGAAGTCTGCGAAAAGTACCCACATTTATTCACCTAAGGTACGTAATTTCGAGGACGAAATTCTTTTAAGGGGGGGAGGATGTAGAGACCCGAATCTTTTTCATGTTTTTAGTGCATTGCATTAAGGGTATTTTAGTCTTTATAAGGTGTTAAAGTGTGTGTATTTATATCTAAGTATGGTGATGTAAACTAGGCTTAATCAACTTGTAACGGATGGATGCAATAACACACCCTAAACTTTAGGAAGCTCTAGTTTTAGCACCGTTTACTGGAATTGTGTGATTCTTGAACCATTAGAAAGGTGTTGGAACCCTCTTCGAGGTTCATGTTTAGTGTTTTTCCTCATTTTGAGTTTAAGTTAAGTCAATAGTGAGTTTTGTCTAATGGAATTACAGATCAGTCAACTTTGGGGATATTTTAGTCTATAAATTAAGTGGAAATTGGAAATTCTAAATTGCCAGAAATGTTCGTTTTCGAAAGACGAATCCAACGCAAGTTAAATCGTCAAAATCCGATGAACGAGTAAAAAGTTATGGCCAAAACAGTAAAGGGAGTCAAAACCTGCAGGACCCGATCGCTCGGTCAGAACCAGCGATCGATCGGTCCAAAACCGATCGATCGGTATCTATCGACTGGTCCAAAATTTTGTATGGGGAAATATTTCAGAGAGTGTGTTTTTGACCGATCGCCCGGTCATAAACACCGATCGATCGGTAGGCAACCGATCGCTCGGTCATAACCACCGATCGCTCGGTCCTTCGTGTTTTTGCAGAAATTTAGTAAGGGCTTTTTGGTCTTTTGTTCTCAGACCTTGGGGCTATAAATAGGGGGTCCTACTCGAAATATTAAAATACTCCACCTAGTTCTAAACTAATTTGGCAAAAAAGGGGAGAAACCCTAAGGTTTTGAGAGAGGGTTTTGCTTGGTGAAGAAGGAGGTTGCTAGAAGATTGAGAGGAAAGTTGGGAGATTGTCCTCAAAGCTTCTCCAAATCGTCTCGGGAGCGTTTTGAATCCAAGGGAAGGATTCCTAAGGTCGATATACTATCCTAATCAACTTTATTTTAAGGTTTTGTGAATGTTAAGATGCTAGGAATGGTAGAAATAGATGTTTGATGCATTTTCCCTAATTTTCTAAGAAGCAAGCTAATTATGGATGGATATGTGGATTGGAAATGTGGATTAAATGTGGATAGAATGTATGGAGGATGAGAAATGTATAGAGGATGGGATTATCATGTGGATGTAAATGGTGAATGAATTGTATGGATGGATTGTGGTTAGATGAATGCTTGAAAATGTAGAAGGATTGTGGATTTATATTATGTGTACTCAAGGTGTTTGTGAAAATGCTTGAGAGGATAAATGATATTATACTCTTATGAAATGGTGGTAAATCGATTATGAATTGTGTTAAGAAATATGATAAGAAATATATATGTGATTGTTGGTAAGTATATTTAATTACTTGCATGGAAATTGGTAGTCGGGAAAGTAAGAACTTAGAGGAAAATCTCTCAGACCAGGAATTCTCTAACTATTTGGTATGGGACATATAGTGGAGTTTCCATGGTGGGAGATCGGAACCTAAGCAATTACCAACTCGAATATTAATTTCGACACTTAAGCACACAAGCACGTGTATGCGAAGATAAGAGTCTCACAAGTCACACATGTGGACTACAAGCATGAACATGGCATACGTATGATATTCTGAATAAGCATAAGCATGACATGGTCCGTATCCTCCAAGAAAGGCATGTCAACCTGATTTCTAAGGCATGGTCCATATCCGCCAAGAGCGGCATGTCTCATTACTGTGTGATCTGAATAAGTGCATAAGGCATGGTCCGTATCCGCCAAGAACGGCATGTCTCATCCTTGTATGATCTGAATAAGTGCATAAGCATAAGCATAAGCATCTCACAAGCACGTGGTCTCGTAAGCATAAGTACCTCATAAGTGTATGGTTTTCTAAGTCTAAGATTCTCACAAGTACATGAGTCAAGGTGATGATATGATGTATATGCGCACACGTTCTTCCGCACTCTGATTATGTTATTATGCTATTGGATATGTTTCTGACTAAGTGCATTTGTACTCAGCCGGACTTTGTCTTGCCAGGTTTAGGGCAGGAGTACACGGTGGAGCCGTGGGTTGAGGAAACATACATTGAGGAAGGAGGTGAAGGTGAGCCTTCTGAGGAGGGAGCCGGAGATTTGGGCGGCTACACCTCTTAGTTTATATTTCCTTTCATTGAGAGAGTTTTGTATTTGACTTTTAGAGGATGTTGCTCAGTAGACTTCTTATTAGTTGTGTATCAAACTTGTTGGTTCATTGTGAGTTGTATATATAGACCTTAGATTTGTGCAGGTTGGTTTGGGTTTATATATCGGAATTTTATTACTCTCATTTTTGAAGACTCGTGTAGTAGCCTTGTATGCATGGTTTTAAGCAGGTTTAAGTATTGTGGCGATTCCAAAGTCCTATTTTAGCCTTGTGGGATTTTGGGGTCGTTACATGTGCAATGTATTGTGAATTCCCCAAAATGTCATATTTAATTTCCATTGCAAGTGTGTACACGATTACACGAGCACGGCATGAAACGACGTGATTTACCGATGTTTTCAAGGACGAGATGTAGAGGTGGGGCATATCCTACGATATGTTTCACTTCACTTTTGTCAAGGACAAGATGATTATGCATTGCGTAGGGAAGGGTCTCCCATCCCATCGCATTACACGCATGGCATGGCATCGCATTACACGCATGACATAGCATCGCATGACACGCATAGCATAGCATTGCATGACACTCATGGCATGACATGACACGCATGCTAGTTGCGACGGACTATGAACGGCAACTAGGCATACCCATCTGCATATAGGGTACTAGTTGCAAAGGACTATGAACGGCAACTAGGCATATCATTCTGCATGGATGCTAGTTGCGACGGGCTATGAACGGCAACTAGTCATACACATTCCGCATGGATGCTAGTTGCGACGGGCTATGAACGGCAACTAGGCATGTCATTCCGAATATAGGATACTAGTTGGGACGGACTATGAACGGTAACTAGGTATGTCATTCCGCATATAGGGTACTAGTTGCGACGGGCTATGAACGGCAACTAGGCATGTGAACATGTTTAAATTCCGAATAAGCAAGCATGACACACGCATGACACGCATAGCATGACATGGCACCCATGATACAAGCATGACAAGCATGACACAGTAAATAAGTTCCCAATTACGCGAAGGGTATTTTAAGTCAAGTCAAGTGCATGGTGTTTTTCAAGGATTTTATCGGCTTTTCATGAACTGCAAGCATGATCATGAATTTCATTATTTCTTTGTAGGATATTAACTGTTCCTGATTCATATATATCTATATTATTTCCTGGGTATGCATTGCTATCTCTTGCTATAACTGTTGGTTAGTATTTAGTACCCGCTGAGTATTCCATGCTCAGCCGTACTTCTTATGTCGACAGGTTCTGAGGGAGCTGCTGCTCCATTTGATGTTTGTGCTCCTGGTCCATGGGTGGAGGAGGAGTATGTCGAGGAGCCTTTGGAGGAACCTCTCGTAGAGGGTTATCAGTAGGTGGTGTTAGATTCTGAGTGGATTAGCTGTGGGTGAGCATAAGTGATTATATCCATGTATTTTGGCGGGCATGTCCGCACTTTCTTTGTTTTGATTTCTTTGTATTAAAACTTGGACCATGTGTATATACTTAGAGGTTTGTTAGACTTCCGTTGTGTCTTATAGTTATGCTTCCGCTGTTATCCTCTATTGTATATGCTCTGTGGGTATTTTGTAGGTGGTTTGTCAAGCAAGTCATGTAAGTCATGATTTAGTCATCCACGATTCACTCTAACTCCTAGGGTGGGTTTTGGGTCGCGACACAACCTTGACTTTTGTCTTAAGACACCTAAACTCGAGATTCCAAATAATGCATCACCAGCCAAAAAGGCTGAGTTGGAGCAATGGGAGAGGTCCAATTAGATGACCAAGTGTTACATTCTGGCTTCAATGTCTAACATATTGCAAAGCCGACATTAACACATGGATAATGCTTATGACATTATACAAAATCTGCATGAGATGTTTGGTGAGCAAAATCGGTCAGCTCGACAAATAAAGTTGAAATCCCTTGTAAACACTAAGATGGCTAAGGGAACTCCAGTCAGAGAGCACGTTATTAAGATGATGGGCTTATTGAATGAACTGGAAATCCTTGTTTGAGAGATAGATGCCATCACTCAAGTTGATACAGTTCTATAGTCACTCCATTCGTCTTTTAATACTTTCGTGTTAAATTATAACATGAACAAGAGTTAAATGTCATTAAGTGAGCTTATGAACTCACTAGGTACTGCAAAGGACTTGATCAAAAATTCAACAAAGGGTGAAACATTAATAATCGATAAACCTGATACCTCCAAGTGAAACAATAAGAAAAGAAAGAGGAACAAGGGTAAAGGGAAGTTTAAAGACTACAGGAGTAAGGCTAAAGTTGCCAAAGGTTCTTCAGGAGATGCTGGCAAGGATAACAATGGCAAAGGAAAATGTTTCCACTATGGAAAGATAGTCCACTAGAAGAGGAACTGTAGGACTTACCTCGCAACTCTTAAGAAGGGTGGCAGCGGTACTCAAGTTATGAGATGTTTTGAAGTACTAATTACTATTGAGTCAAATTTTCTGGATGGTCCCCGTAATTCATGGTGCGTGGATTCTGGATCCACTGTATATGTTTGTAATTGTTTGCAGGGATTCAAGGAAACCAGAAAACCGATAAGACAGGAGCAAAAGCTTAGAGTTGGCTCGGGTGGAAATATTGTAGTCAAGTCAATATGTGTTTTTATTCTTTATTTACCAGAAGAAGAAACTTTAATTTTAGAAGATTGTTTTTAGGTGCCTAATGCACATAGGAATTTGATATCAGTTTCAAGACTTTTATCTTGTGGTTATTTTGTCCTTTTTAATTCAATTGTTGAAATTAAGATAGATGGAATGGTCTTAATTACTGGTAATCTTATCGACGGTCTCTATTTGATATTTTCTTTGGTAAATAATGTAAGTCAACTAAGTGACAATGCCTCATCATCTAGAATGTCTAGAATGAAGGGTCATTGCAAAGAGTCAACTTATCTTTGGTATAAGAGACTTGGTCATATTAATCTTGATCGGATCAACAAGTTGGTAAAAGATGGTCCCCTTGAATTTCTCAAGGTAGAACCACTCCGAACTTGTGAGTCATGTCTCGAAGGGAAGATGACCAAGAAACCTTACCGTAAAAAGGTAGGAAGAGTTGAGGAGAAGTTGAGACTCATACATGGTGATGTATGTGGTCCATTTAATATTGTTGCTAGAGGTTAATACCGGTATTTTGTAATATTTACCGATGACTATTCTAGATATGGATATGTCTATATAATGCAACACAAATCTAACACTTTTGAAAAGTTCAAAGAATTTAAATTACAAGTTGAGAATCAACAGATAAATCCATAAAGACACTTCAATCAGATCGAGGTGGTGAATACCTCACCAATGATTTTATGGATTACTTAAAGGATATTGGGATTATCTCACAATGGTCAAGCCCTACCTCAGCTCAATAGACTGGTGTTTCTGAAAGAAGAAAGCAGACCTCATTAGATATGGTTCGATCTATGATGAGCCATGCCGATGTACCTTCCTATCTTTGGGGATATGCTTTAAAAACGACCATTTATATTCTGAACCGGGTTCCTTCTAAATCAATACCGGTTACACCCTATGAATTGTGAACTGCACGAAAACCTAGTTTACAACATCTAAGGGTATGGGGTTATCCTGCACATGTTCGCAAGGTCGAGCCTACTAAGTTGGAATTTAGAATAGACAACTAGAATTTTGTAGGGTATCTAAAGAAAACTAAGAGTTTCTATTTCTACTCCAAGGCAAACCAAACAATTGTTGTTGGAAATCATGCCACCTTCATGGAGGAAGATATGGATCTTCTTAAAAAGGTTAAATTTCATGAGATGAAAGACAACACAGCTAGTATCGCACCTGAACCTAATTCTTCCACTACAGACTCTTCTAATTCAATTCCACTGAGAAGGTCTGAAAGAGTTTATAGACCACCAGATAGACTTCAATATTACAATAACGAGGTTTATTTAGTTACCCCTGATGACGAGGATATAGATCCTAACACTTACCAGGAAGCTATATTAGATGTAGGGCACCTCAATGGTATAAAGCCATGGATGCTGAAATAGATTCCATGTATGACAACAACATCTGGACTTTAGTAGATTCACCAGATGATATAAGGCCCATTGGATGCAAAAGGATTTACAAAAGGAAGAAGGGTGCCGATGGCAACGTCGAGACCTATAAAGCAAGACTTGTTGCTAAAGGTTACACTCAAATTCAAGGAGTTGATTATGAGGATAGATTTTCACTAGTAGCTATGCTCAAATCCATTCAGATATTGCTAGCTATAGTTGCACACCATGACTATGAGATATGAAAAATGGATGTTAAAACTGCTTTCCTAAATGGAATGTTAGAAGAAAACATCTATATGAAGCACCCTGAGGGCTTCATTGCTCCTAACCAAGAGAACATTTTATGCAAGCTAAACAAGTCTATATATGGTTTGAAACAAACTTCTAGAAGTTGGAACCAAAGATTTGATCTTTCGATCAAAAAATTTGGATTCCAAAAGAATTTTGAGGAATCTTGTATTTACAAGAAGGATAGTGGGAGAGCGGTAGTATACCTTATTATCTATGTAGATGACATCCTACTAATTGGGCATGATATAGGGATGCTGTCATCAGTCAAGATTTGGCTTTCTCAACATTTCTCAATGAAAGAATTGGGAGATGCATCCTATATTCTCGAAATTAAGATCCTGAGAGATAAAAATTGCCAGATGTTGGGATTGAGCCAAACTTCCTACATTGACAAGATCTTGTCAAGGTATAGTATAAGTGATTGTAAACCAACTCTCATTCCCTTTAGACATGGTGTTACTTTGTCTAAAAATATGGCTCCTATGTCAGCTGATGAGATCGAGCTTTAGACATGGTGTTACTTTGTCTAAAAATCTCCTATGTCAGTTGGGAGCCTCATGTATGCCATGTTGTGTACCAGACCAGATATCTGTCATGCAGTGGGAGTTGTTAGTCGGTTCTAGAGTAATCCAGGAGTCATTCATTGGACTGCTATAAAGCACATCATAAAGTACCTGAAAAGGACTAGGGATTATGTTCTTACTTTTCAATCTGAAGATCTCGTTGGAGTGGGTTATACTGATTCCGATTTCAAATCTAATCTAGACAATAGAGCTTCCACATCTGAATATGTGTTCACACTGGGTAGTGCTGCTGTGACTTGGCGTAGCATAAAGCATAAAAGCATTATAGACTCCACTACCGAAGCAGAATATATTACAGCTTCTGAAGCTACAAAAGAAGTAGTCTAGTTCAGAAGTTTTTTGCAAGAGCTTGGAAATGTTCCTTCAGCACTTAAACTTATCACTCTATTTTGTGATAGTAATTGTGAAGTAGTGCATAGCAAAGAACCTAGGAACCACAAGAAGATGAAACATGTGGAGAGGAAGTATCATCTCTATCATCTCATTCGTGAGATTATTGAAAGGTAAGACATCATTGTTCCCAAGATTAGGTCTCAACTTAATGTTGCTGACCCGATGACAAAAGCTTTATCAAATAAAGTATTTGTAACACATTTAGATAATATGTGATTAAAATCTATGTCACAGTGACTTTAAGGGCAAGTGGGAGATTATTGGACATTATGCCTTGAAAAGTCTTTAGATTGTAAGATTTTTATTGATTAGATTAATAAAGACATCTTCTTTATCTATTATGAATTCATTATGGGTAATTGACCAAGATCATGAGATGATCTATATGATATGAGATATCGAACAAGGTCCCTAGGATATATTTGTGAGCACGGATTTTAGTACCCACGGGTTAAGTTTGAGAGTTGTCACCTATTAATTCAGAAGGGATACGTCCCCAGGGTATTGATAAGGTCTTGGTATGCTTTAGAGTTTAAGGTAAGAGGTTCAGTTAAGTCCCGACAAATGTGTTAGGCACCCCAGGACCCCCATTTTACAATGGTTACTTACTTTCCAGGTTTAAGCCAAATTAAAGTCAAGTTTTATTCAAATACCTAAGTGTTTAAGGAAATACTAATCTAAGAAAGAAAAGCTAACTAGGGTCGAACCCCGGTTGGGTTGCCTATGTACTCATAAGGGTGAGATTAGATTGAGCATAGTTTTGGGATATGAGCCCGTGCCGAGGCTAAGTGGTATGTATTTGTGCACCAAGTGTGGCTAAGGGTCTAACCCAAAGGTTTGGGTACATGATTTAGGCCCAGTAGGCCAAAGTTTAGTTCGGTAGACTAAAAGATTAGTCCGGAAGACTAGGGTTACGCCTGATAGGCCAAGGGGTAAGTCCGGTAGACTTGGTTTAGGCCCGGTAGGCTAAGTTTGGATTTAACCAAGATTAGGGTTGCTAACTAGGGTTAAGGATCAAACTGACCATGGTTAGGATTGCTAACAATAGTTAAGGGTGATCAAGTTGGGTCCGCTAAGCCAAGGGTAAGCCCGATAGGCTAAGAGATGAGGCCCGACAGGACAAAAGGGTGTTTAACCGGGCTTAGGGTTGCTAATCAGGGTTAAAGGGGGTAGTTAACCATGGTTAGGGCTACTAACCATGGTAAGAAAGATCAATGTCTAAACTTTTGGTCTTTTTATATTTTTTTAAATATTTTTGGAATTTTTTCAGATTTTTTCAAAGGTTAATAGCACCTTAACCATGGTTAAATATTAATCAGGATTGCGTTAACCCCAGTTAAGTGGTCTAGGTAAGTCAGGGTGGGCTCAGATAGAATGGCAGGGCCTAGAATGGCCTCCTACCTGGTGTGGGCCCTGGGCAAAGCCCACAATCATAGAAAACCAGAAATTGCTGTAGAGAGTCTACCGCCATTTCCAGCTTCTAACTAGTTGGGGTTTGCTGGCATGGAACTAGGGTTAGGGATGAACCCAAGGGGTTCAGGGAAGGTCCTGGGCCTTTGGTGGGCCCTGGAGATGGTTTGGAGTGGGCCCAAGGTGGGCCTAAACTCATTGTACATGGATTTTAAATATGGCGGCAGACTATCTACCCCCATTATGCATAGTCTTGTTTAGGCTCTTTAACCATGGTTAAATAGTAAGGGCAACCCTGGAAGGACCAAGGAAGATAGCTAAGAGGTAGGGGAGTCTAACCATGGCTTTGGAATGGACCAAGGCCCCACCCAAAGGGGTGTTAAGCTACTGTGAACAGAAGGTTTAAAAATGGCAGAAATTACTCTACCGCTATTCTTTAAATTTTCCAGAAATGAGTTTCTCCCCTCCCATGGGGGCTACACCAGGGTGTTCTAGGGGATCCCTCATAGCCTGAGGGACTCCCTAAAAGCTAAGGGGAGTGCCATGTAGGTGGGGGTCTTGTACCCATGCTCGAAACCTCAAGGGGGTTCCCCTATACCTATGAGGAAGGTAGGGGGATCCTTATCCTTGGTCTGTGATAGCAAAACAGAGCAAGAAGGGAAAAAAATGCCCCCTAGAGTAGGACCAAGGGCCTTACAGTATTTGCACAGAATAAAATAAAGGGTTGGGGGTGGCCCTAGCCTTGCTTGGTGCTTACGGTGGGTTGCACAATGGTGGTGCAGGGCAAGGATAGACCTGGGGCGGCTAGGTATGGTTCCTGGGAGGTCTGGGGATCACCTCAAGGTGTTTTAGAATGAGACTAACAGAGATTTTGGGTCGCACAGTGTTTCAACAGAGATTTTACACAGGCTTTTTTTAGAATCCTTTAAACCCATGAAGGAGAGAGGTTTATATAGAGTTCAGAGGAAGGCTTTGGGGTAGTTTAGAGATCAAAAAGAGGGTTAAGGACCCCAAGGGGGTGGAGCTGAGGGGTTGCAGGGGGTGCCTGCTACAGATTTCACAGAAACCCAGTAATGGCGGTAGATGTTCTACCACCATTCGTGGTTTTGCCTAAAGCAGGAATGGTGGTAGAAACTCTACCGCCATTCTGGTTTTATTGCTAAAAAAGGCAAGACCTATTCACATGTGAACTGAAACACTGTGGAAAACACTGTATTTGGTAATGGTGGTAAAAAATTTACCGCCATTCCTAGAGAATTCCAATACAGGGTGGTGGGCCCACAAAGGATTTTGCTTTAGTTTTTAGGGTTTTTTGGGTCATAGGGTTGCACTAGGGATTACCTAGGGTTTAACTAGGATTTACCTAGGGGTTTGAGGGTGATTAACCATGGTTAAAATATTTAACCATGATTAAGGGGTGTAAAAATTGGGTGCTTATAGCTGCCCCTCTTTGCTGGAGAATGCCAAGTTGGCAATTGAACGACAAAGACTGGAATCATCCTATTTTTACACCAAGATTGGATTTTAGGGGATGATGACATGCATGCATGCTGTGCAAGTGGTGGGTGTGATGTGCCTACTTATACCTGCTGGAGATGTGGGCGATCTTGGGAAATAAGAAGTGGTTAGGGCCATTCTCTAGAGAATGAAGAGTAGTCCTTGCTACTTATGCTGGAGATTAATGGATGCTATGAAAGATAGCATGTCCTGGAGGCGCTAGCCAGGATTGGTTGCTATGGCATTACTCGGAGGTTCTTAGCCAAAACAAATGAAGGAACATGGAGTGTCAGGAAGAGGACATGCAGGAGGTGTAATGGTATGATAATTGAGTTGTCAAGGTACACACAGGATGTCGAAGACACACAGGGTGTTGAAGGGGACATGCAGGAGGTAATGTCGTGGTATGATGAGGTTGTCAAGGAGCACACAGGATGTCAAAGGACACACAGGGGTTTCAAAGGGGGACATGCAAGAGGTATCATGGTATGACGAGATTGTCAAGGGATATACAGGATGTCTAGGGACATGTAGGAGGTAATACCGCGGTATGACGAGATTGTCAAGGGGTACACAGGATATCAAAGGACACACGGGGGTGTCGAAGGGGGACATGCAAGGGGTATCGTGGTATGAAGAGATTGTCAAGGGATATACGCAGGATGTCTGGGGACATGCAAGAGGTAATGCCACGATATGATGAGATTTTCAAGGGGAACACAGGATGTCAAGGATACACAAGGGTGTCGAAGGGGGACATGTAGGAGGTATCACGGTATGATGAGATTGTTAAGGGATACCCAGGATGTTTTGGGACATGCAGGAGGTAAAACCGTGGTATGACGAGATTGTTAAAGGGTACACAGGATGTCAAAGGACACATGGGGTGTCAAAGGGACACATGCAAGAGGTATCACAGTATGATGAGATTGCAAGGGATACACAGGATGTTAAAGGACACAAGGGTGTGTCAAAAGGGTGTGGCATGTCCAAGACGCATTAGCCGGATTGATTTTGAAATGGCCCAAGGGTTTTGGATTTTGATGATGTCATGCAAGGTGTAAAGGTAAGGATGTTATCCCATAACTCTGTTGATTGCGAGTCGCAGGGATGCCATCTTTTTCTGATTGTTTTGTTGGGGCTGCTTAATGCAGGTTGGTATGACCAGGTCTCGGTGTCGGCAGCTCTATTCTAAAAAACATTTTTAGAAAAGTGTTGTGGACTTTTGTAAAAGTTTTTGATTTTGACAGAAAGAATGCTTAGCTAGCTTTTTAGATTTATCAGTAAATTATCTTTGTTAGGGCTTAGGGGATTTTGTAGTCTGTCTTTTACTCTCGGAGAGTGGAGTATGACCTAGAAGAGGTTTTGTCACTGCTGGGTATATTTGGTGGTAGACCTGCTTGTCTTGCCGTTGCGAGAGATTAGAGACTCTAGTTGGGGAGAAGTTTGCTGAAGAGCAAATGGAAGCTTCTAGACTCTTGTTGGGGAGATTATTGTAGGGAGCAATTAAAGGCTCCTACCGGGGTCCGCTGGGGGATTTTAATACTATTTTAGACCACTACTGGGGATCTACTGAGGGGTAGAACTCTGCTGGAGACCACTGCCGGGGAATCTGTTTCTCAATGCTATCTGTTGGGGATGATTAGGAGCTCGGCGAGACTAATTGCTGCTGGATTTTTTTGCCAAACAGCTCTTCAGCTTTTCTTCTTTTTTACCATTGCAATGACCAAGCTTGCATAATTTTTGAGCAATGAGGCCGTTGCCGATTTTCCTCATGCCTGTGAAGTTGGTTGATTTTTGTCCATTTTTTGTCCCTAGTCACAAGACCAGGTTTGGGATTGCATGATATTTGTACAATGAGGCCGTTACCGGTTTTCACTTATGCCCGCGATTTATTGGGGAAATGGATCTTCTAGTTTCATTGCCCTGAATGGTGCTCTACTGACGATTTATGTTCCACTGAGGATGTAGATGTGATACTGTGCTTGCACTCGTAGTTTTTAGGGGATCTAAGACGACTTAGAGTAGGATGAAATGTAAGCTCGGGGACCAAAGTTTGGGACACCCTGGGATTTCTCTTTTTGCTGTTGTTCTTTACTCTTTTGAGAACTCCTCCCATTGTAGTTGACTTTGTACTCTCATGGGGATTTGTACCTTGGGATTTCTGGTGGAGATTTTATTTTTACTCCACTGGGGAAATTGAGAGAGACTGTCTTTGCTGGGGAGAGTCTTTGGGAGAGGTTGTCTCTGCTTGGGGAAGGCTTCTTCGGGAGAGATTGACCCAGAAGACTTTTGCTGGGGAAAGAGTCTGGAGAGGTTTGTCTATGTAGGGAGTCTCTGAATTTGAGTATGTTTCGACTTCTATTTTGGGTTTTCCTTTGATGGAAATTTTATACCCTTGAGAGTTGACTCGGCAGGGAAAATCAAGAGGATTCTTGCTCGGTTTGGGGGAGATTGACTTTGCGGGGAGACTTTTAAAGAGATTTTGACTCTACTTGGGAGATGATTCTGAAAATATCTTGATCCCTTTAGTGACCGCACCTGATTGTCAAGTTGCCTACATATCCTTTACAGGATCAGGTCAAAACATAGTTTAGGCTAATGCCATAGATGGTAAGGGACGGTGTCCCTGCAAAGGTTTCATGAAAGAAGGGTTGTTAGGCTCAAGGGGGCTAAGTAGCGGATTTCATTGATTTGGAAAAGGGTTTACATTACTGGGGATAAGGAGTGTGCCAAGGATGGCCTCCTGTCATTTCCTAGAAAATCTACGAGTGAAAAGTGCCTATTAGATCTAGACCCTAAGCGTAATATTGTTTGACTTTGTCCATATTGACGGGCTCTAGGAGGTCTTTGTCATCCATACGTTCGAGTCAAAGGGCGCTGCTTGAGAATTTGTCTCGGATGATGTACGGGCCTTCGTAATTGGGTGTGAACTTGCCCTTCGGGTTAGGGCGGTTTGGCAACATCTTCCAGAGAACTAGGTCACCAACTTCAATGCTTTGGGGCTTAGCTCTCTTGTTGATTTCCCTAGCCATGCGCCTTTGATAGGCCTAAGAATGGTTGATGGCTTTCAACCGCTCTTTGATCAGATTCAGCTGCTCATACCGAGTCTGTGCCCACTCTACTTCTGAGATTTTTACTTCTATTAACACTCGAAGTGATGAAATTTCTACTCCAATAGGGAGGAATGCTTTCATACCATATGCCAGAGAAAATTGTGTTGCCCTAATTGAAGTTCGGATGGTTGTTCTATAGGCCATGAGTGCATATGGGAGCATCTCATGTCAGGCAGAGTAATTCGTTGGCATCTTCTTTGTGATTTTCTTCATGTTTTTATTAGCAGCTTCCACTGCACCATTAGTCTGTGGCCTTATGGTATGGAGTTGTGATGCTGTATCTTGAACTTCTGACAGAGATCTGTCATCCCCTTGTTGTAGAAGTTGAGAGCGTTGTCCGTTATAATCTCAAACAGGACATCGTACCGGTAGATGATGTCCTTTTTTAGAAAATACTAAACCACTGAGGCTGTGACGTTGGCATAAGAGGCTGTCTCGACCCATTTTATGAAGTAATCGATTGCTACCAGGATGAATCGATGTCCGTTGGATGCTTTTAGTGCTATGGGTCTGATGACGTCGATGCCCCAAGCTGAGAATGGACATGGAGTTGTGAGATTGTGCAGCTTGGTTGGTAGTGCATTGATTATGTTGCCATAGACCTGGCACTGATGGCATTTCTGTACATGCAGGCGACAATCAGATTCCATTGTAGACCAGTAGTAGCCCAATCTGAGTATCTTCTTGGAAAGCATTAACCCGTTCATATGGGAGCCACATGTTCCTCCGTTAACTTCTTCAACTACTTGTGTAGCCTCAAGAGTGTCGAGGCATTTGAACTAGATCAGGTTTGGCAATCTCTTGCACAAGATTCCTCCAGAGAGGAAAAACTAAATGGCCAGTCTTCTAATTGCCCGACAGTCTGTTTTGGTAGCATCAAGTGAGAAGGGCCCATCCTCGAGGTACTACTTGATGTTTGCATACCAAGGCTTGTTATTTGATACATCTTCAATCTCAAGGTAGTAGGCAGGTTGATCCTATTACTGAATTTCAATTGGCTAGAGCATGACTCTCCTGGGGATTTGAACCATGGAAGCGAGAGTGGCCAGTGCATCGGTAAATCTGTTGTGGTTCTGAGACCTATAACTGAAGGTGATTCTTCTGAACTGAGTGATCAACAGGTTGAGGTAGGCCAAATACGGGACTAGCCTCGCTTCTCAGATGGCCTAAGATTTATTTACCTGACAGATTACTAAAGATGAGTCACCATAGACGTCTATCTCCTCAATCCCGATGCCCAAGCCTTCTTTCAGTCTAGCTATGCACACTTCATACTTTTCCTCATTGTTTGAACATTTGAATTTCAGCTTGACTAAGATAGGGAGGTGTACTCCCTTGGGAGAGATCAGGACCGCTCCTGCACCATGCCCGTGACTGTTAGCGGCTCCGTCGAATTATAACTCCCAACTGAGGTATTGCTGCTCTTCAGACTCTGCATATAATATGGCTTCATCTAGGAATTGATCGTGTACTGAGACGTAGTCTTGTTTGGACTGTGGGCCAAGTGATCAACAATTGTCTGCCCCTTGATTGACTTATGAGTTATGTATGTGATGTCGAATTCAGACAACATCATAAGCCATCGGGCTATCCTCCTGATAGTGGCCGGCTTTTTCAGTAAGTATTTGAGTGGGTCCATCCGGGAGATCAGGATTACCGGGTAGGAGAGCAGATAATGTCACAAACACTGAGTAGCCAGACCAGTGCCGGGTAAGTCTTCTCAAGTGGCTATACCTCTCTTCATACTCTAATAGGCGCGTACTGATGTAGTAGATGGCTTGATCTGTTCTGCCTGTCTCGTAATGGTGGGCCAGGACGCATCCCATGAAGGTTTCTTATACTAAGATGTATAGTAGTAGTGGTTGTCCTAGTGTAGGAGGCACAAGTACTGGAGGATGGAGAAGATATTGCTTTATTCTTTCAAAGGCTTCCTGGCACTCGTTTGCCTATACTGTAGGTACATTCTTTCAAAGAAGCTTGAAGATCAACTCGCATATCGAAGTGAGCTAAGAGATGAATCGACTGATGTACTGAATTCTGGCTAGGAACCCACAGATTTCTTTTCAGTCTGGGGAGTCGGTATTTCTATGACAGCTCTAGCTTTAGCTGGATCGATCTCAATGCTTTTTTCGTTGACTATGAATCCAAGGAGCTCTCCTGATGAGGCTCTAAAGACACATTTGGTCGGATTCAATCTTAGGCCGAACTCTTTGAGTCTGTCACTCTTCATGTCTTCATGGTGCTACCTAGCAGTAGGTGATTTGACGATCGTGTTATGCACATAGATTTCAGCTGATGTGTGGATCACGTCATGAAACAGTGCTTTCATGGACCTCTGATAGGTTACCCCTACATTCGTGAGTCCGAATGGCATCACCTTGTAGTAGCACGTGCCCCAAGGTGTGATGAAGGAGGTCTTCTCCATGTCTTCTTCTACCATTCTAATCTGGTTGTATCCAGGGAAATAATCTATGAATGAGAGTGTCTCATGCCCTGCCATATTGTCAACCAGAATGTCGATGTAAGGGAGAGGGAAGTTATCTTTAGGGCTTGCCTTGTTTAGATTTCGATAATCGATACACATTTAGACCTTGCTACCCTTTTTGGATACCGACACAACGTTGGGTAACCATTCAGGATAGGTTATTACTACCAGGAAGCCTACTTTGATCTGTGTAGAATCCCGAGTTTTCATTTCACTAAGTAGTGTATAGTGTGTGAATAGTGCTCAAGTGTGGTCTTGTACACTAATGGGCCTTGTGTTAATATACGTGTTTGGATTTATGGCGTGCATGTTCTGATAAGTCTACATATCCTTATGGAGTGTGCTTTAAGCACTAAAGGTGTTGGAAATGGGATTGGAAAGGTTTAAAGTAGTGAAAATAGGGTTTTGCAGCAAAACAGCGGATCACCGATCGCTCGGTGATAACCTCTGATCGACCGGTCTTATACCGATCGCTGGGTAGCTATCGATGGTTAACTAATTTGTATAGGGAAAAATTCCAGAGAGGGTGTTTTCAACTGATCGCTCGGTTGAAACCACTGATCGACCGGTAGGTCACCAATCGCTCAATCTGTACCACCGATCGATCGGTCATACGCAGATTTTCTTCATTAAGGGTGTTTAAGACTTTAGCCACTACCCCTTTTGCCTATTAAGGCTTGTTCGTGCCTTAGGGTTTCAGAAACCCTTTGTACACTATTTTGGAGAGGGATTTGAGAGGAGAAGAAGGAGAGAAGCTAGGTGTTACTCAGGCTTGAAGGAAGATCAAGATCCTTCCTTCCTTTTGGTGTTTCTCAACAAAGAACTTGAGGTTTTCAAGTGTTCCAAGCTTTTGGAATCAAAATCACTGATTTCACCAAGGTAGATACACTCTACTACTAATCTTGTGATACTACTAGTTACCACATGTTATTCTTCTAATTCTATACTATAAGCTTTGCTTTGTTATGGTATGTGATGTTATTTCTATACTTGGATGTAAGCTATCACTATTATGCAATCTATGTATTTTTGTAATTGCCTATAAGGATTTTGGGTGTTTAAATATGCTAGTACCCTCATATGCTCATATGTTCGCATGCCTCGCATGAACCGAGGTTTTTCCATGGATTTCTGAAAGTATGAAAAGAGTTTTGAATAAACGACTTATATGAATGATTCTAAGCAACTCTATGATAACTCTAAGATTGGTTCACTAGCTCTAAGGATCATGATACACTCACAAGAACTCTATGATAATGTCTAAGATCGTCTCACAAGCTCAAAAGGATCACAAATACAAATGCTCTAAGATCTCTATGTTTTGCTCTATGGATATGCTCTACAGTATTACTCTATGTGTCTACGGATCATAAATGACTCTAAGGAACTCCATGAACTCTATGAAATCTAAGAACTCACAAGGTTATGATTATCGCTTGACTCACAAGGTTTTGGTTTCAGATTTCATAATATGTGTTATCCTTACGGTTTCCACGCTTGATATGTTTTAATGGTTTCATTCTCCGTGATTCGCATGCTCTATGCTATTATTGCTTTATTTTTAGTAGTTTGTATATGCTGAGTATTCCATGCTCAGCTGATATTTGTTATCATTGGCAAGTGCTTGGGTCCCATTTGACTTATGTGGTACGGAGCCTTGGGTGGAGGAATAGTACTTCGACCCGGAGCCTTCAATGGATCACTACTATCATGATGGCCCGATAGATAGGTGTCACGACTTCAACTTTTGTTGATCGACTTGGATAGATACAATGCTTGTTAAGTGAGAGTGGAGTTGTCCGCTACACCATTTTGGATACTTATACAGTTGTATTTTGTTGCTTCACACTTGGACCAAGTAATAGGAGTATTTAGTTTTGTATTTTGACTTCCGCAATGTTAGTTATGTTTTCCTTCTGCTATGCATTTCAAATCATTTCCACTATGTCTATGTACTCTGACAGGTTTCTATGCGTGCCTTATATATCATATTGGAGGTGTGATACGGCGGTCACAAGTTAAGGTCTCCCTAACTCCTAGGGGGTATTTTGGGTCGCGACAGACTTGGTATCAGAGCTAGTGTCTTTTAAGTTGGAACTAGAGTTATTCTACTCTAGGGATTAGTGTCCCTTAGGCTAAGCAGAAGTCAGTTCTTTGAGTTGAACTTAGAACTCAGATGGACTTGTTTGTGTTAGGCTTGTTACCACAACATAACTGGAGTCGAGAAAATCCTTAAGTCGGTCTAGGATCTTAGTCTAGGTACTAGTCTAGACCATGTCCTTAGTTTTATTCCAAAGGAAAAGGTAGATGCCCAACACAAGGAACTTAGCTACGCTAGAAAACTCTAAGTTATAATTATATTATTATGTGTATAATATATGTGGTAATAGCATTTCATGTTATTGAATAGCTATATGTTGTGTGAGGTTGGTATCCAAGTTAGACTCATGTTTTGCCAATTGATCTCAGGATTTGACATCATAAGATGCGGCAATCTGGGAGGGTGAGGTTCCAAGAGAAGAAGAGCCACTTTACTTTACGAATGCTATGGATTCTATAGTAGAGACCTTGGCTTTGTTGGCAGCCAGACCTACTCCTACCCCACCGACTACTCCTGTGCCTCCGCAGGTGCATCACACTGCGGGACTTGAAGCTTTTCAGAGACTATGACCTTGGAAATTTTATGGTACTCCAGACCCAATGGTGGCAGAGGCGTGGATAATGCAGTTGGAGAAGACCTTTCGGGCTCTCCGATGTACTAAGGAGCAACAGGTCGAATGGGCTTCCTTAATAATGGAAGGTGAAGCCGAACATTAGTGGAGAGCTGCCCAAAGGCAGAGAGATGTTGCAAAGGCAAGGGAACCCTAGACATGGGTAGAGTTCCCAGAAACCTTCCGTGAGCGGTATTTTCCCAAATTAATTGGGGAACATAAGGCGAGGGAGTTTATGCTTTTGAAACAAGGAACGATGAACGTGTCTAAGTATGAGGCTAAGTTCACGGAGTTGTCCAGATTTGCTTCACATCTAGTTGTGATTGAAGACTTGAGGGTCAGGAAGTTTGAAATGGGGTTAAAGGTTTTCATCTGAGATAGGGTATCCATTCTCTAAGTAGAATCTTGGAGGGAGATAGTAGGAAAGGCAAAGATCACCGAAAAGAATGTAGAAGAGTTCATCAGGAGAAGAGATAGTGGCTTTGGGAGAAGCATGTCTCGGGGTCAATCTAGTGGTTCTTCACAGTCCAAGAAGACGACCAGGATTGCACCCTACTAGTTCTCTCGGCCGATGTCGGCTCAGAGGTCATCTTTTGTGCCTTAGGCACAGTGTCCTACGCCGTCACAGGCTTCAAGGGTTACGCCTTCGACTTCCTCTGCATCGTAAGCTTTTGAGGAGTGCATTGTATGTGGTCGTCGGCACAAGACTGGGGATTGCCGAAGATTGTCAGGTTGATCTTTCCACTGTGGTGAGGTTGGCCACGTGATTCGGGACTGCCCATGCAAACAGTCATAGACTGGACCACAGAGAGTCCAACCTTTAGGCAGGCAGACTTCACTTCTAGGGTCTTCATCTCAGGCCTCTAGATCCTTGCCGCCCACCCAGCATCCTCGTAAGGCAAACTAGGTATTCGCCATAACTGACAGAGACGCACATGCATCTGATGATGTTGTGCAAGGTATGTGCAATTGAGATTGTCAAAGTTCTAGTTGCCATGATATATTATGTGTGTATATCCTATGTGGTGTTTTTCTATGCTCGTATCTATATTTATTAGGTATGTAGTTTATGTTATAACTTGGGTAGTTAAAATTCTCAGGTTCGTTGCTTATAAATGAATGTTTGGCATGGGTGTTGATCGACACGCGATCAACTCATTCGTTCATCTCACCTAGTTTTGCCGAAGGCTTTACGTCCGAGCCGAGTAAGCTACATCAGGAGTTGTCCATTACAACTCCATTGGGCAAGTCTGTTGAGACAGATAAAGTGTATTCGGGCAGTGTTGTGCAAGTCATACAGCATGAGTTGCGAGTCGACCTGATCATCCTGGGATTTCAGGATTGGGATTTCGGCGTCATCCTAGGTATGGATTGGCTCTCAACTCACCATGGGCATGTGGCGTGTTTCAAGAAGGTGGTGAACTTTAAACTTGCTGGGTTAAAACCGTTTCATTTCAGGGGACTTCAGAGGAGAGACATTGTTCACTTTACAGCTCTCAGCCTCGAGAGCGTTGAAGTACGAGACTCCACATCCATTCCTGTTGTGTGTGAGTATATGGATTTTTTTTCAGAGACCTTACTGAGATTGCTTCCTGATCGGGCAATTGAGTTTGCGATTGAGTTAACTCCAGGCACAGTGTCGATTTCTAGGGCTCCGTATAGGATGGCCCCTATTGAGCTTAAAGAGTTAAAGGACCAGTTGGTAGAATTGTAAGGCCTTGGCTTTATATGGCCAAGTGTCTCACCTTGGGGAGCTCCAGTACTCTTCGTGAAGAAGAAAGATGGGTCGATACAGATGTGCATTGACTATAGGCAGCTAAACAAGGTCACTATCAAGAATCATTATCCATTGCCTCGGATAGACGACTTTTTTGATTAGTTGAAGGATGCAAAGTTTTTCTTAATGATTGAATTTCGATCTGGTTATCATCAGTTGAAGATTAAGAAAGAAGACATTCCGAAGATGGCATTCAGAACTCGATACGGTCACTGCGAGTTTTTGGTTATGTCTTTTAGTCTGACTAACGCGCCGGCTGCATTTAAGGATCTGATGAACTGGGTGTTTAGATTGTCTCTCGATCAGTGTGTGATCGTATTTATGGATGATATCCTTGTGTATTCACAAACATAGGATGATCACACGAGAGATCTCCGCCTTGTGTTGCAGACTCTTCGAGAGCATAGTTTGTATGCTAAGTTGAGCAAGTGTGAGTTCTAGTTGGATAAGGTGTTGTTTCTTAGTCATGTGGTGTCAGCCGAGAGTATCTTAGTTGATCTTGCGAAGATCAAAACAGTAATGAATTGGGAAAGACCGAAGAGTGTTACCAAGATTCGTAGTTTTCTCGACTTGGCAAGATACTATAAGAGGTTCGTGGAGGGTTTTCCAGCTTAGTAGCTCCTCTTACCTACCTCACGCGAAAGAACACTAAGTTCACTTGGAGTGACAAGTATGAGACAAGTTTCTTGGAGTTGAAGAAGAGGCTTACCACAGTCCCTTTTCTCACAGTTCCGTTTGGGAGTGGTGGTTTCGAAGTCTATAGCAATGCTTCACTACTCGGACTTGGGTGTGTCCTTATGCAGCATAAGCAGGTGGTTGCCTATGCTTCCCATCAGTTGAAGGAGCATGAGCAGAACTACCCCACGCAAGACTTAGAGCTAGTAGCAGTCGTCTTTGCGCTGAAAATTTGGCATCACTACCTCTATGGGGAAGAGTTCATTGTGTTCACGAATCACAAGAGCTTGAAGTATCTCTTCTTGCAGAAAGAATTGAATATGAGGTAGCGTAATTGGATGGAGTTCATGAAGGACTATGATTGTTCCATCCAGTACCATCCGGTAAGGCGAATGTAGTAGCTGATGCTCTTAGCAGGAAACCTTACGGGGTTATAGCTCACTTGAGAGTACAAGAGTGGAAGTTATTGAACGATATGTGTAACCTAGACACTACTCTCAGGCATGTTACCTATAGGCTGGTGATGTCAAATATCTCGATTAGGCCGCATATCTTGAAATGGATCAAAGAGTTGCAAAACTCGGATGCTGAGTTGCTTGCTTACCGAGACAAGTCGGTTAGTAGTGGCAGTCAGGAGTTTGCTTTGAATGGTGATGGTGCTATCACATTCAAAGGCAGATTGTGTGTTCCCACCGACATAGCGTTGAGGTGTGAGATTTTGGAGGAGGCTCACTAATCCAAGTACACGGTATATCCGAGAGGTACCAAGATGTATCAAAATCTTAAGAGGCACTACTGGTGGCGAAACATGAAGAGGGCGTTGCCGAGTATGTTTCTAGATGTTTGGTGTGCCAGCAGGTGAAGGCCGAGCATCAGAGGCCAGCAAGTTTGCTACAGTTCCTCTCTATTCCGGAATGAAAATGAGAGAATATCTCGATGGATTTCATTATGGCTTTACCACGGATGACGAAAGGCTCCGATGCTATTTGAGTGATAGTTGACAGATTGAAAAAGTCTGCACACTTTCTTCCGTATCAGACTACTTTTAGTTCAAATCAGTTGGTAGCCTTGTATATCAAGGAGGTGGTTCGTCTGCACAATGTGCCGGTTTCCATTGTGTCTGATCAAGATCTTAGGTTTACTTCCAGATTCTGGAAAACTTTTCAGAGTGCTATGGGTTCTCGTTTGGATTTCAGCACTACCTTTCATCCTCAAACCGATGAGCAGACTAAACGGGTAAACCAGATTGTAGAGGATATGCTCCGAGCTTGTATGTTGGACTTTCAGGGTAGTTAAGAGGAACACTTGCCATTGGTTGAGTTCGCCTACAACTACAGTTACCAGGTAAGCATCCAAATGACACATTTTGAAGCTCTGTATGGTCGGAGTTGTAGATCACCGCTATATTTAGATGAAGTTGGTGAGAGGAAAGTTCTTGGTCCTAAATTGATCGAGCGAACCGTAGATCAAAGTCATCAGGGAGCGATTAAAAACCGCTCAGGATAGGCAGAAGAGCTATGCGGACACTCGCCACAGAGATTTGGAATTCTAAGTTGGGGATCGGGTCTTTGTGAAGATTTCTCCAAGCCGGGGAATCATGCGATTCGGAAAGAAAGGAAATCTCAGCCCTAGATACGTGGGGACATTCGAAATCATCACTAGGGTTGGTGGGGTTGCTTATAGGGTAGCCCTACCGCCTCACATGGTAGCGGTCCATAATGTATTTTACGTTTCTATGCTCAGGAAATATATTCTGGATCAGTCTCACGACATTGCACTTGATCCTGTGGAGATTTGAGAGGTTCTCACTTTGGTTAAGCAGCCTGTTCAAGTCTTGGATCATCGAGATCAAGTCTTGCGCACCAAGACTATCCTGTTAGTCCTCATGAAATGGTAGCATCATTCCAAGGAAGAGGCTACATGGGAGCGAGAAGCCGAAGTGAAGGAAAAGTACCCTCACTTGTTTATATAGTTTCTATGTGGATGTTCTATGTTTTGTTCTTGTTATGTTTTTGGTGTCGTTCTAATTTCGAGGACAAAATTCTTGTAAGGGGGAGGGATGTAGAACCATGAGTTTTCATTTCACTAAGTAGTGTATAGTGTGTGAATAGTACTCAAGTGTGGTCTTGTACACTACTGGGCTTTATGTTAATATACTTATTTGGATTTATGGTGTGCATGTTCTGATAACTCTACATATCCTTAAAGAGTGTGTTTTAAGCACTAAAGATCATCGATCGCTCGGTGATAACCTCCGATCGACCGGTCTTATACCGATCGCTCGGTAGCTATCGCTCGGTTAACTAATTTGTATGGGGAAAATTTCCAGAGAAGGTGTTTTCAACCGATCGCTCGGTTGAAACCACCGATAGACCGATAAGTCACGATCGCTCGGTCTGTACCACCGATCGATCGGTCATACACAGATTTTCTTCATTAAGGGTGTTTAAGACTTTAGCCATTACCCCTTTTGCCTATATAAAGCTTGTTCATGCCATAGGGTTTCAGAAACCCTTTGTGTACTATTTTGAGAGGGATTTGAGAGGAGAAGAAGGAGAGAAGCTAGGTGTCGCTCAAGCTTGAAGGAAGATCAAGATCCTTCCTTGCTTTTGGTGTTTCTCAACAAAGAACTTGAGGATTTCAAGTGTTCCACGCTTTTGGAATCAAAATCACTTATTTCACCAAGGTAGATACACTCTACTACCAATCTTGTGATACTACTAGTTACCACATGTTATTCTTCTAATTCTATACTACAAGCTTTGCTTTGTTATGGTGTGGGATGTTATTTCTATACTTGGATGTAAGCTATCACTATTATGCACTCTAAGTGTTTGTGTAATTGCCTCTAAGGATTTTGGGTGTTTAGATATGCTAGTACTCTCATATGCTCATATGTTCGAATGTCTCGTATGAACCGAGGTTTTTCCATGGATTTCTCAAAGTACAGAAAGGGTTTTGAATAAACGACTTATATGAATGATTCTAAGCAACTCTATGATATCTCTAAGATCAGTTCACAAGCTCTAATTATCATGATACACTCACAAGAACTTTATGATAATGTTTAAGATCGTCTCACATACTCAAAAGGATCACAAATACAAATGCTCTAAGATCTCTATGTTTTGCTCTATGGATATGCTCTACGGTATTGCTCTATGTCTCTACGAATCATAAATGACTCTAAGGAACTTCATGAACTCTAAGAACTCACAAGGTTAGGATTATCGCTTGACTCACAAGGTTTTGGTTTCAGCTTTCATAATATGTGTTATCCTTATTGTAAATCCCTAAGTAGGTGTTGGCAAATTCTGTGATCATTAGATAGGTCATGTGAGTCGAGTCGTGTTCAACTTGTCAGAAGAGAAGAGCTAAAGCATCAAGAAGATTGAAGAAAGTGAAGAAAAAGCTCCTACTCTGGATCTAGAAAGGTAATGGACTTAGAGACCCCTACCTAGGTTGGATTTGACTTAGATAACTCTAAACATACCTAGGAGGATAGTTTTAAACCTAACAAAGTTGTTTGATCTTAGTTGAATCAAATAAACATGAAAAGAAATATGGTTTGAAAAAAATTATGTCTCAACCGATCGCTCGGTGTTGAGACCGATCGATCGGTGGCCTACCGAGCGATCGGTGGCTATCGACTGGACAAAAAATTTGTATGGGGTATTTTTCCAGAGAGATGATTTTTAACCGATCGATCGGTTATGAGCATCGATCGATCCGTTTTGGACCGAGCGATCGGTAATGAGCACCGCTCGATCGGTCCCCGTAAAAAGAATTTTTATTTTTCTGGATTCTTTTTTTTAAACCCTATATAAACAACTTTTTGGAGACCTAATTCGTATCTTTGTTTATGTTTGAAAGAGTAGAGGTCTGAGAAACTCCTCTAGGGTTTTTCCTATTGTTCTTTTAGATCTTTGTTGATCCCTCCTCTTTCTTTGATCCTAGAGAATGCAAGTATAGATCTAAATCTTTGATCTTGCATTGTGTGATCTCAGATCTATATGAGATCCCTCTAGAGTTTGAAATTTCCTAAATTGATTCACAACCCTACACCTTCTGTGTGTGTCCGGTGTTTGATCCGGAGCCTTCGTGGAAGGAGATCGATCGTGTGTGATCGTGGTTTTGAAGTAGCTTGAGAAGATTTGGTCGGTGTGGAACCGAAGCTACTACGACGGAGATCAAACCTGCTGGTTCGTGGAAATCAAGAGTAAGAGTCTATACCTAGGAACGTCGTTTCTGTTTTGGTAAGGTCTTGTCTTGTACTTGAAATCTTTTCATAGTGAAGTTTGTTGCTGGACGAGGTCCCGTGGTTTTTTCCCGTTAGGGTTTTCCACGTAAAAATCTTCTGTGTTTGATTTGTGTGGATTGTCTGAGTGAATTGTTCATTGATTTCTAAACATATTAATTGAAAAATTAAAATTGGTAAGAAATTATTAGATAGACCTATTCACCCCCCCTCTAGGTCTTAGAGATCATTGATCTGGATAAATTTCAATTGGTATCAGAGCTTGTTCACTAATAAGGCTAATCCCTTAAGTGTGATCCTATATTATCCGTGATCATGAGTACTCTAAGAGAAGGTGGATCCGTCTCTCGTCCCCCACTTTTTGATGAGAATAATTATGCATATTGGAAAGCTAGAATGAGAGCCTTTCTCAAATCAATTGACGAGAGAATTTGGATGTCTATACAGAATGGGTGGACTACGCCCATAAAAACTGTTGGTGATTTGACTGTCGTCAAATATTCTAATGAATGGACCAGAGAAGAGCTTGAGTCAAGTGGATGGAACACTAAAGGTCTCAATGTTATCTTTACTGCAGTCACTGCTGAGGAATTCAGACGAATTTCTTCATGTGAAACAACAAAGGAGGCTTGGGACATTCTTGAAATTACCCATGAGGGTACTACCACTGTTAAAATCTCAAAACTCCAAATGTTAACCACCAAATTTGAACATTTAAACATGGATGAAAAAGACACTTTTGATGAATTCTATGCAAAACTTAATGACATTGTCAACGCTAGTTTCAATTTAGGTGAAAAAATATCTGAGTCCAAAATAGTTAGAAAAGTCCTTAGATCTCTCCCTGAGAGATTTCAACCCAAAGTCACTGCAATCGAAGAGAGTAAAAATGTTGACTCTCTGAGGATTGAGGAATTGGTTGGTTCACTCCAAACCTATGAACTCAATCTCCGTCCATCCAAGAAGAACAAATCTTTAGCCTTGAAATCTATCAAGGAATCTTTGGATGAGGATGACAGTGATGGAGATATGAATGAAGAAGAAATGGCTCTCTTCGTTAAAAAATTTTGAAAATTTTTTTGAACGAAAAAAAGGTTTAATCCCAAACAGGGAGGAAAATCTTTTGAGAAGTCGAAGTCTAAGTCCTGGGAAAACAAGAAAAATTCCAAGAGTGGCGACAAGAAATCCCAAGGTGTTCAATGTTATGAATGCCATGGCTTCGGTCATATTTCACCTAACTGCCCTAACAAGAAGAAGAGTAAGGGCAAGGTGATGAATGCCTGTTGGGATGACAGTGATTCCGAGAATGAAGAATCGGACAGTTCCTCTTCAAGTGAAGATACTGGAAATCATACGGCTTTCACTGTTTCCCTTTCTAGGATTCTTGAGACTACCTTTGCGGTTGATGAAAAGGATAGAAGTGATGAGAGTGTTCATACTGAGTCTAGTGATGACATACAGAAGAGTCAAACTGACTCTGGGAGTGATGAAGGGATATTTCTTGGATATTCCACCAACAGTAGAGCTTATTGAGTGTACAACTTGAGAACCTCTACGATTATGGAGTCCATAAATGTAGTTGTGGATGACTCCAGTGTTGAAAATGTGCAACTTGAGGATGATGAAAGTGCTCAAAATGAAAATATTGAAAATGTTTCAACTCCACTTATTAATAAGCAATCATCTCCATCAAAACCTACACATTCTAGGGTCATGAGTCCTCACACCCCCACTGATATAATTGGTGATCTTGAAAGTGGAGTGAGAACAAGGAAACAAATTGAAAATGAAGTTAGCTACATTTGCTATACTTCATCTTTTGAACCCAAGAATGTAGCTGAAGCTCTTGCAGATGATAATTGGATAAATGCAATGCAAGAAAAGTTACTTCAGTTTACTAGGAATGATGTTTGGTATTTAGTACCTAGGCCTAACAATACAAATGTGATAGGGACCAAATGGATTTTCAAGAACAAATCTGATGAAAAAGGTACTATCATAAGAAATAAGGCTAGGTTAGTTGCACAAGGATACACCCAAATTGAAGGTATTGACTTCGATGAAACCTTTGCTCCTGTAGCCAGGCTAGAATCAATAAGAATTCTTCTAGCTGTGGCTTGCCATATGAAATTCAAACTTTTTCAAATGGATGTTAAGAGTGCCTTTCTGAATGGCATTCTACAGGAGGAAGTCTATGTGGAACAACCAAAAGGGTTTGAAGATCCACATCACCTTGATCAAGTCTATCGATTAAAAAGGGCCCTCTATGGTTTAAAGCAAGCTCCAAGAGCTTGGTATGAGAGGCTGACTACTTATCTCTTAGAAAACGGATTTTCGAGAGGGGGAGTAGACAAAACCCTTTTCATAAAGAATGTGAAAGGTGATATTGTCATTGCCCAGATATATGTTGATGATATAGTGTTTGGTTCCACATTAGACTTACATGCTCTTTCATTTGCTGAACAAATGAAAAATGAATTTGAAATGAGCATGGTTGGTGAGCTAAGTTTCTTCCTTGGTCTTTAGATCAAGCAATTGGATTCTGGGATCTCAGTATCTCAAATCAAATATGCTAAAAATCTAGTGAAGAAATTTGGCTTGAGCTCTGCTAAGCATGTAAGGACTCCTATGAGTTCTACTACAAAACTTAGTAAAGATGCTTCAGGCAAAGATGTTGATCAAACTTCTTATAGAAGCATGATTGGTAGTTTACTCTACCTAACTGCTACTAGACCAGACATAGCCTTTAGTGTTGGTGCATGTGCCCGCTATCAAGCGAGCCCAAAAGAGTCTCACTTGCTTGCAGTCAAGCGTATCATTCGATATGTGAGTAGAACTCTATCATTTGGCCTCTTGTATTCTTTTGATACAAATGCCACAATAGTTGGATATTCCGATGCCGATTGGGCCGGAAATGCTGATGATAGGAAGAGCACCCCAGGTGGATGTTTCTATATTGGAAACTGCTTAGTTGCTTGGCTTAGCAAAAAGCAGAATTCAATTTCATTGTCCACTGCAGAAGCTGAGTACATAGCAGCTGGCAGTTGTTGCACTCAACTTCTGTGGATAAAGCAGATGTTGAATGATTACGGGATTGAACAGAGCACTATGACTGTGTGTTGTGATAATTCAAGTACTATCAATATTTCCAAAAATCCCGTTCAACATTCTCGCACAAAACACATAGACATTAGACATCACTTCATCGTGATCTTGTTGAGCAAAAAATTGTGTCTATAGAGTATGTCCAAATAGAGAATCAATTTGCGGACATTCTTACAAAACCTTTAGATTCCCTTAGGTTTGAACTCCTTAGGAAATCCATAGGTTTGTGCGGAGTTGAGTAAAGGTGTACTTGTTTCATAGCCTATGTGTTCTTCATGTTTTATTCATGTCATAGAGCTACTTTTTTTAACCTACTCTCCTGTATTAAACTTCATTTATTTCCTTGAAATCATATTTGAACATATAATCCAAGGATAAATATTTCATAGGATTGAGTAAATTAGGATAGGTCAACTGTTGGTTCGATCTTGTGATTGAATTTGGTCATGCTAACTAATCTCAGTTAGAGTTGAGTAAATAAAGATGTTATGTGTTGCACATGCACTCTGACTGATTTTTTAGATGGTATTAGTTCCTATTTAAAGGTTCTGATATTATACCATATGGTTCCCTAGATTAATCAAATCTAGTATAACCAGTGTGATAAACAAATTCCATAAGGTGAGCCCCCTAGTTATAAAAATTATTGACATGGAGAGGACTACCTGTGAGTTTGTGTGATAGCTACTAGTGGATGCAAACAGTGAGTAATGGCTACCTAGACAAACAGTAGGTATCTATATGGATTGCTAGTGTGAAAGCCCCCACTGTCATTAGAAAGAGCTACCTTCTCACTTGTGTGAAAGTCACCAGTGTGCGAAAAAAACTATATGTGTACTCCAAAAAGAATTTTCACAATGAGTACAATTTGACTGAAAAAGAAATGAAATAAATCTATTGGTCAAATTTGGGGTAAAAATTGCTCATCATATAAGTATGGATGTTTATTGGTTTTAAAACTAGTTTTTGAAAATTTTAGAGTCCCATTTGAGCTATAATGTCAAAATCTAGCTTAAGGAAGGAAACCAATTCAAAGAGTCAAGTAATGAATTTTGATTTCACACTAACATTACTTCTAATTGTTTCTTGACTCTGATTGTGAATTTGATGCAAATACCATAATTAATCACCTGTGAAAATCAATTATTGTTTACACAATCCTTATTTATGACTGTACTTGATATATAAATTCTTGGGTGATTATTCTTTATGATTTTATTGAAATCAATTATTGCAAATTTTTTGGTGAATTGGTTATTTTGAGGTGAAAATGAGTTTTTACTGTACCATTGGTTGAGGGGGAGAAATGGTTTTAAAAGTAAAATTTTTGAAAATTTTTCCAGACCACCGATCGCTCGCTGTTAAAGACCGATCGATCGGTCTTTCGTGAACAGGGTTATAAAACCCTCATTTCTCCTTTTTCCGTTCACTTCTTCTCCAAACTCCAGAGCGATCTCTCGGTTACCTCTCCTCCAAATCCTTCCTACGGTCATTCCATTCGACCCTAAGGGTTTCCCAAGCATCAAAAAGGTAAGCCTTGTACGTTTTCTTGCGTATAGGTTGAATTTCTCATCTAGGGCATCGACTGTTCATCCATGGCTTTCATTTTATCCTTAATCCTTCTAGCCTATCTCATGTCTGGCGTTCCCAAACACCGAAGGTTGGTCCTCAACAATCAAGAGGACCCTCTTGAAGATGAGCAAAACCAAGAGCCCTTTTCCTTCACTCTAATAGGACATGGGATTTCAATAGGGAATCGACCAATCCATAGAATGGTGGATTCTACTACTGAAAATCGCCAAAAATCTTTGGCAGATAAAACCCGGAAACAAAAGGAAAAAGCTAGTTCATATTCAAATGTTCTATTGGGTCCCTTCATTAGCCCTAGTGCTGCTCAGCTTTATAGTGAGTATTTTAGTAAAAAGGGTATTATGGTTGAAAGGAGCATTAGAATTTCAGATTTTGGAGATTATTACCTTTCTAAGCTCATTACCGATCGTAACTGGGAAGGTCTTCTCACTTTATCCGGTCCTGCTCCTATTCAATTAGTCCAGGAATTTTACTCAAATTTCTCTGAAATCAATTTTAAAACCTGGTCTTTCAAATCTCGATCTTTAGAACAATCAGTTTTGATAAATCCAAATGTCATTGCTAAATTTCTTGGTTGTCCTCGAGTTCCAGATGCCTATTATCCTTATAAATACAAGAAAGATGAGGATAAAGAATCTATGAACAATGTAGTCACCTTTCTTTGTGGTGCTCCTACACTTTGGGTTGGTTCCTTAATAGAAGTAACAAAACTCACTAGGGATGCCAGACTTGTAAACCTAGTAATGAGTGCCAATATCCACCCAAAAGTTCATACTGCAGATCTTAGGGAAGATAGAGCTCGATTTTTATTCAGTCTCCTTCGTGGACATGATATTAACCTTGCAGCACACATAATTGATTTGATGATTCAAGCCCATCAAACTCAAACTGTGGTTGGAGCTCTTCCGTTTGGATCCCTGATTACTAAACTCCTTGGTTCTCAAGGGATCATTGCTCCTCCTGGAGCTCCTACCCATAATCCGAAAGGTCCAATCAACAAAAAGACCATCGCTCAGAGTTTCTCTCATGCTTCAGTTCGAGATATTGAGGAGGAAGCTGATTTTGGTACAGGATCCTCTCATCCACCTCCTGCCACGATTGATGATCTAGCCAGAATGATGAGAGAGATGCAGATGGATCTCTCAACGCATATTTCATCCCACCAGGAGTTCACCACAGAGATACGTGGAAGACTTGGATCACTCGATGCAGCAGTGTTGGGCGTACAGAGAGATGTTCGTGAGTTTCGAGCTTATTATGAGTCCCAGCTCACTTCTGATGATGAGCAGGAGTGATAGTTAGATTGATGTACTAGGATAGATACTCCTTATGGTTCATGTGTATATTTTGGAGTTTACCTTAGTCCTAGTATTAGTTTGAGACTTAGATTTATTTTGACTTGGTTGTACTCAGTACAAACTTTTTTGGATGTTATTGACTTGGTTATGGATGTATGAATTTGGATGGTTTATTCTGATTCTATTATATCTCATCTCATTTGATGTTTATGCATTAATTCTATTGTTTATAGTCCGCCTTTGGCATTTCGAGCCAAAAAGGGGGAGAGTGCATGATATGCATATGGATATAAATATGTGGATGGATGATGATTTTATGATTTTGTGGATGACGTTATGGACACATGATTAACCTGTTATGGATACAGTACTGTTATGGATACAGTATTGTGGATTTTATGATTTTGTGGATGATGTTATGGATACATGATTAACCTGTTATAGATACAGTACTGTTATGGATACAGTATTGTGGAATTGTGGAATTGTGGATGTTATACATGTTTTACTGTGGATGTTATACATGTTTTACTTCTTCCCATATTTTATTTCCCATGCTTCACAGGTTTTTGATTTAGCATGTGCAGGCAAACAGGTTCTAAGTTTGGTGAATCATGACAAGTTAAAATGTCAAATGTCATGTAATTATTTTTGAGTCATGTAAAGGTCAATTTTCCATTTTTGAATCATTTGGGAAAATTTGAACCTAGTATATGAGTTAGTCTTGTTTTGTCCCGGAATTGCCAAAGGGGGAGATTGTAAATCCCTAAGTAAGTGTTGGCAAATTCTGTGATCATTAGATAGGTCATGTGAGTCGAGTCGTGTTCAACTTGTCAGAAGAGAAGAGCTAAAGCATCAAGAAGATTGAAGAAAGTGAAGAAAAAGCTCCTACTCTGGATCTAGAAAGGTAATGGACTTAGAGACCCCTACCTAGGTTGGATTTGACTTAGATAACTCTAAACATACCTAGGAGGATATTTTTAAACCTAACAAAGTTGTTTGATCTTAGTTGAATCAAATAAACATGATAAGAAATATGGTTTGAAAAAAATTCTGTCTCAACCGATCGCTCGGTGTTGAGACTGATCGATCGGTGGCCTACCGAGCGATCGGTGGATATCGACGGGACAAAAAATTTGTATGGGGTATTTTTTCAGAGAGATGATTTTTAACCGATTGATCGGTTATGAGCACCGATCGATCCGTTTTGGACCGAGCGATCGGTAATGAGCACCGCTCGATCAGTCCCCGTAAAAAGAATTTTTATTTTTCTGGATTCTTTTTTTAAACCCTATATAAACAACTTTTTGGAGACCTAATTCGTATCTTTGTTTATTTTTGAAAGAGTAGAGGTCTAAGAAACTCCTCTAGGGTTTTTCCTATTGTTCTTTTAGATCTTTGTTGATCCCTCCTCTTTCTTTGATCCTAGAGAATGCAAGTATAGATCTAAACCTTTGATCTTGCATTGTGTGATCTCAGATCTATATGAGATCCCTCTAGGGTTTGAAATTTCCTAAATTGATTCACAACCCTACACCTTGTGTGTGTGTCCGGTGTTTGATCTGGAGCCTTCGTGGAAGGAGATCGATCGTGTGTGATCGTGGTTTTGAAGTAGCTTGAGAAGATTTGGTTAGTGTGGAACCGAAGCTGCTACGGCGGAGATTGAACCTGCTGGTTCGTGGAAATCAAGAGTAAGAGTCTATACCTAGAAACGTCGTTTATGTTTTGGTAAGGTCTTGTCTTGTACTTGAAATCTTTTCATAGTGAAGTTTGTTGCTGGACGAGGTCCCGGGGTTTTTTCCCGTTAGGGTTTTCCACGTAAAAATCTTCTGTGTTTGATTTGTGTGGATTGTCTGAGTGAATTGTTCATTGATTTCTAAACATATTAATTGAAAAATTAAAATTGGTTAGAAATTATTAGATAGACCTATTCACCCCCCCTCTAGGTCTTCGAGATCATTGATCTGGATAAATTTCACTTATGGTTTCTATGCTTGATATGTTTTAATGGTTTCATTCTCCATGATTCGCATGCTCTATGCTATTAATGCTTTATTGTTAGTAGTTTATATATGCTGAGTATTCCATGCTCAGCCGATATTTGTTATCATCGGCAGTGCTCGGGTCCCATTCGACTTATGTGGTGCAGAGCCTTGGGTGGAGGAAGAGTACTTCGACCCGGAGCCTTCTATGGATCACTACTATGATGATGGCCCGATAGATAGGCATCACAACTTTGACTTTTGTTGATCGAATTGGATAGATACAGTGTTTGTTGAGTGAGAGTTGGACTTGTCCACTCCACCATTTTGGATACTTATACAGTTGTATTTTATTGCTTCACACTTGGACCAAGTAATAGGAGTATTTAGTTTTGTATTTTGGCTTTTGTGATGTTAGTTATGTTTTGCTTTCACTATGCATTTCAAATCGTTTTCGCTATGTATGTCTATGTACTCTGACAGGTTTCTATGCGTGCCTTATGTATCATATTGGGGGTATCATATGGTGGTCATGAGGATACCCCTAGGGGTATTTTGGGTCGTGAAAATCTGCTTCTACCTCTTCCTTGACCTTCTACGACCATTCGGGCCTCATCTGTCTCAGTTTTTGCTTAACTGGTCTGACTTTGGGGTTCAGGGGCAATCTGTGTACTACCAATACTGGGTCTAGGCTGGGCATGTCTGCATATGACCATGGGAAGACGTCACTGTAGCTCTTCAAGAAGCTGATCATGTCTGTTCTTTGTTGCGGGCTCAAGGTTATGCCAATCTTGATGAGTTGGGGGCTATCTTTGGATCCAAGGTTTATGGTCTCGGTGCCCTCAATGTTAGACTACAGGATCCCTTATACTCTAGGAGATCCAAAATCTCTTGAGGAGGTTCCTCTTCCTATTTTGAGTCATACTCAACTTCCGAAAGTTCAAGAAGGGTTTCGGGGATAGCATTATCAGAGGCGATTTCTTGGCAAATCATTAAGCTTAGTTTTGCATGCTTTTTGTTATTTTTGTTGGCTTCAGGACACTAGGCCTTTTAGGGAAGATTCTGTGTGCTTTCATCATCAGCCGATTTGAAATGTTTTATGAAAAACATGATTTTGAGTCAAAACATCATATTTTTATAAATAAAACATAGCTGTTGTTTACAAAATTGACTCAACAAAAAGAGGCTGACAGTGGCCAACATTTGGATTTTGCAATGAGAGCAAAAAAGAAGATAGAAGGAGAAGAAGAATGGTGCTTCGGTCACTGCTTGATTGAACTAACCTGCCCTGCATTATGTTTGCCCTGGCCCTGGATGGCCTCGATGGTGAGAGCCTTGGTCCACCAATGGATCAGTGGACAATGACTGGATGATGCTTTGGCACTGTTGGAGATGGTGCTGACCTACTCTCCTACTTGATCTTCCGCTTCTATGACGTCTTCGACAATCAATTAATCGAACATCTAGGTCATGCTGAATACTTCTGGACCTGCAATCCCTCAAGACTCGACATTGGGCTGGGGGTTTGAAGTTTTGGCGATTGGTGCAAGGGGTGTATCCAGGTAACCTTTAAAGGCTTTTACTTGAAAAGTTACAGAGATGTGGGGTCGAGGTTCTGATTTTGCTGACTGGCTACTCTTCTTCGTTAGCTTGGTTAAATAGTCCTCAAACCTGGGCTTATAGCCCAATCCGAATGGTAGTGTGTAACGAGGAGGGACACATCTCTTCTTCACCCCTAGTTTCTGACCCCCAGAACTGACCCTGGTTGATCGTTCATTCTGGCCATCATCTTGACAAATGGCGGCACTACTTGCTTATTCTGTTCTTTTATCTGGGTGATAGAATTGACTTATTCAAACTGGTACGTCATGAAGGCGGTGCCTTGCCCCAACTCCCAGATGTCCCCAAAGGAACTAGTCATTTCCTCTTAAGGGATCCCGACCAAGTGGTCCTCCTGGATAAACTTGATTCTTTGATGGAAAGAGGAGGGAATGGCTCCAGCCGCGTGGATCCACAGCCTTCCAAGGAGCAAGGTGAATGATGCCAGCACATTCACGACTTAAAAGTTTGTTATGAAATGAGCAAGTCTAACCCCGATGGTTAAATCAATGTCACCTAGATTCTGCCTGGTTGAGTTGTCAAAAGCTCTGATGGTCATGGGTTTTTTTTTACCCAACTGAGGTCCAACCCTAGGCTTTGTAGTGTAGAAAAAGTGCAGACATTCAGGCCAGAGCTGTTGTCGATTAGCACTGATGATAATATCTTGGCTAGGGACTGTACTGTGATGTAAAGAGCTCGGGTGTAATCTTTGTCGCTATCCGGTATTTCTTCTTCCGTGAAGGAGATGATTCTTGATTCAAGTACTTGCCCTACCATGTACCCCAATTTCTCGGGTGTGATGTCTGGTGTTACATGACCGTTTTTAAATACCCAGAGTAGCCATTTTTGGTGATACAAAAGTCAGGAGGAGACCCAAGATGGAAATTTATGACAGAGTTTTGTTCAATGGCTGAGTGATGTTGAATTCTTATGATTTTTCTAGTATGTTCAGTAGAACTACTGATTCCAGTGCTTCTTTCTCTGGGTCTGATAGCCCTGCTTTTTCTTTCTCTGTCCCATTTGCCTTTACTGGTTCAGCTACTGGAGGTTGGTACACCCGGCTAGATTAGGTAAGGTAGGCTATGCTCTCACTCTCAAGGATGAGAGAGTGGGGAGCAGGTACTCAGTTGAAGTTAAAAGATGGAGAAGGGATGTAAGGGATCCGGATGGGGCCTGAAGAGATGGAGGCTTGAGCTGGAGCCATGGCCCAATTTGCTAGGCAAGGGATAATGTAAATGATATGTTCTCTTTCTAGTTCAAGAGCAGGGATCTATACTGGAGATTGGATGGTCTATATGTTTGATATGGGGAATGAGATTATGACAAGAGGCTGATAAGAGAGTCTAATTATGCCGTCATTCGCTGTGGGTGCGCTGGGTCTCAGCTACCTTGCCTCTGGCTCTTCCCACTCAATGAAATTGACTTGATTGTTATGTGGGGCAGTGGTGCCTGGTTGATAATAGTGTTCCCAGGGGCCAGTTCAACCTTTCCCTCATCCAAGAGATCTTCGATGGCACATTTTAGGCCGATGCAATAGTCGGTTGCATGCCCTGGGTCTCGATGAAAGGTGTAGTGATGGTCGCTTGGTAATTTTTGTTTTGTTTGTCTGGTGATAAGAGAGAGGTAGGGCCTCTCAAGGTGAGAATACCCTGTTTCGTCAGAAATTTCAATAACTGGCTAAGAGTGTATGGAAGAGGGATAAAGTTTCTATGGGTGGTTTTCTCCATAGTTTTGTCTTGTTAGCCAGGTGTTTCCAGATGTTGGCTGAGACTGAGTGGCTGGAGCCGGCAATCTGATAGGTGCTGCGGAGGCTATCATCTGAACATCTTCCTTTCTGCTATGGTCCCGGGGACCGCTGTTTCTGCTTACTGGAGTTATTGTTCAGGAGGGAGCAAGCCCTAAGCTAGAGTAAATAGCTCCACTCTGGATGGTCGTCTCGATGCGGGCACCCGTTTTGATAATAGTGCCAAAATCTACTGCTGGTAATGTTACAATCAGAGTGGAATAGGGCTGCTTCAGGGTGCCTATAAACATGTTCGTCAACTCCTCATTGGGGATTGCAATAGGGATCTTTGTTGCCATCTGTAAATCCAGAAATAGGTTTTGGAAAATTCCGTGATCATTAGATAGGTCATGAGTGTTGTGTCTTGTTCAACTTGTCGGAAGAGTTAAAGTTTCAAGAAGACTGAAGATATTGAAGAAAAAGCTTCTACTCCGGATCTAGACAGGTAATGGACTTAGAGACCCTTACCTAGGTTGGATTTAACTTAGATAACTCTAAACATACCTAGGAGGATAGTTTTAAGCCTACCAAAGAGTTTTGATCTTATTTGAATCAAACAAAAACAAAAGAAAAATGTTTAGGCTGAAATTCTGTCTCAACCGATCGCTCAGTGTTGCGACCGATTGATCGGTGGCCTACCGAGCGATCGGTGGCTATCGACTGGTCAAAAAATTTGTATGGCGTATTTTTCCAGAGAGACAATTTTAAACCGATCTCTCGGTGAAAATAACGATCAATCGGTTTTGGACCGAGCGATCGGTTATAAGCACCAATTGATCGGTCCTCGTAAACATAATTTTATTTTTCTGGACTCTTTTCTAAACCCTATATAAACAAATTTTTGGAGACCTAATTCGTATCTTTGTTTATTTTTTAAAGAGTAGAGGTCTGAGAAACCCTTCTAGGGCTTTTTCCATTGCTCCTCATAGATCTTTAATGATCCCTCCTTTTTCAATCATCCTAGAGAATGCAAGTATAGATCTATTCTTTTGATCTTGCATTGTGTGATCTCAGATCTGTATGAGATCCCTCTAGGGTTTGAAGCTTTCTAAATTGATTCACAACCCTACACTTTGTGTGTGTGTCCGGTGTATGATCCGGGGCCTTCGTAGAAGGAGATCGATCGTGTGTGATCGTGGTATTGAAGTAGCTTGAGAAGATTTGGTCGGTTAGGAACCGAAGCTGCTACAGCGGAGATCGAACCTGCTGGTTCATGGAAATCAAGAGTAAGATTCTGTACCTAGGAACGTTGAGTCCGGTTTGGGTAAGGTCTTGTCTTGTACTTGAATTCTTCTTATAGTGAAGTTTGTTGCTGGATGAGGTCCCGTGGTTTTTTCCCGTAAGGGTTTTCCACGTAAAAATCTGCTGTGTTTGATTTGTGTGGATTGTTTGTGTGAATTTTTTATGGATTTCTAATCTAATTAATTGAAAATAAATAAAAATTGGTTAGAAGTTCTTAGATAGACCTATTCACCCCCCCCTCTAGGTCATAGAGATCATTGATCAGGGTAATTTCAATTGGTATCAGAGCAGGTTCACCTTTAAGACTAAACCCTTTAGTGTGATCCTGTATATCTTACTCTGTGATCATGAGTACTCTAAGAGAGGGCGGTTCTGTAGCACCCTGGATTTCCGGCATGTATTAAAGCGTTAAAGTCATGTTCTTGAATGGAAAGTTGGATTTCTGAGGTTAAATCTATTGGAAACCCGAGTTTCTAAACCCCCACTTGCGTATCGATTAACCTTAGGGGTAAAATGGTAAATGAATAAAGTAGAAATTGGAAATTCTAAAATGCCAGGAATGTTCCTTTTCGAAGAGCGAATCCAACGCAAGTTGAATCGTCAAAATCCGACGAACGAGTCAAAAGTTATGGCCGAAACAAGAAGGAGGAAAAATATGGAATTTTGCTGCAAGTTACGACCGATCGTACACACCCTACGAACGATCGTAGGTGAGTTACGATCGATCGTAGAGGTTACGATCGATCGTAGAATCTCAGGAAGTGACAAAAGTTTCGGGTCGATATACGATCGATCGTGGATAATTTGCGATGGATCGTAGTACAACTTACGATCGATCGTAGACAGGTTACGATCGATCGTAGATCGCGAATCCAGAAATTTTAATCGGATTTTTAGGGTTTCTTCACTACCTATAAAGGTTGCCCGAGCCTTTAGGGCTCTCATTTCACACACCTAGAGTATTTTGAGAGTTAGAGAGAGAGGAGAAGGGGATCCTAACCTAGGGTTTGTTCTTGAAGGAGAAATCAAGGGTTTGATACCCTAGATCACCCCAAGCTTCGGTCAAGCTCGGGAGGACCACGTTCTCCAAGCTCAGTAACATCTCACGCACGTTTTTGCAAAGGTTTTCTTCCCTATTCAGGTCGGTACTTCTTGCTACCCTCGTAGTTATAGTTCTTTCTTTTACCTTATTCCTCTTTAATTTCCTTTATTTTCACATATGCTATGAGGTGGATGGTTGTAAATGGTGAATGGAGATGGAATGGGCGATTGGATGCCAATGGTTGGGTTGTGATGATTAAAATGGGGAGGGCATTGTTCCAATAATAAACAAACAAGTGTGATATGAGTATAACCCACCTAGAAAAGCATGATTTAGGTTTAAATAAATAATGGACACACTCTATGCTTGATGAAATGCCAAGGTGAATAAAATGAATGTTAAAAATCAAGAAAATGAATGCTTAAATTATGTAACTTGTTAGGGCTTATGATAGTGTGAGTTCTCATTTTCCCAAAAATGTCATGAGTGATTATTTGTTTGAAATTGCATATGCTACATATTGTGAAATCCCTCAAATGTCATATTTAATTCTAATGCAAGTATGCACACGATCTCACGAGCACGCATGCATGACATGTTTTATCGGGGTCTTCAAGAACACGGTTTAGATGTGGGGCATATCGTACGATATGTTTTACCTCGCTTTTAGCAAGGACAAGACAATCATGCATTATCATAAGAAGGGTCTCCCTTCCCTCGCAAGTACATACATATTATATGAAGGGTCTCCCTTCCCTCACAAGTGCATCTCACAAGGACATCTTACAAGTGAAAGGACACAAGCATGAGCATTCTAGGAAGAAGGGTCTCCCTTCCCTCACAAGTAGTTGCTTTTCCAAGCAAGCATGACAAGACATGGCATGACAAGTATAAGCATTCTAGGAAGAAGGGTCTCCCTTCCCTCACAAGTAGTTTACTTTCCAAGCAAGCATGACATGACATGACACGCATGATACAAGCATGACACGCATGATACAAGCATGACACGCATGATACGGTAGACAAGGTTTCAAGCATAAAAAGGGTAATTTCAGTCAAGTCAAGTGCACAAGATTTCAAAGGTTTTACCGACTTTTACGAATGCAACATGACGAATTATATTGCTTTACTTTATTGTCATGATATGAATCATTCCTGCTTTATATGCGTGAATTGTTTCCATCTTTATGTATGCTATCCGTATGCTATGACCGTTGGTTAGTATTTAGTACCCGCTGAGTATTCCATGCTCAGCCGTACTTCTTATGTCGGCAGGTTCTGAGGGAGCTACTGCTCCATTTGATGTTTGTGCTCCTGGTCCATGGGTGGAGGAGGAGTACGTCGAGGAGCCTTTGGAGGAACCTCCCGTAGAGGGTTATCAGTAGATGGTGTTAGATTCTGAGTGGATTAGCTGTGGGTGAGCATGAGTGATTATATCCATGTATTTTGGCGGGCATGTCCGCACTTTCTTTGTTTTAATTTCTTTGTATTAAAACTTGGACCATGTGTATATACTTAGAGGTTGTTAGACTTCCGCTGTGTCTTATAGTTATGCTTCCGCTGTTATCCTCTATTGTATTTGCCCTGTGGGTGTTTTGCAAGTGGTTTGTCAAGCAAGTCATGTAAGTCATGATTTAGTCGTCCACGATTCACTCTAACTCCTAAGGTGGGTTTTGGGTCACGACAGAAGTGGTATCAGAGCTTAGGCTTTAGGTCTTTAGGGTCACTTAGAATCTAATACCACGGCTTGACAAGAGCATATGTTGGGAAACAATTAGGAAGGAAGTAAGTCAGAAGCGAGTCAGGATTCCAAGTGTAAGACTAAACTTTAGTCTTGGTCCAAATGGTTGTTTCAACCAAGTACGGGTCCTAGGGACGCTAGAATACCAAAGTATAAGTATAATATTATGATATACTCTGATGACTTGATGTGATGTATACTAGTACTATAAAATTTATACAAGTTGAATTATTGTGAAATGGCACCGAGATAAATTGTGGTTTCAAGAAGACTCATGTGGTGTTATTATTCTCAGGACTTTAGTCATGAGACGGAACACACGGGGTCGTGGGCCACATACCAGAGCTTCCTCTTCTTCACGGGATGAGGCTGAGCAGCCGAACCTCTCTCAGGTCTTAGGCTCCATTGCTGAGACACTTGCCATACTAGCGGCTCGGCAAACTATACCGGCATCAGCAGTACCTACTCCACCGCCCGGAGCTCCAGTACATCGTACAGCTGGAGTTGAGGCATTCCGGAGATTGAGGCCTCCATCCTTCCACGGGAGTGTGGACCCTCTTACTGCGGAGGCTTGGATTCTCCAGGTGGAGAAAATATTTGCAGTTCTCTCTCCTACAGAGGAAGAGAAAGTAGCGTGGGCAGTTTTTATGCTAGAGGGCGAAGCCCACCATTGGTGGTTGTCCGCATTGAGGACACGGGACTTGACCATGCAAAGTCAACCGTGGACTTGGGAGGAGTTTAAGGACACGTTCTATAAGAAGTATTTCCCGGTTGGAGCTCGGGAAAAGAAAGAGAGAGAATTCATCAACCTTGAGCAAGGTTCGATGTCGGTGGCCGCTTATGAGGCCAAGTTCTCGGAGCTATCACGCTTCGCGACACATATGATTGCCACCGAGGCAATGAAGGCGAGGAGGTTTGAGCAAGGGCTCAAGGATGTCATCATGGAGAAAGTGTCGGTCTTCAGGCACGCCACGTACGCCGAAGTAGTGGATAAAGCCTTGTTGGTTGAGACCAATTTAGAGACCGTGTCCAAGAAGAGAGAATTGGCGAGAGGCCAATCTAGTGGTTCGGTACCTTTAGAGAGGCGGGCCCGGACTGGTCCTTATCAGTATACATGGCCAGCACCACAGATGAGGCCGGCTTATGCGCCTCCAGCACCCCGGCAGTACGTGCCACAGGCACCTCGACCTCAGGCTCTTCCGGCCCCACGGCCAGTTACCCCTCAGGCAGCGAGGTATACACCACCTTCGGTCCCTCTGGCCTACACATATGAGGTCTGCACTTCATGCGGCAAAAGGCATCCGGCAGGAGATTGCCAAAGAGCATCTGGTGGATGTTATCATTGCGGTCGCCAGGGCCACATGATCAGGGATTGCCCTAGCCGGCATTTACCAGCCCAGTCTCAGGGTAGTAGGCCCCCAGCACGCCCAGCAGAATCATACCAGGCGTCATCTCAGACTACCCGGTCTACACCTCAGTCTCGCCAGGCACACCAGGGGCGAGTTTTTGCCTTGACAGAGGGTGATGCACTTGCATCTGATGATGTGGTGGAAGGTACGCAGTTAGAGTTAATTTCTTTATTCGTGATTATTATGTTATGCTCTATTCTCTGTGTACATACTTGGCATGTTCTATATGTATATATACCTACATGTATACGCTGTCGATGCATGGATCAACTCCGCTAGTTAAAATTTCAGGAATCCTACTAGTCAATGAGTATTTGGCTCGAGTGTTGATTGATACCGGGTCTACTCATTCGTTTGTCTCGCCGAGTTTTTCAGAAGGCTTTTCTGTGGAGCCTAGTCAGCTAAAACCGGAGTTAGCCATTTCGACTCCTCTCGGCAAAACAGTATTGGCAGATAAAGTGTATAGAAATAGTGTGGTCCAAGTTGGAAGCCACGAGTTGGCGGTTGATCTCATCGTCCTGGGATTCCAAGACTTTGATGTTATATTGGGAATGGATTGGTTAGCAGCACATCATGGGCATGTAGCTTGCTTTGAGAAGATGGTACTCTTCAAGCCGGTAGAAGGAAAACCATTTCACTTTCGAGGGTTGAGAAGTAGAGACATTGCCCGCTTTGCGGCGTTGAGCTTAGCTAACCCCGAGGCAAAGGACTCATCGACAATTCCAGTTATGAGTGAATTCCTGGATGTGTTTCCAGAGGAGTTGCCGGGATTACCTCCAAACAGGGAGATTGAGTTTGTGATCGAGCTTGCACCAGGCACAACTCCTACATTCAGGGCTCCGTATAGAATGGCCCCGATTGAACTTAAGGAGTTAAAGACTCAGTTGGAGGAATTACAAGGCCTTGGTTTCATACGACCAAGTGTCTCACCATGGGGTGCCCCGGTGTTATTTGTTAAGAAGAAAGATGGCTCGATGCGAATGTGCGTCGATTACCGTCAATTGAACAAAGTCACTATAAAGAATAGGTATCCATTGCCTAGGATTGACGACTTGTTCGATCAGTTGAAGGGAGCGAGATTTTTCTCGAAGATAGATCTTCGATCAAGTTATCACCAGTTGAAGATTAAGGTGGAAGATGTTCCCAAAACTGCTTTCAGGACTCAATATGGGCACTACGAGTTCTTGGTGATGCCTTTTGGACTCACAAACGCGCCGGCAGCCTTTATGGATTTGATGAACCGGGTGTTCCGGCCATATCTTGATAGGTGCGTGATTGTATTTGTTGATGACATTTTGGTCTATTCCCAGACACGGGAAGATCACACACGCGACCTACACCTTGCTTTGGAAATGCTAAGAGAGCACAAGCTATACGCCAAACTTAGCAAGTGCGAGTTTTGGTTGGAAGAGGTGACATTCCTAGGCCACGTTGTTTCTGCAGAAGGTATATCGGTAGATCCAAAGAAGATCGAAGCAGTTATGAGTTGGGTGAGGCCCAAGAGTGTTACCGAGATACGCAGCTTTCTTGGGTTGGCAGGCTACTACAGGAGATTCGTAGAGGGTTTCTCTAGCCCTGCAGCACCGCTTACTCACCTGACAAGGAAGAATGCGAAGTTTATTTGGAGCGACAAGTGCGAGATCAGTTTCACGGAACTAAAGAAGAGGCTTACCACAGCCCCTGTCCTTACTGTGCCATCTGGACCTTATGAGTATGAGGTGTATAGTGATGCCTCACACGTTGGACTTGGGTGTGTACTCATGCAGCACAAGAAAGTCATTGCCTATGCATCAAGGCAATTGAAGGAACATGAGAAGAATTATCCCACGCACGACTTGGAGCTTGCGGCGGCCGTGTTTGCACTTAAGATTTGGCGTCATTACCTTTATGGGGTGGAGTTCTATGTGTTTACCGATCACAAGAGTCTCAAGTATCTCTTTTCCCAAAATGAGCTGAATCTAAGGCAACGACGTTGGATGGAATTATTGAAAGACTATGACTGTACCATTCAATACCACCCGGGTAAAGCAAATGTAGTGGCTGATGCTTTGAGTAGAAGACCTCCGGGGTTGTTAGCATGCATGTTAGTGCAGGAATGGAAGCTACTTGAAGACTTGGCAAATCTGGACATTAGTGTGAACGACTCTGTCCGTAGTCCTATCTTGGAAAATGTCACGGTTCGGCCATACATTATAGATTTGATCCAAGAATACCAAGCCACGGATGTTGAATTGTTGGCTTATCAGGACAAGGAAGTTGCTAAGGGTAGTGAGGACTTCTCTCTCACTAGCCAAGGTGCTATCACATTCAAGGGAAGGCTGTGTGTCCCAGCCAATGCAGATCTTCTGAGGGAGATTATGGATGAAGCCCACCGGGCAAAGTACACTGTGCATCCAGGGGGTACAAAGATGTACCGGAACCTCAAGAGTCACTTTTAGTGGTGGAATATGAAGAGGGAGGTTGCGGAATATGTAGCACGGTGCTTGGTGGGCCAACAGGTCAAAGCAGAACACATGCAGCCCGCAGGTCTATTACAGTCCCTTCCGATTCCCGAGTGGAAATGGGAGAACATATCCATGGATTTCATAGTTGGCTTGCCAAAGACGGCAAGGGGTTCAGATGCGATATGGGTAGTAGTGGATCGTTTGACAAAGTCCGCTCATTTCTTACCCTACCGAACTACTTTCAACTCTAGCCAGTTGGCCGCTCTATACATCAAGGAAGTGGTGAGGTTGCACGGAGTGCCCGTCAGTATTGTGTCGGATTGGGATCCAAGATTCACGTCAAGATTTTGGAAAAGTTTCCAAGATGCTATGGGTTCCCAACTTGATTTCAGCACCGCTTTTCATCCACAGACGGATGGACAAACCGAGAGAGTGAACCAAGTCATTGAAGACATGCTTCGGGCTTGTATGCTGGATTTTAAAGGCAGTTGGGAAGAGCACTTGCCTTTGGTTGAATTCGCCTATAATAACAGCTATCAGGCAAGTATCCAAATGGCACCATTTGAGGCCTTGTATGGGCGAAGTTGTAGGTCTCCTCTCTATTGGGATGAGGTAGGAGAAAGGAAAGTACTTGGTCCGGAGTTGGTTGAGCAAACGGCAAGTGTAGTTAAGATCATTCGGGATCGATTGAAAGCCGCTCAAGATCGCTAGAAAAGTTATGCTGACACGCGCCGTAGGGACTTGGAATTTCAAGTAGGGGATCAAGTTTTTGTGAAAGTGTCTCCTAGCAAAGGGATCATGAGATTTGGTAAGCGAGGCAAGCTCAGTCCTCGGTATGTTGGGCCTTTTGAGATTGTCACGCGAGTTGGTGAGGTTGCTTACAGGGTAGCTCTCCCACCTCACATGGCCGTGGTTCACAACGTATTCCATGTATCTATGCTTCTGAAATATATTCCGGATCCTTCTCATGTGATCGACCTTGATACGTTAGAAGTCCGAGAGGATCTCACTTTGGTGGAAGAGCCGGTTCAAATTTTGGACCGTAGGGATCAAGTCTTGCGCAATAAGGTCATCCCCTTGATTCTTGTTCGATGGCAACACCATTCTAGGGAGAAAGCCACGTGGGAGCGCGAGGCCGAAGTAAAAGCAAAGTACCCTCATTTGTTTGAGTGACGTTTATGTAAATTTTGTTTCTTGTAATCTCTATGTATCGTTCCAATTTCGAGAACGAAATTTTTATAAGGGGGGAGGATGTAGCACCCTGGATTTCCGGCATGTATTAAAGCGTTAAAGTCATGTTCTTGAATGGAAAGTTGGATTTCCGAGGTTAAATCTATTGGAAACCCGAGTTTCTAAACCCCCACTTGCGTATCGATTAACCTTAGGGGTAAAATGGTAAATGAATAAGGTAGAACTTGGAAATTCTAAAATGCCAGGAATGTTCCTTTTCGAAGAGCGAATCCAACGCAAGTTGAATCGTCAAAATCCAACGAACGAGTCAAAAGTTATGGCCGAAACAAGAAGGAGGAAAAATATGGAATTTTGTTGCAAGTTACGACCGATCGTACACACCCTACGAACGATCGTAGGTGAGTTACGATCGATCGTAGAGGTTACGATCGATCGTAGAATCTCAGGAAGTGACAAAATTTTCGGGTCGATATACGATCGATTGTGGATAATTTGCGATGGATCGTAGTACAACTTACGATCGATCGTAGACAGGTTACGATCGATCGTAGATCGTGAATCCAGAAATTTTAATCGGATTTTTAGGGTTTCTTCACTACCTATAAAGGTTGCCCGAGCCTTTAGGGCTCTCATTTCACACACCTAGAGTATTTTGAGAGTTAGAGAGAGAGGAGAAGGGGATCCTAACCTAGGGTTTGTTCTTGAAGGAGAAATCAAGGGTTTGATACCCTAGATCACCCCAAGCTTCGGTCAAGCTCGGGAGGACCACGTTCTCCAAGCTCAGTAACATCTCACGCACGTTTTTGCAAAGGTTTTCTTCCCTATTCAGGTCGGTACTTCTTGCTACCCTCGTAGTTATAGTTCTTTCTTTTACCTTATTCCTCTTTAATTTCCTTTATTTACACATGTGCTATGAGGTGGATGGTTGTAAATGGTGAATGGAGATGGAATGGGCGATTGGATCTCAATGGTTGGGTTGTGATGATTAAAATGGGGAGGGCATTGTTCCAATAATAAACAAACAAGTGTGATATGAGTATAACCCACCTAGAAAAGCATGATTTAGGTTTAAATAAATAATGGACACACTCTATGCTTGATGAAATGCCAAGGTGAATAAAATGAATGTTAAAAATCAAGAAAATGAATGCTTAAATTATGTAACTTGTTAGGGCTTATGATAGTGTGAGTTCTCATTTTCCCAAAAATGTCATGAGTGATTATTTGTTTGAAATTGCATATGCTACATATTGTGAAATCCCTCAAATGTCATATTTAATTCTAATGCAAGTATGCACACGATCTCACGAGCACGCATGCATGACATGTTTTATCGGGGTCTTCAAGAACACGGTTTAGAGGTGGGGCATATCGTACGATATGTTTTACCTCGCTTTTGGCAAGGACAAGACAATCATGCATTATCATAAGAAGGGTCTCCCTTCCCTCGCAAGTACATACATATCATATGAAGGGTCTCCCTTCCCTCACAAGTGCATCTCACAAGGACATCTTACAAGTGAAAGGACACAAGCATGAGCATTCTAGGAAGAAGGGTCTCCCTTCCCTCACAAGTAGTTGCTTTTCCAAGCAAGCATGACAAGACATGGCATGACAAGTATAAGCATTCTAGGAAGAAGGGTCTCCCTTCCCTCACAAGTAGTTTACTTTCCAAGCAAGCATGACATGACATGACACGCATGATACAAGCATGACACGCATGATACGGTAGACAAGGTTTCAAGCATAAAAAGGGTAATTTCAGTCAAGTCAAGTGCACAAGATTTCAAAGGTTTTACCGACTTTTACGAATGCAACATGACGAATTATATTGCTTTACTTTATTGTCATGATATGAATCATTCCTGCTTTATATGCGTGAATTGTTTCCATCTTTATGTATGCTATCCGTATGCTATGACCGTTGGTTAGTATTTAGTACCCGCTGAGTATTCCATGCTGAGCCGTACTTCTTATGTCGGTAGGTTCTGAGGGAGCTACTGCTCCATTTGATGTTTGTGCTCCTGGTCCATGGGTGGAGGAGGAGTACGTCGAGGAGCCTTTGGAGGAACCTCCCGTAGAGGGTTATCAGTAGATGGTGTTAGATTCTGAGTGGATTAGCTGTGGGTGAGCATGAGTGATTATATCCATGTATTTTGGCGGGCATGTCCGCACTTTCTTTGTTTTAATTTCTTTGTATTAAAACTTGGACCATGTGTATATACTTAGAGGTTGTTAGACTTCCGCTGTGTCTTATAGTTATGCTTCTGCTGTTATCCTCTATTGTATATGCCCTGTGGGTGTTTTGCAGGTGGTTTGTCAAGCAAGTCATGTAAGTCATGATTTAGTCGTCCACGATTCACTCTAACTCCTAGGGTGGGTTTTGGGTCGCGATAGGTTCAGTCTCTCGTCCCCCACTATTCGATGGGAATAATTACGCATATTGGAAAGCCCGTATAAGAGCCTTTCTCAAATCAATTGACGAGAGAATTTGGATGTCTATTCAAAATGGGTGGACTACGCCTGTGAAAACTCTAGGTGATTTGACTGTCGTCAAATATTCTAATGAATTGACATTCTTGAGATTACCCATGAGGGTACGACCACTCAAAACCCTAAATGTTAACCACCAAATTTGAATATTTGAAAATGGAAGACGATGACACATTTGATGAATTTTATGCAAAACTTAGTGACATTGTTAATGCTAGTTTCAACTTTGGTGAAAGATTAACTAAGTCCGAGATAGTTAGAAAAGTCCTTAGATCTCTACCTGAGAGATTTCAACCCAAGGTCACTGCTATTGAAGAGAGTAAAAATGTTGACTCTCTGAAGATTGAAGAATTAGTTGGTTCACTCCAAACTTATGAACTCAATCTTCGACCATCCAAGAAAACCAAATCTTTAGCCTTGAAATCAATTAAGGAATCTTTGGATGACGATAACAGTGATGGAGAGATGGATGACGAAGAAATGGCTCTCTTCGTTAAAAAATTTTGAAAATTTTTTAGAACGAAAAAGAGGTTCAATCCTAAACAGGGAGGAAAATCTTTTGAGAAGTCAAAGTCTAAGCCCTGGGAAATCAAGAAAAATTCCAAGAGTGGCGACAAGAAACCCCAAGGTGTTCAATGTTATGAATATCATGGCTTCGGTCATATTTCACCTAACTGTCCTAACAAGAAGAAAAGTAAGGGCAAGGTGATGAATGCCTGTTGGGATGACAGTGATTCCAAGAATGAAGAATCAGAGAGTTCTTCTTCAAGTGAAGAAACTGATAATCATACTGCTTTCACTGTATCCCTTTCTGGGATTCTTGAGACTACCTCGGTGGTTGATGAGAATGATAGAAGTGATGAAAGTAGTCACATTGAGTCTAGTGGAGACACTGAGAAGAGTCATACTGACTCTGAAAGTGATGAAGATTTGAAAACAACTTATGATAAGTTGTATTCTGAAAGTTTGAAACTGACTAAAGCAAAAATCTCTTTGAGCAAAAAACTCAAAATCATTCAAAATGAAAGAGACACTTGTAAACTAGAAGCAAAGGAGATGAATGCTCTAGTTAGTCAGCTTGAAAATGAGAAAGAAGCTTTTGTTGAAAAAGTTAAATGTCTTTTGGAAGAAAATGTCTGATTGACTAATGTTGTCAGAAGATTAGAAGTTGAAAGAGACACTTCCTTGAAAGAAGTTGGAGAGTCAAGGACTCTATTAGTGGAGCTGGAATCTTTAAAAGATTCTCTTGTCGATAAGGTGAAATTTCTTGAAAAATAACATCATATAACCCTTAAAGACAAGACTGACTTGATTCAGAAGGTCTATACTCTTGAGAAAGAAGTAAGAATGTTTGGAAATACTAGCTGCCTAGATGAATTAGTTAGAAAATATGGATCAAATTCTAATAGATCTAGGATAGGACATGCGGACACACCAGCTGGTCCTTTAGCTGTTGGTACAATGGCTAGTGCTGTGTTTGAACCAATACATTCTGATCCCAAAGTGAATGTACCTTCCACATCAAGTACTAAGGCTTATACAAATGTTGTAAAGCCTAGAAATGTAGCTCCTAGGGTGAATGCTTTGAGGAATCAAATTCCTTTTAGAAGAAATCCTCCTCCTCTTTCTAGATTCATATCCACATGTCACTTTTGTGGTGTACGAGGTCACATACGACCAAACTGTAATGCGTTTAGAAGAGCTCCCCGAAATGGTTCATGGAACCAAAATCAAAGTCAAGGGAATCTTAAAATGCAGATTCAAGTTCTGGCTGGAAAATCTAGAATTTTGAGCGAAGATGTCAATAGGATTGCTCAAATATCTAGAAATGAAAATGGTCCATTGACTCCTTATGATTACTCAAGAGGAAAGAATGTAACAAATCATTATGCTAGAACTGAACAGAATAGAAAGAGGTCTAGAAGGTCTAAAAAGAAAAAGATCTCTACTACACAGAACAATATTCAAATGTCTAAACAAAGTTTAAAAACTGTGTATGTGAGAAATGATGACCTTAAGTGCCTTGTCATTCATACTGCCTTTAAAGCCCAAAACACAGAAATGTGGTACTTCGACAGTGGGTGTTCTCGGCATATGACAGGTAACAAGTCCCTATTTACTCAATTTGAGGACTGTCCAGATGGCACTGTTACTTTTGGTGATGGAAGCAAGTCATTAGTTAAAGGGAAGGGTATCATCGATTCACCAGGCATACAAAAATTGAAAAATGCCTTGTTTGTTGAAGGACTGAAAGCTAATTTGGTTAGCATAAGTCAACTATGTGATGATAACCATGCTGTGCACTTTACCCAAAATAAATGCTTAGTCATTAATGGTGAAGGTAAGTGTGTTCTAGAAGGGTTGAGAACCACTGACAATTGCTACGGCTTAATCCCTAGTTCTAATTTCTCAAATGTCTGTAATAGGGCTAAAATTGAGGAAGTTGATTTGTAGCACCGAAGGCTAGGTCACATGAACTTCAAAGACCTATGCAAAATCTCAAAGCAAGAACTTGTGAGAGGTGTGCCCAAACTAGGAAAGCCTTCTACTGCTATGTGTGGGCCATGTCAGATTGGTAAACAAATTAGAACCCCACATAAGAAGACTTTAAGTATTGCTACTTCATATCCACTGGAATTAATTCATATGGATCTTATGGGTCCTACAAGAACTGAAAGTCTAGGTTGAAAGCGATACATCCTAGTCATGGTTGATGATTTCTCAAGAATGTCATGGGTGACATTTATAAGAGAGAAATCTGATGCTTTTGAAAATTTCAAAAGTATTTGCTTGAAAATTCAAAATGAGAAAAAATGCCCAATCACTCGAATTCGAAGTGATCATGGAAAGGAGTTTGAAAACTCTAAGTTCAATGAATTTTGTAATGAGTCGGATATCAAAGATGAATTTTCTGCACCCATTACACCTCAGTAGAATGGTGTTGTGGAGAGGAAGAACAGGGTTCTCCAAGAGATGGCTAGAGTTATGCTCCATAGCAATAATCTAGCTTCTCATTTCTGGGCTGAAGCAGTTAACACTACTTGTTATATAGTTAATCGAGTTTTTCTAAGGCCTGGAACGAAGAAAACCGCATATGAGTTGTGGAATAACAAGACACCCAGTGTCAAGTACTTTCGAGAATTCGGAAGTAAATGCTATATCCTTAAGGATAGAGAGCAACTTGACAAATTTGAATTCCAGAGTGATGAAAGGATATTTCTTGGGTATTCCACAAACAGTAGAGCTTATCGAGTGTATAACTTGAGAACCTCTACAATTATGGAGTCCATCAATGTAGTTGTGGATGACTCTGGTGTTGAAAATGTGCAACTTGAGGATGATGATAGTGCTGGAAATGAAAATGTTGAAACTTCTTCAACTCCACTTATTACTAAGCAATCATCTCCATTAAAACCTACACATCCAAGGGTCATAAGTCCTCACACCTCCACAGATATTATTGGTGATCTTGAAAGTGGAGTGAGAACAAGGAAACAAATTGAAAATGAAGTTAGCTACATTTGCTATACTTCATCTTTTGAACCCAAGAATGTAGTTGAAGCCCTTGCAGATAATAATTGGATCAATGCAATGCAAGAAGAGTTACTTCAGTTTACTAGGAATGATGTTTGGTATTTATTACCTAGGCCTAACAATACAAATGTGCTAGGTACCAAATGGATTTTCAAGAACAAATCTGATGAAAAAGGTACTATCATAAGAAATAAGGCTAGGTTAGTTGCACAAGGATACACCCAAATTGAAGGCATTGACTTCGATGAGACCTTTGCTACTATTTCCAGGCTAGAATCAATCAAAATTCTTCTAGCTGTGGCTTGCCATATGAAATTCAAGCTGTTTCAAATGGATGTTAAGAGTGCCTTTCTGAATGGCATTCTACAGGAAGAAGTCTATGTGGAACAACCAAAAGTGTTTGAAGATCCACATCACCTTGATCAAGTCTATCGATTAAAAAGGGCCCTCTATGGTTTAAAGCAAGCTCCAAGAGCTTGGTATGAGAGGTTGGCTACTTATCTCTTGGAAAAGGGATTTTCGAGAGGGGGAGTAGACAGAACCCTTTTCATAAAAAATGTGAAAGGTGATATTGTCATCGCCCAGATATATGTTGATGACATTGTGTTTGGTTCCACATTAGACTTACATGCTCTATCATTTGCTGAACAAATGAAAAATGAATTTGAAATGAGCATGGTAGGTAAGCTGAGTTTCTTCCTTGGTCTTCAGATCAAGCAATTAGATTCTGAGATCTCAGTATCTCAAATCAAATATGCTAAAAATCTGGTGAAGAAATTTGGTATGAGTTCTGCTAAGCATGCTAGGACTCCTATGAGTTCTACAACAAAACTTAGTAAAGATACTTCAGGCAAGGATGTTGATCAAACTTCTTACAGAAGCATGATTGATAGTTTGCTCTACCTAACTGCCACTAGACCAGACATTGCCTTTAGTGTTGGAGCATGTGCCCGCTATCAAGCGAGCCCAAAAGAGTTTCACTTACTTGCAGTCAAGCGTATCATTCGATATGTAAGTGGAACTCCATCATTTAGCCTCTGGTATTCTTTTGATACCAATGCCACAATAGTTGGATATTCCGATGCCGACTGGTTCGGAAGTGCTGATGATAGGAAGAGCACCTCCAGAGGGTGTTTCTATATTGGAAACTGCTTAGTTGCTTGGTTTAGCAAAAAACAGAATTCAATTTCATTGTCCACTGCCGAAGCTGAGTACATAGCAGCTAGCAGTTGTTGCACTCAACTTCTGTGGATGAAGCAGATGTTGTATGATTACGGGATTGAACAAGGCACTATGACTGTGTATTGTGATAATTCAAGTGCTATCAATATTTCCAAAAATCCCGTTCAACATTCTCGCACAAAACACTTTGACATTAGGCATCACTTCATTCGTGATTTAGTTGAGCAAAATGTTGTGTGTATTGAGTATGTCCAAACAGAGAAACAATTTGCAGACATTCTCACAAAACCCTTAGATTCCCTTAGGTTTGAATTCCTTAGGAAATCCATTGGTTTGTGTGGAGTTGAGTGATGGTGTGCTTTCTTCATAGCCTATGTGTTCTTCTTGTTTCATTTAAGTCATAGAGCTATTTTTTTTGTTTTCTTTAATTAATAAAAATCCAAAAACATTCAAAAAATTGAAAAATGTTACAAAAAATAGTGTGTTCGTATGACCTTCTTTCCTATCATTATGCATAAATTTATTTCCTTGAAATCATAATTATTAATTCCAAGGTTAAATTTTTCATAGGATTGAGTAAATAAAGGATAGTTCAACTATTAGTTCTATCTAGTGATTTAAAATGGTCATGATCACCAATCTCAGTTAGAGTTGAGTAAACAAAGATGTTATGTGTTGCACATGCACTCTAACTGATTTTTGAGATGATATTAGTTCCTAATTATAGATTCTAATATTATATCATATGGTTCCCTAGTTTAATCAAATCTAGTATAATCAAAGTGATTAAAATTCCATAAGGTGAGCCCCCTATTTTTAAAAAATTATTGACATGGAAAGGACTACCTGTGAATTTGTGTGATAGCTTCTAGTGAATGCAAATAGTGAGTAATGGCTACCTAGACAAACAGTAGGTATCTATATGGGTTGCTAGTGTGAAAGCCCCCACTGGCATTAGAGAGGGCTACCTTCTCACTTGTGTGAAAGTCACCAGTGTCCAAAGAACAGATAATGTGTAAAATTTGATTATAAAATGAAATGACTTTATTGATCAAATTTGGGGTAAACATTGCTCATCATAATTCTATGGATGTCTCTTGGTTTTAATTCTAGTTTTTGAACATTCTAGAGTACCTTTTATGCTATAATGTCAAAATCTTGTTTTGTGGATGAAACCAATCCTCAGGGTCATGTTATGAATTTTTAATATTACACACACATTACTTCTAAGCGTTTCTTTACTCTAAATGTGGATTTGATACAAAAATCAAAATTAATCATTTATGGAAACTAAAAGTTATTTACATAATCCTTATTCATAACTATTCTGTAATATACATTCTTGGTTGAATATTCTTTATGATTTTGATGACATAAATGTTTGCATAAGTGCATTGTTATTAGGTGATTTTGAGGTGAAAATGATTTTAAATCTTGCTTTGATTGAGGGGGAGAAAAATGGTTTTAAGATAAAATTTTCAAAAATTTTCCAGACCACCGATCGCTCGGTGTTAATGACCGATCGATCGGTCTTTCGTGAACAGGGTTATAAAACCCTCATTTCTCATTTTTCTATTCTTTTGTTCTCCGAACTCTAGAGCGATCTCTCGGTTCCTTCTCCTCCAAATCTCTCTTACGGTCATTTCTTTCTACTCCAAGGGTTTCCAAGCATCTAAAAAGGTAAACTTTGTTCCTTTTCTTGATTTTGGTTTACTTTTCACATCTAGGGCATCAAAAATTCGTGATGATTTTCTCATACTCCTTAGTTATTCTTGCATTTCTCATGTCCGGTGTCTCTAAACACCGGAGATTGGTCCTCAACAACCAAGAGGACCCTCTCGAGGAAGAGGATCTCAATGAGCCCTACTCTTTCACTCCAATAGGTCATGGGATTTCAATAGGGGATAGACCAATCCATAGAATGGTTGATTCTACTACTGAAAATCGCCAAAAGTCTTTGGCAGATAAAACCCGGAAACAAGAAGGAAAAGCTAGTTCGTCTTCGAATGTTCTATTGGGTCCCTTCATTAGCCCTACTGCTGCTCAGCTTTATAGTGAGTATTTTAGCAAAAAGGCTGTTATGGTTGAAAGGGGCATTAGAATTTCCGATTTTGATGATTATCACCTTCCTAAGCTCATTACCGATTGTCAATGGGAAGGTATTCTCACTTTATCCGGTCCTGCTCCTATTCAGTTAGTCCAGGAATTTTACTCAAATTTCTCTGAAATCAACTCTAAAACCTGGTCTTTTAAATCTCGATCTTTAGAAAAATCTGTTTTGATAAATCCTAATGTCATTGCTAAATTTCTTGGTTGTCCTCGAGTTCCAGATGCCTATTATCCTTATAAATATAAGAAAGATGAGGATAAAGAATCTATGAGCAATGTAGTCACCTTTCTTTGTGGTGCTCCTACACTTTGGGTTGGTTCCTTCATTGAAGTGTCTAAACTCACTAGGGATGCAAGACTTGTAAACCTAGTAATGAGTGCAAATATCCACCCAAAGGTTCATACTGCGGACCTTAGGGAAGATAGAGCCCGATTTTTGTTCAGTCTCCTTCGTGGACATGATATTGATCTTGCAGCACACATAATTGATTTGATGATTCAAGCCCATCAAACTCAAACTGTAGTTGGAGCTCTTCCATTTGGTTCCCTGATCACTAAACTCCTTGGTTCTCAAGGGGTTATTGCTCCTCCTGGTGTTCCTACTCGTAATCCGAAGGGTCCAATCAACAAAAAGACCTTAGCTCATAGTTTCTCACATGCCTCAGTTCGAGATATTGAGGAGGAAACTGAAGTTGGTACCGGATCCTCTCATCCACCTCTTGCCTCGATTGATGATCTTGCCAGAATGATGAGGGAGATGCAGATGGATCTCCAGACTCATGTTTCATCTTACCAGGAATTGACTACAGAGATCCGAGGTCGACTTGGATCACTTGATGCAGCAGTGTTGGGTGTCCAGCGGGATGTTCGTGATTTTAGAGCATATTATAAATCCCATCTCACTTCTGATGATGAGGAGTGATAGTTTGATGTACTAGGCTACTCCTTATGTTTCATGTATTTATGTTTAGGAGTTTACTTTGTCCTAGTTTATTTTGAGACATTGGATGTATTTTGTCTTGGTTGTACTCAGTACATACCACATATGGATGATATTAACTTGGATGTTTATGGATGATATTGACTTGGATGTTGATTATTCTCTATGAGGTGATGTTTTCACTTTTACTCTGATTTTTTTATCTCATATGATCATTTTCCCTACATTCATTTGTTTCCATTCTACCTTTGGCATTTCGAGCCAAAAAGGGGGAGTGAGTGTTATATGATTGAACATGATGAACTTGTGATGATGAACTAGTTAGAACTTGTTATGGATGCACTTGATATAGATGAACTTATTATGAAATTATTATTTCCCATGCATCATAGGTTTTTGGTTGAGCTTGTGCAGGCAAACAGGTTCTAAGATTGTTGAAACATGACAAGTTGAATGTCATGAAATTTTTTATTGAGTCATGTAAAGGTTCAATTTTCCATTTTTGAATCATTTGGGAAAATTTGAACCTAGTATGTGAGTTAGTCTTGTTTTGTCCCGAAATTTCCAAAGGGGGAGATTGTAAATCCAGAAATAGGTGTTGGCAAATTCCGTGATCATTAGACAGGTCATGAGTGTTGTGTCTTGTTCAACTTGTTGGAAGAGTTAAAGTTTCAAGAAGACTGAAGATATTGAAGAAAAAGCTTCTACTCCGGATCTAGACAGGTAATGGACTTAGAGACCCCTACCTAGGTTGGATTTGACTTAGATAACTCTAAACATACCTAGGAGGATAGTTTTAATCCTACCAAAGAGGTTTGATCTTATTTGAATCAAACAAAAACAAAAGAAAAATGTTTAGGCTGAAATTCTGTCTCAACCGATCGCTCGGTGTGGCGATCGATCGATCGGTGGCCTACCGAGCGATCGGTGGCTATCGACTGGTCAAAAACTTTGTATGGGGTATTTTTTCAGAGAGACAATTTTTAACCGATCTCTCGGTGAAAATAACGATCGATCGGTTTTGGACCGAGCGATCGGTTATAAGCACCGATCGATCGGTCCTCGTAAACATAATTTTATTTTTCTGGACTCTTTTCTAAACCCTATATAAACAACTTTTTGGAATAATTCGTATCTTTGTTTATTTTTGAAAAAGTAGAGGTCTGAGAAACCCTTCTAGGGCTTTTTCCATTGTTCCTCATAGATCTTTAGTGATCCCTCCTTTTTCAATCATCCTAGAGAATGCAAGTATAGATCTATTCTTTTGATCTTGCATTGTGTGATCTTAGATCTGTATGAGATCCCTCTAGGGTTTGAAGCTTTCTAAATTGATTCACAACCCTACACTTTGTGTGTGTGTCCGGTGTATGATCCGGAGCCTTCTTGGAAGGAGATCGATCGTGTGTGATCGTGGTATTGAAGTAGCTTGAGAAGATTTGGTCGGTTAGGAACCAAAGCTTCTACGCCGGAGATCGAACCTGCTGGTTCGTGGAAATCAAGAGTAAGATTCTGTACCTAGGAACGTTGAGTCCGGTTTGGGTAAGGTCTTGTCTTGTACTTGAATTCTTCTTATAGTGAAGTTTGTTGCTGGACGAGGTCCCGTGGTTTTTTCCCGTAAGGGTTTTCCACGTAAAAATCTGCTGTGTTTGATTTGTGTGGATTGTTTGTGTGAATTTTTTATTGATTTCTAATCTAATTAATTAAATAAAAATAAAAATTGGTTAGAAGTTCTTAGATAGACCTATTCACCCCCCTCTAGGTCATAGAGATCATTGATCAGGGTAATTTCACCATCTCCCTCTAGTAGGTTGTATATTCCAGGAAGGATTCATTATTATGCTGGTACATCTATTGCAACTGGCTTCTCTGAGGTTGAAGCTCTTGATTGAAGGAGTACTGTCCACAAAGCATTTCATGGCATCCTTCCAAGTCTTGATCCGTTGCTTGTCAACCGACATCCACCAACTAAGGGTTGCCTCCTTCAGAATTTCTCTAGAAATAATGGATGAGCAGACGCTAGTTCTTGTTATGCTGGAGCATGTCCCCCAGATACAGCTATAGATGTTGCTACAGGCAGCCTGTACCGTCATACTTATCAAAGTCTGGCACTTTGAAACCTGGGGGTACAACATCCCCTGATGAGAAAGTCAAGTCTTCCAATAATAGACTGGGGTTTGTAGCTGTCCCTTTCATTTGTCTCATATCCTCCTTCATCTGCTTGATTTCCTCGTCCTGGTCCCTAAGGGATGGAGTAGGATCTAAAGATGATGGCCGATCTCGATTAACGTGGCAGGCCTTGGGCTAGTCATCATACCGATCATACTCTACTTCACCTCCGCTTGTTGTGGGCCCAGGGTTAGGAATGATGATGGAAATAGGTTGATGTGACTCTAGATAAGGCTATTCAGGAGTTTCTCCGGTAGGGTTTCAAATAGAGGGTTCTTTGGTTAGGGCACTAATGAGAACCTTCAGGAATTCCAGAACACTATCGAGCTTGACTTGCATGACTGTGATATTTCTCTCGTGAGACTGAAAAATCTCACTGGTTCTCTGAAGCTGATCGGACGGTTCTGTCATTGATTCCGACGGGCTCTCAGTAAAGGTTCTACTGGATGCTTCTTCCATGACTGGTACTTCAATCAGAACTGGGTCTACGGCTGCTACTTCTACAAGAATTACAGTCATAGAATGAGTCATGGGTCGGCTCATGCAACTAAAACGGATGCAACGACTAAACATGAATATGCATGATGCCAGGAAGAAGATGCTAGAAAAGGATTTTTTATTGATGCTTGCAAAGTGAGATACAAGATTGTGTGACTCAAAAAAAGAAAAAAGATCGATCCTAGGCAGGTCTGTCAGGAATCGTAAAGTCAAGTGGCCAGGGCACACCGTTAAGGTCCATGATTTACTATTGGAGGGATGTGACCAAAACCTCCATATTGTCAATTGCCTCAGTAGCATTGAACATTCGAGACCCAAACTGTCGGATCCGGTCGGTTACCTCAACCTTTGCACTATCAACCTACTCTTGGTAGAAGTACAGTTGGGCCCTGATGATAGTTGTTTCTCTGGCGTCGTCCCTGCGTCTCTTCTGAGGAGCCTGGGCTGTGTGCTCGAGCTGCTCGACCTACCCCTGTATGGCTTGAAGTTCATGGTTCTACTCCACTTCTTGTTACCTGAATGCTTAGTGGACTTTTGTAGCCTTTTCTCCTTCTGCTGGATCTGGACCTGTCTCTCCAAGAATATGTCTCTCCAAGGAACTACTATTTCAGCTATGGGTGTAGTTCCTTTTAATAGAGCTGAGACTGGTGTGGGCAGTTTCCTGGGTATTGGCATACTGGATGAAATGTCAGGATCTTCCACCCAAAGCTGTTATGTTGAATCAGTTGGTGGTCCTGATGTAACCACAAAGTCTGGCCACTGTTCTCTTTTGGAGCTTCACTAATTGAAATGGAAGTGACGTTTGAGGCATTCGGAGTGCACCATGAAGGTGACCCAATTATTTCCTTGCCGGTCTATCACTGGGATGCGCTGAGGGAGTTCAAATTGACGAAGGTCTTGGAGTGCTGCATAGATTGTTGAGCCGGTTAGACTGGTGAGGATCATGCATCGTCTTCCGGTTATGACGACGTGAGGTAGCTTTCTTAAGACTAGCCACTCGTATTGCCATATGATCTCCTCCTCTGACAGGATTTGGAGAAGCTAGTAGAGCGTTTTGATGTTTATAGTTACTATCTGTCCCTGATTTTGAGAAATCTTCTGGGGTAGACTGTATGCATCATGGAGATCAGGAGGTACTGGGATGATTGTAGGCAGGTGTCCTACCAACCGTAGATGTAAGAGTGGTGCACTGGCATTCAAAATGCTATTTTTGTAGTCTGTTGCTTGGTTAAGAGCTCTGAGAAGCTCTGCAAGAATGACAAGTACAACTATTCCAGAGCTGCGAATGTCTTCAATGATCCCTACCAAACTGATTCGGCAAGGGTGCAGCATTTCGGAAATACCAACTGAGACATAGATATTAGTGCAAAGGTGTTAAGACCGGGAAATTCATCTATCAAGGCGTCAGGGTTCCACTTACGGCTGTTTTGATCCTCTAGATATGCTACAGGTATCCGATCATAAGAGTCGTTAGAACCATGCTACAAGCAGGCAGACTTGATATGCAAGAATCTTGAGAGGTCTGCTTGATATGTTGTCTTGTAGTGCGGTACTATAGCTTCGCCTTCTATGTTTAAGCCTAGAATGTACTGAATCTCTTCCAGTGTTGGAAATTGTAAAGTCCATGTTTTTGTATTGGCATATTTCGGTGTCAAAACAAGTGAGTCTAGGTGTCTAGGTGAGTATCTTGTGTCATTGTCTTCAAGCATCCAAGACAAGTGAAGTTGAAGACCGAAGAAGACCCGTTGAAGTCTCGATTGATCATTTCCTTCATAGGATGGTAAGTGACCTAGATACCATACTACCATAGGTTGGATTTGACTTAGAATTATCCTAACATGATGCCTTAGGTGGTAAGTGATCTAGACTAACCATACAGACCCTAGGTGATGAGATAAACAGTGCAAAACTTGTTTTAAATTATGAAATTCTTCAAAAAACCAAGGTTGCTTGTTTTGAGCGTTTCTCACAAACTGTATGTCAAATTTTGCTCCATAATATGTTAAAACGACCGTGTCAAAAAGAGCTACAACTTTTGTGAAGGGTGCGAGACCCAAAAACAAAGTTTGAAATTCGGGTTGGCACCTCAGGGTTGACCCTGGCCATTTTGGGTCGACCCTGGGTATAGAAAAATATGTATGGTGTTTTTTGGCAGAGAGTGAGTTTTGTGAGGGTCGACCCTGAGGACCATCTAGTCGACCGAAAGGCACCATCCGGTCAACCGAATGTGCCCCATGGGTCGACCCTGATATGGAGTTTTCATAAAATTCTTTCTAAACCAATTTTTTGAGTTTTTAAACAACTTTAGCAACTTCCAAAACTTGGTTTTTGATTCTCTTTTTATATAGAACCCTTCTAGTTCGTGGGGTGGAACTTTGGGAAAGTATTGAGAAGGGTTTTAACTCCTTCTAGAGTCTTTAAACACTCTGGAATCTTTTTGTTCTCCTTCCTTTTGTTAGTACATTAAACCTAGAGTTTACAAGCCAAAAGTTCCAATATTGCTTGTTTGGACTTGTGCATTGAAGGAGTCCATCTAGGTGATGATTCTTATCAAACCATCAACCTGTTCTGGATAGAACACCTTGGTTGGAGTGTTCTGGAGCCTTTGTGAAGGAGATCGATCCGAGAAGGATCGTGGTAGAGTGATTTGGTCGGTGGATTCCAAAGCCGCCATTGACGGAGATCAATTGGAAGATCGTAGACTGTTTTAGAGACACAAAGAGAAGTACAAGAGGCTGCGGTTGATCACATGACTTAAGAGTACGTGGTGACTTTTCGAGGCATGGAGGACTAAGAATTGAAGGATCGTGGTGTCGAGTCTGAAGGAGTCAAGTTCGAGTCTTGTAAGTTCTTGTTTACTTTGTCTTAGTAGATTCTCATGGCTGGATTAGGTCCCGTGGTTTTTCTCGGAAAGGTTTCCACGTAAAAATCCTTGTGTTGTGGTTTGCTTGGTTTTCCTTATTCCGTACTTAAAGTACATCATCCCTTAACTTAATAACTGAATTGTTAAAACATCAAAAAGGGTAGATAGACTTATAGGAAGCCCTAACCATCCCCTCGAACTTGTAGATTCTCAACTCAAACATAGATTTGGGATTCACCGAATTGTTTAATTTTTTTTCAGTTCGTATCAGAGCAGGTTCACTAAATTGTTAGTGTGATCTTGTCTCATTATTTTCGGTGAATATGAATCTCCAAAGAGAGGGAGGATCCATCTCTTGTCCCCCATTATTTGATGGGAATAATTATGCCTATTGGAAAGCTCGAATGAGAGCGTTTCTAAAATAATTAGATGGGAGAGTATGGTTCTCCATTGAACAAGGTTGGACCCATCCAACAAAGACCATAGATGACCAAACCATCCCTAAACCTTTTTCTGAATGGACCAATGGGGAACTTTAAAGTTGTAGATGGAATAGCAAGGGTCTAAATGCAATCTTCGCCGTTGTCACACTCGAAGAATTCCGACGTATATCTAAGTGTGACACTTCGAAGGAAGCATGGGACATTCTTCAAATTACCCATGAAGGAACTACAACTGTCGAGATCTCCAAACTTCAATTACTGACCTCTAAGTTTAAAAAATTGATGATGGATAATAATGAAACTTTTGATAGTTTTTATGCCAATTTGAGTGACATTGTCAATTCTAGTTTCAATCTAAGAGAAAGAGTTCCTGAGTCCAAAATTGTTACAAAAATTTTGAGATCTCTACCTGAGAGATTTCGATCGAAGGTTACCGCCATCGAGGAGAGCAAAAATGTTGATGCTCTCAAACTTGAAGAGTTGGTTGGTTCTCTCCAAACCTATGAGTTACATCTGAACCCATCTAAGAAACCAAAATCCATTGCCTTGAAGTCTGTCAAGGAATCCATAGATGGGTTAGATAGTAACTCTAAGGATGAAGAAGAGGAATTGGCTTTATTTGCAAAGAAATTTAGAAAATGTTTGAAACTTAATAAGAGATTTAATCCGAAAGGACAAAAATCCCTTGAAAAGCCCAAGTCCAAGCATTTTGAAAACAAGAAACATTTTAAAAGTGTGGACAAGAAATCCCAAGGTGTTCAATGCTATGAATGCCAAGGCTACGGCCATATTGCTGCTGAGTGCTCTAATAAGAAAAGATTTAAGGGCAAGACAAGGGATGACAGTGAATCTGAATCTGAGGAATCAGATAGTTCTTCTTGTGAGGTGACTAGGGGTTATGTGGCCTTCACTACATCCTTATCTAGGATTGAGAAATCTTCTTCAAATACTGTGAGCAACCAACAATATAGTGATGGTGAGGAGGATGATGAGAGTCAGGATGACTCAGATTCTGAGGGAGAGCTCGGGGCAGTCTATGATGAACTATTTGAGGAATGCCTAAAGCTGAAAAAGGTTCAATTTTTCATGACCAAAATGATCAAATCTATTGAAATGGAAAAAGATGCCTTAGACCAAGTGGCTTCAGGGTTGAGAGCTCTTGTGTCACAGCTTGAGGAAGAGAAGACTTCCCTCCTTGCCAAGACTCAGCTACTTGAATCTAATTTATATATTTGTCTTGATGAAAAGAGAAGTCTAGAAATCAAGTTAGCTGAACTTGAGCAAAACCAGAGGTGTGGAGATGTGAAGGGAACTCCATCCACCTCAAACACTGAGCCTGGTGCTAAAAGGCACCCTCCTACTAAAGGGAAAGACCCTTCTACTCAGAAATTCATTCCTACATGTCATAAATGTGGAGTGAAAGGTCATATTAAGCCTCAATGTCCTAAACTTCGAAGAATGCCCAATCATGGTTTTAAGAACTACAACAACTTTAATGGGAATCTTCAAAGGAGAGTTGAGGTCCTAGTGGAGAAGTCTAGGAGTTTGTGTAAAGATGTGATGAAAATGGCTCACAACTCTAGACAGTGGCATGGTCATGACACTCCTCATGCTAGATATAGAGGAGGTAACAGGGAGAACCATAATGCCGGCCATAATTCTAGGACTCAATCCTGGAAAAGGACGAACAGGAGGAAGTGACAAAAGGTCATACCTACCTCAACTGAAACGGTTAGAGACCAAAGGGTCAATCAAACTTCTAAAACCGTTTGGGTGAGAAAGGAAGACCTGAAGGGCTTCACTTAGCCGTGCCTGTCATAGCCTAGGGTGTGCATGTATTGATATATCTTGTCCTAGCGCTATGTTATTTGTGTATACTAGTAGTGTTTCTTTTTTTACTAGTGTTTATTTGCTTTGGTATGTTTTTCTGTTTTATTTATTTTGAAAAATCCAAAAACATTGAAAAACCATAAAATCTAAAAAGATTTTTTTCATGTTGCCCTTGTTTGACTTGCATGATTTGCATTTCTTGTGTGATCTTTATTTCTATACTTGTCCAGGGTTGAACATGAGTTTGTTGCTGATTGATGATATATCACCTTTATAGTCTCTTGGTTAGGATAAATTTCACATGCATTCTGACTGATTTTATTGAGAGGTCTATTTTTCAATCTGTAGGTATATGGCTTATTCCAATAGTGTGACCTTGGATGACCAATCTAGAATAACCATTTTGTTAGTCATCCCCATTCGTTTATGTATCCTCCATGAGCTTATATTGTTACAATGAAAAGGGCTACCTACTGGGATAGTGTGAAACTCACTATTAGATGCAAACAGTATGAAATGGTTCCTTATGAAAGATAGATAACTAAGGGACGAGAGGCTTAAATGATGAATTTTCAATATGGCAAAGGATAGTTTGTCAGAGAGTGGTTTCTAAGGGGCTCAGGGATGGGTATCTATAGTAAAACTAAGGGGTTGGGGTATGTCTTTTACATGGGATAAAATGATTTAGTGGATAAAGAGTTGAGTATTGTAATATGTGTAAGAAATGAGGTGAGTTTTCAAATGGACAGAAGGATGGAGATGGGGTTTGTGTGTTCTAGGGGTTTAGGGATGAGTTGTCAAAGGGAGAGAATGAGCGACAAGGAAGTGATGGTTGATTGTAAAAGAGTTGGTAAGTTTTGTAAGAAGTGTAAGAGAGTTGAGTGTTCTAAGGGATATAAGAAAGTTGGTGAGTTTTCTAAGAGGTGTAAGAGAGTTGATGAGTTGAGGGTTGAGTGTGGCAAGGAGTGTAAGAAAGTTGGTGGGTTTGTAGAATTATTGAGTATGGGTTGTTGGATGTGGGTTAGATGGATATGGGTATTTGGGTTTGGTTTTTAGGATTATTGGTTGTTAGTAGATGGGTCATGGGTCATGATTTTGGTTACGTAGGTTTGGGTTTTGGTTTTAAAGGCTTAGAGTTTAGCCTTTTAAAGACATTAGAGGCTGGTTCTATGGTTTGAGATGGGGTTCTATGGTTTGAGATGGGGTCCTATGGTTTTAAAAAAGGGTCCTAGGGTTTCAAAATGCTCCTAGGTTATTCGTAGAGAATATCGGGATTTTGATGGGGGTGTTATCTAGGTGGGGTCCTAGAATTTAGAATGATTTAAAGGGGGTCCTAAGGTTTGGAAGGAGTTAAAAAGTGGGGTACGATGGTTTGGAAGATACTTGTGTCGCGACCCAAAACCCACCCTAGGAGTTAGAGTGAATCTTGGACGACTCAATCATGACTTACATGACTTGCTTGACAAACCAACCTGCAAAACCCCACAGAGCATATACAATAGAGGACATCATAGCGGAAACATAACTATAAAACACAGCGGAAGTCTAACAAACCTCTAAGTATATACATATGGTCCAAGTTTATACAAAAAAAGGTAACCAAAAGAAAGTGCGGACAGACCCGCCAAAATACATGGATAAAATCTCTCATCTCACCCACAGCTAATCCTCTCAGAATCTACAACCACCTAATGGTAACCCTCAACTGGAGGTTCCTCAAAAGGCTCCTCGACGTACTCCTCCTCCACCCATGGACTCGGAGCACAGATATCAAATGGAGCAGCTGCTCCGCCGTCACCTGCCGACATAAGAAGTACGGCTGAGCATGGAATACTCAGCGGGTACTAAATACTAACCAATAGTCACAGCAACACCATAGCAGTATAGGAAGTAGGAAGCATTTCACATATATAAAGCAGGAAATAATTCAAGCATATAAAGCAGGAATAATTCATATCATGACAATACAGTAAAGGAGTATATAATCATGCTTGAATTCATAAAAGCCGATAAAACCCTTGAAAACACCGTGCACTTGACTTGATTGGAAATACCATTTCCGTACTTGAAACTTGTCATGTTGTCTTATCTTATCATATCATGCGTGTCATGCCATGTCATGCTTGCTTGGAAAGTAAACTACTTGTGAGGGAAGGGAGACCCTTCATCCTAAATGCCCATGCTTGTCATGCCGTGCCATGTCATGCTTGTATCATGCTTGGAAAAGTAAACTACTTGTGAGGGAAGGGAGACCCTTCTTCCTAAATGCTCATGTCATGTCCTTTCACTTGTGAGATGTTCTTGTGAGATGTACTTGCGAGGGAAGGGAGGCCCTTCTTATGTTATGTATGCACTTGTGAGGGAAGGGAGACCCTTCTTATGAAAATGCATGATTGTCTTGTCCTTGCCAAAAGCGAGGTAAAACATATCGTACGATATGCCCCACCTCTAAATCCCATTCTTGAAAACCTCGGTAAAATCATGTCATGTATGCGTGCTCGTGAGGTCGTGTGCATACTTGCATTTGGAATTAAATATGGCATTTGAGTAATTCATAACACATAACATCAATGATTTGGGAAATTTAATATTGATATCATTTAAGGAAAGCGAACAATCACACTATCATAACCCTAGCAATTTCCATAAACCTTAAACATGCATTTTCTTAAATTATCATTCATTTTATTCACCTTGGCATTTCATCAAACATGGTACATTCATTATTTATCAACCCTACAACATGCTTTTCTAGGTGGGTTATACTCACATCACACTTGTATGTTTATTATTAGTACAATGCCCTTCCCCATTCATTCATTACATCATCCACACGGCATCCATTCGCCAACCTCCATCTCCATTTACCATACACACCACCAATCTCATAACACATATATGAATGAAGGAAAATAAGGAGAAACAAAGGAAAAAGGGAAGCTATAACTAGGAGGGTAGTAAGAAGTACCGACCTTGACAAATGGGGGAAGAAATCCTCCACCAAACGCACGTGAGTTGCTGCCCTAGCTTGAGGAGAGTGCCCCACACGAGCTCCACGAATGCTTGAACCGAAATCTTGAAGAAATCGGGCTTGAGGTTGATCTAGGGTTTCAAAACCCTTTGATTTCTCTCCAAAATGGAAACCTAGGTTTTCGAAAACCTTCTCCTTTCTCTCTAATCTCCCAAATCTTCTAAGGGTTGAGAATGAGCCCTAAAGGCTCGGGCAATCCTATATAAGAAAGGGTATAACATCCGAATGCCGAAAATGCCCTTAGTGAAAATTCTGAAAAACGCGAGGACCGAGCGATCGGTGTTAATGACCGATCGATCGGTTGCCTACCGATCGATCGGTTTCATAACGGAGCGATCGGTTGAAATTTCACTCTCTGGAAAATTTCCCCATAGTAAAATCTCGACCAGTCGATAGCCTCCGAGCGATCGGTTTTGGACCGATCGATCGCTCCATGGACCGAGCGATCGGTGGTCTGCAGGACCAAACTGTTTTGGCCATAACTTTTGACTCGTTCGTCCAATTTTGACGATTCAACTTGCGTTGGGTTCGTACTTCGAAAACGAACATTTCTGACGTTTCAGAATTTCCAATTTCTTCCTTATTTATTAATTGCATTACTTTAAAGGAAAAATGGCTACGAAGGGTCATGCATAAATGTGAAAAGGTCCGGGGCTCTACATCCTTCCCCCCTTACAAAAATTTCGTCCTCGAAATTTGGATGAGACATGCATTACAGAATCAAACAATATTACAAGCTACATATACAAAACCTATACAAAATTCATTCAAACAATTCCGGGTACTTCGCTTTGACTTCGGCTTCACGCTCCCATGTAGCTTCTTCCCGAGCATGGTGTTTCCATTGCACAAGAACCAAAGGGATTGTCTTGTTGCGAAGCACTTGATCTCTCCGATCCAATATGTGAATCGGCTTCTCAACCAACGTGAGATCTTCTCGAATTTCCAACGGTTCCAATTCTAGTATATGCGAAGGGTCCGCAATGTACTTCCGAAGCATAGACACGTGGAAAACGTTGTGAACCGCGGCCATGTGAGGTGGAAGAGCTACTCGATAAGCAACTTCACCAACTCGCGTGATAATCTCAAACGGTCCAACATAGCGAGGACTAAGCTTGCCTCTTTTGCCGAATCTCATAATCCCTTTGCTAGGAGATACTTTCACAAAGACTCGATCCCCTACTTGAAATTCCAAGTCCCTGCGGCGCGTGTCTGCATAGCTCTTTTGGCGATCTTGAGCGGCTTTCAACCGATCCCGGATGATCTTGACTATACTAGCAGTTTGCTCAATCAACTCTGGACCAAGTACTTTTCTTTCTCCTACCTCATCCCAGTAGAGAGGAGACCTGCAGCTTCGCCCATACAAAGCCTCGAACGGAGCCATTTGGATACTCGCCTGATAGCTATTGTTGTAGGCGAACTCCACCAAAGGCAAGTGCTCTTCCCAACTGCCTTTGAAATCCAGCATACAAGCCCGAAGCATATCTTCTATTACTTGGTTCACCCTCTCAGTTTGTCCATCCGTTTGTGGATGAAAAGCAGTGCTGAAATCAAGTCGGGAACCCATAGCTTCCTGAAAGCTTTTCCAGAATCGTGATGTGAATCTTGGATCCCGATCCGACACAATACTGACAGGCACTCCGTGCAACCTCACCACTTCCTTGATGTACAAAGCAGCTAACTGACTAGAGTTGAAAGTAGTTCTGTAAGGCAAGAAGTGAGCGGACTTCGTCAAACGATCCACTACTACCCATATCGCATCTGAACCCCTTGCCGTCTTTGGCAAGCCAACTATGAAATCCATGGATATGTTCTCCCATTTCCACTCGGGAATCGGAAGGGACTGTAATAGACCTGCGGGTCGCATGTGTTCTGCTTTCACCTGTTGGCACACCAAGCACCGTGCTACATATTCCGCAACCTCCCTCTTCATATTCCGCCACCAAAAGTGACTCTTGAGGTTCCGGTACATCTTCGTACCCCCTGGATGCACAGTGTACTTTGCCCGGTGGGCTTCATCCATGATCTCCCTCCGAAGATTTGCATTGGCTGGAACACACAGCCTTCCCTTGAATGTGATAGCACCTCGGCTAGTGAGAGAGAAGTCCTCACTACCCTTAGCAACTTCCTTGTTCCGATAAGCCAACAATTCAGCATCCGTGGCTTGGTATTCTTGGATCAAATCTATAATGTATGGCCGAACCGTGACATTTGCCAAGATAGGACTACGGACAGAGTCATTCACACTAATGTCCAGATTTGCCAAGTCTTCAAGTAGCTTCCATTCCTGCACTAACATGCATGCTAATAACCCCGGAGGTCTTCTACTCAAAGCATCAGCCACTACATTTGCTTTACCCGGGTGGTATTGAATGGTACAATCATAGTCCTTCAGAAATTCCATCCAACGCCTTTGCCTTAGATTCAGCTCCTTTTGGGAAAAGAGATACTTGAGACTCTTGTGATCAGTGAACACATAGAACTCTACCCCATAAAGGTAATGACGCCAAATCTTAAGTGCAAACACGACCGCCGCAAGCTCCAAGTCGTGCGTAGGATAGTTCTTCTCATGCTCCTTCAACTGCCTTGATGCATAGGCAATGACTTTCTTGTGCTGCATGAGTACACACCCAAGTCCAACGTGTGAGGCATCACTATACACCTCATACCCATAAGGTCCGGATGGCACCGTAAGGACAGGAGCTGTGGTAAGCCTCTTCTTCAGTTCCGTGAAACTGATCTCACACTTGTCGCTCCATACAAACTTAGCGTTCTTCCTTGTCAGGTAAGTGAGCGGTGCTGCAAGGCTGGAGAAACCCTCTACGAATCTCCTGTAGTAGCCTGCCAGCCCAAGAAAACTGCGTATCTCCGTGACACTCTTGGGCCTCGCCCAATTCATGACTGCCTCTATCTTCTTTGGATCCACCGAAATGCCTTCCGCCGATACAACGTGGCCTAGGAATGCCACCTCTTCCAACCAAAATTCACACTTGCTAAGTTTGGCGTATAGCTTGTGCTCTCTTAGCGTTTCTAAAGCAAGGCATAGGTCGCGTGTGTGATCTTCCCATGTCTGGGAATAGACCAGAATGTCATCAACAAACACAATCACGCACCTATCAAGATATGGCCGGAACACCCGGTTCATCAAATCCATAAAGACTGCCGGCGCGTTCGTGAGTCCAAAAGGCATCACCAAGAACTCGTAGTGTCCATACCGAGTCCTGAAAGCAGTTTTGGGAACATCTTCCGCCTTAATCTTTAACTGGTGATAGCCTGATCGAAGATCTATCTTTGAGAAAAATCTCGCTCCCTTCAACTGATCGAACAAGTCATCAATCCTAGGTAAGGGATACCTATTCTTTATAGTGACTTTGTTCAATTGCCGGTAATCGACACACATCCGCATCGAGCCATCTTTCTTCTTAACAAACAACACTGGGGCACCCCATGGTGAGACACTTGGTCGAATGAAGCCAAGGCCTTGCAATTCCTCCAACTGAGTCTTCAACTCCTTGAGTTCAATAGGGGCCATTCTATATGGAGCTCTGAATACAGGAGCTGTGCCTGGTGCAAGCTCTATCATAAACTCAATCTCCCTGTCTGGAGGCAATCCTGGCAACTCCTCTGGAAATACATCCAGGAACTCACTCACAACCGGAATAGTCGATGAGTCCTTTGCCTCGGGGTTAGCTAAGCTCAACGCTGCAAAACGGGCAATGTCTCTACTTTTTAACCCCCGAAAGTGAAATGGTTTTCCTTTTACCGGCTTGAAGAGTACCATCTTCTCAAAGCAAGCTACATGCCCATGATGTGCTGCTAACCAATCCATTCCCAATATAACATCGAAGTCCTGGAATCCAAGGACGATGAGATCAACCGCCAATTCGTGGCTTCCAACTTGGACCACACTACTTCTATACACTTTATCTGCCAATACTGTTTTGCCGAGAGGAGTCGAAATGGCTAACTCCGGTTCTAGCTGACTTGGCTCCACAGAAAAGCCTTCTGAAAAACTCGGCGAGACAAACGAATGAGTAGACCCGGTATCAATCAACACTCGAGCCAAATACTCATTGACTAGTAGGGTTCCTGAAATTTTAACTAGCGGAGTTAATCCATGCATCAACAACGTATACGTGTAGGTTTATATACATATAGAACATGCCGAGTACGTACACAAAAATATAGCATAACATAACAATCATGAATAAAGAAAATAACTCCAAACGCGTACCTTGCACCACATCATCAGATGCAAGTGCATCACCCTCTGTCAAAGCAAATACACGCCCCTGGTTCGCCTGGCGAGACTGAGGTGTAGACCGGGTAGTCTGAGATGACGCCTGGTATGATCCTGCTGGGCGTGTCGGGGGCCTACTATCCTGAGACTGGCCTGGTAAATGCCGGCTAGGGCAATCCCTGATCATGTGGCCCTGGCGACCGCAATGATAACATCCACCAGATGCTCTTCGGCAATCTCCTGCCGGATGCCTTTTGCCGCATGAAGTGCAGACCTCATATGTGTAGGCTGGAGGGACCGGAGGTGGTGTATACCTCGCTGCCTGAGGGGTAACTGGCCGTGGGGCCGGAAGAGCCTGAGGTCGAGGTGCCTGTGGTACGTACTGCCGTGGTGCTGGGGGCGCATAAGTCGGCCTCATCTGTGGTGCTGGCCATGTATACTGATAAGGACCAGTCCGGGCCCGCCTCTCTAAAGGTACCAAACCACTAGATTGGCCTCTCGCCAATTCTCTCTTCTTGGACACAGTCTCTGAAATGGGTCTCAACCAACAAGGCTTTATCCACTACTTCGGCGTAAGTGGTGTGCCTGAAGACCGACACTTTCTCCATGATGACATCCTTGAGCCCTTGCTCAAACCTCCTCGCCTTCATTGCCTCGGTGGCAATCATATGTGTCGCGAAGCGTGATAGCTCCGAGAACTTGGCCTCATAAGCGGCCACCGACATCGAACCTTGCTCAAGGTTGATGAATTCTCTCTCTTTCTTTTCCCGTGCACCGATCGGAAAATACTTCTTGTAGAACGTGTCCTTAAACTCCTCCCAAGTCCACGGTTGACCTTGCATGGTCAAGTCCCGTGTCCTCAATGCGGACAACCACCAATGGTGGGCTTCGCCTTCTAGCATAAAAACTGCCCATGCCACTTTCTCTTCCTCTGTAGGAGAGAGCACCGCAAATATCTTCTCAACCTGGAGGATCCAAGCCTCCGCAGTAAGAGGGTCCACACTCCCGTGGAAGGATGGAGGCCTCAATCTCCTGAATGCCTCAACTCCAGCCGTACGATGTACTGGAGCTGCGGGCGGTGGAGTAGGTGCCGCTGATGCCGGTATAGTTTGCCGAGCCGCCAGGATGGCGAGTGTCTCAGCAATAGAGCCTAAGACCTGGGAGAGGTCCGGCTGCTCATCCTCATCTCTGGAAGAAGATGAAGCTCTGGTGTGTGGTCCACGACCCCGTGTGCCCCGCCTCATGACTAAAGTCCTGAGAACAATAGCACCACATGAGTCTCACTCGAAACCACAGTTTATTTCCATGTCACTTCACAATAATTCAATTTGTATTAGTTGTATAATACTAATATACATCACATCAAGTCATCAGAGTATTCATCACATTATACTTATACTTTAGTGTTCTAGCGTACCTAGGACCCATACTTGGTCAAAGCAACCATTTTAGACTAAGACTAAAGTTTAGTCTTAAACTTGGAACCAGACTCGTTCCCGACTCACTCCCTTCCTAACTTGTTTCATAACATATGCTCTTGTCAAGCCGTGGTATAAGATTCTAAGTGACCCTAGAGACCTAAAGCCTAGGCTCTGATACCACTTCTGTCGCGACCCAAAACCCACCCTAGGAGTTAGAGTGAATCTTGGACGACTCAATCATGACTTACATGACTTGCTTGACAAACCAACCTGCAAAACCCCACAGAGCATATACAATAGAGGACATCATAGCGGAAACATAACTATAAAACACAGCGGAAGTCTAACAAACCTCTAAGTATATACATATGGTCCAAGTTTATACAAAAAAAGGTAACCAAAAGAAAGTGCGGACAGACCCGCCAAAATACATGGATAAAATCTCTCATCTCACCCACAGCTAATCCTCTCAGAATCTACAACCACCTAATGGTAACCCTCAACTGGAGGTTCCTCAAAAGGCTCCTCGACGTACTCCTCCTCCACCCATGGACTCGGAGCACAGATATCAAATGGAGCAGCTGCTCCGCCGTCACCTGCCGACATAAGAAGTACGGCTGAGCATGGAATACTCAGCGGGTACTAAATACTAACCAATAGTCACAGCAACACCATAGCAGTATAGGAAGTAGGAAGCATTTCACATATATAAAGCAGGAAATAATTCAAGCATATAAAGCAGGAATAATTCATATCATGACAATACAGTAAAGGAGTATATAATCATGCTTGAATTCATAAAAGCCGATAAAACCCTTGAAAACACCGTGCACTTGACTTGATTGGAAATACCATTTCCGTACTTGAAACTTGTCATGTTGTCTTATCTTATCATATCATGCGTGTCATGCCATGTCATGCTTGCTTGGAAAGTAAACTACTTGTGAGGGAAGGGAGACCCTTCATCCTAAATGCCCATGCTTGTCATGCCGTGCCATGTCATGCTTGTATCATGCTTGGAAAAGTAAACTACTTGTGAGGGAAGGGAGACCCTTCTTCCTAAATGCTCATGTCATGTCCTTTCACTTGTGAGATGTTCTTGTGAGATGTACTTGCGAGGGAAGGGAGGCCCTTCTTATGTTATGTATGCACTTGTGAGGGAAGGGAGACCCTTCTTATGAAAATGCATGATTGTCTTGTCCTTGCCAAAAGCGAGGTAAAACATATCGTACGATATGCCCCACCTCTAAATCCCATTCTTGAAAACCTCGGTAAAATCATGTCATGTATGCGTGCTCGTGAGGTCGTGTGCATACTTGCATTTGGAATTAAATATGGCATTTGAGTAATTCATAACACATAACATCAATGATTTGGGAAATTTAATATTGATATCATTTAAGGAAAGCGAACAATCACACTATCATAACCCTAGCAATTTCCATAAACCTTAAACATGCATTTTCTTAAATTATCATTCATTTTATTCACCTTGGCATTTCATCAAACATGGTACATTCATTATTTATCAACCCTACAACATGCTTTTCTAGGTGGGTTATACTCACATCACACTTGTATGTTTATTATTAGTACAATGCCCTTCCCCATTCATTCATTACATCATCCACACGGCATCCATTCGCCAACCTCCATCTCCATTTACCATACACACCACCAATCTCATAACACATATATGAATGAAGGAAAATAAGGAGAAACAAAGGAAAAAGGGAAGCTATAACTAGGAGGGTAGTAAGAAGTACCGACCTTGACAAATGGGGGAAGAAATCCTCCACCAAACGCACGTGAGTTGCTGCCCTAGCTTGAGGAGAGTGCCCCACACGAGCTCCACGAATGCTTGAACCGAAATCTTGAAGAAATCGGGCTTGAGGTTGATCTAGGGTTTCAAAACCCTTTGATTTCTCTCCAAAATGGAAACCTAGGTTTTCGAAAACCTTCTCCTTTCTCTCTAATCTCCCAAATCTTCTAAGGGTTGAGAATGAGCCCTAAAGGCTCGGGCAATCCTATATAAGAAAGGGTATAACATCCGAATGCCGAAAATGCCCTTAGTGAAAATTCTGAAAAACGCGAGGACCGAGCGATCGGTGTTAATGACCGATCGATCGGTTGCCTACCGATCGATCGGTTTCATAACGGAGCGATCGGTTGAAATTTCACTCTCTGGAAAATTTCCCCATAGTAAAATCTCGACCAGTCGATAGCCTCCGAGCGATCGGTTTTGGACCGATCGATCGCTCCATGGACCGAGCGATCGGTGGTCTGCAGGACCAAACTGTTTTGGCCATAACTTTTGACTCGTTCGTCCAATTTTGACGATTCAACTTGCGTTGGGTTCGTACTTCGAAAACGAACATTTCTGACGTTTCAGAATTTCCAATTTCTTCCTTATTTATTAATTGCATTACTTTAAAGGAAAAATGGCTACGAAGGGTCATGCATAAATGTGAAAAGGTCCGGGGCTCTACAACTTGAAAGGGGGTCCTGTGGTGAGGACGAATGTGGCACTGCAAGGCCCGAGAGGTGCAAAAATGGGGTGCTTACTGGTGCAATAGAAAAATATTTATCAATTCCAAGAAAGCGAAGGCCTGAATATTAGTCCATTTATAGATTTGACAAAAAATTGTTGGGTTAAATGACTATGGCTTTTTGGGAGGAGACTTGTAGTCTTTGGCTAAATGTTATTGTTGCGAGATAAGGTGAGCTAAATTATTTGGAGGCCAATAGTGTTACGTAACACTAATGTTCTGTTTAGAATATCGTATACGAGGGCATATGGGGTAGGGCTTTGGAATTCAATTGTGAGGCAGAATGAAGATTTAATAAGAATATTGTTTTGCTTAGAGTTGGAATGGGGTGAGTGGGAGTGCTCTTCAAGGAAGATCTTAAGCGTGGAGAGACCATCCTTAAGAATGGTATAGTAAACTAATCTTTTAGTCTTCGATAAAGACATGTAATAACTTCGTCAGTTGAGAGGTTAAGGGATTCAGAGAACTAGGTCCCACAGTTAGGAAGAAACCTAAATGATTAGGAGTGAGTATGAAAAAAGAAAGTGATGATAGCATTGCTCTTTCCCTTAGGGATAATGCTAGCATGACTTTCTTTAAGACTCTCCCTTTTTTATTGGAGAGAGGGTTAGTGGAAAACACATGTCATTCTGTTAATGGAAGAAAATAACATTTGTTTGGTCCATAAAGAAAGTGAGTATGAAAGAAAGTGATGCTAGCATGTGCCTATCTTTTGTCTCCCCTCACCCTCATCTTTGTGATACTAAGTATTGTCTAAAGAAACCAAATGTAGAGCCCCAGACCTTTTCATGTTTAATACATGACACTTTCGTTGTCATTTTTGCCTTTTTAAGAAGTATAATTAATAAATAAGGAAGAAATTAGAAATTTCGAAATGTCAGAAATGTTCCTTCTCGAAGTACGAACACAACGCAAGTTGAATCGTCAAAATCAGATGAACGAGTCAAAAGATATGGCCAAAACAGTCTGAACCTGTAGGAAATCGTAGCTCGGTTATGCACTAAGGACGTAGCTCGGTTATGCACTGAGGACGTAGCTCAGAAGGCACTAAGGACATGCTCTGACGTCGTACTCTGATAACGTAGCACAGACAACGTACTCTGATAACGAATACTGTGTGCATCCGTTGTGCAGTTCACAACGGGTACGTTGTACAGCTCACAACGGGTACGTTGTGCAACACAACGGGCACGTTGTACATAAGACAACGGGCTCGGCACTGTTCACAACGGACAACGTGTTCAGCTCTAGGCACAACACAATGGACAATGGGTTCGGCACCTTTCACAGCACAATGAGTTGGTACTGTTCACAGCACAACGAGTTGGCACTGTTCACCGCACAACGAGTGGGCACTATTCACAGCACAACAAGTGGGCACTATTCACAGCACAACGAGTTGGCACTGTTCACCGTACAACGAGTGGGCACTATTCACAGCACAATGTGTGTCAACACTATTCACGGTCCTCGCGTCATTGCAGAAATCCCAGTAAGGGTATTATGGTCTTTTGGTCGGTTCACTCTTACCTTAAGAGTTTAACCCGAGTCTTTAGGGCATCATTCGACACTTAGAGAGTTTGAGAGAATAGAAGAAAGGGGAGAAGGCGATTCCAACCTAGGGTTTCCATTTTGAAGAGAAATCAAAGGGTTTTGAACCCTAGATCAACCTCAAGCCCGTTTTCTTCAAGATTTCGGTTCAGGCATTGTGGAGCTCGCGATCCAAATTAGGGCAGCAGCTACACAGTCGTTTTGGAAAGGGGATTTCTTCCTCATTTCTTCAGGTCGGTACTTTTTACTACCCTCCTAGTTATAGTTCTCCTTTCCCCTTCTTTTCTTTTGATTTTCTTTCATTTATACGTGTGCTATGAGATGGATGGTTGTGAATGGTTGTGAACGGAGAATGGAGATGGAATGGGTGATTGGATGCCAATGGTGGAGTGTGATGAACAAATGGGGAAGGGCATTGTTCCAATAATGAACATACATGTATGATTTGAGTAAAACCCATCTAGAAAAGCATGTTGTAGGGTAAATCCATAATGAACACACCATGTTTGATGAAATGCCAAGGTGAATACAGTGAGCTATAAATTAGGAAATGCATGCCTAATGAATTATGATTATTGCTAGGGACTATGATAGTGTGTTTCTTGCTTTCCCTAAATGATATGAATATTACATGCTCAATCATTGATGTTATATGTGTTGTGAAATTACCCAAATGTCATGTTTAAATTTAAATGCAAGTATGTACACGGTTCCCACGAGCACGGCATGCATGACATGATTTATCGAGGTTTTCAAGAACATGGTTAGAGGTGGGACATATCCTACGATATGTTTTACCTCACTTTTCACAAGAAGACAAGAACCCACATTCCACGAGGGGTCTCCCCTCACTCACAAGTGCATATCATGAAGAAGGGTCTCCCTTCCCTCGCAAGTACATTCATATCATGAAGAAGGGTCTCCCTTCCCTCGCAAGTGCATTGCATAAAGAAGGGTCTCCCTTCCCTCTCAAGTGCATCTCTCAGGGCATCTCACAAGTGTATCTCACAAGTTACATGATCACAAGCAAGCATGCATGACATGACACGACATACAAGAATCAAGCAAGATAGACAAGACAAGCTTTCAAGTACGAAAAGATATTTCAAGTCAAGTCAAGTGCACGATGTTTTCAAGAGGATTTATCGGCTTTCTACGAAATACAAGCATGATTATAAATTACTTTATTTCCTTGTATGTTATGAATTGTTTCCTTCTGACATATATGTATTGCCATTGTTATGCTATAATTGTTGGTTAGTATTTAGTACCCGCTGAGTATTCCATGCTCAATCGTACTTCTTATGTCGGTAGGTTTTGAGGGAGCTACTGTCCCATTTGATGTTTGTGCTCCTGGTCCATGGGTGGAGGAGGAGTACGTCGAGGAGCCTTTGGAGGAACCTCCCGTAGAGAGTTATCAGTAGGTGGTGATTAGATTCTGAGTGGATTAGCTGTGGGTGAGATGAGAGATATACCTACATGTATTTTGGCGGGTCTGTCCGCACTTTCTTTGGTTACCTTTTGTATAAACTTGGATTTGCGTATGTATATACTTAGAGGTTTGGTAGACTTCCGCTGTGCTATGTTAGAGTATGTTTCCGCTGTTTATATCCTCTATTGTATATGCTCTGTGGGTTTTGCAGGTTGGTTGTCAAGCAAGTCATGATTAGTCGTCCAAAGTTCACTCTAACTCGTAGGGTGGGTTTTGGGTCGCGACACCAAAGGTATATTTTCGGTGAGAATTTTCTATGAGGTTTTTTGTTCTAGTGCTTTTCAACCTTTTGCCCATCTTTCTATATGACTTTGGTTGATATTTATAGATAAGAACTTGACGTATCCGTGAGTACCAGAATTTTAACCCCCATTCTCGATCAGGATTGAACCCGAGGAGGAATAGCGATAAATTACAATTGGGTTGAGAGTTGCCACCTATCTAATTCTGAGGGAAATAGGTCCTTGAAATTTTTGGATAAGGCATAGTCTATAAGTCAGAGGTCAGGATAAGGGATTCAGTTAAGTTAGGGGAAGGTGTTAGGCACCCCTAAACTCCTATCCGGAGATGGTTACCTACTCCCTAAGTCTGAATCAAAGTGGGGAAACCATAAGAGAGGCTTGAAATTTTCATTTATATGCTAAGCAGATGTAATATTAACAATAATGAATGTAATGATCAGAAGGACATGGTAGAAACGAGATATGGATTCTAACTTAGGGGGAGCTGAACCTGATCAGGGTTGCCTACATATCCACTATCAGTGGAATCAAGTCGCACGTAGTTCCGGAGGCGATTGATGGTTTGATTTGAGTTATTGAGGATGGTTTGATTTGATTTGATGGATGGTTTGATTTGATTTGATTTGATTTAATGGATTTCGATGATTTGGGTGCGAAATGGCCTTTTAAGCTCGTGTTGAGGACGATGTGGCAGTTTAAGCTCGTGCCGGGGAGCCTAGGGATGAGTACCTGAATAGGGTTTAAATGGGGTTTAGCTAGGGCTTAGTTGGGGTTTTAACTTGGTGAGGTTATATTTGAATCGGTATTTGGGCAGAGGTTCGACTAGGTGAGACTATATTTAAACCGGGATTTGGACAAAGGTTCGACTAGGCAAGGCTAGTTTGAACCGAAGTTCGGGCAAAGGTTTGACAGGACAGGTTAAGTTTGAACTGAAGTTCGGGCAGAGGTTCGATAGGGTAGGTTAAGTTTGAACCAAAGTTCGGCAGAGGTTCGACAGGGCAGGCTTGGTTTAAGTAAAACCGGGCAGCGGTTCGACAGGGCAAGCAGTCTAAGTATTGGAAAACAATAAAATAATTAAAACTAATAAAAGACTAAGCAAACGTCAGAGTTTGGCGATATTTTACCTTTCGGAAAATCTGAAAAGATTCCTGAAAAGGGGTCCCGAGAATCGACCCTTCATAATCGACTTTCTTGGGAATCCGGGGCGCGCTAAGAAGAACTTTGAAATCGAAAAGGGAGAGAGAGGGAGAAGGAATTCGTGTGAAATGAAGGAAGAGAGGGGGGTATTTATAGTGTTTTAGAATAGTGCCCACGCCATTTTAAAGGACGTGATTTAATATATTTTAATCAATAGTAAAGCGGTGTGAATAGTGGGGCGGCGATGCAGATAACACTAAATTTGTGCTGTTTGAAAAGGCAAGATTTAATATATTTTATTATGCATAAAGAAAATAATAAAAAATGAAGTTTTCAGTGCAAGTCGGGCCCACATGGTCCCACGCCTTTTAAAAGGGCGAGGTTGCCCCTAGGGGCCTGTTTGGCCCTTCAAAAAACTATTTTTTTTGGTTTTTTGGTTTATACTCCTATTTGCCAAAAAACCGTTTTTGTCGTTTTAAGCCCATTTTGAGCTCAGAAATAGCCGAAATTGAACCGATAATTTTTTTAAATTATTTTGGATGAAATCATAACTTTTGAACACTTTTTCAAGGGTATTTTTGTCATTTTACACCACATGGGCATTTTGGTCATTTTTTGCTTTAAGCCCAATTTGATCCCAAAAACAACCGAAACTGTACTAATAAAATTCCAAAAAATATTTTAGATAAAATGTGAGTTTTTTAGAAATTTTTAGGGGTATTTTGATCATTTTTCACTCCAGGGGAATTTTGATCATTTTTTTACCTCAGAGGCATTTCTGAAAATCGAAGCACGGAGAAAGAGGGTTTTAGAAGAGATTTTTTGAAAAGATTTTTAAAGGTATGAAAAGACACTAAAGGGGTGCAAAATTGGGGTGCTTACAGTTGCCCCTCTTTGTCGGAGGTTGCTGGCACGTGAACGACAAAGGTTATAAGGCCTCAATTTTGCACATGCAGTGAAGAAAACCTGTGAATTTTGAAGACAAAAGAGTCAAAAAAAGAAAAAGTTAAATTATGCTTAGACTGCTTGCCACAAACAGGACCCTAGAGGACGGAATTGATGAGAAAACCAATTCAGTAGTTGGGGATAGAGGGAAGGAAAGGATTGTTCATGCTCAGTGATGAAACATCCGAAAGTAGGGAGAGATAATTCTTCGCCTCATGTCGGAGGGAAGAATGATGGAAAGGAGGAAGGAATGATTCATGTTCAGTGATGAAATCACGCTTCATTCAGGAGGACGACAATGATAGAGAGGAAAATGGATGGTTCTTGGTTAGTGATGAAACATCTGAGATAGAGAAAGCAGAATATGACATCAAACGAGATGTCGGAGTAGATGAAGGTGTCATCAAATGGGTTGTATATGTACATGATTTGGTGGTTGTCAGCCTTATGACAAGATTCGAAGGTTGTCAACCCAATGATGAGATTCGAAGATAATCAGCTCTATGATAGGATTCGAAGGTGGTCAGCCCTATGACAAGATTCAAAGGTGGTCAACCCTATGACAGGATTCAAAGGTAGTCAGCCCTATGACATGATTCGAAGGTAGTCAGCCTTATGACAGGATTCGTAGGTGGTCAGCCCTATGACAGGATTTGGAGGTAGTCAGCCCCGTGACATGATTCAAAGGTAGTCAGCCTTATGAGAGGATTCGAAGGTGGTCAGCCCTATGACAGGATTCGAAGGTGGTCAGCCCTATGACATAATTCGAAGGTAGTCAGCCCTATGACAAGATTCGAAGGTTTTCGGCACTATAACCCTATGATAGGATTCGAAGGTAGTCAGCCCTATGACAGGATTCGAAGGTTGTCAGCCCTATGGATTTTTTTTTAAAAAGGACGCACCATACGAGATGCATAAGAAGGGCAACAAGATATGTGGGTTTAAACTCATCACAGGAGGGCTCACAGCGGACTCTGGATATAGAGGATATTTTGAAGATATGTTACCCACGTCGGTTTGGGTGAGGAGTGCCTGCATCGGTTCGAGCGAGGATTTTGGATAGGTACTTGGCATGTGCATAGTGCAGCTAACTATGTGAATGTGTGTGCACAATGCAGCTAAGTGTGTGAGTGTGTGTACAATGCAGTTAATTGCATACGTGATTGTGAAGTGTGTGTGCAAAGTGCAGCTACCTATGTAGATGTGCGAGCAGTGGAAACCTATGTACAAGTGTATGATGTGACTATTATGCAAGGAGATGAGACATGAGTTACATGATGATGCATATAATGAATGGTGATATGCTTAGAATGAATACGGATGACATGAAATGATAATGCAAAGAGCGGAGAGATGACTCGCTAAATGAAGCTCTGATTTCACACTTGCCCCTAGCTTGCAATTTCTGCACTTGATTGCTTTGCTGATCTTCGGAGAACTATTGAAACGAGATCGATCTCTAACCAAGCTATAAGACATACTGAGACTCTATGACTCCTAAAGACGACTTTGCTTTTTTTTTTTTTTTTTTTGAAAATTAGAGCATAAAATCAGTTTTTGAGCAAAAATGAGATTTTGAAAATTTTGAATTTAAAATCAAAAGTTTGAAAGGAGGGTGCTTTCTTTGCTTGCTTGTTTTGAAGGGGTCTTCCCTGGCTGAAGTTTGAGGATCTCTTGTCCCTCTAGGATAGGATATAGCAATGAGCAATCTTAACCTTTTGAGCTAGTGCGAAGAGAGATAGTTATTCAGTTCTTACCTTGTCGTATGTTGAACAGGGCCTTACTTGGAGCTAAGGGCATTGGATCGCAATGACATTGAGCTTCTTCAATCTGAGCTTGCAGAAATGTATTAGGAGTTAGAGTTATCTTCTCTCGATTTTCTACCACCAAACCAGGATTCAACTTTTTCCCTTTTTTACTCTTGGAATGACCAAGTCATGGGGATCGCATAGTTTTTGCGCAATGAGGCCGTTTCCAGTTTTCACTCATGCCTGCGAAGTTGATAAGTTGCTCCATTTTTTGCCTCTAGTAGCTATACTAGAGTTGGGCTCGCATTATTTTTGCACCTCAGTCCCATTTCTGGTTTTCACTGGGTCTACGACTTTGGAGTTGAGCTGAGCTGCCTTCTCCCGTGATTACCTTGATGGATTTGATACGTTGCTTTTAGATGTTTGCCTATCAATCTGCCTGTACTCTTAGTCTCTGAGGTATTTGGGAGGACTTAAGATAGGATGAAACGTAGGCTTAGGGGTCGAGGTTTTGGGAACACCCTTTCTGCTTTTGAGCTTTGCTTGCTCGAGCACCTCTTTTGAGCTTTTGCTTTTTCTTGTCGAGCTTTTTGGATTAACTCTTTTTTCCTTTGCTTTTGCTCTTTTTTTTTTTTCTTTTTTTTTTTGAGCTTTGATTTTTTCCTTTGTTCTTTGCTTTTTTGAAGAGGCTAATGTGCTCAAAGTGATTGATTTGACCGCACCTTATTTTCAAGCTGCCTATGTACCCTTTTCAGGATCAGGTCATGTCGTAGTTCAAGCTCTCAGGCTTACAATGAAACTTTTGATAGGAGTTTCCTGATAAATGTGTTTCAAGAAAGAAAGGCTATTAGGCTCAAAGGGCTAACTAGCGGATTTTGTTGATATGAACTTGATCAGGTATACGAGTAGGGAGAAATGGTGTGCCAAACATGGCCTCCTTTCATTTCCTAGAACAATTGAGAGTACAGACAGTTTCTTGACAAGATCTTAAGCGTGGCATCTTTTGACTTGATCTGTGTTGACTGGCTCTTGAGAAATCTGTTTCCAACTATATGGGTCTTCGACAATGGACTGATCTTGCCCCTCAGTGTGATGCTTCAATGAAGATAGGGTTTTTGGTCAATTTCTTCGTTGAGTGCTTCGTATATTGTTTTGCCCCTGTCTTGTGTACTACCTCAGTATGGATGATGAATGCTCTGTGCATTTTCTTCTATGCGAATGATTTGTAGTTTTGAATCTTGACACTTGTCTAATAGGCCTTCTTGAAGAAATCTCTGATTTACCCTTTCCCTTAGCGTAGCAAGGTTCCAATTTTTGCATACTTAGGGTCATTACTAAATTTCCCTCTTTCTTGCCTTGGCTCTGTGAGGTTGAGGATTTTCTTTGGAAATTCTTCTTCCTGCTTATTGACATATGCTGCCCTTGGACATTCTTGGAATTGAGTGGTTTAATCATGATTCAGGCGAACCCTTTTTAAACCAACAAGCTTAGTTAGCACGAGAAAAGTAAACAAATTTTTTTAAAAAAAGTAGCCTCAGGTTACTAGAGCTTCTAAGAAGTGCTAGATTATCATGGGCCAAATTTAGGCATAAACAAAATGAGATTTCTTTCAAAAAAAGCTTGCTTTATTGAATATGAGAAGTGAACACAACATGTTAGACTACAAAATACAGACTTTACCTGGACCGGACTATGGGCCACTAGCTGATACTTACAAGACTTGACAAAAAACAAAAAGATAGACTTTGACAGGCTTGATCTCTGCAGACCCCTTCAGAAGCGTTCTTTCTCTGGCTCTCTGCCCTCATTCCCAGTGGTTATCAAAACGGCACAGGCATGGCCGGTTGGATGGGTTGGGTTGGTTGGATGTGATTGGCTTGGTTATTATATAGTGGCATGGGGCATCAAGGATATTGGTGTTGCCGGGAGCGAACTCAATCTTGCCCTGCTCAAGCATATCTTGGATTTTATGTTGCAATGCTCGGCAATTGTCGGTTAAGTAACTTGGGCCTTGATGGAAGTCACAGTGTTGATCCATACAAAAATAGTGCGGTACTGGGTTAGGTATAGGGACTGGCTCTGGGTGCTCAACCAGCTTTTTCCTTATGAGGAACGGAAGGAGCAGATTGAGTGAATAGGGGAGATGGGTAAACTTCTTGGTTGGCTTGCGCTGGTGCCTTTGGGTCTGGGCTTGAGCTAGATGTTGAAGTTGCTGACCAAAGACTTGTGGTGCTGGTCCCCCAAGATTAGGAACTTGGACTAGTGCTACAGGTGTCACCATTTGGACATCTGTTTCTCTCTTCTTGGGATCACGTCTTCCTTCAGATCTATTGTTGTTACTATTTTCAGCTTGTGATGACTCTTGGTATAATGTGGAATGTATAGACCCAGACCAGATGGATGCTTCAATACCGGCCCCGCTTTGGGCTACTATGCCAAAATTTGAAGTCTGAACAGCGGTGAGTAAGGTAGAGTAAAACTGCTTCAGAGTTTTAAGAAATGTGTCTATCAGCTCGTCATCGGGTAGGGAAACTCTCATTCTAGTGGCCATCTCCCTCCATCGGGCTGTATACTCGATGAATGACTCATCAACTTTTTTGAACATGAGTTCAAGGTCCCTCTTCTGTGGCAAGAGCTCCATATTGAAAGAGTAATGTTCAACGAATGCAATTGTTAGGTCCTTCCATGTCTTGATCCTTTCCAAATCTAGTGATGTGAACCATTTCAAAGCCGGACCGGTCAAACTCTTCTGGAAGCATTGGACTAGTAGTGCACGGTTGCCACCGTGGCCAAGCATGTCTCCGTAGTAGAGCCTGAGGTGAGTATGAGGACATCCCTTACCATCATATTTCTCGAAGACTGGTACTTTGAACTTTTTAGACACTGCTGCCCCAGTATAGAATGTCAAATCTGAGAAATCATTCCCCTGTACTGTTTTTCCCTTCTGCATCTGCCTGAGTTGCTCTTGGATTCTTTCCATTTGCTCTTGTTGCTTTTTTATGAACAATGTTATCTCTGGGGTGAGCGAGTTTGGTTGATCTATAAACGGCGGGGCTTGGTTTACTTCATGAGCAGGTTGGTCATACTGGCCAAAGTCTGGGTCATCAGGGGGTTGAGGATTGGGGGATGATCTTGTAGGTTGTTCAACAGATGAAGGTCCTGGTTAAAGAATGGGATGGTTAGATGCCTATGCCATGGTAAGACTCTTCAGTGATTCAAAGATTGCAGTGATTGAGCCTTTGATTTAATGAATTTCACGTGCATTATCCAAAGCTTGCATGGTGGACATGTCAGCTGGTGCTTCTTCGTGCTCCATCTCTGAGAGTGCTAGTGGTAAATCTTTGGGGTACTCTTTCTCTTGCTCTGCTTGTGCAAGGACACGTGCTTTAGTCATAGAACAAGTAAATCTCTAACTCATGAATGTACTACAATTAAAGATGAAATGAATGAGGTAGATGATGACAAGACTTGACTTATATGATGACGATGGTGTTTAATAGAATGCAAATGATGATATGAACAAGATGAATTGAATTATTTTTTAACTTGAACCTTATGAATTGAATTGAATACTTTATAAATTTTGAATTGAATTGAAAAGAATCATTTATCAAATGAGTTAAAATTATTGAGTTATGATAATAGACAAGGGTGAGTCAACTCAATGTGTGCGACTCAACGAAATGAGTGGATAGGAATCCATTTCACTGATCTGGGCTATTGGGATCCAGAGGCCGTTGGGTTAAGATCAAAATAAATCAATGGGCTATGATTTATTTAGAGTCTAGGTTTTTAGACCTCACATGATGTTGGCCAAATGGATTAGGGTTAGACCTATCTAGCAATCAAGGCTCATACAAAGCTCCGAAAATGTTGGGTATAGAGATACGACTATCCCTATACTTGAACAAAGATGAAGGAGCAACTTAAACCAAGAGCAAAATAGGGATAGGTTATCCCTCCTGACGGGTAGTTCTTAGTTTATGCCCAAACAGAGATTCTTCGTCTACATGCTTATGCTTGGGTATACAAGGTTTTGACTATAAGGTTGAGGAGCACTTGACCGTATATGCGACTCCCCGGTATAGAACATATCAGAAAATGGACGATTGGTACAAGAGGGAAAGACCAGTCGCGTTTACCTGGGACAGCCATCCCTCGGTCTATAACTAGTACTGTCCACAGATATTTGGGCTCCGGTATCGGGGATAACCATCCCTCGATTGTAAGCTTACCGGATCCAAACTAGATAGGTGAAGAGTTTTTATTCTATCATGAAATGAATATGAATGCATGAATCAAAATCAGATATGAATAAAAAATGGAATCCTAAGCTTGTTACTAAGTTTTGCAAACAAATGTCCGAGGTTCAAATAATAATGAAAAATTCGTAGCATATAGGTGAATTTGAAAGCTTCTAATGTGGTTTCCAATGTTTGATTAAAACTCAGGTTTTTGCTTGAACACTGGTCTGCAAAACCAGAGTCGCCAGTTGTGAGTACCGAAATTTTAACCCCCATTCTCGATCAAGATTGAACTCGAGGAGGAATAGCGATAAATTGCAATTGGGTTGAGAGTCGTCACCTATCTAATTCTGAGGGAAATAGGTCCCTGAAATATTTGGATTAGGCATAGTCTATAAGTCAGAGGTTAGGATAAGGGATTCAGTTAAGTTAGGGGAAGGTGTTAGGCACCCCTAAACTCCCATCTGGAGATGGTTACCTACTCCCTAAGTCTGAATCAAAGTGGGGAAACCATAAGAGAAGCTTGAAAATTTCATTTATATGCTAAGTAGATGTAATATTAACAGTAATGAATGTACTTAGATGGACATGGTAGAAACGGGATATGGATTCTATCCTATGGGGAGCTGAACCCGATCAGGGTTGCCTACATATCCACTGTCAGTGGAATCAAAGCTGCACGTAGTTCCGGAAGCGACTGATGGTTTGATTTGATTGATTGAGGATGGTTTGATTTGATTTGATGGATGGTTTGATTTCATTTGATTTGATGAATTTTGATGATTTGGGTGCGAAATGGCCTTTTAAACTCGTGTTGAGGAGCGATGTGACAGTTTAAGCTCATGCTGGGGAGCCTAGGGATGAGTACCTGAACAGGGTTTAGCTGGGGTTTAGCTAAGGCTTAGTTGGGGTTTTAACTAGGTGAAGCTATATTTGATTGAGATTTGGGCAGAGGTTCGACTAGGTGAAGCTATATTTGAACTGGGATTTGGACAGAGATTTAACTAGGCAAGGCTAGTTTGAACCGAAGTTCGGGTAGAGGTTCGACAGGACAAGTTAAGTTTGAACCGAAGTTCAGGTAGAGGTTCGACAGGGCAGGCTAGGTTTAAGTAAAACTGGGCAGCGGTTCGACAGGGCAAGCAGTCTAAGTATTAAAAAAATAATAATAATTAAAACTAATAAAAGACTAAGCAAACATCAGAGTTTGGCGATATTTTTCCTTCCAGAAAATCTGAAAAGATTTCTAAAAAGGAGTCCCGAGAATCGACCCTTCGCAATCGACTTTCTCGGGAATCCGGGCGCGCTAAGAAGAACTTTGAAATCAAAAAGGGAGAGAGAGGGAGAAGGAATTCGTGTGAAATGAAGGAAGAGAGGGGGGCATTTATAGTGTTTCAGAATAGTGCCCGTGCCCGTTTTAAAGGGTGATTTAATATATTTTAATGAATAGTAAAGCGGTGTGAACAGTGGGGCGGCAACGCGAATGACACTAAATCCGCGCCGTTTGAAAAGGCGACATTGAATATATTTTATTATGAACAAATAAAATAATTAAAAAACGAAGTTTGCAGTGCAAGTGGGGCCCACATGGTCCCGCGGCTTTTAAATGGGCAAGGTTGCCCCTAGGGGTCTGTTTGGGCCTTCAAAAAACTGTTTTTTTGGGTTTTTTGGTTTATACTCCTATTTGTTGAAAAACCGTTTTTGTCGTTTTAAGCCCATTTTGAGCTCAGAAATAGCCGAAATTGAACCAAAAATTTTGTAAAATTATTTTGGATAAAATCATAACTTTTGAACACTTTTTCAGGGGTATTTTGGTCATTTTACACCACAAGGCATTTTGGTCTTTTTTCTACTTTAAGAACGATTTAATCCCGAAAACAACCGAAACTGAATTGATAAAATCCCGAAAAATATTTTAGATAAAATGTGAGTTTTTTAGAACTTTTTAAGGGTATTTGATCATTTTTTTTTACCTCAGGGGCATTTCTGAAAATCGAAGCATAGGGAAAGAGGGTTTTAAAAGAGAGTTTTTAAAAGAGTTTTTAAAGGTATGAAAAAAGACTAAAGGGGTGCAAAATTGGGGTGCTTACAGTATCATCATCTAAAAAATAGATGTTGGATGTTATTGATTCACTGTTTTATGTGTCAATCAAATGAGAAATAGTGGATATGTAGGATGTTATTGAAGCACTGTTTTATGTGCCAATCAAATGAGAAAATAGTGGATCACTACTCTTGCATTGCCCTGTTGCAAGTGACATTTGGACTTCCTTACTCTCCCAACTTGGAATCCTTTTGGTCTTTCCATGCTCCTTTTAGAGCTTCTTATATAGCTTGCTAGTTTTGATTTAATTGGTCGCCCACTTTAGCTTTAATGAGGGCTTTTCTGATTTTGTAGTCTATTTGGAAGAAAAGGAACATGCACATCTATGAAGGGATAAGTCTCTTGGAAGATCAAATCAGCTCAAAAGTGCAGCTTTGCTGCATTGCTTATAGCATGGTGTTCGAGTTTTGTGGACATAGTAGAGGGTGTCGACGAGCTCTTTATGTGCCCCCGTGTTCTTGTTTTCACTATGTCTCCCTTTCTGCATTTCCTTGTTTTTTGTTCACTGTTCGTGAACTGCTTTTTCTTTCATCGCTCTTTTTTCTCTCTATACTTTCTTTCTCTCTCTCTCTCAATGTAGATGGGGCATCTCAGAGATTTTATGAACTTGCTTTGTCCATGACATCTCATCAATTAGTTATTGTGGTAGAAGCAGAAGCATAGCTTGATGGTTTAAGGCTTTGCATGAGCATAAATTAAATGTTATTGGGTGTATCTCCAAAATGGTAACTTCGTTTTGGGAGATTTAGATTGAGGCTTTTCTTCTAAACAAGAGCTTCCTCATTTAGCATATTTTTACATAAAGCACTATGGTTGTGGGCAGTTTACCAATCTTGGTTGCAATTTGAGGACTTCGACTTTCCACCACAATTATCTAAAATTTCTAATGATAGGAAAACTTGTTTATTTCTGAATAAAGTGAGTCTTCGATCATAACATAAGAATTAATCCTTTTGATTATTTTTTTTGCTAAGTAGTTCTTTTGGTTGTTAATCTTTTGTAACTAACTAGTTTTCTTTATATGTTAGGCCTTTATGTGCCCGTAGTGAGGTGTAGTTAATTTCTGAAATTAGCTGATTCTCTGATCTGGAGTAGACTTAATCGAGGATTTGAACAATAAGCATTGTCAAGACCACAAGGGAATGACAATATTACACTAAACACAACTAAAATGGTTAGGAGCCAATGACACTAACTAGTTCTGATATATTCCATTTAATTTTCAATAATTCACCTTTTGTAACACTAGAGAGAGAAAGAGAGAGAGAATATTCGTAAACATGGATAACACAAGACTAGAGAGAGAGAGAGAGACAATATTCGTAAACAAGGATAACACTCTCTTATTCAAAGGACCAGTTTTTAAACATAAATAATAATAAAAACTTCATTAGATTAAGATGAGCAAATATGTCTCTTATTTAGACAAACCAACTATTCATATTCTTAAATGGAGCATTCGTTCTAGTTGTTCACCCAGAACTGAGCTTGAAGATAGTCAATCACATTCTTGTCAACTTGGAAGGCCTTCGTTAGAACATCGTCGGAAATGGAGGGCTTGGACCCGAAGACAGCATTAGCAATGGTGATTACACCTGGGTTCTGACTGCTTAGACCAGCAATGGCCACTGCATTGGTGTGTCCCTTATTGAACTGGAAGTGAATGAGGCCAATGGGGAACACAAACACGTCTCCCTTGTTAAGGACCTTGGTGATGAGTCGGTTCTCGGGGTTGGAGGTGACAAAGCCAACATACAGGGTGCCCTCCAACACTGTTAGGATTTCAGTTGCTCGAGGGTGTGTATGGGGAGGATTGAGTCCATATGGTGCATAGTCTATACGAACCAAAGAGACACCGAGGGTGTTGAGTCCTGGTATTTGGGCAACATTTACTGCCGTGACATTGGATCCAACTTTGTTTGATGTGTTTCCTGCTACATTGAGCCCCTTAAAGAAGAAATCGTCTGCCGTAGCAAGCTTGGGATTCTTGCAGAACTTCCCATTCACAAAAACTGCAAATTAATACATTAGCGTTAGTCATAAATTGTGATATCTAGCAATATATTTTAACATTGCAAGCATTGAAGAGACAGAAGCTGAAGAGAATAAGAAGAGAGAGAGCGTGTACGGGCATCCTTAGGGTCGTCAATAGCGACACAAAAATCCTGCAAAGGACTGGGATCAGAGGCAAAGGCAAGAGAGGAAGCCAAGGCCAAGAAGACAGTAACAACAAGGAACTGAGCACCCATTTTCTTCTTTGATATTCTCTCTAACTCAATCACTCCCTGTGGAAAAATAAATGAATTTTCAGATACAAATTTGATTGTTGTAAGAAGTTTTGCTTCTCTTGACGAGGGGTGAGAACTCTAGCATTGAAATCACGCCTATTTATAGATAGATAGAGGCGGCATTGAAATAGTCTTGTGTCTTACTAACACAAGAAAGAGAGGCTTACCAAGTCGTTAGAGCTTATCTTGTTTATTTAAATTAACTGTTGATTTTACAACAACTACATGTATTTCTCTATGATATGAAATGGACATAAACAGAAGACAAAGATGACACATTACCCAGATGAAATGACCACAATGTCCATAATTACAAGCCATATTTACAAAGACGGCCCTTTTGGTGCCAAGAATTTCAAACGAAATACAGCTAGGATAAGGATTATGATGATTTTATCAGAGAATAGATGTCTTTGAGTCTTCTCTTAAAGAGATAAGGACATTGTTCTATGACCGTTCTTCTTGTGGCATTAGTCCTCGCATTTACAAGTTTGCCACATGTTTGACACTGATAGGGTGGTCAGCTTCTGGTTTTCACATTCTATGACTTTCTCTTCCTTTCGTTCTAGAAATGGCATTTGTTCTCGCATCCTAATCTACTTCTTCTTCTCCTTCATCTTCTTCCTCGGTTAGTATTTCTTTACAAAAACGAAAAAAAAAAAAAAAACTGATTTGGTTACGTTATAGACTTAGGTATGAAAAACCAAAGATTGTTTATTTTGAATTTTTGTTTTTTCAAAACAAAAAATGTCCACATCCATTGATATATTCTTGCTGGTATATTATCCTATGGTGGCTATGCATTTAGAGGTTAGAAATGTAAGTGATAGGACACATGACCAACACTATAAAAAAAAAAGGTGATTATTATCAACGGACACATAAACCATCGATAAAAATTTGTTTTAGCGACGAACATATACACTGTCGGTAAATTTCCATCGGTATACCAATTTATTATTTTTAGAAATAAATTCAAAATCATATTCTATTTAGCGTCGGCATTAATATTTTAAGGATAGATAATTACCCGTCCGTAAGTAAGAAGCTATATTGTGTAATCAATACTTCCTTTTCCACTTTCCTTTAAAGCTGGCCCAAAATATCCACTTTATGCAAGTTCTTGGTGAGTACTAATGTTTTTCTTTCCCTCAAATAATTAGCTGGATAATCAGTTAGTCCACTCCACTTGTGGTATGATATGTATGGGTCGTCACAAATTAATAGTGGTGTTAATGGGCTGGGCTTACCGGCTAGCCTTCCCTGGCCCTGAAGAAGCCCAAACACGGCCCAGTTTTTGTGCACTAACAGGTAGGCCAGGCTCGATTAAAGGAATCCCTCTCAGTTAAGGGACCAGTTAGGACTTGGTTGTTTGAAGCCCGCCCGATTCTATATACATATATAAATATAATATAATATAATATAATATAAAGAAATAAGACTTCTCTCTGCTCTCCAAACCCTAATCCCTCAAATCTTATAATTTCTATTTTAGAGATAACACGTGTATTTTCTCTTTAATCTCTACCGTTCAAGTTTGGGACCCACTATCTCAACCTAGAGCCCTTTATATCTCCACTATTGTAGAGTCTTCTCTTATCTCCAACTCTTGCAGGTTTGGGATCCAATATCTCATCCTAGAGACCTCTCTATCTCCACTATTGCAGAGTTCTCTCTTATCTCCAACTCTTGGGTATATTAATTTAAGTTTAATATTAAGAAATTTATGATTTTTTACTAAATGTTATTAAAATAATAAAAAATTATTATTATAAAATTAATTAATTAATGCAAATTATAATGTTTATCAAATTAAAAAAATTATATTATTAAAATATATTACTTAATATTTAAATAAATAAATAATATTATTTAATTTAGATATTCTTAAATTATTACCCGTGCATCGCACGGGGTCTCTGCTAGTATAAATATAATATGATTAATTTTATATTATATTATATTACCAACTGAATTTAAAATGGTACTCTTCTTTGGTGATGGGTCAAGCCAAAGCAATAAGGTTGTTCTTTGGAGGTACTACTCTAGACTAAGATTGGAGACCTCCTTGTTGTTGATTGCGCTGTTGCCTCTTGGTGTCTTAAAGAGGAGGGCCCTTTAATAGAGGTAAATTGGGAATAAAAAAAATTGGGCCCTTGTTGTGATTGCTTATTTATGAGAGAACGATCTGTCCATTTAGTTGAGCTTTGTGCCATCTTGAGGGCAATTATGCTTCCGTGAGAGAAATAACTTATCGGTACAAAGTTGGGTCCATTTAGTTGACTTTTGTGCCACCTAAGGTTGGAAAGAAAAGGATAAGCTTGAGAAAATAAGATTGAACTTGGGTTCAAGGCTCTCCATTTAGTTGACTTTTGTGCCACCAAAGGTTTGAAGGAAAATGATAAGCTTGAGAAAATAAGATTGAACTTGGGTTCAAGGTTCTCAATGAACACTATCCACCCTTAGGTCTGACTGTGTGTTACTCCAACAAAAAAAATGAAAAATTCTGCATTGCCGATGGGTCGTATTGTCCAGTGTTTAGTCCCACATCAGTTGGATCGCCCTTTTAGAGTGAGTGTGTGGGTTTATTCTTATGGCACTTTAGCGGCACCCTTAGGTCTGACTGTATGCATATGTTTAGAGTGTTTGTTACTTGATATCATTTCCACTAAAAACTAGCAATATGTATGGAAAAGGCTCATCGATTCATACTGTTTTTGTTGTGTGGCATCAGTTGGAGTATGACAGAATAATCAGACTCGATTCCTTTTAGTTTAGGCTTACACAATTTATTCTAGAGCAATAATATATATTACTGGTAACCTACTTTGCAACCCACTATTTTGTTAACCTTAAAATCTTTGGCTGGTTGTGTGGCATCAGTTGGAGTATGACGGAATAATCAGACTGGATTCCTTTTAGTTTAGGCTTACACAATTCATTGTAGAGCAATAACATAAATTACTGGTAACCTACTTTGCAACCCACTATTTTGTTAACCTTAGAATCTTTGGCTGGTTGTGTGCCATCAGTTGGAGTATGACGGAATAATCAGACTGGATTCCTTTTAGTTTAGGCTTACACAATTTATTGTAGAGCAATAACATAAATTACTGGTAACCTACTTTGCAACCCACTATTTTGTTAACCTTAAAATCTTTGGCTGCAGATACGACAACTTACTTCTGGTAGGAGGAGGAATCGGGATGACCCCATTTCTAAGGTGGTGTGGGTAGACTTCCCAAAGAAGAAAAGTACTTCCTCAAAAGTTACTTAGCAGGAAATAACTCTTGAGGAAGTCTGACAAAGTCATTTGGTGGCTAAAATAACGTTTGATTTGCATATCTGAAAAGTGACTTTTAAAAATCCAAAAGTTAATATTATTGTTTGGTTTACCCTTACAAAAAGTAACTTCTGAAAACTTTATATATGGTATTAATTTGATAAATGATTTTTTTCATATATCAACGCTTATAGAATTTTTGATGCCCAGAGATAATATAACAGAAAAAACATGTTTTACACTTATGCATGCACTAGCAGGTAATATACAAATTATTGTAGAATTTGTGATGCCCATTTATAGAAGAGCAGAAAAAACAGTATGTTTTCCACATGTACCAAAAATCTTAAACATGAAAACATCGGCATGCCATTTCATATGAAAAACCTTGCAATATCAAGAAATAAACCTTCGTATTTAAATGACAAATTTCTTGATAATATTCTAGTGTTTAGTAGATGCAGTATTATAAGCATATGTCCACAACAAGTGTTATATATCAAAATCAATCATAGACCCCATCTCAGGCTTGTAAAACCATTTCTCTAAATGCACCAATTTCTTCTTCCTTGTGTTGGAAGACAATGTCTACTGTGTAGGTTCATCGTCTTCATCTAAAAAGGAAGCTTCTTCATTACCCAAGCATCTTTATATTCACAAAAAGCTCATCATTTATTGCCTCCTGCTTGATGAAATTATTGATAGTCATTGCAGCAACAATTATATCTCGTTGGGTTGTCAATGAGTAAGGCACCATTTGAAAAACCCTCATAATTCTGGTTTGAGTAGAGTCTCCTTCTGATATATGATTGTTCTTAATTTGACCCACCATCTCATAGGTTTAAATGCATGATCCCCACCACATAATAGGTGGGTTAATGTTTCTGTTATGGGCGAGCTACAACACTCACATTTACTGGCTAAATCAATACTCTTAGTTTGTATATTAGAATCAAAAGGAACTGCATTAAGAATAATTTTTCAAATGAAACAAAAATCTTAGATGTCAGAGCTTTGCCCCAAACAAATAGCCCAAGCAACCGAAGGATAGTGAGTTCTCACAAAATTCCAGCAAGACCTATAATAGAATTTTTCATAGGGCTCTTCTTTCCAAATAATTTTGTCTTCATGATTAGAGATGGTAATCTTACATTGAATGACGGAGTTCTTCATTTTTATTGTAATCAAAGGCTCAATATCTACTAGATTTCAAATACACTCCAAGAGTACATTTTTAATCAAAAGAAATTCATAAGGTCAATCGATAGCCGAATCAATAAGGGAATACTCAGAAAGCCAGTTATTAAACTAGAAGTTAATAGTATGATCAATACTGCCAATCAACCATTTGCCTTTTATGAACATTGGATTAATCTATATCCCGATATCTTTCATGATTTTTGTTCACTAACTACAATAATCAATCATCCAAGGGTGGTTATTATGAAGTTATTTACTTCTACAATAATCAGTCATTCTAGTCAATGAGTTTGGAGTTGTTCTTCAATTTCGTCGACGAGATTTCTATTTTCTTTTAGAAATCTCATCTTAATTTGACCTAGATGATAAAAATGATTTCCTTAGTCTTTTACCTTATCTTTATGAAGATAATTATCATGTTTTAGGTCTTTAGAATGATTTTTAATTTGTCTTAAGGAACTTAGGGTCAATGTAGGTATGAGCTTTTCAAACAATCCAACTTTGAGGACTTTTTACAAAAGTCCTAAGTACTCTCATAATAAGACATTAAACCTTCTAGATCTAGAGTCTTCTATCTTGATCTTAGGTCATCTTCTTGGATTTTATCTTTAAACTTTTTTGACCAAGATGGCTTCTTCATGACTTGATATAGATCTTCAATTTGCTTCAATATCTTGCTTTGACCTTAAACTTGATGACGATTCCATGCTTTTTGTCTTGAATGACTTGTTAATGCTCTTATATACCAAATTTCACATAAAATTCATGGAGACATTAGTAAAACAAATGACATTACATTATTGTATTATCATCAAAATTATTGATGTTACCTTAGGTTGAAACCTATAGGCTAACAAATTTCTCATTGGGCAAACTCTAGAGTTCTAAGGAAAGAAAAGTAAACACTCCTTTGAGCTTTAAATTCATAATAGTACTGTATTTAATGAAGCTTTAAGTGTTACAAATGTTTAGAAATGATCTAGGATGAAATTGGATTGATTTTGGAGTTTTTGGATGAAAATTAGGGTTTCCTTAGAAATCTGTCGCAGACCGATCGAGCAGTCTGGTAATCATTCGAACGGTTATGGCTACTATTGCATTCTGTATGGAAAACACTAACTCCCGATTTATAAGCTAAACTTTTCAATAATTCACTAACTATAGAACCAAAAAGAGAGAGAGAGGGAGATAACAAACTCTCTTATTCAATATATTAAGTTGTAAACACACATAACAAACTCCTTCATTATACTAAGACTAGCGGGTGGCACGTGCGATGCACGTGAGAGTGAAGATTGAACTCTCCCATTCAATCACAATTGGCAGAAAGAGAGAGAGATTAGGTGGGCCTTAAATAAGGGGAGATATTTTAATTGAGGAATCGTGCTCTATCCGAGTGCTATATAAAAGGAATACAGTTAGTAAGTTATGTGTTATCTTTAAGAGTTTTAAAATTTTAAAACTCAATCAACCCCTCAGCCCATCAATTCTCACTTTAAGAGATTTAAAAAATAAAAATTCAATCAATGCCTCAACTATTAAGTTATGTGTTATCTTTAAGAGTTTTAAAATTTTAAAACTCAATCAAAGCCCACCAATTCTCACTTTAAGAGATTTAAAAAATAAAAATTCAATCAACGCCTCAACCCTCCAATTCTCATTATAGTAGTAGAGATACGCAAATATGTCAATATCTTATTTCACAGACGAACTTCTTATTCACTTTCTTAAATGGAACACTTACGAATACTTTCTAGTCGTTCACCCAAACTGAGCTTTAAGATAGTCAACCACCTTCTTGTCAACTTGGAAGGCCTTGGCAAGAACATCATTAGATATGGGGGGCTTCGACCCAAAGACAGCATTAGCAATGGTGATTACACCTGGGTTCTGACTGCTTAGACTAGCAATGACCACAGCATTGGTGTCCCCTGTATTGAACTGGAAGTGAATGAGCCCTATGGGGAACACGAACACATCTCCCTTGTTAAGGACCTTGGTGATGAGTCGGTTATCGGGGTTGGAGGTGACGAAACCAACATAGAGGGTACCCTCCAAGACTGTTAGGATCTCAGTTGCTCGAGGGTGTGTATGGGGAGGGTTGAGACCATATGGTGCATAGTCTATACGAACCAAAGAGATGCCGAGGGTGTTGAGTCCTGCTATTTGCGCAACATTTACTTGAGTGACATTGGACCCAACTTTGTTTGATGTGTTTCCTGCTATATTGAGTCCCTTAAAAAAGAAATCGTCTGCCGTAGCAAGCTTGGGGTCCTGGCAGAATTTCCCATTCACAAAAACTGTAAAATAAATAGATTAACATTAATTAGTCATAACTTGTGATATCTAGCAATACCAACATTGCAAACATTGAAGAGACAAAAGTTGTGAAGAGAAGACAAAATAGAGAGAGAGCATGTACGCTTAGGGTCGTTAACAGCGACACAGAAATCTTGTAAAGGACTGGGATCAGAGGCAAAGGCAAGAGAGGATGCCAAGGTCAAGAAGATAGTAACAATAAGGAATGGAGCACCCATCCTCTTCTTCGTTGATATAACAAGAAATTTTGCTTGCTTGCAGAGGGGTTAGAACACTTGCATGGAAATCATGCCTATTTATAGATATATACATATAGATAGATAGAACTTGCATTAAAATAGTCTTACGTTAAACCAATACAAGGAAGGGAGACTTACCAAGTTGTTAGAGTTTATTTTTGTTTGTTTCAATTAACTTTATTGGTTACAACAACTACACCTATTTCTCTATGATCTGAAATAGACGTAGTTGGACAGACCAACAAGAAGGGATACAATGTTCCAGCTTTCAATCGGTTAAAAGTACCATCCCCCCCCCCCCCCCCCCCAACCAACAGTTGGTACCCATTTTGGGGAGTGTTTGGGGTGAAGCTTCTAAGGGATTAGAGAGTGAGAGTGTGTTGTGGTGTAGGGCGTGTGGGTGTGCAGCTATCGCCTTGTGGTGTAGTTGCCTTAACCAAAACAAATAACAAGAAGGGACACTACCCAGTTGAAAGGACCACAATATGCCTTGCTTAAAAGCAATCTCCCTTGCTTAAAAGTCATATTTATACAAATATATAGCGCTTTAGGCGACAAGAATTTCTAACCAAATACTGCTCAGTTAAGGAGGTGAGTCCTGGGGTGATTCCTCATATATTGAGCAAGTTTGTGTGAGTGTATCGAGTGTGTGTTTGCCTTTAATAAAAAAAAAAATAGGACTTAAATGACATTTGAAATGCTTATACCCGGAGCCATATCATCTGTGTTCTTTCTGGGTTCTCTAAAAGGTGGTTACAACAGTTAAAACTGTACAGGCCAATTAATCATGGCCTTCCAATGCTCATGGCCACAAGGGAAGAATACATACCCCTAGCATATGGGAAACGCATTATCTCTAGCAGATGCCCGAGATCCTATCTCCGGCACCACTCTTCAGCTCACGCGAAGATATTTAACCAGGGGAGTGATAACATGAATTGCACATTCTGTTGTGTGAATTCGGATGGGCAACAGCGCTTGCTGTTGCGCTGTTGCCCCTTGTGTCTAAAAAATTAGTTCCTGCATTCAATAAGGGTGGCCACCACATCAACCATGAGTGGGGCCCTCATTTTTTCGGACACAAGGGGGCAACAACGCAAAAGTAAGCGTTGTTGCCCATCCGAACTCCTGTTGTGTGGTACACGCACACCTCCCAAGCTTGCTAGGTGTCAACTTTGACATCCATTAACTTTGGTTATCATACCTAGGATTAAATAATCTAACCTTAATTTTTTTTTAAAACATAACCATGGTTATGATTTCACTCATTCATGCGATTAATTTTTTAAAGATATTTTTCTAAAACTAAGGTTAGATTATTTAACCTTAAGGATGAGTGAATCTTAACCACAGTTAATAAGTGTCACAGAGCACACATGGTGTGCTTGGGAGATGTACGTGTACCAATTAACAGAATGTGCAATGCATGTTATCACTCTCTTAGTTAAATGTCTTCCCCTGATTAAATGTCTTCCCACACGTCAATTGAAGAGTCATGCCCAAGATGGGATCTCGGGCATCTGCCCGAGACAATCCGTACAAAACTATTTGGATGTCTGAGTCTCCTCTACGTAGATTTAAGTATATTGTTCTATGAACATCCTAATTCCAAACGGAGCAATTGATCCGACGGTGAGGATCAAGCAGTAGTCCGATTTCTTTTCTCATGGACACCGACTACGGAGCAACCAGCTACAAGTGTGCCACATGTACAACAATGATAGGGTGGTTTACTTCTAGTACTCGCATTTTAAATTTTTTATTTTACTTTTAAAAATGGCAGTAGTTGAATTAGTTAGGTGGTTTCTGTTACGATTTTCTCTTATGGCTCAGGATCCTCTCGAGTTCAACTCGAGAGAATCTCTCAAGTTGGAACCCCTAGAGGTCGCCACGTGTCTCCTTTGACACCCCTTAACGATGAGTAAGGTTCACCCACCCCTTGGGTTCACTCATCCATCCTTGGTTTTTTTTTTTAAATATTAATTCTTTTTTTAAAATTAAAAACTTTTTTTAATATTAAAAAACTCTAAAAACCGTTTTTTTAATTTTAAAAATAATAATTAATATATATAAAATAAACCAAGGATGGGTGGGTGAACCTTACCCATGGTTAAGGGGTGTCAAAGGAGACACGTGGCGACCTCTAGGGGTTCCAACTCGAGAAATTCTCTCGAGTTGAACTCGAGAGAATCCTGTGCCCACTACAAAAATAATGGCCTACCGCGGTGGATTTTTTGCGGCGGTATGGTAATACCGCCGCAACCTAAGGTATAAAACGGCAGTATTATAATACCGCCATCTATGACTATTTTCGGGTTGAAATTCACGGCGGGTAATTAATACCCGCTGTAGTATGTGATATATTGCGGCGGGTTTACTCATAACCGTCATGGAATGATTTCCCTCCAACCTTTTGGATTTCCGCCTTTGCAATATGGCACGACGGTTTTAAAAATAACCGCAGTTATATTTATATTTATTACGACGGTACTTTGAAACCGTCGTGAGAATAATTAATATTAACCCCGACAATTTCTTCTTTCTTCCTCCCCTTCTCTCCTGCTCTCTGCTCTCTTCGGCCCACCGATCACCTGAAATCCGGCGAGCCCACGATCTCCGACGACCACCTCTGGCGACTCCACGATCTCCCTCATCTACGACCTCCGGCAACTCCACGACCGCCGACCACTTGAGCACGTTCTGCCACCTACTCCACCTTCGGCAGCTCCACGATTTCCCTCTCCACGCTCAAGTAATCACTCTCTCTATGCATGCAAGTGATTTTTTTTAGTGTTTGGCTTTCTCTCTCTCTCTCTTAACTTTCTCTCTCTTAACTCCAGCCACCTTCGGCCACCTCTAGCAGCTCCACGACAACTCCACCTCTGACAGCTCCGAAAGCCATAGCAAGCTTGTAGACCTCCTTCTCCTCTCCGACAACAGTAGGTAAGTCCGTGAATGTTCATTCTCTTGCCTTTTCATTTGTTTAATTTCGTTTTTTTTTTTTGGTTTGTAATTATTTTGTTCCATTATATTTTTTAGAATTTATACTTTGTGATTAGATGATTATGGTTTCTTTTGCTAACTGGGGATTGTATGAACTTTGTACGGGGAGGTGATGTAATTTCTTAAGAGATTTTTCTTGTTGTTTTATTTTTCTTTGTACTTGTGGTTGTTAAATTGAAGTTGAATTTGCTTAATTCTACTAGTAATGGTGAATTTTGTAACTGAGTCTATATTTTTTTCGGTAATCTTAGGATAAACTAGATGATTTTTAATTTTATATTTTTAGATTAATTCCTCTTGTTCAATTATATTATAGGTAATTTTTTTAAGACCAAATCGATTATGAGAAATCATATAACTCATTTATGGATTGTTAAAGAGGTCCTAATTGACATTAGATTTTTACTATTATTGAAGTTGTGAATTAGTGTAGGGTAATTAATTTTAGGATAATTTTAATTGCTTAATTTTAGTTCTAGGGAAAAAATAACCTTTGGTTATGTTTAACCGCAATTAAAGAGGGCTCTACAAGCCACCATGTATCACTTTTAAGACCCGCTAACTATGGTTAAAACTCACTCAGCCCTAGGATTCATCCATCAAACCTTGGTGCTTAGAAAAAAAAAACCTTAAGTTGTTTATGCTTAACCACAATTAAAGGGAGCTCTACAAGCCGTCACGTGTCCCCTTTAACGAACACTAACTGTGGTTAAAATTCACTCAGCCATAGGATTTATCCATTTAATCTTCATTTTTAGAAAAAAAACCCTTAGGTTGATAATTTTTAACCACAATTAAAGGGGGATCTACGAGCCGCCATGTGTCCCCTTTAAGACCTACTTAATTGTGCCTCAGATTCACTCATCCCTAGGATTAATCCATCTACACTTGCTTTTAAGAAAATAATAAAAATATTAACCTTAGATTAATTATGTTTAACCATAGTTAAAGGATCTCAAAAACTCGCCATGTATCCCTTGTAATACCCACTAACTATGGTTAAGATTCACTTACCCCTAGAGTTCATCTAATCTAACATTGGCTTTTATAAAAATATATATATATACTTGATTTTGAAAATATATATTAACCTTAAGTTGATATTATTAACCTTGGTTAGAAACCAATAATCAGTTACTTCATTGAATTAACTAACCTTGTGTTGAAAAAGGGTAATTTAGATATTTTAATATGTTTAAACGATGATATCATCAAAATTATTATTTACAAAATATACTTATTAGCTTATTTAAGATGTGGCCAACGCTACATCTAGACTCGCCCCATATGCCAAATGTTTTATTATGCAAAATAATCACATCTTCACCGGTGGAGCGAAGGAATGTGCCTTCTCCCAATTTTATCGCCATGTGACCCCTTTTCAACTCTCTTTAATTGTGACTAAGATTCTCTAATCCTTTTGGGATATGTCACAAAAATGGGATATGCCCCATTTTCTCGCCATGTGACCTCTAGATTCTCTAATCCTTTTGGGATATGTCACAAAAATGGGATATGTCCCATTTTCTCGCCATGTGACCTCTAGATTCTCTAATCCTTTTGGGATATGTCACAAAAATTCTGTTGTCTTTCCTAGAACATATACTAACCCCTAACCCTAGACTGTGAAAAAAATATACTTAAACAATTTAGTATAAAAATTTATGAGTCCTGATCCTATCCAATTGTGATTGAATTCGGACAGTAACACTCACATAACCTCTTTAATTGTAGTTAAGAACTTTAAACCATTAGAGTTAATATTTTTTTCTAAATTGTTTAAGGTTAGATTGTTGAACCTGTGGGTGTAATTGAATTCGGGGAAAGTTCAATCATGATTGAATATGATTTCAACTAAAAAAAAAAAAAAAATCAACAGTAAGAGTCACCTACCCCCATTCCTAATCGTAGAGATCGAATCATAGCCAATTGTGATTGGATTTGGGGAGAGTTCAAAAACACCCATCGGCCAACACGTGTCCCTTTTAACCCAAATCAATCATGGTTTTAATTAACTAACCATTAGGGTTCAATAATATCAACTTAAAGTTAATATATATTTCTAAAATCAAGAATATATATTTGATTTCTTAAAAACCAATGTTAGATAGATGAACTCTAGGGGTGAGTGAATCTTAACCATAGTTAGTGGATATTAAAAGGGACAAATGCTGATTTATAGAGATCCTTTAACTGTGGTTAAGCATAATTAACCAAAGGTTAATATGTTTAATTTTTCCTTAAAAGCAAGGTTAGATGGATTAAACTTAGGGGTGAGTGAATCTTAAGCACAATTAAGTAGGTGTTAAAGGGGACACGTGGCGGCTTGTAGAGCCCCCTTTAATTGTGGTTAAGCAGAAACAACCTAAGGTTTTGTTTTTCTTCTAAAAATCAAGGATAAATGGATGAATCCTAGGGGTGAGTGAATTTTAACCACAGTTAGTGCGTGTTAAAGGGGACACGTGGTGGCTTATAGAGCTCCCTTTAATTGTGGATAAGCATAAGTAACCGAAAGTTTTTTTCTAAAAACCATGGTTTGATGGATGAACCCTATGGGTGAGTGAGTTTTAACCATAGTTAGTGGGTGTTAAAAGGGACACATGGTTGCTTATAGAGATCCTTTAACTGGTGTTAAACCTAATTAACCTATGATTAATATTTTTCATTATATTTTCTTATAACCAAGGTTAGATTATTGAATCCTGTGGATAAGTGAATCTTAACCACAATTAGTGGGTGTTAAAAGGGACACATGATAGCTTGTAGAGCCCTCTTTAATTGCAGTTTAACATAACTAACCTAAGGTTATTTTTCACTATGTGCTAAGGTTAGAAGGATAAACCCTAGGGGTGAGTAAATCTTAATCATAGTTAATGTGTATTCAAGTAATAGGGGCAAAATGGGAATATGATAACTTTAGTTAACAGTGTTAATATTAAGACTCTGACAGGGGAGAGCAGTGTAATTTCATAAATTGGAAGGGAGGTTTCTGAAATTTCATCAAACCTCAAGGGAGGTGAATGTAATTTACCCTATATGATATTTCCTTCTGATCTCTATGTTATATGTCAATGTTGGAGCAGATAATGTACATATTACCCTATGTTGGAGATTATTAGTAACTAAATAGAAATTTAAGTTCATAGGTTCATACTCATCCATGCATTGAAGCTTAGATTTCCCGTTCAATAATCATTGCGTGACAAGTGCATTTCTTGTATCACCTATTTGGACGGATTAGTTGTAAACTATGTCATTTAGTTCTCTTGTGGGGCTAAATGCAGGTTAACAATATTTCGGTTTTGTTTGTGATACAGTGTATTTGTCTGTATATGATTCTTGAATTATCCAGTTGGACAGTTTGGGAATGCATAATCTCTAGTATATTCAGTTGCTCATTGTTTGTCCAGATTGAGTAAAATTTTGGCAATTGTTTCTCTTGTTCTCTGGGTACATATTTAGACTATGTGGCATGCTTGCTCCTAGTCTAAGTCGTGTGCTTGGAGAACCATAGGGAAATGCTGTCGAAATTTTCTTGAAATTGAATAAACCACTTGAGCAAGTGAATATTGGAGATTATGCATTCCTAAATGGGATAGGAACACCCCACCCGTTGAAGAGAAGTTGAAAACGATAGGAAACATGCATGCATACATGTTGTGTAGATGGGGAAGTCATTTGATAGTTGTGTTATTGCAATTGACTTATGTGATCAATGTTTCCTATTTCTCAAAATAGCTAACGAAGCAGGACTTAGAAATCTCATCTCATTCCTCATGGATAGGAGTTGGATTGGAAAGTCAAGGTACTATTTGTCATAAGTTTTGACGAAACCCGGAGTGATAAAATATGACCATCTAAGCAGATGATATTTTTTTGGTTGCATAGGATTTCAAGGGAATACATAGAAGGGGTGAAGAAGTTTATAGAGTTCGCATTAGCTCGTGGAGCGACCGATAACAATAGCGGTATAAAGTGTCCATGTCCCAAATGCAACAATGTCCTTTATCAAGAGAGAGGTACAGCGTACGACCATATGATCTGTTATGGATTCGACTTTAACTATAAAATCTGGTTTTATCACGGGGAAGACATATTACAACACACATCGGTTGGCGAAAGAATGTCTCAAAATCCTGACGTACACGACAGACATAATGAGATGGAAGACCTGGTGCACGATTTGTTTGGGGTACCAAATCGAGATGAAACCGGTGCCAGTAGTCGGGATCCCACTCCTGAGGTGGATAAATTCTTCCAATTGGTAAGGGATGCAAGACAGGCTTTGTATCCAGGATGCTTGAATCACACGAATTTGTCTGTCATCGTAAGATTATATCACATTAAGTGTCTTAGTGGATGGAGCAACAAATCATTCACCTTGTTGCTTGAGTTGTTGAGCGAGATACTCCCCGAGGGATCAACACTACCGGATACGTACTTTCAGACAAAAAAAGTGATGTCTGACTTGGGGCTTAACTATGAAAAAATCGATGCTTGCCCCAATGATTGCATGCTTTACTGGAAAGACACTGTGAACAAGCAAGCATGTGACATCTGTGGTGAATCAAGATGGAAGACAGGAGATGATCAATCGGGAGGCAAAAAAAAGAAGACTCCTGCGAAATTTTGCGTCACTTTCTATTGAAACCCAGGTTACAAATATTGTTTATGTCATCCAAGACTACTTCTGAAATGAGATGACATGATGAGGGTCGAACTAAGGATAGGAGGTTAAGGCATCCTGCAGACTCACCGGCCTAGGAAAATTTGGACAACAACTACCCCTTTTTTGCTTCAGATGCTCGGAATGTGAGACTTGGGTTGGCGGCTGATGGCTTCAATCCATTTGGAACGATGAGTATTGCTCACAGCACATGGCCTATAGTTCTTATCTCATACAACTTACCACCGTGGATGTGCATGAAGCAGCCGAACTTCATTCTGTCCTTGCTTATTCCTGGTCCCTCCGGGCCTGGAAATGCCATTGATGTCTACATGATGCCTCTAGTTAAAGAGTTGAAGGACTTGTGGGAGAATGGTGTGCCAACTTATGATGCGTAAAAAAAGGAGACATTTGTAATGCGTGTGGCATTGCTCTGGACTATTAGCGACTTCCCAGGGTATGCTATGTTGTCTGGTTGGAGTACGAAATGAAAGTTTGCATGCCCTTCATGCCACAAGGACACTTGCAATCGGAACTTGTCTAATAGCAGGAAACAATTTTACATGGGGCACCGTCATTTCCTAATGGCGGATCATAGGTTTCGGAGGGACAAACACTCTTTTGATGGCACTGTAGAGTTAAGTACTGCTCCAACTACAATGTCTGGGTCCAATGTGTACCGTCAATTGGAGGGGATTGCTTTCTGCCTTGGGAAGCAGACAGGGCAAAAACAACGAAGGCAGGCTACCCAAGATATCATGCCGTATAACTGGAAGAAGCTGAGTATATTCTTTGAGTTGCCATATTGGGAGCACAATTTGTTGAGGTACAACCTTGATGTAATGCATATTGAGAAAAATGTATGCGACAATGTGCTTGAAACTTTGTTGGGTTTGGACGGAAAAACGAAAGATAGCTTAGAAGCTCGACTCGACTTGGTTGATATGCGCATAAGACCAGCACTTCACCCTCAGTTGCAGCCTGGCACAAACAAAGTGTATCTGCCCCCAGCGTGTTTTTCGATGGACAAGAATGAGAAAGAGTTTTTTTGCAAAGTTCTAAAGAGTGTGAAGGTGCCAGATAGTTACTCGTCTAATTTTGCAAGACATGTCAATATCGGGCAGCGTAAAATTTATGGACTAAACAGCCATGACTCTCATGTCATAAAGCAACAATTTCTACCATTGCCGAAGAGTGCCACTTCCGTGCTAATTGAATTGAGCAACTTCTTTTTGGTTTTATGTTCCAAAGTCTGTGATGTCGAGAAATTAAGACGGTTAGAGGAGAAAATTATGCTTACGCTATGTCATTTAGAGAGAATTTTTCCACCGGCATTCTTTGATGTTATGGTGCACTTGCCTATACATCTGGCAACAGAGGCAAGGCTAGGTGGACCTGTACAATACCAGTGGATGTATCCCATCGAAAGGTATGACTTCAATTATAATGTATCAATTGCTCAAACTTCTTCTCGTTATATGATTGTCTCATTGTTTTACCTAAATGTTATTCCTATAGGTACTTGTCGACAATGAAATCGTATGTCCGCAACCAAACTCGAATAGAGGGTTGCATAGCAGAATGGTACTTGGCCGAAGAATGCTTAACATTCTGCTCAAGGCACCTAAATAATCTTGAATCGAGATTCAATCGACCGGTGAGGAATGACGATGAAAGTGTGATCGGGGGTGCGCAGCCATTTGCCCTAAGTGAATTAGAATGGCAACAGGCACATCGTTATGTGTTGTTCAACGATGAGCAACTCACAACATACCGAGAGTAAGACGAATACTATCATGAATTTTTTGTTAATTGTCTTTAATTTAATTTTTATTTTTGATCGATTTGACTTTGAAAAACATGGATCAATTCGTTATCTGCAGTAAACACATGAATGTACTAAAGATGACCAATCCCAAACTAAGATCATCTCCGCACGAACTCCAACGAAAGCATAAAGATCAATTTGTTGAATGGTTTAGGAGTTATGTAAGTCATATGCTCTTAAATTCAGTATTTGTACAACACTTATATGAAGTTTTGCATATTGAACCAATCTTATTATGTAAGTCAAATGCCTTTGGCCTTCAATTAGGTTGAAAGGCTGCGAGCATCATGCAGTTTGGTGTCTGACGAGATTAAATGTCTCGCATACGGTCCACAGTCAGTCGCACAAAGTTTTAAGGGCTACGTCATCAATGGATATAGGTTTTGTACTACAGATAGAGAGCGCGGACGCAGAAGTCAAAATAGTGGTATTACGGTCACTGCAACGACTCCTTGTTATGCATCTTCTAGGGACAGGATTCCCATTGCAGGAGATATAACCTACTATGGCCGCTTAACTGACTTTGTGCAATTGACGTATTCAAAAAACTTAAAATTTGTATTGTTTAAGTGCGACTGGGTTGATGTGACGTCACATAGTAGAGGAATAAAGACCGATGAGTATGGGTTTACGCTTGTGAACTTTACACGCCTACTCCTGACACACGCTATGTCTCATGAACCATATATAATGGCATCTCAGGCAGAGCAGGTATTTTACGTAGAAGATCCTTCTGACCCAGATTGGTATGTTGTCATCAAGACAAAACCAATGGACTTTTTTGACATGAATGAAGAATCTATGGTGGACGATAGCACATTCAGAGAAAACTAGCCATTCAACGACTAACATTTAGATATCACTGAACATGACGATGAAAGTGATGTCACTTGGGTGAGATTAGGGATAACCGAAACAACTGTTGATGCGCCCCCTCAAGTGCAACTCCACCAAACTCCTTCGACCGAATGTAGTGAGGATGAAGTTGAATCGGACTATAACGATGAAACAGATTGCAACGGATAATATGCACCTAAATATACAAACATAAACAATGTAAGTTTAATCCAATCACGGAGGTAAACGAGGTTATTTTTTTAAAGAACGTTACTATCGGTTTTTTATTTGCTTGTTAATGGCGAAATACAGATAATTTTATGTGTTTAAACCCTCTAAGTATGAAATTTCCTTTACTTGGTTAAGTGTTTATTTGCATATGAATGACGAAATCCAGATACTTGCTCTATATGTTTAAACTTTCTAAGTATGAAATTTCCTGTTACTGGGTTAAGTGTTTATTTGCATTTTAATGACGAAATCCATATACTTTCATAATTGAGAAAACTATCTAGTATTAAATGTCTTTTACTTGGTTAAGTGTTTATTTGGATGTTAATGGAGAAATCCAGATGCTTGCTCTATATGTTGAAACGTTCTAAGTATGAAATTTCCTTTCACTTGGTTAATTGGTTATGTGCATATTAATGACGAAATCCATATACTTCTTAATTGAGAAAATTCTCTAAGTATGAAATTTCCTGTACTTTGTTAAGTTTTTTTTGTATGTTAATGACGAAATCCAGATATTTTTATGTGTTTAAATTCTCTAAATATGAAATTTTCTTTAATAACTTATTTATTTGCATGTTCTTTTTAGATGGATCCTGCAGGTCCTAGTGGTTCACCACCACATGCTGAGTCCTCTGCACCTGTGCCCAGGCCAACAAGGAAGACCCAAGGCCGTACCAGGATGTTAGGTATGCACACTGCCCAGCCAGGAGAGTTGACAGAGGTTGAGATCGGCGATCTTGTCCAACCCGTAGGGTCGGGTGGCAAGACGTTAGGTCAGTTTTTGGGTACCATAGCTCGTGACCCACAACTTTTGCGCGTCGATGTCGGTTGGAGGGACATCGACACCGAGGCCAGGGCACGTGTCTGGCATCTCGTCCAGGTAAGAAGCAAAAAATATGCATGTCTGATAGTTTTCATTTTTGAATAGAATGATCATTGTTCTATTAATAGTTGAAAAAGTAAGCAATTGACAATGTGATCCAGGAACATTTCTGGGTCCCGCCTAGCCTCGAGAAAAATGTCTTCCTCTCACTCGAGCATAAGTGGAGGGACTGGAGGTCGAGGTTGAAGATGAAATACATGATCCCGGAGCTTAGACCGGTGGGTGTTTATGCCAGATGCCCCTCAGATATTTCAGTGAGCCAGTGGCATGGCCTCGTGGATTATTGGTTCTCCAATACGGGGATGGTATATCTTTAGAAGTTCTTTATTCTAATATGTAATAGACTTCAATAATGTCACTTATTCATTCTAAACGGGAATAAATTTTAATTTTGCAGAAAAGAAATACTCAAAATAAAGAGAATCAGAAAAAGCAGAAGGTGATGCACACTTCTTCACTAAATAGGTATAAATAGAAAATAAAACATTTAAAATTAACATTTACCTGATCCAACGCGTGTGGTGCTGTCGAAGGCTCACCTGCATGTTGTTCTTGATGTATTTGAGTCAATAAATGATTCAAGATCATATTATTAAACATGTTTAATTAATGTCGATTAGATTATATACCTGCCCCTGCCCCTGCCCCTGCCCCATCCCCATCCCCATCCCCTATAGTACCCGGTCGAGGGTCGCCTGGATCTGAGCGATCTGAGTCTGCTGGGTCGCCACAACCGCCTGAGTAGATGCGAGCTGATCCCTCAGTATCTGGGTCTCAGCAGCTCCTGACACCAAACCGGCATAGCTCGACGATCGTGACCAGCCTAACTAGGTGGCGGTCGGGCCTAATCCGAGACCACGTATTCTCCCAGGATGCTCAGGCGGCATGACCTGGGAGAATACATCATCTCGTGTCGTGCTGTCCTGCGACCCATCCGGTAGCTGCACTAGGAGCTGCCTCATGCATCCCTACAAACAATTGGAAACAGTTGTTGGATGTCGCATATGTTAAAAAATGAAGTATTTTATATAATGGAATATTCGAACTTCTAAAGATTACCGACCATCAACGCTCTAGCTTCTTCGTTCACCAGTGTACCACTCTTGCCTTGGTGCGTGGCGATCCACACCTCTGCATGCCCCAGGGCTGTTTGGGTCGGGCTTGCCTTCTTCTGTACTCCCAATAATGACAACATCAACCAGCGAACATAACATAAAGATAAATGATAAATTTCAAATTTAGGAAATGTTTCTTCGAGCATACCATCGCGTCTTTGACGTAAGCAAAGCTCTTTGACCTATGTAAGTAATGGACATACCTCATTTTCGGTCGTTCGAACACTTTACTCTGCAAATCTGACTCTTAGACCTATTTAGTTAGTATGTTAGTAATGGAAATACCTCATTTTCATAATTTGGAACACTTTACCTTTCAAAATTTGAATCTTAGACCTATTTAGTTAGTATGTTAGTAATGGAAAAATACCTCATTTTCATAAGTTGGAACACTTTACCTTGCAAAATCTGAATCTTATACCTATTTAGTTAGTATGTTGGTGAAGGATGAACCTTACTTTTGTGAGTTGGACTCTATACCTTGCAAAATCTGCAATATATGTGATTGTCTTAGCATGTGTTAGTAATAGAGATACCTCACTTTCGTGAGTTGGAACACTATATTCTACAAATCCGAGATTTAGTCAAATTAATTGGAGATTTTCTAAGGTTAAAACTTAAGGGTTAGCTTCCAGATTGGGAATTCGGCTTTTCGGTGCCCAAATCGGGCATCAAAATGTGCTGATATAACTCCAACACTAGCTAACATTAAATTCAGAACAAGGATAAACTTTGACTTGCAAATTGCATGTTATGCCTCGATGTACCACCCGGTTCCGGTACTATTTATTACAACCGCATTTATGGAAGAAGATATTTGATAAATTTTCTTACTAAATGACCCTTACAAGGGTCAGGAATGTCCTCATTCTTGGACTGCTCATGCGAACAATAAAAAGTCTAGTGATGTTGAGGTTCGCGATTCATAGATATACATTCTTTCGAACCTTGTCCTTGCCCAGACCTTCACGTGCGCATGCACATGGAATGGATGATGATGACATACAATGACCAAAACAACGTGAACAACAATATTGGCCTGTGGTTATGTCGTTAACATCGTGGCAGGTTCCGTGTTACTGAACAACCACCAAACTATGTGAATTTGAATAACCTGAACTTTTTCATGTCGTTCTCTTCTTATCCCTATCTCCATTACCGTTCCCGACAACTTCCTTTTTGGGATGAAGGTCATCTAAACCATTCAAAGATAGAAGAAATAGCATCTCAATGCCCAAATCGGGCTGACTACCAAGAACCTAGTCTAAATCCAGGTATAAAATTAGTGGAAGACATAGTCACTCAAATCGGAAATTTTTGAATTCCAGATAGTTCTTCAAATAGATAGCCAAATGAAGTTGTCGCAAATGGTACTAGTCAAAGGGATAAGTCGAGAATCCAAATTCTCAGCCTATTCAAATTCAGGTATGTTGGTGGTCCTTTAGTACGTAGTACAGATTCCTCCACAATGTTAATGACATAATTGAAAGGTGAATATTATTGTATAAGTATTGTTCTGGTCACTGTATGTTATCATCATCGATTACGTGTACATGCGCACATGAATGCCTGGTCCAGGAAAATGTTCTGAAAGAATGTATATCTAAGAATCATGAGCCTCAGCATCATCAGATCTTTTATTGTAAAGAGTGCCCATATGAGCGGCCCAAGAAAGAGGACATTCCTGACCCTTGCAAGGGTCATTTAGTAAGAAAATTTATGAAGCATATTTTCCATAAATGCGGTTGTAGTAAGAAGTGCAGGATTTGTTGGGTGGTGATGTGTTAGTGGTGGTTGGGTGGTTCTACTGGTGGTGGATGAGTGGTGGTAGTGGTAGTATTGAAACTAACTATGGATTTCGGCCAAAGTATAGTATCCAATTATGGATTTCGGCCGTCTCGGCCCCCATATCGGGCATACGGCATCGGATTCGCTTGAAACCAACTCCAACACTTAGGATGTACTGAAATATATGCATTAGAAGAAATGGGATTGAAATCCAATCCTCGGTTTGGAAATGGCGAGATGATGTAGGTTTAGGCCGAAGTATAGTATCCAAGTATGGATTTCGGTGGTCTCGGGGCCCATATCGGGCATATGGCCTCGGATTCGTTCGAAACAAACTCCAACACTTAGGATGTACTGAAATACACGCGTTAGAAGAAACGGGATCGAAATCCGACCCTCGATTTGGAAATGGTGGGTGATGTAGGTTTAGGCCGAAGTATAGTATCCAAGTAAGGATTTCGGTGGTCTCGGCGCCCATATCGGGCATACGGCCTCGGATTCGCTCAAAACCAACTCCAACACTTAGGATGTACTGAAATACACGCGTTAGAAGAAACGAGATCGAAATTTGACCCCCGGTTTGAAAATGGCGGGATGATGTAGGTTTAGGCCGAAGTATAGTATCTAAGTATGGATTTCGGTGGTCTCGACGCCCATATCAGGCATACGGCATCGGATTCGCTCGAAACCAACTCCAACACTTAGGATGTACTAAAATACACACGTTAAAAGAAATTGGATCAAAATCCGACCCCCGTTTTGGAAATGGTGGGACGATGTAGGTTCAGGCCGAAGTATAGTATCCAAGTATGGATTTCGATGATCTCGGCGCCCATATTGGGCAAACGGCATCGGATTCGCTCGAAACTAACTCTAATACTTAGGATGTACTGAAATACACGCATTAGAAGAAACGGGATCGAAATCCGACCCCCGGTTCGGAAATGGCAGGATGATGTAAGTTTAGGCCGAAGTATAGTATCCAAGTATGGATTTCGGTGGTCTCGGTGCCCATATCGGGCATACGGCCTCGGATTCGCTCGAAAACTCCAACACTTAGGATGTACTGAAATACACGCGTTAGAAGAAATGAGATCGAAATCCAACCCCCAGTTTGGAAATGGCGGGATGACGTAGGTTTAGGCCAAAGTATAGTATCCAAGTATAGATTTCGGTGGTCTCGGCGCCCATTTCAGGCATACGGCCTCGGATTCGCTCGAAACTAACTCCAACACTTAGGATGTACTAAAATACACGCGTTAAAAGAAACAGAATCGAAATCCGACCCCCGTTTTGGAAATGGTGGGACGATGTAGGTTTAGGCCGAAGTATAGTATCCAAGTATGGATTTTGATGATCTCGGCGGCTATATTGGGCATACGGCCTCGGATTCACTCAAAACCAACACCAACACTTAGGATGTACTGAAATACACGCATTAGAAGAAATGGGATCGAAATCCGACCCCCGGTTCGGAAATGGCAGGATGATGTAATTTTAGGCCGAAATATAGTATCCAAGTATGGATTTCGGTGGTCTCGAAGCCCATATCGGGCATACGGCCTCAGATTCGCTCGAAACCAACTCTAACACTTAGGATGTACTGAAATACACGCGTTAGAAGAAACGAGATCGAAATCCGACCCCCGGTTTGGAAATGGCGGGATGATGTAGGTTTACGCGGATGCAATACTGCAATCTATTAATATTTTAAGATGAGTTTGGATCTTTGCATATTTATTAATTATTAAAATCTCAAATTTTCTCAATTAGAAAAAAAATTAATAAATTATGTATATATTTTTTTTGTAGTAGGGAGCTGGTAGCACACATATATCGGGTTTTCGACCATCGCTAGCCTGGAGTTGGACGGCTACTTTTTGGTTTTTTTTTTCCTTTTTCATTATGTATACTTTTTATGACAACACTTTTATGGGCATGTATATATAATTTTGAAATTGCTTGTTTGAGGCATTTTTTTAATTACATGAATTTTTTATTCTTAGTTGGAATTAGATATTGTTACAGGTACAATACATGTTTATTTAGATTTATATTGCTCACTGGTACAGATAATACAGGGAACAAAAAAAAAATTTACAAATTTTTTTTTTTTTTAATATTTCAATTTGGCGGCGGTTTTGATCGCCGTAGCATATAATAATAATTTAATTGATTAAATTAATATTACGGCGGTTGCAACCGCAGTAAGATATTACTGCAGTTGCAACTGCCGTAGATTTTTGACATATAACGGCGGTGACGGACGCCGTGATAGAAGCAATAAAGGATGGTGAAAGAAAATTACAGCGGTAATCAACCGCCGTAATTTATTGATATAATACGGCGGTGCTTATGAACCACCGTCCATACCCGCCGCAATAGGAATCCCCGACAACATATTCTTCAGCGGATCAACTTACCGCCGTGATACATTATAACGGCGTTAATTTTATATAGTACAGCAGTTTCGAACCGCCGTAAAAAAGCTCAAGTTTTGTAGTGGCCTTCTCTTATATAACTACTAGCGGGTGGCACGTGAAAGCGAGGGGAAGGAGTTAACCACAATTAATAAGAGTTAAAAGGGACATGTGTTAACCCGCGGGTGCGATTGAACTCTCCCCAAGTTCAATTGCGATTGACTGTGATTCTATTATTTAAATAGATAGATGAGGGTAGTTTGGGAATTAAAGTATAACATTAAATTAAAGTTTTGTTATATTAGGGTAGTTTAGGAATTTCGAAAAATTCAGGCTACGCCAGCCTCTCCCATTATAATAAACTCTCCCATTATAATAATAATAATAAAGAAGTTCAATTGCGATTGACTGTGATTCTATTCTTTAAATAGATAGATGAGGGTAGTTTGGGAATTAAAGTATAACATTAAATTAAAGTTTTGTTATATAACGGTAGTTTAGGAATTTCGAAAAATTCAGGCTGCCCTGCCTCTCCCATTATAATAGTAAAGATAACTACTACATTAAGAAAATATGATAATTTCGTAAGAGAAAAATATTTGAATAAAAAGCTACCCATCGTCCTTAAATGGACCTGCCTTTTTTTTTAAAATTTTCGAATAGGTTTGGCTTGAGTCCACCTGTTTATAAGAGATTTTTAAATAGGTCTGGCTTGAGCCTAGCCAATTTACCTGTTAACACCCATATTCTTCTAGGAAAATACTTAACTTACCACGCATTTTCATTATGTAATGAAAATTGGTCAGGCATGATTAAGATTCACTCAATCCTAAAGTTCATTCATTTAACCTTGATTATTTTTTTTTTAACAAAAAATACTAACTTTAAGTTGGTTAAGCTTAACTGCAGTTAAGGGAGAAATTGGGAATGCATTCAATAATGTAGTAAAATGCAGGTGTGCTATTCGCTATTCATTTTATAATTTTGTTCCGTGCTACCCGTACTCTCCCACAGTCCGTACTCTCAGCCTTCAACACCTATCCTTGCTTCAATATGTGCTTGTTTTTTACTGCCTGTGTGTATGGCTAGCACAACTCTTTAATTTGTGTTTAAAAAACGGCATAAAAGAACATGATTTGGTTATGGCCTATGGGAAAACTAAAGATAGCTTCTTTAATTTTACTCATATTGAAATGAAGTCAACATCCATTAATATATTCTTGCAGGCTTGGTTATCTATTTAGAAATACATGAACGGGTCCTTTGTAAGAAATGTTTTAGGAAGACTATGTATCCACCAAGGCCACATGACCCTTTGCAGGAAGTCCTTTTTTTTATCTGTACTTAATCATCTGGTCCATCACCAAGGGCTAGTGGACGTCTGCTGGTCCATCACCAAGGGTAAAGTATCCCTTGCTGGGGGCTTGATCCCGGATCACCCTCATGACAGAGGAGCTGCCATTGGAGTAGGAGGTAGGTTATTTCGACCAAGACTCTGAAATTTAAGTTGCTACCGAATTTATGAGGCCTTTCATAATCGGGATTGTAAAAAATAACAAGCAAAATACTCAAGTGAAGAAGAATAAACACACAAATTTCCATGGTTTGATAATATGCTTATGTCTACACAGATTTATGTGGTTCGGTAATATGCCTATGTCTACCGCGACGAGAGATCCTTTCCTATATCTTGTGAAAATTAAACTGGATTACAAAATTTCTCAACTCCTTATCTTATTCGGAGTAAAGAATTCTTAATTCAAAAGGTGTTTATATACCCTCCAACACAGTACAAAACCATCTTCCGCATTTGTCATCTTTAATGCACTGCAATTCCACACCCTTCATGGGTGCACACCACCTACTAAAATAGGCACTGGTTTTGTCAACATATCCACAACCTTCTCTTTTGTGTCCACCTTCTGAAGATGAATCTCACCTTCTAAAATGTGGTCCCATATGTTATGATACCTCATTGCCATATGATTTGTTCTTATAGGATACACTTCATCCTTGCTAAGTAAATAGCACTCTGGCAATCAAAATGTACCCATGCTTTTTCTTCTTGTCACGCCCCGATTTTTAAAATCTCACAACTCGGCCTATTATCTATGGTCCGGCCTGAGATCTAGAATTCATGGGTGAAGATTATTAATAATTTAATTTATAATTGGTATTTTAATTATATAATTTTTTTTTTGTTTTTCTTTTTTTTTATAAATAATTATGAAATAAATAGTAAACGAAATTATTTTGACCTGAAATTTTACAAGGACATACTTTTATGAGTCTATGAACTACGTATAAAATTTCAGAATTTTCTAATAATGGAAAATATTCTATAAATATTTTTCCGAAACTAAACTTAAAATTTCAAGAAAACAACAATGTCGCATTACTTTTATTTAAAATATTTAAAACTAAAATTTGGTCTCTATACATATCATGACTTTCTAAGATATATAAATGAAACTAATCCATATTCCAGAAAATAAATTTACTTCCAAAGTTCATACATCATTCACTAATTTCAATTAAATAAACAAAAAACATTAAGAATATCCACTAAAACATGGTCTATTAATTTTGTAATTTATTCTAAATCATGAGAGAAGTCTTCCTATTTCTTCTTCACCTCCAAGCATCCATTACTCCATACTTGAAAATATTGACATGAATGTCTAATGAGCTATGAAGCCCAATAGGAAAAATCCACTCTATTTCTTACAATTAATTTACAATAAAAAGGCATATAATATAAATATATTGAAAAATATATAAATTGACATTATGATTCATGCAAGTATAATGGCTCAATTTTCGCACCAGCTCGGCCTTACTATCATCACCGATTTTATTACTAGTTCGGTCAAACTTACTATCCCAAGCAAGGAATCTTCCTCGAGGGCTTTAGGGCCTTTCACCCAAGGATCCATGATCCTGGCTTGCTCATCATTTTAAGGGCTCTCACCCACGGCATCATATAACCGTCCTTAATGCATAAATCATGCATAGCATGCTATTTACAACATAACAATTATTGTCTCACATTTTTTTTTTTATCTATTTACAAATCTTATGTTATAGACTTCAACTTTATTTGTGAACTAATAAACAAATAAAAATTAATGCATGCTAATATAATTATGAAAATTTCAAATAACATGTCATCATCTAATTATAATTTTTTTGTAACAATATCATCACTATCAAATATTTATTTGATTTTTTTTACTACAAATTAATTATAACAAAAAGAATGGCAAAAACCTACCTGAATTTTTCTCGATTGTTGATTTCCTCCCAAAAGCCTTTTGACTCGATCTTTTGACTCGTTTTCTCGGGCTTGATCTATGCCTAGAGAGAATATTATTTTAGTGCACAGAAAAGAAAAATATTTTAAAAGATAGAATATGTGGGAAAGATGGATCGGAGTGAGGAAAACCTAGAAAAAAAATGAAGAAGAAGAAGAAAAGCTAAAAGAAAACCTTACTTTTTTTTTTTGTTCTTCTTCGTTTCTCTCTACCTCCACGTTCTATCCTTCTCCCTCCCACGTTTTCTCTCTCTCTCTCCCTATGTTTTTCCTTGTGATTTGAAGTCTCCAAAAGAGACCTAATTAATTTAAACTACTTAATTCAAACTAACCTAATCTAAAACAGTCTTTATCTCCTTAATTCAAATTTAAAACAAAGGGTGGGCTTTTATCCCATGGCTTTTCCACTTAAGGCCATAACTCTCTTTTACTTCATATATATATATATATATATATTTTTTTTTTTTCACGGTTCTTACAACCTAACCCCCTAAAAAAAATTTCGTCCACGAAATTAAGACATACCTTTGTTGTCGAATAAGTTTGGATATTTGTCGCGAATCTTAGACTCTAACTCCCAAGTTGCCTCATTCACATCATGTCGTTGGCATAACACCATAACCATAGGAATGGTCCTGGTGCGCATCACTTGTTCCTTGGTGTCTATGATCTGGATTGGTCTCACCTCATATGTTGCATCTTCCCGCAACTCCACTTCTTGCCATTCAACGACGTGTTTTGGATCTGGTACATACTTGCGCAACATGGACACGTGAAACACATCGTGTACTCCTGAAAATTGTGGCGGTAGAGCTAACTTATAAGCCACAACTCCTACTCTATGGAGGATCTCGAAAGGTCCAATGAATCTTGGAGATAGCTTCCCCTTTTCACCAAACCGAAACACACCCTTACGTGGGGTCACTCGTACGAACACATGGTCACCAACTTGAAATTCTAAAGGTCTTCTCCGTCAATCAACGTAGCTCTTATGATGACTTTGTGCAGTGATTAAACGGTCTCGAATCAGACAAATCTTTTTGGTAGACTCCTGAATCAACTCTGGTCCGAGTAATGCGCGCTCTCCAACTTCTGCCCAACAGATAGGAGATCTGCAAGGTCTCCCATATAGTGCTTCATATGGTGCCATTCCAATACTCGCTTGAAAACTGTTGTTGTAGGCAAACTCTGCCAAAGGTAAGTGTTCAACCCAACTACCCTTGAAATCCAAAACACATGCTCTCAACATATCCTCCAAGATCTGAATAACTCTCTCAGATTGCCCGTCCGTCTGAGGATGGAATGCAGTATTGAAGCTAAGTTGTGTTCCTAAGGCTTTCTGTAAGCTTTGCCAAAATTGTGAAGTAAAGCGTGAATCTCTGTCAGATACAATCAATAACGGAACGCCATGCAATTTTACGATCTCTCGGATATACAGTCTACTTGAAGCGTTCAAAGAATCAGTGGTCTTCATCGCCAGAAAATGAGCTGACTTGTTCAATCTATCTACTATTACCCAAACTGCGTTCTCCCCTTTCTGAGTCCTCGGCAACCCAGATACAAAATCCATAGTGATGTGCTCCCACTTCCATTCTGAAATAGGCAATGATTGCAACATTCCCGCAGGCCTCTGATGCTCTGCCTTCACTTGCTGGCATGTAAGACATTTGGCCACGTAGTTTGCAATATCCTTTTTTATTCCCTTCCACCAAAATTGACGTTTTAGATCTCTGTACATTTTAGTACCTCCTGGGTGGATGGTGTACTTTGAACGGTGAGCCTCACTAAGGATATCTTCTCTCAACTGAGAATCATTTGGCACCCATAGTCTCCCTAAAAATCGTAAACTGCCATCTGAATACACTACATAATCCTTAGATGTACTTCTTGATTCAATCTCTGTCTATCCATCCTCCAACTCTCGGTTCTTCTGTTGTTCCTCAATCACTCTCTGGACTAGAGTTGATTGTGCTATCAAGTTGAACACATAGGCCCCAGTATTATGCCTCCCCACATATATCAAAGTCCTCGATCGTTTCTAACATTTTTCATTTTTGCAAAGCTAGTCTAGCCATTAGTCCTTGAGACTTTCTGCTCAAAGCATCTGCCACCACATTCGTCTTCCCCGGATGGTAATGTAGAGTGAAGTCATAGTCCTTTAGGAACTCTATCCACCTTCTCTACCTCAAGTTAAACTCTTTCTGAGTGAATATATACTTTAAACTCTTGTGGTCAGAATATACTTCAAACCTTTCACCATAAAGGTAATGTCGCCAGATCTTCAAGGCAAACATAATCGCCGCCAACTCTAAATCATGAGTGGGATAATTTTGTTCATGATTCTTTAACTATCGAGAAGCAGAGGCCACTACTTTACCTTGTTGCATTAGTACACACCCAAGCCCTCAAAGATGCATCACTATAGATCACATAACCTTCTCCACTAGCCGGTACAATGAGAACTGGAGTGGAAGTAAGCTTCTGTTTTAACTCCTAGAAGGCTTGCTCACATTCCTCGTTCCACTCAAACTTCACTCCCTTCTTGGTTAGGTGAGTCATGGGAGCTGCTAGATGAGAAAAACTTTCCACAAACCTTTGGTAATATCCTACCAGTCCTAGAAAACTTTGGACCTCAAACACATTCTTTGGTCTATCACAGTTCAGAGCGGCCTCATTCTTCACTGGGTTCACTGAGATACCATCCTCCGAAATTACATGTCCTAGAAATTGCACTTTCGTAAGCCAAAAATCACACTTACTCCTCTTTGCATACAATTTGTGATTTCTTAAAGTCTGTAGTGCAATCCTCAAATGTTCCTCATGCTCCTCCCGAGTCTTCGAGTAGATCAAGATATCGTCCACGAACACTACTACAAACCGGTCCAAGTATTGCTTGAACACCCGGTTCATTAGGTCCATAAAAGCTGCCGGAGCATTTTTCAATCCAAAAGGCATAACTAGAAACTCAAAATGTCTGTAGCAAGTGCGGAAAGCCGTCTTGGAAACATCCTCCTCCTTTACCCTCAACTGATGGTATCCCGATCGAAGATCAATCTTTGAAAAGAATCGGGATCCCTTTAATTGATCAAATAGGTCATCTATTCGTGGTAACGGATATCTACTCTTTATGGTTATCTTATTTAACTGACGATAGTCTATACAGAGACGAAGAGTACCGTCCTTCTTTTTCACAAATAAAATTGGAGCTCCCTAGGGTGAGGTGCTAGGCCAGATAAAGCCCTTATCCTGGAGATCTTGGAGTTGTTCCTTCAGCTCTCGGAGCTCAATAGGTGCCATCCGGTAGGGCGCAATGGATATTGGAGCCGTTCCAGGCTGCACTTCGATTACGAATTCCAATGCTCTTCTAGGAGGCAAACCAGGCAACTCTTCTGGACAAAATCATGAACAATTGGGACACGATCTAACAATTTTTCTTCATCCTCTTCATCAATCACATGAGCTAAGAAACTCGAATACCCCACATCTTTTGATCGACGAATTTGGGGTTCCAACTTTGGAAGCGAGGAAGAAACATTCTTATCGTCATAAAAATGAATCACTGGTCCTCCAAGAATACGAAAAGAAACCCTCTTCCTAAAACAATCCATCGTATCATGATAGGTTGCCAACCAATCCATACCTAAGAGTACATCATACTCAAACATTCCTAGGAGAACTAGATCCATCATAAAATCTTGGTCTCCAATTCGAATAGAACAAGACCGACATATCCTATCGGTTTCTACACTATTTCCTACTGGAGTAGCCACACACAAAGCTGATTCAAGGGATTCGAACTCCAGACCCAACACAGATGCAAAAGATGTTGATATGAAAGAATGTGAAGAACCCTAATCACATAAAACCTTAGCCCAAGAATTATACACTAGAAAAGTACCTTCCACCACAGTATCCCGGGCCATGCCGTCCGGTTGGACTAAAGCAAACACTCGACCCTGATCCCTAGGTCTCCGATTACCATCCTATTGCTGATGTTGAGGCCTTTGTTGTAACTTCTGTTGAGGTCTCTGCTGAATCTGCTGTTGAGGTCTCTGCTGAAACTGTTGTTGAGGTGGTGGTGGTTGATAGGGTAGTTGTTGTTGCTGCGGATATTGTGGACGCATCGGTTGCTACTGTTGGAATCCTTGTCGTTGTTGCATCTGTTGTGCATCTTCACGCAGGCAGTCCTTCTTGATATGTCCCTACTGGCCACACCCATAACATGTCTTATCTTGACGACCATTTTGCTGGTTCCTAATGTTTAGTCCTTGACCAAATTGTTGTTGTAGCTGAATGGTCCTTTGTCTCTTATTGGGATCATTTCTCTATTGATCCTCTCTCTGCTTTCTACCCTGACTTTTCCAGCTATTGTCTCGAATCTTCTTGATGTCCTCTAGTTCTCCCTCTACCAATAGGGCTCTCTCTACCATTTCAGAATATGTGCAAATACTGACTGCAATGAGTTTCTCCCGGATAGAAGGCCTTAAACCCTGTCGGAACTTCTTTGACTTTAGTTCCTCTGTTGCAACTAGGTATGATGCAAAACGGGACAGTTCTGCTAACTTTGCCTCATACTGGCTAACAGTCATACCTTTTTGTATTAGATCCAAAAACTCTCGCATCTTCTGGTCTCTAATAGCTTCAGGAAAGTACTTCTCATAGAAGACTTCCTCAAACTGATCCCAAGTCATAGCCCTGACATCGCGAGTTCTCTTAATCGAGTCCCACCAAAAATCCGCGTTTCCCTCGAGCTTATATGATGCCAACGACACCCTCTGCTGGTCTGTCGTCCCCAAGATGTCCAACACCTTACGAATTTGCTTAACCCACTTCTCAACCTCTACAGGGTTGGGTTCTCCTTTGAACACCGGTGGGTTCAGGCTCTTAAACTCTCTCACCGCCATCATCATGCAATGCTCTTTTGTCCTAGCCTGATGCAATGGAGTTTGCTGCCCCATCGCGGCTTGTTGCTGCATCGCCTCCTGCTGCTGGTGCATAACTTCTAACATGCCTTGTAGAACCTAGAGCATCTCAGACATGCCATCCTGTCCTTGGGAGGTAGAAGATCCGGTAGGAACGCCTTTAGGCATGTTCTACACATAGGATGTGCAAAATTAATACTCTCTCACAAATGATATTTATCTATGGATTATGTATACTAATGTCATTAATGTAATGTCCACGTGTCATTAAAAAAATCATTGGATGTCACGTATATAGCACATCATTCTGGTAGTTATAAGTTATTTGAAGTTCTTAGACACCATTTTTGTGTCATCCACTTCTTAATCATGCCTGACAGATGCTCCTTAATACATAAAAAAAAATACTCAATAATTTTTTTTTTTTGGATCGTTCATGACTACTCACAAAATTTCAAAATCCCTAGGATTTACTAACTGATGCTCTGATACCATTTTGTCACGCCCCAATTCCTAAAATCTCACAACTCGGCCCATTATCTTTGGTCCGGCCTGAGATCTAGAATTTAGGGGTGAGGATTATTAATAATTTAATTTATAATTGGTATTTTAAGTATATGAATTCTTTTTTTTTTTTTGCCTTTTTTTTATAAATAATTATGAAATAAATAGTAAACGGAATTATTTTGACCTGAAATTTTACAAGGACATACTTTTATGAGTCTATGAACTACGTATAAAATTTCAGAATTTTCTAATAATGAAAAATATTTTATAAATATTTTTCCGAAACTAAACTTAAAATTTCAAGAAAACAACAATGTCGCATTACTTTTATTTAAAATATTTAAAACTAAAATTTGGTCTCTAGACCTATCATGACTTTCTAAGATATATAAATGAAACTAATCCATATTCCAGAAAATAAATTTACTTCCAAAGTTCATACATCATTCACTAATTTCAATTAAATAAACAAAAAAATTAAGAATATCCAATAAAACATGGGCCATTAATTTTGTAATTTATTCTAAATCATGAGAGAAGTCTTCATATTTCTTCTTCACTTCCAAGCATCCATTACTCCATACCTGAAAATATTCACATGAATGTCTAATGAGCTATGAAGCCCAATAGGAAAAATCCACTCCATTTCTTACAATTAATTTACAATAAAAAGGCATATAATATAAATATATTAAAAATATATAAATTGACATTATGATTCATGCAAGTATGATGGCTCAATTTTCGCACCAACTTGGCCTTACTATCATCACCGATTTTAGTACCAGTTCGGTCAAACTGACTGTCCCAAGCAAGGGATCTTCCTCGAGGGCTTTAGGGCCTTTCACCCAAGGATCCACGATCCTGGCTTGCTCATCATTTTAGGGGCTCTCACCCACGGCATCATATAACCGTCCTTAATGCATCAATCATGCATAACATGCTATTTACAATATAACAATTATTGTATCACATTTTTTTTTAATCTATTTACAAATCTTATGTTATAGATTTCTACTTTATTTGTGCACTAATAAACAAATAAAAATTAATGCATGCTAATATAAATATGAAAATTTCAAATAACATGTCATCATCTAATTATAATTTTTTTGTAACAATATCATCACTATCAAATATTTATTTGATTTTTTTTTACTACAAATTAATTATAACAAAAAGAATGACAAAAACCTACCTGAATTTTTCTCGATTATTGATTTCCTCCCAAAAGCCTTTTGACTTGATCTTTTCACTCGTTTTCTCGGGCTTGATCTATGCATAGAGAGAATATTATTTTAGTGCACAGAAAAGAAAAATATTTTAAAAGATAGAATATGTGGGAAAGATGGATCGGAGTGAGGAAAGCCTGGAAAAAAAAATGAAGAAGAAGAAGAAAAGCTAAAAGAAAACCTTACTTTTTTTTTTTGTTCTTCTTCGTTTCTCTCTACCTCCACGTTCTATCCTTCTCCCTCCCACGTTTTCTTTCTCTCTCTCCCTATGTTTTTCCTTGTGATTTGAAGTCTCCAAAAGAGACCTAATTAATTTAAACTACTTAATTCAAACTAACCTAATCTAAAACAGTCTCTATCTCCTTAATTCAAATTTAAAACAAAGGGTGGGCTTTTATCCCATGGGTTTTCCACATTAGGCCCATAACTCTCTTTTGCTTCATATATATATATATATTCTCAGTTCTTACAGTTCTAGTCCAATTTCATTCACTAAGCCCCTTGACCAAATAGCTTCTATTGTAGCTTCCATGTACTCTGCTTGATCAGTGGATAAAGCAATTTTTGATTATAGCATCGACTTTCAACAAACAACATCATCTACAAGAGTGAATACATACCTAGTAGTAGTAGACCATTTCTTATCTAAGTTCCTTGCAAAATTTCAGTTAACATATCCTACTACACTACCTGATGCTCCACACTTTTCAAACAAAATACCAGAGTCCATCCATTTTATAGCATTACAATGCACCTTTCCTAAATTTCCCATGTATCTACTAACAACACTGATTGTCTGCACAATGTCCGCTCTTGTGCAGACTATAATATACATAAGACACCCAATTGCATTTGCATACAGTGCACTTTTTTCTTTTGTAATGGGGACAAACTCTACACTTTAGCTGAAGTGTGTAGCAAGAGGAGTACTTGTTGGTTTGGCATTGTTTATACTAAACTTGTCCAATAATTTTCTAATACAATTTTTATAGGATAACCATAGCTTTCGATTCTTCCTATCCCTTTGGATTTCCATGTCTAGCATTCTTCTTGCAACTCCTTTATCATTCATATCAAAACGGGCTTCTTAGCCAAATGAAAACAAAAAGGATCCCTGGTTTCGTAACTTTTGTCCAATCCTTACGTATGAATTGAGACTTCAACAAGTCAACATTCTGCATGTTATTAGCAGCAATCAACATTTCATCAATAAATAATAACAAAGATATCAAAGGACCATCAGAAAGAACTCACAAGTAAAAAACAACAATCATACACGTACACTTCGAGTACATCCTTTCTTTGACATAAAGGAGTCAAACTATTTATACCATTGCCTCAAAGATTGCTTCAGACCATATAGGGATTCATTCAACTTTGCACACATAGTTCTCCTTCTTGTGCTCTTTGAATCCTTTGGATCGCTTCAAGTAAATTTCTTCCTCCAACCCATAATGAAGGAAAGTCCTCTTTACATCAAGTTGTCCTAGTTTTAGATCAAAGAATTCTAGCATAGACAATAAGAATTGTATTGAAGTGTGCCTTAAAACTAGTAAGAAAATATCATTGTAGTCCTCTTCCTCTTGATGTGGAAATACCTTAAATACCAGCCAATCTTTAAACCGTTCATCTTCCTTTTATGATGAAGCTTCACTGGCCTTAATATCTGTTAGACTCAAAGTTCCCTATATTCATGGGATCTACGGTTATCCCTTGTATGTAGAAGACCTATGGTTATCCCTTGTATGTAGGAGATGATAGCAAGCTGTCTCTCCCAATTTGTTATCTCTAAGGATAAGGATAAAGCCTATCTTATGTAACCTTTAAATCTCAGTATCTATATATTCTCAATACAATCCCAGAACAAAGTATTCTGGTTCTCAACAATCGTTTATGGTATCAGAGCTCATTTAGCTCACACTCATATCTAGTTTTATTTCCTTTTTTTCCCTTTCCATGGCGTCATCCTCCTGTACGGATTCCTCCACTGTCTCTCCACCACTCCGATCGACAATGCCTGCTCCTTAGTTCAGTGTTTCAAACATCAATCAGTTTGTCTCAATAAAACTTGACGATTCCAACTTTCTCTTATGGCACAACTAGTTAGTCCTCATTCTCAAATCATAGGCTTTGTTTTGCTTTGTTGATGGTAGCAATCCGGCACCGCCCTTGCTCCTTGGTGCTTCCCCCAACCCAGCCTACCGCACATGGGAGTGCACAGATCAGTTCATCATTAGTTGGATCAATGCAACACTAACACCCAGTGTTCTAGCCTATATTGTTGGGCTGTCCTCTTCCAGAGCCATCTGGAGTGCCCTGGAAAAATCCTTTGCGTAGGACTCCCAAGCCCAGTCCATGCACCTTTGCAGTGAACTCTAGTTGATAAAGAAAGGCATCTCATCCATGGCTGATTTTTTACTTAAGGTGAAGTCAATCTCCGACTCCCTCGCTGCTATTCAACTTGCTGTTTCAGATGACGACCTTGTTCACTACACTCTCTGCGGCCTCTCTGCTGATTATGAAGCATTCACTACGGCTGTCACCAATCGTGTCGAGGCCATCTCCTTCGAGGAGCTTCGTGCTAGACTTTTACAACATGAGCAATACCTTGCCCACCTTCATCCTCCTCATGTTGGGACAAACTCCCAACCCACCGCTCTCTACACCAATAGACAGCCTTATTATGGTAACCGCCATCGTGGCCGTGATGGTAGCAATCATGGCTTTAGACCTAATGGAGGACGAACCAATTTTCAAAATAATCACAGTCGCTCTCAACAATCAGATTCTCCACATCGTGGCCACTATCAACCAAGTTCCTCACAACCAGCAAACCACTGCATTGCCCCCTCCTGCTAGATCTGTGATCATCCAGGCCATGTGGCACTCCAGTGCCATAAGAGATTCAACTATGTCTTCCAGGAACAGTCGCTACCATAGTCATTCGCTGCTATACAAGTTCAACATCCCTTTGATTCGACTTGGTATCCTGACACCGGTGCAACAAATCACATGACCAACAACTACTCCAATTTGCTACAGCCCTCTGAGTACACGGGCTCTGACTCTGTTGAAGTGGATAATGGTTCTCTTACCCAAATTACTCACACCGGTAATTCCTTACTTTCCTCTTTGTGTCCATTGCAACTTCAGAATGTGTTACTTGTTCCTCACATTACCAAAAACTTTCTTTCTGTTGCCAATTTTACTAAGGATAATAATTGTTTATTTACTTTTTTTCCTTGGGGGTTTTGTGTTAAGGATCTGGTCACAGGGATGATCCTCCTGGAGGGGCCTGTTGATGGTGACCTCTACCCCATTCGTCATAAGCAAGTCTCTTCTTCTGTCGCCCTTTTTAGCAATAAAACATCTACTCCAACCTGGCATCGAAGGCTTGGTCACCCATCTTGCTAAAGTTGTTGCCAAATTAATTTCCAATAAATCTCTTCCTCTCGAAGCTAGCTCTAGGCTTTTTGTTTGTTTTGATTATCGCTTAGCCAAAAGTTCTAGACTTCCTTTCGGAACAGTAAATCATGTTTCTTCTCATCCCCTTTCTTTAGTTCATAGCGATGTTTGGGGCTCCTCACCTGTTGCAAGTCCTTCCGGATTTCGCTATTATATTAGTTTTATTGACGACTTCAGCAGGTTTACTTGCCTATTTCCAATGCGTAAAAAATCAGAATCTCTTGATCGTTTCATTCACTTCAATAATATTGTGGAACCATTATTTTCCTAACAAATTAAAATCCTACAATGTGATGGGGGGTGGCGAATTCAATAGATCTGCCTTTAAAAACTTCACTACCTCTAATGGAATTACCAGGAGATTTTCCCCTCCTCGCACTCTTGACCAGAATGGGCTAGCTGAACAGAAGCATCGCCATTTAATTGAGACTACTAACACATTGCATGTTCAAGCATGTTTACCAAAGGAGTTCTGGCTAGAGGCACAGTGCACTGCCGTCTATTTAATTAATTGAATGCCCACTTCTACTCTCCAATTTAGGTCTCCATTTCAGGCTTTGTTTGGCACTCAACCCCACTATGGGCTACTATGGACCTTCAGCTGCCTTTGATATCCATTCTTGGGGCCCTATCGGAAAGACAAGTTAAGTCCCAAGTCAATCCAGTGCATCTTCATCAACTACAGTGACTCCCACAAAGGATACATGTGTCTTGACTTGAATTCAGGGCGTGTTTACATCTCCCGACACGTCATTTTTGATGAGGGATCATTTTACACTTCTCTTCAAAATCAGTAAGCCCCACAACTCCAGCATAACACCGTGTTGTTACAGGGCATGTCACCACTTGGGACTACTCCCACTGGCAGCTCCCCAATGGTCGTAGCCTCCACTACCCCACTTGATCCAATCATACCAGCTTCTCCACTCCAAGTTGCCATTGACAATGACGCACTAGTATAGCACGTACCAGCAAGTACTTCTGCTCCACCACAGCCGACCCACCTACAACATGGTCCACCGCTAGATTTGGTAGTTGATCTCAATCACCCTCTCACTGCAACCAACAATGATCCAGCTCCTCCTCCTCATTCTTTAGCAAGCTCCCCATGCGAGGATCTCAACATTCACCCAATGGTCACTCGAGCAAAGTCCCGAACACAGCCTGACCCTTCAGTGAGTTTAGCTACTATGCGACACCCCCTTCTGCAAGCTCTTGCCTCTACATTGGCATTATTGCCTCCTACACCCTCCTGTTTCACAAAAGCTAACACAGATCCTCATTGGCGTGCTGCTATGGTAGATGAAGTAAATGCCTTATTGCTCAACAAAACATGGTCTCTAGTGCCCTTTCACCAAGCCCTGAACATTGTTGGTTGCAAATGGGTTGTTCAAGTCAAGCAATTATCCAATGGACAGGTAGACCGTTTCAAGGCTCGACTTGTGGCCAATGGGTTCAACCAGCGCGAAGGAATTGACTTCGATAAAACCTTTAGTCCACTCGTTAAGCCCACCACCATCCGTGTTATTCTCTCCCTTGTTGTCACTCAAAAGTGGGCCATTTGTCAACTTGATGTCAAGAATGCATTTCTCAACGGTGAACTCCAAGAGGAAGTCTACATGAGCCAATTGCCCAGATTCGTTGATTCAGAAAATCCTCACATGGTATGTCACTTACACAAAGCCCTTTACGGACTCAAGCAAGCAACCCGTGCTTGGTTTCACAAATTTAGTAGCTTCCTACTTAAATTTGGGTTTAGATGCAACAAAGTCAACACATCTATGTTCACTTTTCACTCTGGCCACGATCTATTGATTCTATTACTTTATGTCGATGACATTATCATTACTAGCAACTCCGCCCCATTACTTCGCAAGTTTATTTCTCGAGTCAGTCGTACTTTTGAAATGAAGCATCTTGGCGAACTACATCATTTCCTTCGCATGGAAGTCTCAAAAAGAATTAACAATAGCTTCCAACTCACCCAAACTAATTATTCATTGTCTCTACTTGACAAGTTTGGAATGAATGGCACAAAACCATCGCCTACTCTTGTTAGCACTGGCTCCAAACTTTCTTTACATCATGGTGCACCCATGCCTGATCCCTCGCTCTATAGACAACTGGTTGGTGCCCTACAGCATCTCACTTTCACCAGACCGGACATCAATTATGGAGTGAATCAAGTGTCGCTCTTCATGCACTCACCCATTGATGTTCACCTCATGGCAGCCAAGTGAATACTTCGATATATCAAGGGGTCAATGAGGATTGGCCTCACTTTTTTGCCTTCCTCACTCACGATTTCCGCTTTTTGTGACGCTGATTGGGCTGGAAACCTAGATGACCATTGCTCAACTACAGGCCTTTGTGTTTTTCTCGGGTCTAACTTAATTTCATGGAGTTCAAAAAAGGAACCTACTGTTTCACTATCAACTACCGAAGCAGAATACAAAGCGCTGGCCTCTACAACTACTGATATTCTTTGGCTTTGGTGCTTACTGCGTGATCTCGACATCTTCCTATCCAGTCCATCCACTATCTTCTGTGACAACATCAGTGCCACATACATGGCAGCAAACCCGATCATTCACGCCAGGAGCAAACACATTAAAATTGACTACCATTTCATACATGAACGGGTCATCATGGGCGATGTTCTAGTTTAATTTTTCTCCACAAATCAGCAAACTGCAGACATTTTTACCAAAGGATTGACAAAGGAACAGTTTCAATTTTTACGGAACAAACTCTTGGCTCACCCGCCTTGAGTTTGAGGGGGAGTGTTAGACTCAAAGTTCCCTATATTCATGGGATCTACAGTTATTCCTTGTATGTAGAAGACCTATGGTTATCCCTTGTATGTAGGAGATGATAGTAAGCTATCTCTCCCAATCTGTTATCTCTAAGGATAAGGATAAAGCCCATCCTATGTAATCTTTAAATCTCAGTATCTATATATTCTCAATACAATCCCAGAACAAAGTATTCCGGTTCTCAACAATCATTTAATATCCACTTGCACCCTATATCATTCTTTCCCTTTGTAAATTCAACCAACTCCCAAGTATTACTCTAATGTAGAGATTATATTTCCTCCATCAATGCTTCATCCTCTGTTGATTTCCTTAGTGTTTATTGCTTCTTGAAAATAAGAAGGATCTCCAATTTTCCAATTACTAGAGAAAAGGAAAATATACCTGACTAGCGCATTTTCATTTTTTCTACATTTTCCTTTAGCTTTAGTATACAAACTTTGGTATTGTTGCCCAGGGATGCTACAAGGTAATTCTCCTTGAGAAGATGAGGTGCATTATTTCCCCCTTGCAATACTGAATTATCGAGCTCCACCTTGATTGTAAAATTTTTCTAGTAATATGCTTCTTGTATCGTCCCTTCATCTCACTACCATGCTTTTATATGTAGGCCTTCTATATTGTCGTTTTAGTGAGATCCCATAATTTGTATCCCTTCACTTACTTTTTATACCAAGAAAAATATATTTTCTTGACTTCGAATCAAGCTTACTTTGTTGCATCCTTTTTATATGAACATAAGCATGGCATCAAAATTTTTTGTAAATTGAATAATTATTACTTTTCCCATCCATACTTCCTCTGGAGTTATGAACTCAATTAATGCATATGGTGACTGATTAAAAACAAAGCATGCCATATTCACACTTCAAAAAAGAAGCCCTTCTCCAGCATGCAACCTCATACTCCTACCTCTCTGTGTTGGTTTTGCTATTTTGTTATATTGAGGATTGCCTAGATTGTTCTAGTGTGAAATAATGCCCTTGATTTTTATAATATTTAAATAATTCTATAGATTTATATTTCATTCCATTTTCGGACCTAAAATATTTCTTCTACTTACCTATCTTTTTTTCAACCTTTCATAAGGTGGTGTTCTAGTGGCTGGTGCTCATTAGAACCTCTTGTGAGTACCCTGTGAGCATAGATTTTTACCCACTTGGTTTGACTGAGAGTCGCCACCTATTCATTCTTAGGGATAGATCCCGAGATTGGATTTAAGGGTAATGGTCTCGATTAGAGTTAGGGTAAGCGGTTCGATTAAGTCCCGGGGAAGGTGTTAGGCACCCTAGGACCCCCATTTTACAATGGTTACCTACTCCCTAAATTTAAGCCAAATTAAAGTCTATTAATGAAAATGCCTAAGTATTTAAAGTATAATAATCTAAGAAAAGAGAAAGCTAGTTAGGGTCGAAGCTGAATAGGGTTGCCTACGTACTCACAAAGTGAGAAGCGTAGTTCTTGCACATGGGCCCATGCCAAGGCTAAGGGGTCTTTGTGTGTGCATAAGGGTGACTTAGGGGTTAGCTCGAGGGCTAGGGTTGATTGACCGGGGAGGTTAAGTGAACAAGTGTTAAGTCTAACCATGGTTAGAGGGGATTTAACCATGGTTAGGTGAGCTAACCAAAGCTAAGGAGGTCCTACAAGTCTCTTTTTGTATTTTTTATATTTTTTTGGGACTTTAGGGGATATTTGAATTTTTTGGGTATTTTGATATTTTATTTGAATATTTTTGCTATTTTGGTTATATTTGAATGTTTTTTGTATTTTGGTTATATTTGAATGTATTTGGTATTTTGAGATTCTATCATGTTTTTTTTTAGATTTTCATATAGGCAGGGTTGTGGCAAACTTAACAAAAGTCAAATTTAACCCAAAAGGAGAGGTTAGGCTAAAAGATTGTATTTAGGATATAAAGAGGATATTTGCATTATGAATAGTACATGGTCTTTTGCCAACACCTATTTTGTTAGATTGGTGTTCATGATAAATCAAATACAATTATCTTAGCATGAGGCATTTTGGACAACATTCTCTTTTAAGTCCTTAAACTGCCTTTTACCCATTCAAAATAAAACATGAAGAATAAGAAGAAAAGAAAAAAAGAGACAAGTAGAGAAATTGAAAACTCATCCTCTCCCTTTTAAGCTGGTTCATTTACACCATTATAAATGATGTAATGTTACTCTAATGAATGTTAGAGAGGGGATGAGCTTTCACAAAAAATTCTAGAAAGAAGACTAGAATCCCAAAAAAGAAACAAAATGAAAAGAGAGGTATAGCTTTAGCTTCAACTCTCTATGGGCCTACCCATATCCACACTTGTGGGTACATAAAAAAGAAAAAATATGTACATGAAAATGAAAAGAAAAAAGAACATCTCCTCACTTTTGATATGGGGTCCCTCTACACCATTAGATTGGTGTAGAGAGACCCAACTATGCTTGAGAAATGAGAGACTAAGAAGAGTGAACTATATAAAAATGAGATAAAAAAAAAGAGAAAATGATGAAAGAAGGAGTGCCTACTCCTCTAAGAATTCTTCTTCAATGCTCCAAGAGGTAGAGTTTTGTTTAGAGTCCACAAAAGAGGAGAGTTAGTGAAGAACTCTAAGCTTTTAGTCTTAGAATTCTTTTCAAACTCTAAACCTTAGTTTCTTCTCACTTCTTCAAACTCAAGAGAAACATAAGTGGGTGGGAACCTTCTAAGGGTCATGAGAGATGGATCTAAGGGATTAATATTTATAGGAAAACTAAGAGGTTGGGTTGTGTCTTTTACATGGTGGATAAAAGGAGTTAGTGGGTAAAGAGTTGAGTGTTGTGAGGTGAGTTGATAGGTTGAGTATTGTAAGGAATGTAAGAGAGTTGATGGGTTGAGTGTTGTAAGGGGTGAAAGAGAGTTGTAAGAGGTGTAAGAGAGTTGATGGATTGAGTGAACTATGAGTTATATGGGCATGGGTTGTAGGATATAGTTTAGGGGGTGCAAAAAGGGGGTGCTTACAGCTGCCCCTCTTTGTCGGAGGATGCGGGCAAGCGAACGACAAAGACTGAAATCACTACCATTTTTGCATCGAAAACCTGTAAAACTTTGAAAAGCACAAGAAATGAGAATGAGCTAATCTAATCCTAAGTTTAGTTTTCCAAGATAAAAAGTTGAAGCGTTGGATATTAGTTTATAACCTCCTTTCGAAGTGCTACTGGGGATGAGGGTAAGTACATGATGGATAAGAGAAGCGAAAGTTGATCACACAACTGCTTCAACAGAGAAGAGGTGAGGGTTGATCATACAACCATTTCACTGGGATAGGATGCAAAGTAGTGAAGGGTGCAGGATTAGTGTCACTGGAGGCCGCAACTAACATCCGGTCTCACGACCGTGTCTGTATGCTCCTTGAATAGTGAGCTAGCAGAGCGAGAATTGAGGTGATGGGTGTAAGACTAACGTCAATAGAGGCCGCAACTGACATCTGGTCATACGATTGTGTCTGTACACTCCTTGATTAGTGAGCTAGTAGAGCGAAAATGATGGTGATGGGTGTAAGACTAACATCACTGGAGGCGCAACTGACATCCGGTCACACGACCGTGTCCGTATAACCCTTGAATAGTGAGCTAGTAGAGTGAGAATGAATGTGATAGGTGTAAGACTAACGTCACTAGAGGTCATAACTAACATCACACGATTGTGTCTGTATACTCCTTGAATAGTGAGCTAATAGAGAAAAAATGAAGATGATGGATGCAAGACTAACGTCACTAGAGGCAGTAACTGACATCCGGCCACATAACCGTGTCTGTATAATCCTTGAATAGGGAGCTAGTAGTACAGGAATGAGCTTCACAAGAGGCCACAACTGAAATCCTGTCACATGACCATTTCAGTATACTCCTTAATCAATTAAGGTGGGAAGCAATATTGCAGACAACCGTCTGACTATCTGATTGGGTAGCAAGACAAGAAGATAAGAAGGGTAAAGACAGTTGCCTGACTACTTCACCTGGTAGCAAGCCAATAAGATAAGAAGGGTGAAGACAGTCGCCCGACTGCTTCACCTGTTACCAAGCTAAGAAGATAATGAGGGTAAAGACAGTCGCCCGACTGTTTCACCTGGTAGTAAGCCAAGAAGATAATGAGGGTAAAGACAGCTGCCTAACTGTTTTACCTGGCAGTAAGCCAAGAAGATAAAGAGAGGGTAAAGACAACTGCCCGACTGTTTCACCTAGTAGCAATCCAAGAAGATAATGAAAGGTAAAGACAGCCGCCCGACTGCTTTACCTAGTAGCAAACCAAGAAGATAATGAGGGTGTAAAGACAGTCACCCGACTGCTTCACTTGGGATAGGATGCAAGATAGTGCAGATAACCGCCTGATTGTCTCACTGGAATAAAATGCAACATAGTGCAGAAAACCGCTCGATTGTCTCACTAGGGTATTTTTGAAGGGATCATGAAATCTGCTTCATCACAGGCATAGAAGGTGAGCAAAGATAGCTGCCCGGCTATTTCTTTCGAAGAAAACTAATAAAGATAGCAAATAGGAGCGAGGATGAATTCCAAAGATTGTGAAGCAGGATGAGGAGTGAGGGCCGTGACCTTGAGCCATTGCATGAATCTTTGCCTCTGTGTATATATCTGTCCTAAACTGCCCCCTGCTCCGATGATTCGATTGTTTGTACTTTCCCTTCAAGATTTACTGATCTTCCAACATCTGTTTCATCTAGGATGGTTTGCTGACTTTGTTTTACCCTGATTTCACTACTTTTCTTGTACCAGTAGGAATGAGCAGTTGACTTTGAGCTGACTCTACTGAGGAATGAACTTTGATTGACTATTGATGCAAACAGCTTGCTAAAAAGACTAATGGATTGATTGACAGGTGGTTTGGTGGTGGACTGACGATTGACCAATAGACTGTCTATAATAATGACTATTTGTATTTTAGAAATGTACCTGAGATTGCATGCAGTGGGAGACCTAGCTAGGTTCCTTTTCCCGCGGGTAAGAATGATTAAGCTATGTTTGACCATCATTGAAGTAGATCTACATCTGCTCTTGATAGATTTTGTCAGGCACTTGATGCTTAAACTTGTATTTGATTATTCTTCCCTATTTTGTTCTCGGGTTTTTTCAGCTTTTCATCGGGACTGGGTTGCACATTTTAATCTTTATCCCTTTTTTACCCTTGGGCCTTTTCAGGTTTTTACCAGGACTGGGTTCACGTAACTTTTGCGCAATAGCAGGATTGATGATTCCTTACTATGCTCGTGAAATTTGAAGTTTGATTTATCCTTTTTTTTTGCCCCTGGGTCCTTTCGGGTTTTTACCAGGACTGGGTATGTTAGCCTCAAGGTTACAACTCTAAGTACCCTTACTAGTTTCAATGATAACACAATAATAGAATGAACCTTTTGATACTAATTCTTTCATTTAAGATGTGAAATTTCAGAGTATTAAGATTAACTTTCAAGTCATGGAGAATTGAAGAAATCAACCATTCAAGGTCATCAAGATCAAAATTCAAGTGCTAGTTCTTCAAAGGAAAAGCTTCAAGAGCTCAAGACATTCCATGAAGATCCATCAAGAGTAAAGCTCCTCAAATCAAGAATGAAGATCAATCTCTCAATGAAGACTAGTGTCTTTCTTAAAAATGTCTAGTCAAGACATTGGGAAAGAATTGCTCAAAGAACACCTAGATAGACTCTAGGAGACCTAGTGTAATTTGGACATCAATCTAAGGCCCTAAAAATGATTAAAATTATGTTAATTTGAATGCCTAAGGGTCCTAGCATGATTCCCATCTTTTTGATCTCATTAAGATGAGTTTATTGAAAACTTTCAGTGAACTCGTCGACGAATACAAGGGACTCACCGACAAGTGGAAGTACAGAAATGAAGCAATTGCTTCTATCTCCAGTCGTCGATGACTCAAGCCCAAAATTCACTCACTTGTCGACGAGTGCCTGTGGGAAAATCGTATAACGACTAGTTTTAAACGGCTAGTCTGCATTAAACGCTAACCCCAAAGGCCATATTGATCGCTCAACTATAAAATGAGCTGAATTATGACCAAAATAAACATCCCTAAGCATTCATTACTCTGTTATATCATTCATAAATCACTCATACCTTCAAGCAATCAATACTTTGTTTTTGCATTTAATACTTTGAAATCCAATCCCTTCTTATTTTAGCATTCAATTCCAATACATCTTGAGAGATTGTAAGCTTCATTTTTTCATTCTTATCTAACTCAGTTGTAAGCTTTCACTCACACCTTCAAGCACTCAAATTTTCTATAAAAGCTGAAAGTCAAGAATCTAAAATTCTTGCACCATTTGAGAAGAGTGTCTTCTTGTACCCAAGAGAGGGATTCTCTTGAAAAGGTTATTCCTTAGCTTGTTAAAAGGATTGTAAGAGGTTCTTCTTGAGCCTAAAAAAGGATTGTAATGGCTTGCTCTCTGCCCGAAAAGAAGAGTACGATTAGTGAATCGTGTGAAAATCCTTAAAGCAGGAAGCTTAAAGGCGGGAATGTAGGCAAGTTGCTAAACCTCGATATCACATCTGGTGTTTGGTATCTCTATCACTCTCTCTATCATTTTATCTCTGATTAATATTTGGTAGTAGTATTGATTAATTTCTAATTCCGTAAAAATCACTTCGCTTAAATTTTAAATTGCTATAAACCCTATTCACCCCCCCTTTAGGGTCCATTATCTGGGTATCAATTGGTATCAGAGCTGAATGCACTATTTCAGATTTAACCATCTTGAGTTAAAGATCCCTTTAATGGCAAATATATTTGCTACTACCTTAGGAGAGGGCCTATCGCAACCCAAAATACCCCTAGAAGTTAGGGATACTTTAGGTCGTGATTTATCATATCAAAACCATCCTGTGAAAACAAACAAGGCAATACATAGCGGAAGCGAGATTCTAACTAACATAAACTTGTGATTTTTATTCCAAGTCCAAGCCAATAGATTATACAGAATATAAAGTTTAAAGTGGACACTCTCCACTTTCAAAATACATAACCCTCTCCCTCACATCACTCAACAATAGTCTAGATAGGGCCCCCTATCTAGAGCTCCATCATCCTGGTAGTGATCCATAGCAGGCTCCGGCTCGTAGTACTTCTCCTCTATCCAAGGCTCAGGAGCATGTGCATCCGTAAAACCTACTGCAGTCAACAATTCGGCTCAGCATGGAATAGTTAGTGGGTACAAACTACTAGCTAACAGTGTTATAAGGCAACAATATCATGCGAGCATATAGAGAATTAACAATTCATATTTCATGTTTTAAATCGAACTTAGAAATCATACTTTTACAAGTGCATAGCTTTTTAAACCTTATTTTTGAGCTTTCGTAGAAAACAAAACATATCTTATAAGGTCGTGCGTAAATCAATCGCTTATGAGTTCTTAAGAATGCTTATGAATTCTTGTGAATCGTGTGAGCCACAAATGATGCCTTGTGAGATATGGATGCCTTGAGAGATATGAATGATGCCTTGTGAGAAATGAATGCCTTGAGAGATATAAATAATGCCTAGAGAGATATGAATGATGCCTTGTGAGATATGAATGAGCTTTTGAGATACTTGTGAGCATCTATGATCCTGCAAAATCACTTGTGAGTTCTTATGAGGTTTCTTAAACATCTCTTATGAATTTTGAAACATCCAACTTATGAGAAACCCGATTCATGCAAGACTAAACCTTTTGTCATAATAGCATAATCCTTCGAAAACTTGGAATATAACATGTGAGAACTTTGAGTATCATGTTAGACTTAGAATCTCTTAAACATAGCACATAGCTTTTGTAAGTATCATAGAAATTATAAAATACCTTAATAGTATTGAGACATATGCATAAAGTATCATACATCATAGAAATCTAAACTTTCTTAAACATAGAGGATTACTTTTTGTAGGAAACATCATATAGTGAATAACAAAGGGAAGTCATAGAGAATTCATAACAAGGCTAGATAGTAGATTATATCTACCTTAAAAGGAAGTTTTTACACTTCTGTGGATCAGAATCAAGCTTGAGAAAACTTGGTTGAAGCTTTGAGAAAGCTGGAACCTTAATTGGAAAACAAACTAAAAATCCCTCTTTTGATTTCAGAATTTGAGAATCACCTTGAGTAGAAAACCCAAGCTCTAAAACACTAAAAATAGCAAAGTAAAAACCTTAGAAGTAAGGATTGTACTTCACTTTGGTCTAAGAACACTTTGAGAAATCAGAGTTTTCTTCTTCTTCTTCTCTTCCAAAAATCCTCAAACTCTACGCTTTAGGTTTGGGTAAATCCATACCCACGAAATCCCTTTTATTTATAGGCTAAAGGGTGCCAAAAAATCAAATTAACCTTTTCGAAGTATCCCAAAATATCTCCCAAGCTCGGTGGAAGAGTTCTAGGCTGTTACAGGGTCTTTTTTGTCCGTTTTGGGGCTGACTCGTCGATGAGTGACGCTCACTCGTCGACTAGTGATGCTCACTCGTCGACTAGTAATGCTGTGACATGACTAGGTTTTTCCCGCATCGGTATTTTGACCATAACTTTTGACTCACTTATTGAATTTTGAAGATTCAACTTGCATTCAATTCGTCTATCAAAGGGGAATAATTTTTATGTTTTGCAAAATTTCTAATTATTCTTTATTCATGGACTAAAATGCCCTTAAAGCTGACTAGTCTGAAAATGGATTTCAGCAGCCCAGATTTGCAGTAGACTCGTTTCCGGAAATCTGACGTTTGACCCAAACTCGACTCAAAATCTGGAAAAGTGAACCTCGAAGAGGGTTTTGATATCTTTCTAAGTATTCAAGAATCACTCAATTCCGATCAGTGGCGAGAACTCTAGAGATCTTTAAAGTCGAGGATATGTTTAGGCATCCCTTTCTTTGACACTTGGAGTATGTTATACTCTCATTTTTCATTTATCCCTAACCCCCCAAAAAAATTTCCATACATATTTTGATTCATTCAAAACCTCCTTTCATTATAAAACATGAACCCCCAATTTCATCAAAGCTTTAGGCCTTGAAGGCACTATTCATAGCACTATTCACACACTATTCACATGAACAGTGAATCTAAATTCCGGGGTTCTACATCCTCCCCCTTTATAAGAATTTCATCCGTGAAATTAGGGCGACATAAATCAAGTAGGGATACTTTTTCCACACTTTATTATCCATGACTAAGTCAAGCAACGTATAACAACATCCATAGAATATAAGTAATATGCTCTTACACACATAGCAACATATATCACATCTATCGATAATTTATAGTTTAACAACTTTGACTTGAGCATCAACATCCTTGGATGCATGTATGTCTCTCCCAAATAAAGTGAAGGCTCTACCTTGACTCACCTATTGAGGCGGCTGGGTGGGTTGCTGTGGTCTGTAAGTCTGAGAAGACCCCTGTTGTGTGGCCTATCAAAGTGGGGGCCTACTTCCCTGAGACTTGGCTGGTTGCATCTCCTTCTGTGGGCAATCTCTGATCATGTGTCCTGGAGTGCCACAGTGGAAGCAACCACCAGAGAGTCTATGACACTCTCAAACCTTGTGCCTCTTGCCACAAGATGTGCAAGCCTCTAATGAAAATGCTGAGGAAGCAGCCGACACATGTCTAGTGGCTTGTGTCATAGTGGGGCGAGGTGTCTGTGGAACAAAATGAGGCCTCTAAGCCTATGTAGGTGAAGAAATCTGAAAGAGAGTAGTCTTGGCCCTCTTCTCAGGCGGTGTTGAGCCACTGAACTGTCCTTCGGACATTCCTCTCCCTAAACTACTGTCTCTCCTCCTAAGAAAATCCTCTGAATTCCTCTCTACAATCCTTGCCTTGCCCACAATATCCTTCCAGGTTTCTACCTAGAGGATGGAAACCTGATCTCAAATGGAAGATTTCAGCCCTGTCTCGAACTTTCTAACCCGTAGACCCTCCGTAGCAATCATATGTTGAGCAAATCTCAACAAGCTAATGAACTTAGCCTTATAAGCGGCTACGCTCATCTCCCCCTGTTCCAAAAGCATAAATTCTCTCTCCTTCTGTTCCCTGATAAACCTGAGGAAGTAGTGCTCATAGAGCGTATCCAAAAAATCTCCCCATGTCTAGGGTACCCCTGCCTTCACGCTATCCCTCTGCCTCTAGGCAGCTCTACACTAGTGCTCGGCTTCACCTTCCATCATGAAGGAAGCACACTCAATGTGCTGCTCATCAGTACAGAGGAGTGCCCTGAAGATCTTCTCCAGTTGTATGATCCACGTCTCTGCAACCAAGGGATCAAGAGTCCCATAAAAAATAGGAGGCCGCAGTCTCCGAAAAGCCTCTAGTCCTGAGGTGTGATGCACCGGAGGAGGTGCAGGTGCAGTAGGAGTAGGAGTATCAACCCTGTCTACAAGCCTAGTCATAGCTGCCACCATAGCTCCAAGGATCTGAGTCAAGTCGGACTGCTCATCACCCATAGGAACATCTCCTTCGTTTCCTCAAGTTTGATACCCTCTACCTCGAATGTTTCGCCTCATGATAAAAATCCTGAGGACAATAGCGAATGTCAAGCTCTTGAATACTGCAGTTCAATGAGTACTTCATGCTTTATATAAGCATTGTATACATCAGAGTACACACATAATAGCATAAACATACTACAGAGTCCTAGCGAAACTACGTTCTCACAGTATCGTATATGTTCATCTGAGTTCTAAGTTCAACTCAAAGAACACCCTAGCCCTAAAACCTACTTCCGCTTAGAAGACAACAGAGCCCAAGGGAACTAATCCCTAGGCTCTGATACCAACTCTATCACGACCCAAAATACCCCCTAGGAGTTAGTGATACTTTAGCCTGTGACCGCCGTATCATACCATCCCGTATGAAACATAAGGTGTACATACCATCCTGTCAGAGTACACAAGTTATACACATAGTGGAAACCAGCAGAAACAGTTTATAATAAAATACTCCTATCATTAGGCTCAAGTCTAAATCAAAAAACATATCCAAAAAGAGATGGAGTGGACAAGTCCCACTCTCAACATACACAAAATATCCTTTCTTCCTAGCACAGTCAGCAGAAGTCAAAATCGAGCCATTTATCTAGCAATCCATCATCTTGGTAGTGGTCCATAGAGGGCTCTGGATTGTAGTAATCTTCCTCTATCCAAGGCTCCGAACCACATACGTCAAATGGAACACATGCGCCTGCCGAAGTCAATAATTTGGCTGAGCATGGAATACTCAGTCACATACAAACTACTAACTAACAATGAATAATATCATGAACATGCGAAAGCTTAGAGTATATAATCCTTGCAAGTAGTTTCCCCAAAACCCTTTCCTTAACAGTTTTCATGTGAAATCAAAACCAAGTAAATCTTGTGAGGTCATGTGATAATCATGATTCTTGTGAGTTCTTGTGAATTCTTGCGAGAGTTGGGATTCCTTGTGAGCATGCGAGATCTGAGTATGTATGATTTCTTGTGAACTTGTGATCTTGTGAGACATAACTACTTGTGAGTCCATGTATAGTGGGATTCCTTGTGAGCTTTGAAATGATCTTAGTCACCAACCCAAAGTTTGGCCTTGTAACTTACCAACCCATAGTTTGGCCTTATCAATTACTTGTGAGAATTCTTTTAACAAAACCTTGCTTATGAACTTTTGGAAAACACCTTTTCTTGTGAGAAATCATCAGATCATGCGAGACTTGTAAACATCATGCTAGACTTGTGAACATAAGGTGCATATAGTATTTGCGAATATCATGGTGAACTTAAAAAACTTGTAAACATGGCATCATATTCATGGAAGATCAATACTAGTGATAGCTTACATCTTATATCCAAATCATCATCCAATTCATCCAAGAATATATTGTGCAACATAGTTTTTCTTAAAAAGTATAGCACAAGGTTAGGTAGTAGAGTGTATCTACCGTTCTAGATCAACCCTTTGATCTAAAACGCTTTAGAAAGGTTGAGAAGCGAGTAGGAATGCCTTTGATGTTGAGAAATCAACTCAAGAACATTCCAGAACCAAAACCCAAGCACCTCGTCCTTCTCCCTCTATCTTCTCTTCTCTTTCTCTCTCTTTTCTCTTTTCTTAGTGCTCTAGGGTTTGTGAAACCCTAAGGCACGAAATTGGGCTACTTATAGCCAAAGGGAATGAGTCAAAGACTCATACAGCCTTCAAAATATCTCAGGAGGTCGGCCATAGGCAAAAACAGCATGATCGGTCGACTGGTAGAAAGGATCAGTCGACTAGTCAAAAGACCCCTCTCTGTCTAAATTCTCCATACAAATTTTTGTGCCTTCGGTTGATCGGTAAGGAGGTTCGGTCGACTGGTAGCAAATTCGGTGAATCGGATTTGCCTGTTTTTCCCCTGTTTTTGACCTATGCTTTGTTCTTTTCCCCTTCTTCTACTTAGTCTTCTACTTATTTTACTTTAAAACATTTAAGTTAATGTTTTTTAACCTAACATTAACTTTAAGTTTTAAATTAAAATAAGGAAGTACCCCCCCATTTGAATCCAATAAAAATACTTAGAAATTCCAATTCCTCATAACTCAAAATCTGAATTTCCAGTTTTAGGCAAAATCCGATAATCCGGTTCGTCGTAAAATTTTCCATTGCCCAGGAATCCATTCTAAACATGTGATTAAAATCGCATAAAATTACATGAGCTTAGTTAACATATAAACAACCATTACCGAGACTTTTTATCTCAAAATTCGGAAAATTTCATTACATGGTCACTATTCATAGCACTATTCACAGGCTATGAAAATGAAATCCGGGGTTCTACATCCAAATTTCATCCTCGAAATTAGGATGAACCTACATACATTAAAAAAACATAAAACAACCAACTTTAAATACACAAAAAAATACTACTCAAACAAGTGAGGGTATTTCTCCCTTACTTCAACCTCGTGTTCCCAAGTAGCTTCATCTGCAGAATGGTGTTGCCATTTCACGAGACTAATGGTATTGTCTTGGTGTGCAAGACTTGATCTCTACGATCCAAGATCTGAGCTGGTTGCTCTACTAGCGTAAGATCCTCTCTAATCTCCACAGGATCAAGGTCAATGACAAGCGAAGGGTCAGGCAAATATTTCCTGAGCACGGAAATATGAAAAACATTACGGACCGCCACCATGTGAGGAGGTAAAGCCACTCTGTAAGCGACCTCTCCAATGCATGTGATCACCTCAAAAGGTCCAACATACCTCGGGCTAAGTTTCCCCCTCTTGCCGAACCTCATGATCCCCTGACTCGGAGAAATATTCACAAAGACTCGATCCCCGAACTAGAATTCTAAGTCTCTGTGGCGAGTGTCTGCATAGCTTTTCTGCCTATCCTGGGCAGTCTTCAACCTCTTCCGAATGACCCTAACTATCTCGGTAGTCTTCTCGATCAACTTAGGACCCAAAACCTTTCTTTCTCCAACCTCATCCCAGTAGAGAGGAAACCGGCAACTTCGCCCATATTAGGCCTTGAAAGGTGCCATCTGGATGCTCGCCTGGTAACTGTTGTTGTAGGCGAACTCAACCAAAGAAAAATGATCCTCCCAACTACCCTGAAATTCTAACATACAGGCTCAGAGCATATCCTCAATCACCTGGTTCACCCTCTCAGTCTGCCCATCAGTCTGAGGATGAAAGGTGGTACTGAAATCTAATCGAGAACTCATAGCACTCTGAAAGCCCTTCTAGAAACTGGAAGTAAACCTAGGGTCCCAATCAGAAACAATGGTAATTGGTACCCCGTGCAGTCGAAGCACCTCTTTGGTGTACAAGGCTACAAGCTAGCTCATGTTGTACGTAGTCTGATAGGGTAGGAAATGTGCAAACTTTGTCAACCGATCAACTACAACCCAGATAGCATCGGAGCCTCTTGCTGTCCTCGGCAAGCCAACTATGAAGTCCATCGAAATATTCTCCCATTTCCATTACGGAATAGGGAGGGACTGTAAAAGACCTGCTGGCCTCTGATACTCGACCTTCACCTGCTGGTATACCAAACATCTAGAAACATACTCAGCGACTTCCCTCTTCATGTTTCGCCACCAATAGTGCCTCTTGAGATTCTGGTACATCTTAGTACCTCCAGGATATACCGTGTACTTGGATTAGTGGGCTTCATCCAAGATCTCACCCCTCAATACCGTGTCGGTAGGAACACACAACCTACCTTTAAATGTGATGGTACAATCACAATTCAAGGCAAACTCCTGATTGCCACTGCTAGCCAACTTGTCTCGGTAAGCAAGCAACTCTACATCCGAACTCTGCAACTCCTTAATTCGAACTAGGAAATAAGGCTTGACTGTAAGATTAGCCATGACTGGCCCAAAAGTAGGCATGTTGAAGCTAGTATCGAGATTCGACATTAACTACAACCAGAACTCTCACTTCCTCAACTTAGCATATAGGTTATGCTCTCGAATAATCTGCAACATAAGGTGGAGATCTCTCGCATGATCATCCTGTGTCTTGGAATACACAAGGATATCATCAACCAACATGATCACATACCGATCGAGAGATGGTTTGAATACCCGGTTTATCAAGTCCATAAAAGGAGCCGGCACATTTGTCAGACCAAAAGGCATGACCAGGAACTCATAGTGCCCATACCGAGTCCTGAAGGTAGTCTTGGGAACGTCTTCACCCTTGAACTTCAACTGATGGTATCCTAATCTAAGATCAATCTTCGAGAAGAACCTCGCTTCATTTAGCTGGTGAAACAAGTCGTCTATCCAAGGCAATGGATAACAATTCTTGATCATGACCTTGTTCAGCTGCCTGTAGTTGATGCACATCCACATTGACACATCCTTCTTCTTTACGAAGAGTACAAGAGCTCCCCATGGTGAAACTCTCGATCGGATGAAGCCAAGGCCCTGTAATTCTTCCAATTGCTCCTTCAAATCCTTAAGCTCAATAGGGGTCATCCTATATGGAGCCCTAGAAATCGGAGAAGTACCAAGAGTAAGCTCAATAGCGAACTCTATCTCTCGATTCAGAGGCAATCCTAGTAACACTTTTGGAAACACGTCCAGGTACTCACTCACTACCGGAATGGCTGAGGAGTCTTGTAACTCTAAACTTGAGAGCCTAAGGGTTGCAAAGTGAGCGATGTCTCTCCTCTGTATCCCTCGGAAGTGAAACAGCTTCCCATCCGTTGGCCTAAAGTCCACCATCTTCTCAAAGCATGCTACATGCCCATGATGAGTTAAGAGCCAATCCATCCCGAAGATGACATCAAAGTCCAAGTCTTAGAACTTGAGGATGATCAAATCGACTGGTAATGCTTCTCAACTTGCACAACACAACCCCGATACACCTTGTTTGCATCAACCGACTTGCCGAGTGGAGTGGAAATGGATAACTTTTGGGGTAATCGTCTCCACTCTGAAGTAAATCCCTTCGCGAAACTAGGGGAGACAAATGAATGTGTTGATTCAGTATCAATCAACACCCGTGCTAAGCACTCGCTAATGAGCAAGGCGCCTGAAGTAATACCAAGTCTGTCGCGACCCAAAATGTAGCACCCCGGACTTTTCCATCTTTAATGAATAGCATTTCCGTAGCCAAGTGGCCTTCCACATAGGTTAATTAATAAATAAAGGAGAAATGGGAAATTCTGAAACGTCAAAAATGTTTATTTTTGAAAGACGAATCCAACACAAGTTGAATCGTCGAAATCCGACGAACGAGTTGAAAGATATGGCCAAAACAGTTGAGACCTGCAGAGCACCGATCGCTCAGTCAATTGTAGTGATCGATCGGTCCAAAACCGATCGATCGGTAGCTATCGACTGGTTAACTTTTTTGTATGGGAAAAAATTCCAGAGAGGGTGTTTTTGACCGATCGCTCGGTAGGCAACCGATCGCTCGGTCCTGACCACCGATCGATCGGTCTATCGTGTTTTGCAGAAATTTCATTAAGGGTTTTTTTGTCTTTTGGGAATTTTCACCTTGTCTATAAAGGCTTGCTCGAGCCTTAGGGTTTCATAAACCCTTAGGGTAGAAATTTGAGAGAGAGTGAGAGAAGAAGAAAAGGGTTTTTCTCCTAGGGCATCCTTGGTGAAGAGATCAAGGGTTTGAACACCCAAGGATCTTCACAAAGTTGGTTTCCTTCAAAGCCAAGCCTCAAACTCATGGGGAGTGTTTTCCAAAGCTAGGACAGCGTTCTTCAAGGCTTCCCTCAAAAGGGTTTCTTTCCCCCTCAAGCATTCTTCAAGCAAGGGTCCTCCTTCTTCCAAGTTGGAGCTTCAAATCAAGGGTTTTCACCCAAGATCAAGTCTTGACTCAAGGTTAGTACACCCTACTAACTTCCTTAGTAATAATTTTTGATTTTTTCCTCAAATATGTTGAGTTGTACGTTGTTTGTCCCTTTTATTGAGTTATGATGAAATCCCTATAATAAACAAGATAAACGAATAAAGGTGTGGGAATGTGCGAATGGATGCCGTGTGGAGTGATGTATGTAGTGTGATGGATAATGGTGGAAGGGCATTTTCAAACATAATGAATACACCCTTGTGTTTGTTGAAAAATATGCACTAAGAAACTTAAATCAAAAGACTATAAATGTAATGTCTACCAAGTGTTTGATAGCATGCTTAAAGGTGAACTGGAATTATAAAAGCATGAATTGAGTTATTTTTCTAAATGCCTACCTTGATCTAATGACTGTACATGCTATCTATCTTCCCATTGGATTATATTAAGAATTGAAATGCTAAGCTCATGCGATCCTCCTACGCAAGTATGTCACCATGCCTACTACAATTGCTACACACACACACGCATGCTTGCATGAACTGGGTTTTCATGGGTATTGGTACTTGATAAATGAAACAAGAAATAAGCATATGTCAAGGAGATTGGTAGCCCAAGGATGTGTGGGTGCTAGCCTCTGGCTCACAAGTTAAACTAACATGAATGTCAAGGGTAGGGCATATCCCTAGGATATGTCATACCTGGCTCACAAGAAAACATGACAAGCAAGAATCACAAAGTATGGAAGGATGTTAATGTACTAAGACCAGGTACGGGCACTAACATCTGTTCCCAAACATGTATGAGAGGATGCTGGTATACTAAGACCAAGTACGGGTACTAGCATCTGTCTCCAAGTAAAATAACAAACATGAAAGGATATTAGTGTACTAAGACCAGGTACGAGCACTAGTATCTGTTTCCAAGACAAGAATAATATGAAAGTATGCTAGTGTACTAAGACCAGGTACGGGCACTAGCATATGTTTCCAAGGCAAGTAATGAAAGGGTGTTAATGTACTAAGACCAGGTACGGGCACTAACACCTGTTTCCAACGAGTATGAGAGGATACTAGTATACTAAGATCAGGTACGAGTACTAGTATCTGTCTCCAAGCAAGAATCAAGAAATAATGGAAGGGTGATAATGTACTAAGACCAGGTACGCGCATTATCATTTGTTCCCAGGCAAACAAGAAACTTCACAAGCAAGTAAACAAGAAAACACGCATGATACTCACGAGACATATAAGGAACCCACAAGAAACATAAAATGTAAAGTGTAATTTACAAGAATCACAAGGAAGGTGAAATATGTTTTAATTAAAGCATGAGCCTAGGTATGAGTTTAAATATGATCTTTAAGATTACACTTGTTATTTGTTATTGCTTCCGCACTCTGATTTTAGAAATGAAATGATGAACTATATTATGTACGCTATTTTATTGTTATTACTATTGTTAGTTAGCAGCTTGTACTCGCTGAGTATTCCATGCTCAGCCGTACTTTTATGTCGGCAGGTACATTACATGATATGTGGACTTTTGTCCCTTGGATCGAGGCAGCTCAGGGTGAGCGGAAGGTTATTCAGATGCTTACCTAGATATTAGGAGGCTTAGCATATGGCCAATGGTTGGGATGAGTGAGAGAGAGAGACATGTATTTTGGGTCCTTTTTCCTTGGGGATTTTCATGTGGGCTTGAGTTGGTAATTCAGGCATTGGACTCTTTTGTACTTATTGTAATTTTTGTATGTAGAGCCCCGAACTTTTTCACATTTAATGCATGACACTTTCGTTACCATTTTTCCTTTAAAGAGGTATAATTAATAAATAAGGAATAAATTGGAAATTCTGAAACGTTAGAAATGTTGGTTTTCGAAGTACGAACCCAACGCAAGTTGAATCGTTAAAATCGGACGAACGAGTCAAAAGTTATGACCAAAACAGTTTGGACCTGCAGACCACCGATCGCTCGGTCCATGGAGCGATCGATCAGTCCAAAACCGATCGCTCGGAAGCTATCAACTGGTCAAGATTTTTGTATGGGGAAATTTTCCAGAGAGTGAAATTTTAACCGATCGCTCGGTTATGAAACCGATCGATCGATAGGCAACCGATCGATCGGTCATTAACACCGATTGCTCGGTACTCGCGTTTTTGCATAAATTTCAGTAAGGGTATTATGGTCTTTTGGTCGGTTCACTCTTACCTTAAGAGTTTAACCCGAGCCTTTAGGGCTTCATTTTGACACTTAGAGAGATTGGGAGATAAGAAGAGAGGAGAGGGCGATTCCTAAACCTAGGGTTTCCATTTTGGAGAGAAATCAAGGGGTTTGTGAACCCACACTCAACTCAAGCCCATTTTTCTTCAAGATCAAGGCACAAGCTCGTGGAGAGCGTTCTCCAAGCTAGGGCAGCAGCTATATGAACGTTCTTGGAGGAGTTTTCTTCCTCATTTCTTCAAGGTCGGTACTTCTTGCTACCCTCCTAGTTATAGTTCCTCTTTTCCCTTTATTTCCCTTTGTTTTCCTTTAATTACACATGTGCTATGAGATGGATGGTTGTGAATGGAGATGGAATGGGCGATTGGATGCCAATGGTTGTGTTGTGATGATTAAAATGGGGAGGGCATTGTTCCAATAATGAACATACATGCATGATTTGAGTAAAACCCATCTAGAAAAGCATGTTGTAGGGTAAATCAATAATGAACACACCATGTTTGATGAAATGCCAAGATGAATGAAATGAATAATAAATAAAGAAATTGCATGCTTAAACATTCATGGAAATTGCTAGGGTTATGGTAGTGTGTTTTCGCGCTATCCCTAAGTTGTTTAATTTATTACTTGTATATATGGTGATGTGCAATGTATTGTGAATTCCCCAAAATGTCATATTTAATTTCCATTGCAAGTGTGTACACGAGCACGGCATGAAACGACGTGATTTACCGATGTTTTCAAGGACGAGATGTAGAGGTGGGCATATCTTACGATATGTTTCACTCCACTTTTGTCAAGGACAAGATGATCATGCATTGCATAGGGAAGGGTCTGCCATCCCATCGCATTACACGCATGGCATGGCATGGCATCACATTACACGCATGGCATAGCATCGCATGACACGCATAGCATAGCATTTCATGACACTCATGGCATGACATGACACGCATGGATGCTAGTTGCGACGGACTATGAACGGCAACTAGGCATACCCATCTGCATATAGGGTACTGGTTGCGACGGACTATGAACGGCAACTAGTCATACACATTCTGCATGGATGCTAGTTGCGACGGGCTATGAACGGTAACTAGGCATGTCATTCCGCATATAGGGTACTAGTTGCGATGGACTATGAACGGCAACTAGGCATGTGAACATTTTTAAATTCCGAATAAGCAAGCATGATACACGCATGACACGCATAGCATGACATGGCACGCATGATACAAGCATGACAAGCATGACACGGTAAATAAGTTCCCAATTACGCGAAGGGTATTTTAAGTCAAGTGCATGGTGTTTTTCAAGGATTTTATCAGCTTTTCATGAACTGCAAGCATGATTATGAATTTCCTTATTTCTTTGTATGATATTAACTGTTCCTGACTCATATATATCTATATTGTTTCCTGGGTATGCATTGCTATCTCTTGCTATAACTGTTGGTTAGTATTTAGTACCCGCTGAGTATTCCATGCTCAGCCGTACTTCTTATATCGGCAGGTTCTGAGGGAGCTGCTGCTCCATTTGATGTTTGTGCTCCTGGTCCATGGGTGGAGGAGGAGTACGTTGAGGAGCCTTTGGAGGAACCTCCCGTAGAAGGTTATCAGTAGGTGGTGTTAGATTCTGAGTGGATTAGCTGTGGGTGAGCATGAGTGATTATATCCATGTATTTTGGCGGGCATGTCCGCACTTTCTTTGTTTTGATTTCTTTGTATTAAAACTTGGACCATGTGTATATACTTAGAGGTTTGTTAGACTTCCGCTATGTCTTATAGTTATGCTTCCGCTGTTATCCTCTATTGTATATGCTCTGTGGGTGTTTTGCAGGTGGTTTGTCAAGCAAGTCATGTAAGTCATGATTTAGTCGTCCACGATTCACTCTAACTCCTAGGGTGGGTTTTGGGTCGCAACATTGTAGGTCGTTAGTTATGTAACACTTGGAATTACATTTATTCATTAAAGAAATTTTGTTCACTATTTTTACAAGCCTTGTATACTCTTTGCAGGTTAGTTTTAGTTCAAGTCACGTCACCAGAGTATCCTAACTCCTAGGGGGTATTTTGGGGCGCGACACAAAATACCCCCTAGGAGTTAGGGATACTTTACCTCGTGACTTAGCATATCAAAACCATCCTGTGAAAACACACAAGGCAATACATAGCGGAAGAAAGATTCTAACTAACATAAACCTATGATTTGTATTTCAAGTCCAAACCAATAGATTATACAGAATATAAAGTTTAAAGTGGACATTCAAAATACATGACCCTCTCCCTCACATCACTCAACAATAGTCTAGATAGGGCCCCCTATCTAGAGCTCCATCATCCTGGTAGTGATCCATAGCAGGCTCTAGCTCGTACTACTCCTCCTCTACCCAAGCCTCAGGAGCATGTGCATCCGCAAAACCTACCGAAGTCAAAAATTCGGTTGAGCATGAAATACTCAGTGGGTACAAACTACTAGCTAATAGTGTTATAAGGCAACAATATCATGCGAGCATATAGAGAATTAACAATTCATATTTCATGCTTTAAACCAAACTTGGAAATCATAATTTTACAAGTGCATAGCTTTTTAAACCTTATCCTTTGAGCTTTCGTAGAAAACAAAACGTATCTTATAAGTTCATGCGTAAATCAATCGCTTATGAGTTTTTAAGAATGCTTATGAGTTCTTGTGAGTCGTGTGAGCCACATATGATGCCATGTGAGATATACATGACGCCTTGCAAGATATGAATGATGCCTTGTGAGATATGAATGCCGTGAGAGATATGAATAATGCCTTGAGAGATATGAATGATGCCTTGTGAGATATGAATGAGCTTTTGAGATACTTGTGAGCATCTATGATCCCGCAAAATCACTTGTGAATTCTTATGTGGTTTCTTAAATATTTCTTATGAATTTTGAAACATCCAACTTATGAGAAATCCGATTCATGTGAGACTAAACCTTTTGACATAATAGCATAATCCTTTGAAAACTAGGAATATGACAGGTGAGAACTTTGATTATCATGTTAGACTTAGAATATCTTAAACATAGCACATAGCACTTATGAGTATCATGGAAATCATAAAATACCTTTATAACATTGAGACATATGCATAAAGTATCATATATCATAAAAATCTAGACTTTCTTAAACATAGAGGATTACTTTTTGTAGGAAACATCATATAGTGAATAACAAAGGGAAGTCATAGAGAATTCATAACAAGGCTAGATAGTAGATTATATCTACCTTAAAAGGAAGTTTTACACTTCTGTGGATCAGAATCAAGCTTGAGGAAACTTGGTTGAAGCTTTGAATAAGCTGGAACCTTAATTGGAAAACAAAACAAGAACTGCTCTTTTGATTTTAGAATTTGAGAATCACCATGGGTAGAAAACTCATGCTCTAAAACACTAAAAATAGCAAAGTGCAAACCTTAGAAGTAAGGATTGAGCTTCACTTTGATCTGAGAAGAACGCTTTAAGAAATCAAAGTTTTCTTCTTCTTCTCTTCCAAAAATCCTCAAAATCTGTGCTTTAGGTTTGGGTAAATTCATACCCACGAAATCCCTTCTATTTATAGGCTAAAGGGTGCCAAAAACCCAAATTAACCTTTGCAAAATATCCCAAAATATCTCCCAAGGTCATTGGAAGAGTTCTAGGCTATTACAGGGTCTTTTTTGGCCGTTTTGAGGCTGACTCATCGACAAGTGACGCTCACTCGTCGACTAGTGATGCTCACTCGTTGACTAGTGATGCTATGGCAGGATTGGGTTTTTCCCGCTTCTATATTTTGACTATAACTTTTGACTCGCTTATCGGATTTTGATGATTGAAGTTGCGTTGGATTCAACTTTCAAAGGGGAATAATTTTCATGTTTTGTAAGATTTCTAATTCTTATTTATTCATGGACCAAAATGCCCTTAAATCTGTCTGGTCTGAAAGTGGGTTTCATCAGCTTAGATTTTCAGCCAACTCATTTCAGGAAACCTGACGTTTGACTCAATCTCGACTCAAAATCTGAAAAGTTATAAACATAAACCTCGAAGAGGGTTTTAATATCTTTCCAAATATTCAAGAATCACTCAATTCCGATCAGCAGCGAGAACTCTAGAGCTCTTTAAAGTCGAGGGTATGTTTAGGCATCTATTTCTTTAACACTTGGAGTATGTTATACTGTCATTTTTCATTTATCCCTAACCCCCAAAAACACTTTCCATACATATTTTGATTCATTCAAAACCTCTTTTTATTATAAAACATGAACCACCAATTTCATTAAAGCTTTAGGCCTTGAAGGCACTATTCATAACAATATTCACATACTATTCACATGAACAGTGAATCTAAATTCTGGGGTTCTACAGGGCCAATCCCCCATCCGTCCTCCATTATTCAATGGAGAAAACTATAATTATTGGAAAACCTGGATGATGGTTTACATCCAAGCGCTTGATTATGACTGTTGGAAAGTTTTTGTCAAAGGACCTCATTTACCTCATAAAGTAGTTGATGGTATTAGAATTCCTAAAACTGAAGAAGAATGGAATGAGGCTGATATTAAACTCATCCAAACAAATGCTAAGACAATTAGCAATTTGTATTGTGCTCTAAGTCCACAAGAGTTCAATAGAATCTCTTAATGTGATTCTGCCAAAGAGATATGGGACAAACTTCAAGGCACGAATCAAGTAAAAGAAGAAAAGATAAGCATGTTAGTTCATAAAAATGAACTTTTCAAAATGGAAAAAGATGAATCAATAGGTGATATGTTTACTCGCTTTACTAACATTTTGAATAGACTATAATCTCTTGGTAAAGTGTATTCCAATGCAGAAAATGTTAGGAAAGTTCTTCGCTCACTCCCAAAAAGTTAGGGTTCAAAAGTCACTGTCATCCAAGAAGCTAAGGATTTGACCAAGCTTCAAATGGATGAGCTTCTTGGATCTCTCATGACTCATGAGGTCATAATGAAAGATCAAGAAGACGAGTCGAAAGCAAAAAAGGGACTTGCCTTGAAGACTACTCAAGAAAGTGAGGAAGAAGAAAGCGATGAAGATGATGACATCGCACTAATGGCTAAAAAATTCAAAAAATTCTTGAAGCACAAAAGGAACTTCAAGAAGAGGCCTTACAAAAGAGAATTCTCAAAAGAGATAGCAAAAGGAGAATCCAGCAAGAAAGAGTAAATCATTTGCTATGAGTGTAAGAAATCAGGACACATCAAAACCGAGTGTCCTCAACTAAAGAAAGGCCAAAAATTCAAAACAAATGTGATGAAGGCTACTTGAGACGACTCAGAAGAAAGTGGGTCGGATGGAAGCTCAAGTGATGAAGAGGTTGCAAACCTTTGCCTCATGTCACTTGAAAATGAAGAGTTAAATTCTTTCCAAAATGATTCTCTTTCTTATGAAGATATTAGAGAAGCCTTTGATGAACTTTATATTGAATTTCTAAAACTAGGATAAAAAAATAAACAACTTAAAAAGGATAATTTTTCTCTTTCAAGCTCAATTGAATCTTTGCTAAAAGAGAAAAATGATCTACAAAATGAAAAGACCATCCTTGTTAAAAAAAATGATGTTTTGAATGTAAAATTAAAAGACTTTCAAAATCCACCCCAAGGACTATCATGTGAGTGTGAAGAGCTTAAAGCTAAAGTCAAAGATTTGACTAAAATTGCTCAAACTTTGTTTATGGGAGAAAAGAATCTTGAATGACTTCTGGGCCAACAAAGATCTATCTTTGGAGAGGCCGCTCTTGGATACAACCCTTTTGCAAAATAAAAAGAGTATCAAAATTTCTTTTCAAAATGAACTAATGTAGTAAACCCACCATCTAATGCATTTCTTACTTTTAATGGAAAGAAAGTGGTTAAGAAAATTTGGGTCTCAAAGGGATCATTCACTCCCAAGACCATTCATAAAGGACCAAACACGGTTTGGGTCCCTAAAGGAACTTACACTCCCAAGACCATCTAAAAATCAGTTTGGGTTTCAATCAAAACTGTGTGGGTACCGGGAGGAACATATGTTAGAGTTACTTAAATTTTTTCTTGTAGGTATGTTTGAAATCTAACTCCTCCAAGTCAAGATGGTTCTTAGATAGTGGATGCTCTAGGCACATGTCGGGGAACAAAGACTTATTCATCTCAATCACTCCAAAAGATAGAGGGCATGTGACCTTTGGGGACAACGCGAAAGGGAAGATCATCGGTATAGGTAATGTTGGTAAGGACTGTACTACCTTTATTGAAAATGTCTTATTTTTTGAAGGTCTTAAGCATAACTTAATTAGTATTAGTCAATTGCGTGGTAAATGACTAAATGTATCTTTTAAATCGAATGTATGCATCATTAAAGATAAATGTGATATTAATACTTTGTTTATAGCTCATAGATATGAAAATGTATCTACAATTGATTTTGATGAACTTATTTCTCAAAACCTAATATGTTTTTCTACTATAAATGAGACTAGTTGGCTATGGCATAGAAGATTAGGCCATGCAAGTATGGACTTGTTATATAAACTTTCTAGGAATGAACTTGTTAAAGTCTTGCCTAAAACCAAGTTTTCAAAAGATAAAGTGTATGATGCTTGCCAACTAGGAAAACAAATCAAATCTTCTTTCAAAAAGAAACTAGTAATATCAACCTCTAGGCCATTGGAATTATTACATATGGATTTGTTTGGGCCAAATGATGTTGCTAGCTTAGCCAGAAAATTTTATGCTTTTGTTATTGTAGATGACTATTCTAGATTCACTTGGGTGCTATTTCTATCTCATAAAAATGAAGTGTATGTCTTGTTTGAGAAATTATGTAAGAGAGTGCAAAATGAAAAAAGGCTACTCCATTAACTCAATTAGAAGTGATAGAGGTGGGGAATTCAAGAATAAAGAACTTCAATCTTTTTGTGAAGAAAATGGTTTCAACCATAACTTCTCCTCCCCTAGAACTCCTCAGCAAAATGTAGTAGTTGAAAGAAACAATAGGTCATTGCAAGAAATGGGTAGGACTATGTTAAATGAACATAAACTACCTAATTATTTTTGGGCTGAGACCATTAATACATCTTGCTATGTGATTAATAGGGTTGTTATTAGAAATAAATTGAATAAAACCCCTTCTGAAATTTGGAATGGTAGATCACCCAATATTGGTTACTTCATTGTATTTGGTTACAAATGTTTCATTCTAAATAGTAAGTCAAACTTGAAGAAATTTGAACCAAAATCTAGTGAATGAATTTTTCTTGGTTATTTCTCAAATAGCAAAGCATATAGGGTGTTTAATAAAACCTCCCTAATAATAGAAGAATCCATGCATGTAATATTTAATGAATCTAATCCATTTAAAATCAAAAGAATTAAAGATGATGATCAAATTGACAAAATGGATAACTTATCTAAAAGTATAGCAAACTTGGAAGTCAACAAAGAAGATAATGCAAACCAAGATAATGATGTTGATAAAACCTTAGATGTTGAGAATTTAGATGAAAATGAAGAAGAAAATGAAATTCATCTTCCTAAGGCATGAAGACTAATAAAAGATCATCCTAAAGAACAAATTCTTGATAATATAGAACAAGGTGTAAAAATAAGAAGAAACATTTGTAATTATCTTGCTTTCCTCTCTCAAATTGAACCTAAGAATACTCTTGAAGCAATTAATGATGAATCTTGGGGAATTGCTATGCAAGAAGAATTAAATCAATTTGAAAGAAATCAAGTATGAAATTTAGTGCCTAGACCTAAAAGCAAATCTATAATAGGTACTAAATAGATTTTTAGAAATAAAAAGGATGAAAGTGGAAACATTGTTGAAAATAAAGCTAGAATAGTAGCTCAAGAATACAACCAAAAAGAGGGGATTGATTATGATGAAACCTTTGCCCCTGTTGCAACACTTCAAGCTATTAGGATGTTGCTTGCATATGCTATCTTAAAGGCTTTAAACTTTATCAAATAGATGTTAAAAGTGCTGTTTGGAATGAATTTATATCGGAGGAAGTCTATGTAGAACAACCTCCTTGCTTTGAAAATTATAAAATGTCAACATGTATTGAAACTCACTAAAGCTTTTTATGGTTTAAAGCAAGCTCTTAGAGCTTGGTATGCTAGACTAAGTGGCTTCCTACTTGAAAATGAGTTCATTAGAGGTAAAATAGATATTACTTTGTTTATAAAATCCAAAAATGATGATATGCTATTAGTGCAAATCTATGTTGATGACATTATTTTTGGATCTACTAATGAATCTCTTCGTCAAGAATTTGCTAAGTCCATGTAAGATGAATTTGAGATGAGAATGATAGGGGAGTTGAACTTCTTCCTCGGGTTTCATATCAAACAAACAAAGTAAGGCATCTTCATAAATCAAACCAAGTACACTAGAGAGCTGCTCAAGAAGTTTGAGATGGACGACTCAAAGGATACTGATATTCCCATGAGTTCAACCACAAAGCTGGATAAAGATGAAAAGGGCATTAGTGTGAAAGAAACAAAATATCGAGGTATGTTTGGTAGGTTATTGTATTTGACTGCTAGTAGGCCTGATATTATGTTTAGTGTTTGCATGTGTGCTAGATTTCAAGCTATTCCTAAAGAATCACATATGACTGCAATTAAAAGAATTTTCAAATATATAATTGGAACTATTGAACTAGGATTATGGTACCCTAAAAACACATCACTAGAACTAGTTAGTTATTCTGATGCTGACTTTACTGGATGCAAAGTTGATCGGAAAAGCACTAGTGACACTTGTCACTTCTTAGGATAGTCATTACTTTTTTGATTATGTAAGAAACAAAAATCTGTAGCTCTATCTACAGCTAAAGCTGAGTATATAGCAACTGAGAGTTATTGTGCTCAAACATTATACACGAAACAACAAGTGGAGGACTTCAAATTGTTTTACGATAAGATTCCAATAAGCGATAACACAAGTGCTATATGTATGACAAAGAATCCAATTCAACATTCAAGAACCAAACATATTGAAATTAGATATCATTTTATAAGGGATCATGTTCAAAATAGGGATGTAATATTGGAATTTGTTTAAACAAATAGTCAACTTGCAAACATATTTACTAAACCTCTCCCTTATGAAAGATTTAGTACATTAAGAAGAGAATTAGGCATGGCTAGACTTGATGACATCAAATGAAAATATGCCTAAATTTGAACAAAATTGACAACACTATGTGTTGATTGATGGATTGTGTTGACTTTGTATTTCAACTTGATTTGTGGTTTTTAATGTCTTAAGATATCTTAAGATCATCAATGAAATAGTTTAAAGGCTTAAGGAATCAATCCAAAACTTAAAAATTGCAAAATTTCAATTTTTGTGTATTGACTCGTTCACAAGTCATAGTACAGAATTGTACTCATCGACGAGTGGGCAATCCAGTAACTGATTATGAGCCACTCGACGACGAGTCCCAACTACTCGTCGATGAGTGAACTAAATTTTTTTCAATTTTTCAAATTCTTTGGTCACTCGGCAACGAGTCATACCTACTCATTGACAAGTGCCCTCGGGTTTGTATATAAAAACCCAATTTTTTTCTATTTTTCACTGTTCAAACTTTCAAATCCGATTTCCCTCACAATTCTCAACCTCCAAATCCTCTTCTATACTCTTCCAAAATCATTCCATTGCAAATGGCTCCTCGAACCAAGACTCCTTCAGTGCCAAAATCAAAGAAGAAGCCCACGGCTGCTGAGAAAGGAAAGAAGAAAGTTGGTGAAACCTCCAAAAGCAAAGCCACAGAGCCTTCACAAGAAGAAACGCCAAGCTTGTTCAAGACCAAAGCTGCCCAATAGAACTACTCAAGATACTTTATCAAAAGGGAACCAGTTTTGGGTAAAATTCCTGCTTTTGATCTCTTTAAAGACATAGGTCTAGATGTTATTGCTTCAAAATTCAAAACTCTTAGATGGCATAGGTTCCTTGAATTGCGTGAGCCCATGTACCCTGATCTTGTAAAGCAATTTTATTCTCATCTTATCTTTGAAAAAACTACCCAAAAATTTTAATCCTATGCCCATGGTATACTCATAACCTTTAATCTAGCCGACCTAAGATCCATTCTCAAATCACCCAATGAGGATTTCTAGGAATACTCCACTAATCAGTGGGTATCCCATGAGGGTTTCCATGTAATTGAAGCATTGAAAGTGATGTGTGTCAATAAAGACATCACTAACCCTATCCCTCCTAAACTCAAGTACCTAACTCTTGATGCTAGGCTTGCACACCACATCTGTCGCACCCCAAAACCCACCCTAGGAGTTAGAGTGAATCTTGGACGAGACTTGACATGACTTGATAAACCATCCCGCAAAAGAGAGTTAGAGCATGCATAGCGGAAGAAAACCCATGACACAGCGGAAGCAAAATATCTATCTCGTCTATATATACACAAGTATCCCAAGTTATATACAATATCCAAAAGACAAGGTAGACATACCCACCACAAAATATACAAGTATACCCTCTCACCTACGCTCGAGGTCCATTAAACAAAACCTAACAAGGCCAATAGTCCCCATCACCAGGCTGAGGATCCTCCTGAGGTGTCTCTTCGACGTACTCTTCTTCCTCCTATGGATCGGGAGCACATATATCAAAAGGAATAGTTGCTCCACTAGTACCTGCCGACATCAAAAGTACAACTGAGCTTGGAATACTCAGTGGGTACCTACTACTAACCAACAAGTCATAGAACAGTGCATAATAATAATAATGATAACCATAAGTAGAGCAATAACATTAAACAAAACAACAAACAATTGATATCCATGCATGCTTGAAATCATGATCGGTGAAACCTCGGTAAATTCTCGTGTACTTGTCTTGCCTTGTTTCTTACATTTTAAGTTATGTTTTCGTACTTGTAAAACTTGTCTTGTCACTTGTCATGTCATGTCTTGTACTTGTAAAAACTTACTTGCATGAATATGAATACGAGTGCATGTATGCTTGTCATGACATGAGTATGCATATGCTTGCTTGCTTGAAATTAAACGTGCTTGCTTGTTATGCATGCTTGGGATGTTAGTGCCCTTTAACTACTTGAAGTCCGGAGTGTAAACTCCTTTCAGTGAAACATGTCAAAACTACTTAAAGTTGGGAGTATAAACTCCTTTCAGCGAAAATGCAATAGAAGAAACTTGAAGTCAGGTGCAAGCACCCTTCATGGAAAAATGCATGCTTGAAAGGTGCACTAACATCTTGCTTGACCTTGTGAAAAACTTGGTAAGACATACCCAAGGATATGCCCCACCGTTTTACCAACCCTTAAGTTTGGCCTTATCATGGTGTTTGTGAATCGAGTCATTTTATTCTTGTCTTTTGTGAAATCAAAACCTAGTGTTCATGCTTAAAAATCCTAGTTCATGATCTATGTGTCGTGCTCGTGGGTCATGTACATTTCAACACATGGAGCAGTTAAACATATCACTTCAAGGCAACAATTTATTAAAAGCAACTAAATCTACAAGCATGCAATTCTAGGTAGCGAGTAAATCTACAATCATGCTATTCTATGAATTAAAGAAAGTTCATACATGCATTTTCTAGAATTAATTATCCTTTTCCTCAATTTGGCATTTCATCAAACACTTGGTGTGTGCATTATTTCCTTAAATCCTTTATTCTTGTTTTCATCCAACAACTCATGTGTGTTCATTATGTGTAAAAACTCTTCCCATTTGTTCATCACATCACATACACATGGCATCCATCGCCCATCACACTCCATACATGCAATCCATCTCATAGAGTGTTCATAATTTAGGGAAATACAAAGAAAGAAGGAAAGAAAAAGAGAAAATATGACTAGGAGGATAGCATAAGGTACGGACCTTGAAATGGGAGAGAAATCCCACGAAAATGGTCGTAGAAGTTGTTGTTCGTGCTTGGAGGAGGTGCTCTTTGCTTGCCTTGCCTTAGATTTGAAGAATCCAAGGATTTGAGGATGATCTATTACGAGCTTGGGCTTGGAGATGGAAACCTACACTCTAGGAAGAAGATTCAAGCTTGTAGAAGTTTTGAGAAGTGAGGGTTTCGAGCTCCTCCTTGGTCTCCCACAAGATCCCTTTTTGGAAACCTAGGTTTCCTTCCTTTTCTCTCAAAAAGTCCCTTCTCTAGGTGTTCGGAACCTTGGTCCGCTGAAAATGAGGTATATATAATGTTTGGGTTGTGAAAAATCCTAAAAAAAACATTTCTGGGCAATCTCACTCGAGCGGGTTGCTCTCGGGACTAAAAAATTGCATTTGGGTCAATCTTGCTAGAGCGGGTTTGGATCTCGCTCGAGCGAGTTTGTCTACAAAAATGCAATTTGGTATTTTCGCGATAACTTTTGACTCCCTTATTGGATTTTGACGATTCAACTTGTGTTAGATTCATCTTTTGAAGGGAAACAACTTTCATGTTTTGAACTTTTTCTAATTATTCTTTATTCTTGGATCATTGTGCCCCTAAAGCTGACTGACATGCGAATGGGTTTCATTAACCCCTTTTTGCAGCAGATCCGATTCTGGAAATCGGACATTTGACTCTACCTCGACTTAAAATCCGAAAAAGTGATCTACATGAACCTCAAAGAAGGTTTCAATACCTTTCCAAAAATTCAAGAATCACTCTATTCCAATCATCGGTGATAAAATTAGAGCTTCTTAAAGTTGAGGGTGATGTTAAGACCTACCCTTTTTAACACTTAGAACATCTCGAGTGTTTCACACTCTTTTCCCTCAGGTCCAAAAACCTACTCACACCTCATGACCCATTATCCCATTGGTTTGTAGGTCACCTAGGTGATCATTGAGTTCATGCCAATATGCTTGAAAGGCCACGACCTCTTTGTGCCTCGTGCACTAGCACTATTCACTGCACTTTTCAATTACAACCCACTAAACACGTAAGAGTATTTTATATCCTTGTTTTTTTGACACTTAGAATATATTCATACTTTCTTTTGAGATTCAAAACACGCACCTAAAAGCCTCACTTAACTCACCACACTAACTAAAACAAAAAGGACCATGCTACCAAGAACAACAAGTAAAGGCCTTAAACCTTTACACACCACACAAGGGCACTACCCACACATTATTCATGGCACTATTCCCGGCCTAGGGAACTCAGTTTTGGGTTTCTACATACATACTAAGGGTATTTTCATACCCATCCACCTTGAATCCAACCCCTACTCCATTCTCATAATTCCTGACCCTAGGTTCTTAAATCAAACTAAGGTAACCCATTGGGCACAACCCATTTGCATGGGAGGCCTTGCCGCTACAAAATCGCTCAAATACACACTTAGAGTGTTTTTATACTCTTGCATGTTTTCCCAAAACACCTTACACTTCTTAATTCATATACCGACTCACATCACACTCAAGCCATGAGGAAACCCTCACTCTCATTAACCAAACCCAACTTATAATAAAGGCCTTTGGCTCTTCCAATACTAGTGCCATCGACACTATTCACTCACATGAACAGTGCTTCCACATGAACAGTGCTTGTAGAAAATCCGGGGTGCTACAACATCATCACTTATGATATTCTTCCTAGAGGTGGTGGTAAGGACTTCATTACCTTCTTTGATGTTTTTCTTATATGGTGCATTTTAACCACCCAAAACATTGAGCTATCTTTCATTATAGTCAATGTTATGAAGGATGCTGCCAAGAAAACTTCTAGTAGACTACCCTGTGGTCTGGATCTCACCTGTTTGTTCAAGAAATCTATTTTAGACTCTAATGTGTACTCTAAAGCTACTATCATGAGAATGGGATACTCTTTCATAGAGACTAGTAATGTTTGGGTCCCAAAATCCCAAACCATCCCTACTCCTACTCCTTCTGTCGTTCCTGACACTTCCATTCCTATTCCCACTCCTCCACCTTCTCACCCTTCTGTACTTCCTTCTATCTCTGATCCACTCCCTTCCACTCCATCTCCTACTCACTCCTCTTCTCATGTCCACTCTCCCATCATTCCCTCTTCTCCTGTAGATGAGCCAGTTTTTGCAGTAGCAGCAGCAGATCAGATAGAGAGTGTAGAGCCTATTCTTGAGACAGCAGTAGAGTCTGAGGTTGGGGCTGAGCCTGACTGGGGAGATATCATGATAGATACTGATTTGCTTGAGTACTCCCACAGACAGACTTCAGATTAGTTTGAGGACCCAAGACAGCATGTTGCATCTCCTCCCAGACCTGCTCCAATTTTAGATGAGCAGATGAGTATCATGGCTGCTCAAATTGCTTCCATGGCTTCTAGCATGGAGCAATTTCAGCTTGAGATGAGGCAGAGTTAGCAGCAGTTCCAGGTAGAGACCAGAGAGAGGCCATCCTCCCTAGAATCCAGGATGGATTCTCTCCAAGCTGAGATGAAGTCTAGAGAGGCAGTGTTTGTGCCTAAGTTTGAAGAGTTGGAAATATCTAGTGAGATTGTTAAAAACAGAGTAGAATCCATCATCTCACAGATAGAGAGGAAGTCAGTTGAGGTCAATGTGGTTAGTGATAGATTGAGTGCTGACATGACAAGTGTGGGAAATGCAGTCAATGTTCAAGCTAGGTATCTTCACAACATGGCTGGTCTCTTGGACTCCCAGGCTCCAGTAGTTGGTGAGATGGCTGCCAAGGTAGATCAGCTTGTGTCTGAGATGATTCTCATTAAGAAGAAGCTTGAACTTGTGCCAATCCCTAATGATGTGAACATTCCTTCTTCCTCTCAAGTCCCTCATCAAGATCATCCCCCAAGTGGGCAACCTCAAGAGCAACCTCCTCCCAAGGCTGAACAGGCTTCTCAAGAAAAACCAGCTGTAATTTCTTCTTCAAATTCCTCTGACTCCTCTGAGGACATAGCCAAAGCCTTCAAGCCCAAGAAGGCAACCTCAAAGCCTGACAGGCCTACCAAGAGGCAGAAGATTTGATGAAGATTTTTGTCTGTTCATGTGACTTTTTATGTTTCTTTTTGGTTTGATGTAATGACTGCTCTTTCATGTACTATTTTTGCTCTATATATGACATTCCATTTCCCATCATCTCTTCTCTACTTATCTTGTTTCTTTTATATTTTTTTTGATGATGCCAAGGGGGAGAAAATGTGAATTGTATAAGAAAGATATGGTCTATCTTTATGGAACTTCTCTTGGTTCCAAATTTAGATTAACAATTATTCAAATTTAAGTTAACAACCATTAAAATACAGACCTTCTTTGTGGAACTTCTTTTGGTTCCAAAATTCAATCTTGTGTGTTGTTAACAATTTTAACTTAAAATCTTGAGCATGGAACTTCTCTTGATTCCTAAATTCAAATCTAAATGATTTTGACTGATTCTTGAATGATCTTGCTCATAATAATCTGAAATGTTTTACATAATGCACATGTTGAGGGGGAGCTATCCTCATAATTCTAGAATTTATATATTGAGGGGTAGCTAATCCCAAGCCATTCACATTATTATGTCATCATCAAAAAAGGGAGAGATTATTAGCCTCAAGGTTACAACTCTAAGTACCCTTACTAGTTTCGATGATAACACAATAATGGAATGAACCTTTTTTTTCATACTAATTCTGTAGAGCCCCGGAACTTTTGTATATGTCTTGGAATGCATGTCAAGGCATGATGCCTTGTAATCTCCATTTTCCATGAAATGAGAATTTGGAAACCTTGGAGAATTTTGCAAGAATGCTATAAAATAATTAAATAAAATATTTATTAATATGCCATAGCCTTAGAAAGGTCCTAGTCATGTTTAGAAGAGGTTAGAATAGAAGTGGGATAAGTCCAAGTAGTGGATTGAGTGGAAAATGGACTTGGTTTCAAAATTTGCAGATCATCGATCGCTCAGTTCAAAGTAGTGATCGATTGGTCCACAACCGATCAATCGGTATCTGTCGATTGGTCCAAAATTTTGTATGGGAAAAAATTCCAGAGAGGTGATTTTTGACCGATTGCTCGGTCAAAAACACCAATCGCTCGGTCTTTCGCGTTTTGCAGAAATTTCATTAAGGACTTTTTTGTATTTTGGGCATTACACCCTTGCCTATAAGGGATTGCTCGAGCCATGGGTCCCCATTCACAACACTTATCAATATTTTGACAGAGAGTGAGAGAAGAGAAAGGGGTTTTTAACCTAGGGCTTCAACTTGAGAGAAATCAAGGGTTCGACAACCCAAGATCATCCCCAAAGCTTGGATTTCTCAATCCAAGGCTGAAGCACGTGAGGAGCACCTCCTCCAAGCTTGACAGCAACCCCAAGCACGTTTTGAAGGGTTTTCCTCATCTTTTCAAGGTCGGTACCCTATGCTACCCTTCTAGTTCATCTTCTTCTCCTTTTTCTACATTTTTATGGTTTTCCCAAAATTTCAGGCATGAGAATGTGATGGGATGAATGGATGGAGAATGTAATGGGTGATGGATGCCATATGGATGTTGGAATGAATGAAATGGGAAGGGTATTTCACTAAATAATTAACACACAATGGATGATGGATGGATTGGATGAATCATTAATCAAGAAAAACATGATTTAAGCATATGAAAATTTCTAGGGTTTATGATAGTGAGATTATTCGCTTTCTATAACGGCATGAATATTTTGTGTTTAAATGAATGCTATTTCATGTATTATTAAATTTCAAATGTCACGTTTAATTCCAAGCTAAAGCATGTACACGACTTCACGAGCACGGCATGGATAACATGGTTTTACCGAGTTTTCAAGACAAGGGTTTTATTCTCGATTCACGAACACCATGACAAGGCCAAACGTAAGGGTTGGTATAAGAGGTAAGGCATATCTTAAGATATGTTTTACCTCGCTTTTGATAAAAACAAGAACAAGCAAGATTGCATCTCATTAAAAAGAGGGGGGTTCTATACCGCCCTCCCTCGCAAGTGCATAAGAGGGGGTCTTATACCACCCTCCCTCACAAGTTGCATCTTCTTAAAAAGGCGGGGTTCTACACCAGCCTCCCTCACAAGTTGTATCCCAAGTGCATGAGCATGTTTAATTTTGAAGCAAGCAAGCAAGAGCCTTTTAATTCCATAACATGACACATATGACAAGACAAGTAAGACAGAACATGACAAGACAAGTTTTTCAAGCACGAAAAGAGTAGTTTTAAGTCAAGTCAAGCACACGATGATTTCAAGAGCTTTTCCGACTTTGATGTGATGCAAGCATGAAATATAAACTGTTTACTTTCCAGTCAATTATATGAACTGCTTCCTGCTTTATTTTGTTATTATTATGCTATGACTGTTGGTTAGTATTTGGTACCCGTTGAGTATTCCATGCTCAGCCGTACGTCTCATGTCGGCAGGTGATAGTGGAGCGGCTACTCCTTTTGACATTTGTGCTCCTGGCCCATAGGTGGAGGAGGAGTATATGAGGAGGTCCCTACAGAGGAGCCTCATGTAGAGGGCTATTATTAGGTGGTAGATTCTAGGTGGGTGTGGGTGAGTATGAGAGATTTATACCCATGTATTTTGGCAAGCCTGTCCACACCTTTATTTTGATTTCGCTTTTGTACAAACTTGGATAATGTATATATATTTAGAGGTTTTGGTTAAACTTCTGCTGTGCCATGTTAGTTATGCTTCCGCTTTTATGTCGTTTATTGTATATGCTCTGAGTGTTTTGCAGGATGGTGTAACGGCCTCAAAATCCTACAAGGCTAAAATAAGACTTTGGAATCGTCACATTCCCTTAACCTGCTTAAAAGCCATGCATACAAAGCTTACTACATGAGTCTCCAAAATGAGAGTAGAAAAAATCCCGATTTTATAAAACTCAAACCATCCTGTACAACGGTCATCTATCCAACATAATAAAATCCAACATAAACAAAAATGTCTAATACTCAACTGTAAAGTAATCCAATAAGCAACATCATCTAAGAAGGTCTATTACAAAACACTTAAACCCAATGAAACATAAGTTAATAGGAGTAACTATCAAAGACCCTGGCTCCCTCCTCAGTCGGCTCACCTTCTCCTCCTTCCTCGGCGTAAGTCTCTTCAATCCATGCTCCACGTGCCCCTGCTCTAAACCTACCAAGACAAAGTCTGGCTGAGTACAAAAGTACTCGGTGTATATAAAATCCAACCAACAACATAGTACACATGCACTTAGTTAGAATTATATCTAATAGCGTAATAACATAATCAGAGTGTGGAAGAACATGTGCTCATATACATTATATCATCACCTTGACTCGTGTACTTGTGAGAACTTTAGACTTAGAAGACGATATACTTATGAGATGCTTATGCTTATGAGACCACGTGCTTGTGAGATGCTTATGCTTATGCGCTTATTCAGATCATACAGTGATGTGACATGTCGTTCTTGGCAGATACGGACCATGCCTAAGAAATTATAAAATGGACATACCGTTCTTGGAGGATACGGACCATGCCATGCTTATGCTTATTCAGAATGTCATATGTATGCCATGTTTATGCTTGTGGTCCATATGTGTGACTCGTGAGACTCTTATCTTAACATACACGTGCATCTGTGCTTAAGTGTCGAAATTAACATTCAAGTTGGTAATTGCTTAGATTCCGATCTCCCACCATGAAAACTCCACTATACCATCTCATACCAAATAGTTAGAGAATTCCCGGTTTGAGAGATTTTTCCTCTAAATTTTTACCTTCCCGACTATCAATTTCCATGCAAGTAATTAGACATACTTAACAAACAATTACATATAAATATCTTGTCATGATTCTTAGCACCATTCATAATCAATTTCCTACAAATTCATAATAGTATATTAGTATTTATCCTCTCAAGCATTTTCACAAATACCTTAGGTACGTAGATTATTAATCCATTGCCCTTTTACGTTTCCAACATTCCATCAAACCATAATCCATCCATACAATCCAAATACCATCCACATCCACACATTCATCCCATCCTCCACAATATTTCCCATCCTCCATACATTTCATCCACATTATTAATCCATATTTCCATCCATAATAGCTTACTTCACACAAAAATAGGGAAAAACACATCTAATTTCTATTTCTATCATTTCTATCATATTAACATTCACAAGATGATTTGGGGAAGCTTTGAGGACGATCTCCAAGCTTTCCTAGCAATATCCAAGTTATCTCCTTCTCCAAGCAATTTTTCTCCCAAAACCCTAGGTTTTCTCTCCCTTTTTGCCAAATTAGGTTAGAAATAGGTAGAGTACTCTAATACCTCGAAAATAGGACCCCCTATTTATAGTCCCAAGCTTTGAGAGCCAAAAGACCTAAAAGCCCTTACTGAAATTCTGTAAAAACACGAAAGACCGAGCGATCAGTGGTTATGACCGAGCGATCGGTCGCCTACCGATTGACCGGTAATCTTGACCGAGCTCTAGGTCAAAAACACCCTCTCTGGAAAAATTCCTCATACAAATTAGTTAACCAGTCAATAGCTACCGATCGATCGGTTGTGGACCGATCGATTGCTAATTTGGACCGAGCGATCGGTGCTCTGCAGATTTTTGACCCATTTTACTTTTTTGGCCATAACATTTGACTCGTTCGTCGGATTTCGACGATTCAACTTGCGTTGGATTCGTCTTTCGAAAAGGGACATTTTAAAATTTCACTTAAATATAAATACATAAACATTAAAACATCAAAAGGACTATAATACCCCTAATGCTTGCAATAAAAACATGAAAAAGATCCGGGTCTCTACAGATGGTTTGTCAAGCATGTCACGTAGGTCATGATAAGTTGTCCAGGATTCACTCTAACTCCTAGGGTGGTTTTGGGCCGCGGAAAATTCTTTCATTTAAGATGTGAAGTTTCAGAGTATTAAGATTAACTTTCAAGTCATGGAAAATTGAAGAAATCAACCATTCAAGGTCATCAAGGTCAAAATTCAAGTGCTAGTTCTTCAAAGGAAAAAGCTTCAAGAGCTTAAGACATTCTATGAAGATCCATCAAGAGTAAAGCTCCTCAAATCAAGAATGAAGATCAATCTCTCAGTGAACACTAGTGTCTTTCTTTAAAATGTCTAGGACCTTGTAAAAGTCCTCAAGACATTGGGAAAGAATTGCTCAAAGATTACCCAGATAGACTCTAGGAGACCTAGTGTAATTTGGACATTAATCTAATGCCCTAAAAATGATTAAAATTATGTTAATTTGAATGCCTAAGCTTCCTAGCATGATTCCCATCTTTTTGGTCTTATTAAGATGAGTTTACTGAAAACTTTCAGTGAACTCGTCGACGAGTACAAGAGGCTCATCGATGAGTGGAAGTATAGAAATGAAGCAATTGCTTCTATCTCAACTCGTCGATGACTCAAGCCCAAAATTCACTCACTTGTCGACGAGTGCCTGTAGGAAAATTGTATAATGGCTAGTCCGCATTAAATGCTAACCCCAACGGCCATATTGATTGCTCAACTATAAAATGAGCTGAAATATGAACAAAATAGACATCCCTAAGCATTCATTACTCTGTTATATCATTTATAAATCATTCACACCTTCAAGCAATCAATACTCTATTTTTGTATTCAATACTTTGAAACCCAATCCCTCCTTATTTGAGCATTCAATTCCAATCCATCTTGAGAGATTGTAAGCTTTGTTTTTTTATTCTTATCTAGCTCAGTTGTAAGCTTTCACTCACACCTTCAAGCACTCAAATTTTCTGTACAAGCTGAAAGTCAAGAATCTAAAATTCTTGCACCATTTGAGAAGAGTGTCTTCTTGTACCCAAGAGAGAGATTATTTTGAAAAGGTTATTCCTTAGCCTATTAAAAGGATTGTAAGAGGTTCTTCTTGAGCCTGAAAAAAGATTGTAAAGGCTTGCTCTCTACCCAGAAAGAAGAGTACGATTAGTGGATCGAGTGAAAATCCTTAAAGCGAGAAGCTTAAAGGCGGGGACGTAGGCAAGTTGTTGAACCCCGATATCACAACCGGTGTCTGGTATCTCTATCACTCTCTCTATCCTTTTATCTCTGATTAATATTTGGTAGTAGTAGTGATTAATTTCTAATTCCATAAAAATCACTTAACTTAACTTTTAAATTGCCATAAACCTTATTCACCCCCCCCCCCCTCTAGGGTCCATTATCTGGGCATCAGGGTATACAAGCTTTGTATTTTCTCCTCTTCTGCTCTTGAACTTTTCTCTAATAATTCTTCATTCGTCTCTCATTACTACCTGTTGGAAAGTGGGGACGAATGCTTTTGAATGTCAATGCTCAATTCCTTTCAAAGATCAAGGAGGGCTTAATGTTTAGGACAAAACGTGGTTTGACTAGAAACGAGATAAAGTTCAAAGTTTCTGTTTTGGCAAAGATAAGCACCCTATGATGTTTGTTTGGTGTCGGAATGGAAACATCTTCTGCATTCCTTATTCTTTTGTGAAGCTTTGCTTTGCTTTTGACCAAGTACCTTTTATTTTTATTATTTTTGTTTTTTTTTTTACATGGTTGCCTTGTATTGTGGGTATTTGCTGTGTTATGACCGAACTTGATTTTAGGCTGCCTACGTACCCAAACAGGGATCAGGTCATGACGTAGTTCGACTAAAAGCTACTTTTTGTTGTTGCCCTTTGCTGGTGGTTCTTCTTTTGCATTGTTATTTTGACTTTCATGGGATGCCCTTATGTGGGTTTTGAAAGAAAGGATATTAGGCTCAAAGGTCTAACTAGCCGATATATATAGCATGGGTAAGAGACGGATTGTGAGGTTTAACTAAAGATGGCCTCCTATCCTTTCCTTGATTGGTCGAGAGCATGTACGGTCATTACATCATCCTCATTTCGGTTGATCAAAATTTGATGGCTCAAAGAGGTCTTCACTGTTCCTGTGTTGCTCTTGCCTTAGTTTGTCCGATCTTAGGAAAGTATCTGTCGATTTGAATACTACGCCTTCCATTGAATGATCAACTTTTGTTATCAAATTCTCCCTTATGGGCATTAGAAACTAGTTTAGTTTCCAAATTTGGCATCTCAAAGCACAATAGAAGCTTGATTTGAAAGAGTCATTTCATTAAAGTATCGACCGGTGAACAAACTCGACAGAAAACAAATAAAATAAGGGCCATTGGCCATTGGACTGACTTGGACTGAGATTAGGGACTAACACGGGCCGTCATGGCCAACTACAAAACAAAAAGAAGTAAAACAAAGATGCAACAAAAACAGAGTTTGCTCAAAATTTTGCTATAAGGTGATTCCGGTTAAAGTGCCGTAGTTTCTATGGGTAGCATGATTGGGGAGAGGGACTTGGGTGATGTCAATGTTCCCTAGTGCAAAGCAAATCTTTTCTGTCTCCAACAAATCCTGGGCATCATGCTTCAGATCATAGCATCTATCCGTAGAATGCCCCGACATCGGATGATACCCACAATGCTGCTTTGCCCTATATCCCTTTGGAAGAATGTCGGTGGAGGCCGAGGATCCTTCAATGTAATCAGTTTCTTTTCCACAAGATACAGGAGGAGTGATGTCAAAGAGTATGGGATCGGCGTGAATTCTCGGGATTTCCTCTGTTCAAAGGTCATCTGGTGAAAGAGCAGCCTTCCCTGGGTATGCTGAGCTTGCTGAGGCTGTCGAGGTTGTTGGACGCAAGTTGGGGATCTGAACCGGTATGGCTGCCACCAATTGCCCATCATCTTCTTTCTTTCTGTTGAACGCGAACGTCGGTATGGCTGCCACCAACTGCCACCAAAGATTTCTCAAATAACTCATCTTGAATCTCAACTCAGATCTTTAGAACAATCTCGATAGAATGAACGTGAACGTAGTTGCTATCAACATCTATGTACTCCTCCTCCACCGACATTTGCATCTATTTTACCTCCAGGACTTACCTATCAACCACCACCTAGGTACACAGCTCCTAGTCATATGAATATGCAACCTTTAGTTTTCGATACTACCAATAATCCTTTTAGATCAGATCCCTAGATTTCTACAGTCTCTACATCACCTACTGTATTACCCTTACCACCAGTACCCACTAGGTCTTTACCTTTATCATCAACTTTACCACCTCTGGTAACATCTGTAGCAACCCAGTCTATTAGTAAACCACCTTATACACCGACTCCACCTTATGTTCCAAGTGACCCTGTTATCGGTGCTTCCTCTTCCGAACCACCCCTTTCCCTTCTCTTAGAAAAGGATCAACCAAATCCCATAGCATCCTTTCTAAAGAACTTGATTACACCAGTTGAACCTGAATTATTCCCAGCTTCTCTTACCTACACTGAAAGTAATTCGACTACTGAATCTCAGACAGATGATGACACTTCTTCATCTGATCAATCCCAGGTTGTCCCTCTAACCTTTATGATGGACACTCCCGATCTAGATGATCCTCATATTGAAGAACCTCCTGATCCTCCAGATATCCCACCTAATATTCGAATCCCTCATCCAGATGTTAAAAGATTCTTCACTATAGATGACATCCCTCCATCCAAATGGCGTGAATGCTTATTCGAAATATTTGCTTGGTGCAATACTGAATTCCATATTCCTGGAACTACTGTGAGTATGGTAATTGATAAATTAGTTACTCGCCTTAATGGTCGTCTTCGTGAATGGTATAACAGTCATGGTGAATACAGACAAATTCAGTTTCGCCAACTTACTACACTTGATGCTATCTTATCCGCTATTCAGCAAGAATTTATCGGATCTGCTCTTTATCACACAGAAAAATGTCGTGATGAATTTCTTAAAATGAAATGTTGTTCTTATCAACGTTCTGATTTAGAAAAGCATTATGATCGAATGTCTAAACGATTCTACATACTCAATGGTATGGACGATGTTAATCTCAAACAAGCTTTTCTAGCTTCTTTACCAGAATCTCTTGGTGATAACACCACTACTATAATGAATACAAAATGTATTACACTCCAACAAACTTCTCTCGGTGAAATTTTCCAGTTTACTCTTCAAGCTCTAGAAACTCTGTGTAATCAGACTACTTTCTTTAGAAATTTCGAGTCTATTGGAAAAAAGATTCAGTCTACTTGTGATAAAACTTATCTTTCTATCAAATGCGATAAACGTGATTGCTCTTGTTTAACTTGTAGCTCTAAGCACACTAAGTCCAAGTCCAACTTTCATAAGTATCACAAAAAATCTTCTAAACGTCATTCTACTTGTCCTCCAGACGATAGTCCCAAGCCTCATCGCTTTAAGAAGAAACGCAAATGGCAATACTTACGTAAGAAAAAAGTTAAAGGCAAAACATCTTCCCGATGTTATCTTTGCTACAAGTTTGGTCATTTTGCTAAGAATTGTCCCAACCGGGATAAAAGTGTGAAACTCTTACAGCAAATTGCTACATATGCTGCTGATGAGTCAAATTTATCTGATATTGAATCAGTCTTTTCTCTTGATGATGAGTTTTCACCGGCAACTATTCTCGCTATTGGATATCCCAGTAGTGATGATGATGATGAACCTCCAGTTCACAGTTCTACGCTCCTTTGTGAGCAGTTTTCAAATATTGGCATCAACCATCGTATACCTCAGTATATACAGTACAAGCACTATATCCAGTTACTTCTACTCAACCTATTCCTATGGCCCAAGTTCAGATCCTTACAGATCATTATTCCAGACCTATTCCTGCCATAGCCTTTTTTGACACTGGTGCTTCCCAATCTATCCTTAATCCTGATATTTTCCCTAAAGAATATTGGAAACCTCATGAATAAACTTTTCGTGCTATTAATGGTGAACGTTTCATTACTGATAAAATTAGTAAACCTATATTGGTTAAACTCTTCCCAAACCTGACCATTAAACACCAATTTATTGGTTCTAGCCTTCCTGGCAAAGATCTTTTAATTGGCTTCGATATCCTCCATAAATTCAGAAATTTACGTTGGTCAGACAAAGGACTTTCTCATAAACAAAACTTCCTTACCTGGTCCCAAATTCCTAACCTTCACTTATCCGAACCTTTTGATCCTATCAAAACCAAACTCATAAGTGACTGTTGTGCTAATTCTCATTCCGAATTCCTCAAGAAACACCCTATACCCTTATGGACTAATTCGAACTTCTTTGTTCATCTTCCCTTTAAAAGGAATGAAGATATTAATCCTACTAAAGCTAGTCATCGTGGTATGAATCCAGAACACCTTGCTCTAGCAACCCAAGAATTATCTCAACTTCTACCCGCAAGTCTACAGGGTTCTACTCTACCACATTGGTTATTTACCATACAACCTGTTGGAAGACCTCCAACCATGGTTACTTATTTATCTATCTTGATTACAAGCATACCTTCCTACGGGCTTTTGCTTCCTTCTTTATTCGATGCTGCATATCAAGATATTGATAACATTAACAATGCTTGGTCTTTCCACTTCACTATTATCTGTTACCAGTTACTAACGTTTACATTTATCTTGTAGATAATCATGGCCAGCTCTAGCTCTAAAAATAACAATACTAGTTCTCCATCTAAAAGACAAAAACCTATACCTGGTGAACAGTTTGGTAACATCTTTCTTGAACATATTCAAAACATGAACTATGCTTATCATTTTCCTGTGATTGGTCTTTCTAAACAGGACATCTGTCTTCTAGATAACCTATGGTTTTCCAGGAAATACAAAGGCCACCTGGAAGATTCTATAAAAGCCCTTCACTCCCATTTTCTATCTAAGATATCAGATACCAAAATCTCTTCCAGCTCTTTTGAATCTGATGATCCAGATCTTCAAATGCTCAAAAGTTCTCTTTCTGATATTCATTCTGATATCTACTCTGGACATTCCTATCGTCCTCCCAGTCCTACTTTCATGAGCTTTTGCTCTCCCACGTCCTCAAGACCTTTAGATCCAAAGAAAGCTCTTGTTGGTACTGTCCAACTTAACATTCGTTGTGCAATTTATGACCTTCATTGTGACCTACAAGCAAAAATTCACCGTCTCACTCTTGCTGATGAATAGAAATGGATTGATACTTATGTTGCCGTTGAAAGAAATGATCCATCTCTTACCACTGGTCCTCTCTACTAGGTCTACTATAATAACCTCATGGTTATCCCTTCACATGCCAATCAAGATACCAAAATTTGGTTATTTGAAAATGGTTTTACTACTGGTATTGAATCCGAATCTCCAAATTATCGTTCTGGCTTTCCCAAATGCATCCAACAAGCTTGCTCTATTATTCGGTCTAACTCTTATCATCAATATCTTTATCTCGAAGTCATTAGCTCTTGTCCCGAATGGGACCATGAAAGTTATATTTGTCATCCTTCTATGCACATTATCCTCCTCCATCATTTTGATTCAGATGATAATCCTCCTACTCATTCTCGCATCAAATCCTTTTATACAGTTGAAGAACTTCAACGAAGAAAGGTCAATGGCTTAATTCGAATTCAAACATTCTTACATAACCCTCGACAGTGGCGCATTCTCACCCACACCAAAAGAATCATTATCTTTTCTAAGGATAAAAATATTTCCCTTCGATGGCATCCTTTGTACTCTGATATAATGCATGGCACAATTAATGGCTCTCCAGAAGTCTGTGGTGCTCTCTCTCATGTCTATCAAAATATTCATAATTCTCTTGGACCTCTTGGTTATTTTAATCAAACACATCGCACAGAATGGACTTATCTCGATGATCCTGATCTCTCTAATCAAGATGCTGATCCTGCCATGGACTTCTTACTACCTAACCCCCCTGAGATGGATATAGTTGAGCCAGCTGTTGCTGCTATTCCTCCCCCAGCACTCATCCCCTAGTTCTCCTGATGATTCTCCACCCTTCGTTGGATGGGATGAGTCTACCGATGACTCTGATGCTAGACTTGACTAATAAAGCTTGTAGATGGTTCACAAATGCTCAAAATATCTCACAAAATATGGATAACTCTCATTCACGCCTGTTATAGTAACGCTACAGTACCCTTTGCTACAGTGATGTGAACAGTGACAATCTATAGTTGATGTGAATAGTGTGTGAACAGTAGACCCGTGAGTCTACAGTGTTTGGCTTATAATCTCTATAAATAAGGCATTGCTCTTTGAGTTGAGGCATAACCGGGGTAGTGTCCTGACCTCTCTTAGTGTTCTTCTGAGTGCTCTTAGTCTGCTTTTGTGTGCTTCTAAGCCTAGCAAGGTTTCTGTACATCTTCTTCTTTAGTCAATCTGTCAAAGGCTTCGGCCTCAGTCCACTGTAAGTACTACTTCTATGTATTAAGTTTGCTTACTTTAGTTTGTTTATCGTACTATTTCTCATCTCCCCTTACTGATCATGGATCTTTGTTGGCTATTGTACTCACCAAACCCAAATCTTTATTTTGCTGAGTTTTGGTGAGGCTGCTGGAGAGATTTTTTAAGATTTTTTAGCCATTTGGCTCACCAAAATAACATTTCGGTTATTTTGGTGAGGCTGCTAAGAATGCTCTAAGAGATTGTTATTTATAGGAAAACTAAGAGGTTTGGTTGTGTCTTTTACATGGTGGATAAAAAGAGTTAGTGGGTAATGAGTTGAGTGATATAAGGTGAGTTGATAGGTTGAGTGTTGTAAGGAGTGTAAGAGAGTTAATGGGTTGAGTGTTGTAAGGGGTGTAAGAGAGTTTTAAGAAGTGTAAGAGAGTTGATAGGTTGAGTAAATTATGAGTTATATGGGTATAGGTTGTAGGATATAGGTTAGGTGGATATGGATATGTGAACTAGATCTTATGGATCATGAGTTATTAGTAGATGAGTCATGAGTTATGGTTATTGGACTTTGACTATGACATTTGGGCTTGGACTATGGTACATAGGTTTTGGCTTAGGCAATTGGGTAATTGGGCTTGACTAATTGGGTTTGGGGTAGTGAAATTTGGTACTTGGACTTGATTGGGTTATTTGGGTATAAGTTTGGTCAAATGGGCTTGGGCTTTGGGTGACCATTGGAGCCTTTAAAGAAGCGGGAAGAGGGATAGGGGGTGCAAAAATTGGGTGCTAACATGCCCCAACACGTGACATATTATTTTTGAGTCCAACCATTAATTAGATGTCAAGGTGTGCTCCTTGAGAGATAAGCCTCAAAACATCAAGCAAATAGTTTTTAGAACATCAATTTAAAGGCTAGGAAACCAAAGATTTATATAACCTAGGTAGAGTCTAGTTAACCTTAGGGGTTTAATGTTCTCCAACAAAGGTTTATTCAAACATTCTCAAAATAACCGATCAGACAAATGTTTTATCTAGTGTGTCCCAATAGACCCACCTAGACATCTAACCGTCAGATTTGTTAAAGGCATGCATTGTGTCCCAATAGACCCACCTAGACATCTATCAGTCAGATTTGTTAAAGGCATGCATCGTATCATTTTTCTAGAGGGGGCACTCACCAAAACCTCTAGTGAGGGTCACCCATTAAAACCCTTTCACACACACTTATATACACATGTACACACATACACAGATATCTATCTTTACTATTATAATGCAAAAGCAGGCGTAGCCTGATTTTTTGAAATTCCTAAACTACCCTCATATAAAAAAAACTTTGAATTAATGTTATACTTTAATTCCCAAACTACCCCTTGCTCATCTATCTATTTAAAGAATAGAATTATAGCCAATCGTGATTGAACTCGGGGAGAGTACAATCGCACCCATGGGACGTGCATCGTGCCACCCGCTAGTATATATATATAATAGATAGTTTAAATCCTATTTATTAGATATTTTATTTTTATTGATTAGAGGCTGAGAGAGAAACCTAATTATAATCGTAAGATGAGCAAAGACCGAAGGATGCTGTAAAGGGTTTCCCCTCTTTGACTTTTCAATTTATTGATTTTTGAGATAGAATTTAGTCTAGGGATACTCCCGAGGTGTAATCCCAAATATTCTCCTAAATCCTAACCGTTTATCTCAATTATTAAACGGTTAGTAATAGAGCCCCAATTAGCAGGTTCCTTTTACGGATGCTCTCATATCTGGAATCCAGGCGTGTTTTCAGCAAGATTGAGGTTGGAGAAGAGCTTTGTGGTGAAAAAAACCATTGGTTTATCAGGGAGAACCAACCTTGTTTTCTTCTTCTGAAAAACTTTAAAAATCATCTTCAGCATTCCAATCTTCCCTAATCGTGAAGTGAGCTAATGGTAGACCTCCGGTTAATGCTTTAAAACTTATATTCAAAAGTCACTTCATACTTAGATGTCATTCACAGTGGGTGTTTTTGAGGCTAGACATTTGCTTCTGTATTTCAATGTAGAATTGGATTACCTTGTGGCTTGAGTTATGGTTTTTTACCATGTTGCGGGAAGCTTGTTCGATTCATGGTGGATGTTGATGGTGGATGGTCCCACTCGTAGCCTATCCAGGCCTAGTCTGACTCGGATGTGTATCGAGGTTGACTCAAGCAATGAGAAACTATCCAAGTTCTGGTCAGATCTGAGCTCTGAAGGTCGATTGTAGAAAATCTTTAACGAAAAGGATATTTCATATCTCGAAACTGCCAAATGTATAGTATTTCAAAATATAGTCCAAGAAAACATTGGTAAGGGATTTCTAAAATTGCTAAATTGCTGAGAATGAAAAGGAAGAAATGGGCTTTGATGCTAGTCAATTCTCATCAACCATAGGCATCAAGGCCTCTTCTGAAGGTTGAAATAGAAAAACATGCTCTACTGCAACATTTAGTTTGGGTCAATGCCACCAGCGACGATCAGCTGCAACCAAGGGGACTAACAATGGGGGTTCGGGAGCATAGGTCCGAATTTTTTTTTTTTAGGGCAAAGTTCATGGGCCATGGGGGGGGGGGGGGGGGTTATAACCCTCGTCCTCCGGCTCCGCCCCTCTTCGAAGCTACAACCATATTAATCCTATTGGAAAATTAGTTTTTTCACAAAATTTCCTAGAGCCTGGTTATGGGGGTGTAGCGGTTGAGAAACCCACCATTTGTACTAACCTAACTCCTAACTTATTAACTTAGTTAAATGATTACCCTAATAAAAAAAAGGGAAATAGATAGCAAACCATGTATTCGACTCCTATGTACGTAGCCGAATGTGGATCCATTGGTCCACACCATTCTTTGTAACACCCACTAACTGTGGTTATGATTTACTCTCCCCTATGGTTCATCCATCCAACCTTGGTTTTTACAAATTAAAAAAAGATTATTAACCTTAAATTAAACTTTACCATAGTTAAAAGGGGTGTTAGGAGGGACACAAGGACCAACATCCGGCTACATAGACGAATATATGGTCTGCTAATCACTGCTCAAGAGAAATATGAGAAATGTTTACTTCACCGCTCATTTTGCTACCTAACAAAATGTGTGGTCCTCATTAGTCCACGCCCCTTTTTTAATACCCACTAACTATGGTTAAGATTCACTCATCCTTAGGGTTCACCCATCCAACGTTTGTTTTTAGACAAAAAATAGAAAATAAATTTATTCATTAACCTTACTTTTGTTAAGCTTAATTATAGTTAAAAGGGACTACGACACCAACTAGATGGTTAAATGCGGGTCGGTTAATCACTGCTATAAAAATAGGAAAGTGATTACAAACTCTCAATAGGACCTACTATCGAGAGCTAGACCGTTGGATTGAACATCCAATGGTGAGATATAGACAAATGCTTTAAATTATGGGCCCCACTTATTGCTTGACTGTACCATGGGAACAGGGGTGAGGTGAGGCCATTCCCCCCTCCCAATTTTTTTGTAATTCGTACTTGTAGTAGTATTAAATAGTGGGCCCCCAATTTTTTTAGTTTAATTGGTCCCCCAAAATTTTTTGGTCATACATATAGTCACCCCGCACCCCAAATTGTTGTCATATATATAGTGAGCTCTCAATGGAGCATGGTAATGTCCTTTTTTTTTTTTTTGGTTGAGTGGTAATGTCCTTGAGGTCTCCATATGTGCCTATTGACACCCCTTAACTGTGGTTAAAATTCACCACTCTTAGGGTTCACCTACTTATCTTTGGTTTTTTTTTTTTTTTTAATATTGAAATTCTTTTAACTTTAGGAGTTACTGAATTTTAACAAAGTTTCGGAAAAAAATTGGATATCTTTTTTAAAAACCGAGGAAAGGTGGGTGAATCTTAATCCCAAAATTTGATATTTTTAAAAAAAACCAACAATAGATGGGTGAATCTTAATCACATTTAAGGGGTATCAATAAGGACACATGGTGACCACAAGGGCATAACCGGGACAAAATTTTCATAACATGCTTGTGGTGACCGATAGTAGGAACTATCGATAGTTTTAAATCACTTCCCAAAATTATTGTTGTATGAACAACCTAGGGAACCAGTTGAATAGACGGTTAGGATCGTTCGTGCATAGCCTGCTGGTTTTTTTGTGGTTTATGTTAATGTTCATTGTCAAACTTTTTTTAAAACCCGGGCACGGGGTTTTGCTAGTTTTTTCTAAAGAAACGGTAGCGGATTATCTATGGTAGATAGCCGAGTTCCCATCTCGGCACCGTTGCACCACGCGTGGTAAGGCATTTAAGTAGGGAAGTGAAATCATGCATTGGGTGGTGCATCGCACACCTCTCAAGTTCACCACATGTCCTCTTTGATATCTATTAACCGTGGTTAAGTTTCACTCATTTCTATAATTAAATATGCAACCATAGTTTTTTTTTTTAATTTAATGTTGCTTTTGATTCACTTATTCATTTAGATAAATTTCTTTGAAATATTTAAAAAAAAAAAGTTAGATATTTAACCCTAGGGATGAGTGAATCTTAACCATGGTTAATGGATATTATCAAAGTGGACATGTGGTGAGCTCCGGGGGTGTGAGTGTACTACCCAACAGAATGTGAATTGTGTGCTATCACTTCCCTACTTAAATGCCTCACTGGGACATCGTGGAAAGAGTGATGACCCGAGTGGGGGACTCGGGCATCTGCATAATCCGTTGCCAAAGAAACCGTATATTGGCGGAGCCACCACCTACCAGTGTGCCACATGTACGACACAGATAGGGTGGACCACTTGTGGTCATAGCATTTTAACTTTTAAGTCTTTCTTTCTCTTGTTCTTTTTTAAAATGGCAGTAGTTAATGAATCAGGTGGTTTCTGTTAGAATTTGTTTGAAATAATCATAAGTCCATAACTACTACATTAAGAAGCAAAAGATTAGCTTTGGGGGATGCCAGAGCGCATCGAGTTGGGCACCGGGACGTACGTTTAAAGGGGAGAGATATCAGTTCATGGGAAGAAAATAAAATGACTTCTCCCCAAATTATCGTTAGGTGTCGCATGTTTTGTGGATGCCGGAGCTGGCATCAGAAGAGCTAATTTTTTCTGAACAAATTTGGGCAAATACGTACGAGAAGAAAAAGCTACCTACCCTTCTTTCATCTTATTAAAATATACATGGGATAAGTGAACGACTGTTGTGGGTTCCACAATAATATCTTTATGGAACTCTCCACAAAAGAGCTGGTAAAGCTCGTTAGGATTTGTTGAACGGAAAAAAAAAAAAAAATTTATTGCCAATTGCGATTGAATTTAGGGAGAGTTCAATCACACCCAAAAGGCCAACATGTGTCCCTTATAACCCTTATTAACTATGATTAAGATTCACTAACCCTTAGGGTTCAACAATATAACCTTGGTTTTTTTATAAAAAATTAACCTTTGGGTTTAATATTTTTTATATATTTCTTTTTCTAAAATCTAAGGTTATACTGTTAAACCCCAATGGTTAGTGAATAATAACCGCAACTAATAGGGGTTAAAAGAGACAAGTGTTGGCCTGTGTGTGGGATTTAACTCTCCCCAAGGTCAATTGCAATTGGCTGTGATTCGATTTCTAGAAAGAGTAATAAGAGGGCCCACCATAAAGAGAATACGACACACCTTTATTCTAAGTGTCACATTACCTAATTAAGAGAATTACACCCTAACCTAGGGTAGAGATTTAACAATCCATAGAAATGAGCAATTACTCTAAAAGGGAAAAAGGAGACAATGAAGGAAGAAGACTACCTAATGGTCGTTTTCTTCTCTTATATTTATACTAAAAACTTTCCTAAACCCTAAAACAACATTAGAATAGTCTAAAAAACCTAATTTTAAAGTTTTGTGCGCGACCTCGGTTCGGGTGGAACTTCTGGCCGCTCGGGCGGTTCAAACCAGGGGAAAAGTCGCGATCGGTGAAAAGACCTCCGCTCGGGCGGAGCTTGAGGCCGCTTGGGCGGTGACTCGCGACCGCTCGGGCGGTGGTTTTGGGCGATCGGGCAGTTCAAGCCAGGGCCTTTTCCTTCATTTTGGGTTTTTCCTGAGATCCTCCACTCAAGTGGAGCTTGTGGCCGTGCGAGCACTTCTTGACTAGGTATTTTCCAACTTGAGGAATGCTAGCCCTACTCTCAGTCACCCCTAATCTCATTCTCTACCAACCACTTGTCTACTTTTTTTGTGAAAAATTAAAGTGCTTTAATTTAAATAAAGTGGACAAGTGGTTGGTGGATAGTGAAAGTAGAGGTTGACCGAGAGTACGGCTACCACTCCTCTTCCGGCGTTTAAGCTATCTTGAGTCCCACTTGATTCCTAAGGAATTCCTCATCTAATTTCCCTGCATAAAACACCATAAAGGCACTTAGAATCCATATTATGCAAGAATGAAAATAAGTTCAAAACATAGACTTTAAATCCTAGAATCCGATTAGAATATGTGATAAAGGGTTACGAAATAACTAGTTTGGAGTGTACTTTTGTGCACTCATCATTTCCCAATGAAAGAGTACTTGTGGGTAAAGCCGCACTAAATACCTTACCATTCACTGCATTGAAGATGATAAGAAAGACCAAAAAAAGATCTCATTCGCACAGAAGTTATGATAAGCTGTTTGGCAGGAGATGTGACCGAAAATCGGAGATTGCTTCCGGTCAAATTAATGATCAAAATATAAGATGACTTTATATGCTTTCTTTGTGGTGGATTCCTCATCCTCCTACAATGCATTGTTGGGACAAGACTAGATCGACTCTAACTTGTGCGTACCATTATTCTATATAAATTGGGGGTTCTAGTTCTCCAATCTCTTTAGATTGACTTAGTTTGGACTGAAAAATGATAACATTAAGCTTACTAAGTAGATTAACCTTACTAGTATTTTTAAAAGTTAATGTAGATGATGCATCTTAAAGAAATTGTTGGAGATGTTTACTCCATAAAATCTGACCTCACATTGTAGCAGAAAATAGAGCATTGGTTGATGGTTTTAGGCTTTGCATTAGCCTCAATTAGTGGTTTTTATGTTTCTCTCAAGCATTGACAACTTTGTTTTGGTAGATTCCGATCTAGGCTTTTCATTGAAACAAAAGCTTCCCCATTTAGCATATTTGTAGAGAAAGTTATATGTTCACGAACAGGTTACCAATCTGTTTAGGGGTACGAATTTATGTCCCCCTAGTTAAGTGTAGTTAATTTCTTTATTAATAAAAATGTAGGGATCTTGGGTTGCTGGTATCGTTGGATACCAAAACAGATTTTCTTGTTTTTCCACATCCATAATGACGCAGTGCTTGTCAGCATGTAAATGTAATGTAAGAATTGTGTAATGAATTTATGATTCTTAATGCATAGATGAATTTCCGAGTCATTGAAAAGGAACACTGCACACGGCCTGAACTCTCTATTCTTTAGCTCTTGATGGAAATGATGCAATACTGCATGTTTTTTTTTTATGTACTTGATCGAATTAAGATTGATTGGAAAAAGACTTCATATAGGGTACACACCCAAAATGACAAAAAAGTTGGAGTCAAACTAACTCGTTCTGATGGATAATCTGAACTTTCAATAATTCGTATTTTGTAGAACCAAAACTAGAGGGGCAATACTAGCATCACTTTCTTGTCAACTTACTTTCTTTATGGGAAAGACGTATTGTTGTCCTCCATTAAGAGAAAGATACGTGTTTTCAACTAACACCCTCTCTAATCAAAAAGATAATGAGTCTTGAAAAAAAGTGATGCTAGCATTATCCAAACTAGAGAGAGTGATTAGTCACCAGCATAGATAACCATAACTTAAAGAGAGTATTTATAAACGACACTAGATATTTATAGAATAACCACATGAGAATATCTCCCACTTAGCTTCCCGACAAAAATCTGATATTCCTTTGGTCGTTTCTAGTATAAACAATTGGAGCAAAATAAGCATAAAAGATTGGTCGTCCCAAAATAGCAGTGTTGCTTATGCCGACCATGCATCGTGAAAATGCCGAAAAAGGTTGGTCGTTTATGGCATAAATGAACAGCTTGGCTATCATTTTCATGAATCATTTGGCTGGTTGCTTTGGCTAGTTTAGTGCCACATTTGAGGAATTGATCAGTTGGTGAATTTGAAAGGGATTTCTTAGGATAGAAAATGAGTCTTAAAGAGTCCTAAAGGGGTGTAAAAATGGGGTGCTTACAATGCTTTTGATAGAATGTTAAAGATTGATTTCAAAAAGATTTCATATCAGGTCCTTGCAAAATTTCTCGTTAGACTGATTGCAAAAAGATTTCATATAGGGTCCTTGAAAATTTCCCTTTCACAAAAACTGCAAATACATATATTAACATTAATTAGGCAATTGGGCTTGCATTTTTTAATTTTTGAATAAGTCTAGCTTGAGCCCGACCCATTCACAAGAGGTTTTTAATTTTACTACCCAATTTAGCCATTAACACCCCTATTCTCGCATCCTAGTAGTCATTTTAAAAAAATATATTTTTTAAAAGATTTTATTTGGTTATGGGTGAAAAAATTCTGATTTATTGAATAGCTTGAATAATTTACAATGACACATAGGGTTTATATAGATATTACATAATCTCAATATAGAAACTCTATCAAATCTAAATCTAATCACATCAAAGTAATTAGTCCTAATCTTTTCCAAATTCAAATGTATCTCATCTCACATTATTACACCACTGTGTATCCTCTAAACTATCTCTAATACCCTATCGCAATTGCATGGTTCTTTGAAGAAGGATCATGCAATTGTTACAAAAAAAGTAGCCCGTTATCATTTGATTTTTGTTGATAAGTGGCTGAAACATCCAATCATGCATGTTGGTGGTCATCACCTATCTATAAAGTCCATCATTGGCGTATCTTGCTCATCTTAGAGTCTGTCAAAGCCGATGGTCCACTAGACTAGACCATCATGATCTCTCCCAATAGAACATAAAGAGAAGCCAGTCTTTTGAGAAAAAAAAAATGAACTCAGAAGTATTAATAATAGAGCGATTTCAACTAGAGTTGGTGATGGCTACAGCGTTGGGAAAAAACAAGAGGTTTAGGCCGGATGAGTGACACTTCCATCCATAAGATTAAAAGAAAGAAAATTTAAAATAAGGTCCGATCGACCTACTCTAATACCATGAAAAAATTCTGATTTATTAAATAGCTTGAATGATTTACAATGACCCATAGAGGGTTTATTATATAGATATTACATCTGAAGGGGGATCTGGATAAAAATTAATGCGGAAAACAGGATCCTCTAGATCTTAACACCATTGAAAACATTAAAAACTATCTAAGAGTTTTAGTCATATCACATCGGTAAATGATGTTCACCGGTGAAGCTTAATCCACTTGAACCATCAGAACTATTTATAGAGATTTCTCCGAAAAAATACTAGAAGTTCGATCCTTATTCTTCGCTATCTCCACGAAGCTTTAGAATCTCCTTTGGAATTGTTGAAGCAATAGGAAGAAGATGGAGTAACGGTGTAGACCTTCTATCACCAAAAACCCTAAGGTTCAAAACCCTAGAAAAGCAAAAACCAACTTGGACCACCCTTATAGCTCACGAAAATCCCTAGGGATATTCCCTAGGGGCTCACGGTTTGGAGAGAGAGGAAAGGGAGAAAGAAAAATTCTAGAGAAAAGTGATTTATGGTCTAGGGTGTTGGGGTATTTATAGACTAGGATCTAATCCTAATCCAACTCAAACTATACCTTATCTTTTAAGGAATTATTTAACAATAATAACTCTTATTATTTAATAAATAATTTCCTAGTTTATCTATAACTACTCTAGTTATAGAAGACCTACTAATTAAAGAGCCTTATTAAATGAGGATTCCTTAATTAATAGAGATACGTCAACAACCAACAAATGGAGGAATCCTAGTCAAACTAGGATACCTCAAACCACAAAGGGGGGGCGTGAGCATCAAGGGGGCCGTGAGTTTTGAGGAGGTTAACACTCCTTGTTGCAATCCAACTCCATTTCATCTTAATCCTAATTGCTATCCAACCATTGGATTTTAATTCCTTAATTAATAGAATTATTACTTAATAATTATTCAAGTAATCAAATCTCAATCCAATTAGGATTTCCAAAGTGGGTGCCCCACCCTAGGGTTTAAACCCATGGGCTTGGGCCCATATTAATGGGTTATCGATATGGTTCAAACCCATTTCCCCTTTAATTAGGTTAATTAAATAATTACTAAAATAATCCCTAGATTTAAATTAACAATTAATTTAAACCATAGATTAACTTTTAATCTATCTAATTAATGATTAACTTTTAATCACTTAAATAATTGATTAACATTTAATCAATTATTGAGCTTGTATTTCTTATGTGAGCATCTCCACAGATTGCTCCAGGACATTCTTATCCTGGCTTACCCAATGTTATCCCGTTGACCCTAAACAGGAATTACATCAGAATTGCAAGTGATGTGGGATATCCATGTTGCAATTGAATCCCAGTGTATGAACATTAACCATTACGGATCCTACCACATGAACTTTTAAATTCGATTTATCCTTCCAAATACATTATCCCTAATGGGCCTTCGAGATTGACATACTATCTAACCCATAACCCATTGCATATGATCCGTCCAAGACTTATGATTAAGTCATGAGAAACAATTTCTCATGTAAAACATTTTGAGAAAATCATTTGATAAGTATAATATCTTTTAATAAAAGTATATTTCAAAACTTATTTTGATTTCAAAATCACATGTGCAAGATTTGAACTTAATCAATTGTCTTACCTGGAACTTGGATAATCTCTCAAATAAATGAGCATGGATTTCTTGTTTGAAATTCATCATAACTCGAACAGCTTTTTGACTATCCAACTGTCACTGTATTGTATTCCCTAAGTTCGAAAATACGTTGATGAAATCAAAACAGTCAGATCACTGCTCAGTCATAGATGAACACATCAGATCGAAGGATCATCGAAACTGTTCAATGTGAATAAGAGACCAACTATCTGATAGTATATTTATGCAAGAGGTCTCTCATTGAATACAATCAATCAGTGTACATTTAAGCAACCATATGCTGATGTGTAGTCTCCACTACAATAGTTCGAGATAGAACTACATCTCAACTATTGAGAATATCTTAGCATTCTGGCAGTCATATAAGTGAAGTGTCCAACTTCACCCACAGCTGTGACTATATATGGTATAAGGAACCGGAAAGCTATATCTGCCTGTGATAATCCAATCACATAACTTTTATACAATATATCCTATAGACCTTTATCGATATCTCATATCGTATAGATCATCTCATGATCATGGTCAATTACCCATAATGAATACACAATAGATTAAGAAGAAGTCTTTATTAATCAAATTAATAAGAGTCTAACAATCTAAATGACTTTTCTGGGCATCATGTCTAACAATCTCCCACTTGCCCTAAAAGTCACTGTGTCATAGATTTCAATCCCATACTATCTAAGTGTATTACAAATACTTTACCTGATAAAGCTTTGGTCATCGGGTCAGCAACATTAAGTTGACACCTAATCTTTATAACAACTATATCTTGCCTATCAATGATCTCACGAATGAGATGATACTTCCGCTCCACATGTTTCATCTTTTTGTGGCTCCTAGGTTATTTGTTGTGGGCTACTGCACTATTATTTTCACAAACGAGAGTGATAGGTTTAAGTGCTGAAGGAACATTTCCTAGCTCTTGCAAAAACCTTTTGAACTAGACTAGTTCTTTTGCTGCTTCTGAAGTTACAATATATTCTGCTTCTGTGGTGGAGTCAGCAATACTCTTCTGCTTTATGTTGTGCCAACTGACAGCAGCACCACCCAGTGTAAAAACAAACCCTGATGTGGAAGATCTATTGTCTAGATCAGATTGGAAATCGGAATCAGTATAACCTAGTCCAACTAAATCTTCTAATTGAAAAATAAGCACATAATCCCTAGTCCTTTTCAAGTACTTCATTATGTGCTTCACAGCTATCCAGTGATTAATACCTGGATTGCTTTAAAACCGACTAACAACTCTCATTGCATGACAGATATCCGGTCTAGTATATAACATGGCATACATGAGGCTCCCAACTGTCGAACCATAAGAGCACCTCTTCATCTTCTCGATCTCATCAGCTGATGTAGGGGCCATCTTTTTAGACAAACCGACACCATGTCTAAAAGGAATGAGTGTTGTGTTATAATCACTCATACTGTACCTACACAATATCTTGTCTATGTAGGAAGTTTGGCTCAATCCCAACATTTGGCATTTTCTATCTCTCAGAATCTTTATTCCGAGAATATAGGATGCCTCTCCCAAGTCTTTCGTTGAGAAATGCTAAGAAAACCATATCTTGACTGATGATAACATCCTTACATTATTCCCAATGAGTAGAATGTCATCTACATTGAGAATTAGGTATACTACTACTCTCCCACTGTCCTTCTTGTAAATACAAGATTTTTCCAAATTCTTTTGGAATCCAAATTCTTTGATTGAAAGATCAAATCTTTGTTTCCAACTACTACAAACTTGTTTTAAACCATATATCGACTTGTTGAGCTTGCATACCATGTTCTCCTAGTTAGGAGCAATGAAGCCCTCTGGTTGCTTCATATAGATGTCTTCATCCAACATTCCGTTAAGGAAAGCAGTTTTGACATCCATTTGCCATATCTCATAGTCATGGTGTGCAGCTATAACTAGTAATATCCTGATGGATTTGAGCATAGCTACTGGCAAAAAGGTATCCTCATAATCAACTCCTTGAATTTGAGTGTAACCTTTTGCAACAAGTCTAGCTTTATAGGTCTCCATGTTACCATCGACACCCTTCTTCCTTTTGTAAATCCATTTGCATCCAATTGGCCTTATACCATCTGGTGGATCTACTAAAGTCCGGAGGCCATTGTCATACATGGAATCTATTTAGCATTCATGGCTTTATCCCATTGAGATGCATGTACATCTAATGTAGCTACCTGATAAGTATTAGGATCCGTATCCTCATCATCAGGGGTAACTAGATAAACCTCATTATTATAATACTGAAGTCTATCTGGTGGTCTTGAAACTCTTTCAGACCTTCTCAGTGGAATAGATTTAGGAGAATTATTAATAGAAGGATTAGGTTCAATTTGGACACTGGCTGTGTTGTCTTTCATCTCATGAAATTCAACATTTTTAAGGAGATCTATTTCTTCCTCCAAGAAAGTGGCATAAAGCCTAACAACTATTGTTTGGTCTACCTTGGAGTAGAAATAGAAACCCTTAGTTTCTTTAGGATATCCTACAAAATTCTATTTCTCCGTCCTAGATTCCAACTTACTGGGTTCGAGTTTTCGACATGCGCAGCGCAACCCCATACCCTTAGATTTGTAAACTAGGTTTTCGCCCAATCCACAATTCATAGGGTGTAATGGGAATAGACTTAGATGGAACCCGGTCCAGAATATAAATGGCAGTTTGTAGAGCATATCCCCAAAGATATGAAGGTATATCTGCATGGCTCATCATAGAGCGAACTATATCTAATAAGGTCCAGTTTCTTCTTTCAAACACTCCATCTTGTTGAGGAGAGGCAGGACTTGTCTATTGCGAGATAATCCCATTATCCCTTAAGTAATCCATAAACTCGTTGGTGAGGTATTCGCCACCTCGATCTAATCGAAGTGTCATTATGGATTTGTTAGTTTGATTCTTAACTTCTAGTCTGAATTTTTTGAACTTTTCAAAGGTGTCAAATTTGTGTTGCATCAAATAGACATATCCATATCTGGAATAGTCATCGGTTAATGTGACAAAATACCGGTATTGACCTCGTGCAACAATGTTAAATGGACTACATACATCACTATGTATTAGTCTTAGCTTTTCTTCGGCTCTTCCTACCTTTTTAGGGTAAGGCTTCTTGGTCATCTTCCCTTCGAGACAAGACTTGCAAGTAGGGAGAGGTTCTACCTTGAGAAAGTCAAGGGGACCATCAATTACCAACCTCTTGATCCATCAAGATTAATATGATCAAGTCTCCTATGCCAAAGATAAGTAGACTCAATGCAATATCTCTTCAATCCAGACATTCTAGATGATGAGACATTGTCACTTTGCAGACATTCATTATTTACCAAAGGGAATATTAAATAAAGACCATTAATGAGATTACCAGTAATCAAGACCATTCCATCTTTCTTAATTTCAACAATTGAATTAAAATTGATAGAGAATTCATATAATAAGAGTATAGATACTTAAATCAAATTACGATGTACTGAAGGCACATAAAAGCAGTCTTCTAAAATTAATGTCTTTCCATTAGGTGAATAAAGAGTAAACAAGTCAATTGACTTCACTATAACATTTTGTCACGCCCCCAAAATTCTTACAAAATATATATCATAAATGTATTAATCCCAAGGCGTGAACCTGGAACAAATCCCAAGCTAAATGGAAATCAATAGACTAAAATCCATTTCCAGATGCGAATATCAAGTTAACTAATGATTAATAAAGTTAAAGAAACAACTCTAGTTCAACAAAAGTCTCACCACAATTTTTCTTTCTCTAAACTCAAATAAAGAATTCAAAAAGAAGAATGCTCCACTAGTTAACTAAGTTCTCGAAGTATCTCTAGGTCCTTCCAATATCTCCTGAAAAATAGCAACAAAACAAGGGTGAGCATAAGCTCAGCAATTAAACACATCCCTCATGCAACAATTTCACTTTAGAAAAAATGCAATTATTTTCTTTCATAAGAATATTACAATAAATTTTCCAATACACACGTGATCTGGCTCTTTGTCTATAGGGTTCACACATAGCTCGCCCTATCAACAATGGTTGAGTGGCACATAGCTCTTCTCATGGGGATCACACGGTAGTTCACCCTCCCAATGATTTGGCCAGGAGAGTATCTCACTCTATTGGTCAATCATCCATTGTGGCTCAATCTTTCTTTGACAGCCGAATATATATATATTTTTGTTTTTTTTTTTGGGGTTGCACCTAGTTCACCCAAGGATCCACCTTGGAGATCATACTTAACTCACCCCACAAGTGAACCCTACACATGGTCTCTGTCATTAATTATCCATTTAGTCTAAACAAAAAAAAAAACAGTTAATTTTATGAACACATAATAATTAATTCATGGTTTTAACATAAAACAGGGTTAACAATAATAAAATGTTTGCAAGTTCCAATGTATTTCATTCCTATAAGTCATGGCTGTAAAACCTACATGGAGGCATATAGATAAATTCTGATTTCAGATTTAGTACTTTTATTTCAAGTAGAAAAGCTATCCATTGCTAATCTGATCAAACACCCAAATTGTAAACACTTTAAAAACAGCCACCACCCAACTTGAAAAGTTATGCGTTGATAATTAGTTTAAACACTCAAAACACCTTAAAAACAGCAATTTCCCAACTTGTAAACACCCTAAATCAACAACCACCCAACTTGAAAATACTCTAAAACAGAAACGAAAATCCAGACCATCCAACCCAGATTTATTATTACTATAAATTTCTTAGAACCCTTGACCTAACTTAATCAATTATACACTAATCAACAACAATCATTCTAGATCTGATTTATGAAATCTTTAACATGGTTCATAAAAATAGTGTTCTTAACCTAAAATCATTCATGCATCATAACTAAATCACAATCAAGAATATAAGATGAAAGCCTAGATCTAAGAGAGAGTGTTCACTTGCCTTCAATATCAAATTTTGGAGCCTTGGATCTTACTCCCCAAACTTCGAATCCCTCCAACAAAACTTGCAGCCGTTTCCTCCTCTCTCTTTTTTTTTTTTTTGTGTGTTACGTATTCTCTTCCTCTCCTCTTAATTTCTTTTGAGACCATAATCCCTAATTAGGTCATATCTTTGCTTATATACTTATCCTAATCCATAATTACACAAGTGCCATTATTGATATGTGTTTGTCTACAAGTTCTAACTAAACTAGTTTAAGAGTTATTTCTTCTTCTTTTTTTTTTTTTTTAAAACTTCAAGTTGGTAATATTATCATGATTAACACTTAACTTTGAAATTACTAAATTACCTTAGAAGCTAAATACTAATTCAAGGTCACTACAATCTACCCTCCTAAAAAAAAAAATTTTGTCCTCAAAATTTAACATACCTCATCAATAAAAAGATGTGGATACTTTTCCTTTATATCCGACTCCAGCTCCCAAGAGGATTCATCTATATCATGGTTGTTCCATTGAATTTTCACCAAGGTAATAGAATTTGCTCGAAGCTGTTTCACCATTCTGTCCAAGATACAAACTGGTTTCTCCTCATAAGATGCATCCTGCCTTAGTTCCAAGGTATTAAATCAATGGTGTGTGACTCGTCTCTCACGTACTTCCTCAGCATTGATACATGAAAAACATTATGCACCCCAGACAGACTAGGTGGCAAGGCAAGTCTGTAAGCCACAACTCCAATCCGATCCAAAATCTCAAAAGGCCCGATGAACCTAGGTGACAATTTTCCCTTCTTCTTTCCAAACCTCATTGCACCTTTCATTGGTGAAACCTTCAGCAAAACATGGTCGCCAACTGCAAATTCTAAATCTCTCCTGCGTCGGTCTGCATAACTCTTTTGCCGACTTTGAGCAGTACGTAACTGCTCTCTGATTACTGACAATTTCTCGGTAGTCTCACGAACCAGGTCTGGCCCGAGCAAACTACTATCGCCTACTTCTGCCCAACAGATAGGTGATCTACAAGGTCTACCATACAGAGCCTCGTAAGGTGCCATTCCAATACTGGCATGATAGCTATTATTATAAGCAAACTCTATTAATTGTAAGTGATCTTCCCAACTCCCCTTGAAATCCAAAACACAAGCCCGAAGCATATCTTCCATCACTTGGTTGACATGCTCAGTCTGACCATCGGTCTGAGGATGAAAAGCGGTACTAAAGTCTAAAGATGTCCCCAGAGCCTTCTGAAAACTCTTCCAAAACCGTGATGTGAATCTCGAATCTCGGTCTGAGACTATCGATGTCGGGACCCCATGGAGTCTAACAATCTCTTTCACATACAACTTACTCAATTCATCCATAGAATAGGTAGTATGAATAGGGAGAAAATGAGCAGACTTGGTCAATCGATCCACTATAACCCAAACTGCATCGTGCCCTTGCCTCGACCTCGGTAACCCGACCACAAAATCCATGGAGATACGCTCCCATTTCCATTCTGCAATAGGCAAAGGTTGCAATGGTCCAGCTGGCCTCTGGTGCTCAGCCTTCACTTGCTGACAAGTGAAGCATCTAGCAACAAATTCCGCCACATCCCGCTTCATTCCATCCCACCAAAACTGCCTGCACAAATCCCTATACATCTTTGTACTTCCAGGATGTACAGTATACTTAGAACGATGAGCATCTTCTAAAATATCATTCTTTAAATTAGCCACATTTGGGACACAAAGTCTGCCCCGAAATCTCAAACCACCATCTGACCTTATAGTCCAATCAGGTGATTCCTCAACTACAACTCTTGCCATTCTTGCTTGTATCATTTCATCATGCAATTGAGCTCGGATGATCCTGCTAATCAAGGTTGGCTGAACAGACAAATTGCACAAAAATGCTCTAGCATCCTGCCGGACTGGATGGACATCATACTCTGAAACGGTCTCTAGCATAAGCCACTCTTGCACCATCATGAGAGCAACTACTCCTCTCGGCTGACGACTCAAGGCATCTGCCACCACATTGGCCTTTCCAGGATGATACTGGAGAGTGAAGTCAAAATTCTTCAAATGTTCCATCCATCGACGTTGCCTCATATTCAACTCCTTCTGGGAGAATAAATACTTCAAGCTCTTATGGTCAGAAAAGAGTTCAAACTTCTCTCCATAAAGATAATGTCTCCAAATCTTCAAGGCGAAGACAATGGCAGCTAACTCCAGGTCATGAGTGGGATAATTCTTCTTATGAACCTTTAGTTATCGAGAAGCATATGCAACCACCTTGCCATTCTGCATCAACACACATCCTAAACCCTGATGGGAAGCATCACTGAAAATAACCAATCCTCCATTACTCTCCGGAATGGTCAAAACAGGCGCTGATGTCAACCTGTCCTTCAGTTCCAAGAAAGCTCGCTCACATTTGTCATCCCAGACAAACTTCACATCCTTCTTCGTCAAATGAGTCAAAGGCGAAGAAATCTTCGAGAACCCCTTGATAAAACGTCGATAATACCCAGCAAACCCAAGAAACTACGGATCTCTGAAACTGAAGTGGGCTGCTCCCAATTCATCATTGCCTCTACCTTAGCTGGATCAACTGACACCCCATCTTTAGAAACTACATGACCCAAAAATTTCACTTCCTCCTGCCAAAACTCACACTTCGAGAACTTTGCGAACAACTGATGATCTCGTAGAGTCTGAAGTGTAGTACGAAGATGCTGCTGATGCTCTTCTCTAGACTTAGAATAAATTAAGATGTCGTCCACAAACACAAAGACAAATTGATCTAAGAAGGGTTTGAATATTCTATTCATCAAGTCCATGAAAGCGGCCGGTGCATTAGTCAACCCAAAGGGCATAACTAAGAACTCATAATGCCCGTACCGAGTTCGAAAGGCAGTCTTGGAAATGTCCTCCTCCTTCACCCTCAACTGGTGATATCCTGACCTCAAGTTAATCTTGGAGAACATCGGAGCCCCTCGAAGTTGATCAAACAAATCGTCGATCCTAGGCAAAGGATATTTATTCTTGATAGTCACCTTATTTAACTGACGAAAATCGATACACAATCTCATCGATCCATCTTTCTTCTTGACGAATAGAACCGGCGCGCCCCAAGGCGAGGTACTAGGTCGAACAAAACCTTGATTTAATAGCTCTTGAATCTGACTCTTAAGTTCTTTTAACTCTACCGGTGCCATCCTGTACGGTGCCTTCGATATTGGTGAAGTACCCGGTACCACGTCAATACTAAAGTCTACTACCCTCCTCGGAGGCAACCCCGGTATATCCTGGAACACATCTCCAAACTCCGAGACAACTGGTATCTTTTCCAGACTAACACTCTGATTTCCACTCTCGATGTGAGTGAGGAATCCCTTTCTCATGACTTCTCCAGAATGATAACTTCGAAAGAGAAAAGGTGCTTCACCAGGGACTGAGAACATCACTGTCTTCTCAAAACAGGCTACCTTCGCATGGAAGGCCGCTAACCAATCCATACCTAGGATAACATCATATTCCCGCATCCTGAGCACCACTAAATTGGCTGGTAAGATCCTTTCCCCGATCTTAACTGGGCAACCTCTACAAACACTACCCAAAATAGCTGACTCTCCCATAGGTGTCACTATTGATAATGGTATCTCTAAGTTCTCTGGTACTAAACCCAATGCATTCAAGAAATATACTGAGATAAAAGAATGAGTAGATCCCGAATCGAACAACACCTTAGCAAAACTATGATAAACAGGGAGTGTACCTTCCACTAGGGCATCAGATGCTTCTGCCTCCTTTGGAACTACTGCAAATACTCTGGCCTGCCCTCTTGGCTGGTTAGGAGCTTGAAGCAGTGGCTGGTCGATCCTTTTTGGCTTAGGAAAGTTCCTCGCAAGGTGTCCTTTCTCCCTGCAGTTGTAGCAAATCCCAAAGAATGCCTTAGGCTCAGCAGTCTGGACTGGTGCTACAGGCACTACTGCAGTAGATGGGACTGGAACAACTGTCTTTTGTCGTTTCCATGGTGGTTGCTGACTCTTGGGCTGGCTTTTCTGACCTTGTTGAGATGTAGGCACTGACTTGTCCTTTCCTTTCTGATCTGTCTTCTGATCTCTGACTTTATAATATGCCACATTATCTTGCTCAATTACTAGTGCTCTCTCAACCACCTCTACATAAGTTTTCAATCTATGTCCAACTATCATCTTCCGGATAGAGGGAATGAGACCTTGCTCAAATTTCCGAGCCCTATGCACCTCATCAACTACCATATAGGCGGCGAAGCGAGATAACTCCGCAAACTTTGCCTCATACTGGCTGATCGTCATTGATCCCTGAATCAAATGAATAAACTCTAAAGCTTTCTGCTCCCTAATGGTCTCTGGGAAGTATTTGGAGTAGAACTTCAGCTTGAATTCTTCCCAACTCATTTCAACCACATTCTCGGTCCTGGCTACTAGATCCCACCAATGATGTGCTTCTCCCTTCAAAAGGAAAACTGCCAACTTCCTCTTCTGAGTTTCGCTACACTCCATGACTTCAAATATTTTCTCTAGCTCGAGAACCCATTTATCAGCTTCCATTGGATCTACAGCCCCACTGAAAGCGGGAGGACTCAGCTTCTTGAACTCTTTAATCAAATTGACCATCGGAGTAGTATCTGATAGTTGACTGGATGCTTCCGATCTAGCCCCAACTAGGCGAGCAATCTCCCCTAGAAGTCTCACTGTGTCTCCCAACACTCTGTAGACCTCATTCAATCTTGGGTCTGCACTTTCAGCTGCCCGGTTACCCGCTCCAACTCGCCCTCTTCTTCCTCCAGACATGATCCTTATCATAAAAATAAGGAATTTATCAGTCCGACAGAACTAACACATAAGAAGGAAGAATGGCTAAAACAAACAACCTAACATTTCGATGACCCTAAGAATTTTCCTAGGTGTCACTCAACACACCAGGGTTACTAAACCTAGTGCTCTGATACCAATCTGTCACGCCCCCAAAATTCATACAAAATATATATCATAAATGTATTAATCCCAAGGCGTGAACCTGGAACAAATCCCAAGCTAAATGGAAATCAATAGACTAAAATCCATTTCCAGATGCGAATATCAAGTTAACTAATGATTAATAAAGTTAAAGAAACAACTCTAGTTCAACAAAAGTCTCACAACAATTTTTCTTTCTCTAAACTCAAATAATGAATTCAAAAAGAAGAATGCTCCACTAGTTAACTAAGTTCTCGAAGTATCTCTAGGTCCTTCCAATATCTCCTGAAAAATAGCAACAAAACAAGGGTGAGCATAAGCTCAGCAATTAAACACATCCCTCATGCAACAATTTCACTTTAGAAAAAATGCAATTATTTTCTTTCATAAGAATATTACAATAAATTTTCCAATACACACGTGATCTGGCTCTTTGTCTATATGGTTCACACATAGCTCGCCCTATCAACAATGGTTGAGTGGCACATAGCTCTTCTCATGGGGATCACACGGTAGTTCACCCTCCCAATGATTTGGCCAGGAGAGTATCTCACTCTATTGGTCAATCATCCATTGTGGCTCAATCTTTCTTTGACAGCCGAATATATATATATTTTTTTTTTTTTTTTTTGGGTTGCACCTAGTTCACCCAAGGATCCACCTTGGAGATCATACTTAACTCACCCCACAAGTGAACCCTACACATGGTCTCTGTCATTAATTATCCATTTAGTCTAAACAAAAAAAAAACAGTTAATTTTATGAACACATAATAATTAATTCATGGTTTTAACATAAAACAGGGTTAACAATAATAAAATGTTTGCAAGTTCCAATGTATTTCATTCCTATAAGTCATGGCTGTAAAACCTACATGGAGGCATATAGATAAATTCTGATTTCAGATTTAGTACTTTTATTTCAAGTAGAAAAGCTATCCATTGCTAATCTGATCAAACACCCAAATTGTAAACACTTTAAAAACAGCCACCACCCAACTTGAAAAGTTATGCGTTGATAATTAGTTTAAACACTCAACTTGTAAACACCTTAAAAACAGCAATTTCCCAACTTGTAAACACCCTAAATCAACAACCACCCAACTTGAAAATACTCTAAAACAGAAACGAAAACCCAGACCATCCAACCCAGATTTATTATTACTATAAATTTCTTAGAACCCTTGACCTAACTTAATCAATTATACACTAATCAACAACAATCATTCTAGATCTGATTTATGAAATCTTTAACATGGTTCATAAAAATAGTGTTCTTAACCTAAAATCATTCATGCATCATATCTAAATCACAATCAAGAATATAAGATGAAAGCCTAGATCTAAGAGAGAGTGTTCACTTGCCTTCAATATCAAATTTTGGAGCCTTGGATCTTACTCCCCAAACTTCGAATCCCTCCAACAAAACTTGCAGCCGTTTCCTCCTCTCTCTTTTTTTTTTTTTTGTGTGTTACGTATTCTCTTCCTCTCCTCTTAATTTCTTTTGAGACCATAATCCCTAATTAGGTCATATCTTTGCTTATATATTTATCCTAATCCATAATTACACAAGTGCCATTATTGATATGTGTTTGTCTACAAGTTCTAAGTAAACTAGTTTAAGAGTTATTTCTTCTTCTTTTTTTTTTTTTTTAAAACTTCAAGTTGGTAATATTATCATGATTAACACTTAACTTTGAAATTACTAAATTACCTTAGAAGCTAAATACTAATTCAAGGTCACTACACATTTGCACTGGAGCGAACTTTAAGCTTCTGCTCCTGTTTGGTAGGCTTTCTGATTGCCTTGAATCCCTGTAAACAATTGCATACGTGTACAGTAGATCTAGAATCCACGCACCATGAGTTAGGAGGACCGTCCAGAAAGTTAGACTCAACAGTAATAAGTACTTCAAGCATCTCATACCTTGAGTATTGCCGTCACCCTTTTTAAGTGTTGCAAGGTAAGTCCTACAATTCCTCTTCCAATGGCCTATTTTGCCACAGTGGAAACACTTTCCATTGCCCTTCTTATCCTTGCTAGCATCCCTTGATGAACCTTTGGCAACTTTTGTCTTACCCTTATTGTCTTTAAACTTACCTTTACCCTTATTCTTCTTTCTAAATTTTTTAGATCGATTAGATGTATCAGGTTTATCGACAGTTAAAATTTCACCCTTTGTTGACTTTTTGATCAAATCTTCTGCAGACACAAGTGAGTTCATAAGCTCACTTAGTGACATTTCACTCTTGTTCATGTTATAATTTAACACGAACGAATTGAAGGACGAAGTGAGTGACTGTAGAATAGTGTCAACCTGAGTGATGGCATCCATCTCTCCACCAAGAATTTCCAGTTCATTCAATAAGTCCATCATCTTTATGATGTGCTCCCTGACTGGAGTTCCCTCAGCCATCTTGGTGTTGACAAGGGATTTCAATTTAACTTGTCGAGCTGATCTATTTTGCTCGCCAAATATCTCATGTAGGTTTTGCAAAATGTCAAAAGCCTTATCCATATGTTCATGCTGGCTTTGCAAGATGTTAGACATCGAAGCCAGAATGTATGTAGAACCCCAGAACTTTTGTATATGCCTTGAGATGTGTGTCAAGGCATGATACATATGTAATCTCAAAAGAATTCATGAAATGAGAATTTGAAGCTTTAAGAAATTTTTTTTGCTAAGAATGCTATTATTAATTAAATTAATTATTTAAAAATGTCTATAAGTCTCGAAAGTGTTCTAGGCAACTTTAGGAGAGATTAGAATAGAAGAGGAGAAGGTTCAAGTAGTAAGAATGGGTGAAAAGTGAACTCAGCAGAAGAATTGCAGAGTAACCGATCGCTCAGTCTTGAGTAGCGATCGATCGGTCTAAAACCGATCGATCGATGGCTTTCGACTGGTTAACTTTTTTGTATGAGAAATTTTTCCAAAGAGCATGTTTTTGACCGGTCACTCGGTCAAGAACACCGATTGCTCGGTAGGCAACCGATCAATCGGTCATAACCATCGATCGCTCGGTCTTCGCGTTTTTGCAGAAATTTCAGTAAGGGCTATTTCGTCTTTTGGGGGTTAAACCCTTTCCTACAAGGCTTTGCCCGAGCCTTAGGGCTTCATTCACTATACTTAGAAGATTTTGAGAGATAGAGAGAGAGGAGAAGGAGATTCCTAACCTAGGGTTGTGCTTTTGAGAAGAAATCAAAGGGGTGAAGACCCTAGATCATCTCAAGTTCGTTTTCTTGAAGTTCAAGGCTCAAGTACTCGTGGAGCACGTTTCTTCAAACTAGGGCAGCGATCCTACGGTGTTTTTGCAAGGGTTTTCTTCCCCACACCAAGCTTCCTTCAAGCAAAGGTTTTCTTCTTTCAAGTTGGAGCTTCAATCAAGGTTTCTACCAAGATCAAGTCTTGATCCAAGGTTAGTACACCCTACTAACTTCCCCTAGCAATAATATAGCTATCTTCAATGTGAAATGTGATTCTTACTATTATGTTTTCCTTCCCTATGAAATGTAACATCTCCAATAAATATAAATAAGATAAGAAAAGGGTATGGATGTGTATGGGGTGTTGATTGAGGCGATGGGATGCCGAATGTATGATGTATGATATGTGTGGTGTGTGGAATGGAACATGGAGGATGGGCATTTTACCAATAATGAACTTACCTTGATGGTTGGATCGAAGAAGATGAACTATTAAGGAACATTGTAGGTTTTGTGTTGGACAAAATGCCTAAACTATGAATAAATGACTAAAATGAATAAATGGAAGTAGGCCCTATGCATGTGCTCTTATAAATGATGAATTGATCAAATGCCATGTAGATTACTCAAGTTACCTATGCTTATACTATGAATTGAATTGTGATGCCATATCTCTCTTGTTATCCGCATTCACATGATTGTCACCACTGTCACGTACACGAGCACGCATGTTTGCATGAACCGAGATTTCAAGAGCACGTGCATATAATAATCAACAAGAAAACATTGCATGTCAAGGAGGTTGGTAGCCTAGGGACATTCGGGTACTAGCCTCTGGCTCACAAGAAAACTAAACAGGTAACTAAAATTCACGTATTGTCAAGGAGGTTGGTAGCCCAGGGACATTCGGGTACTAGCCTCTGGCTCACAAGAAAACCATATATCAAGGAGGTTGGCAGCCCTGGGAGATTCGGGTGCTAGCCTCTGGCTCATAAGTTACAAGATGATGACAAGGTATTCATGCATGCACGCATACATGATTTCCTCAAGCCATACCGAGACATGAAACGGATTTCCAAGCATGAGTTTTATCAGAGTTTTCGCATTCATGCACGCACGTCAAGATGATTGTATTGTACCATATTTAACATTGTTTCCTTGTGATGTTCCTCTTACTGCTCTGTATTGTATTACTGTTGTTATGTTTTATTATTGTCATGGTTAGCTAGTAGCTTGTACTCGTTGAGTATTCCATGCTCAGCCGTACTTTCATGTCGGTAGGTACTGAGGGATCCCTCGACCCGGAGCCTTAGGTCGAGGAAGAGTATATAGAGGAGAGAGAGCCGTCTATTCCACTACAGTCTCAGGCGGACCGAGACCTCGACGTGTGGCCGTACCTCGACTACTGTTGAGGGGAGAGTACGAGAGGGTTTGTATATTTTGATATTTTGATATTTTGATAGGTGGGCCTGTCCACCTTAGGCTTGGATATGTTTTATATATATTTTCACTTGGGATACAAACTTATAAAGAAAAGAAAAATTAGTTTACACTTCTGCAACCTATGTTTAGCTTCCGCGCTTTGATTATCATTGTGTTAGTATTATATTCACCTTATTCATTACAGGATGGTTTGGCAAGTACGTATAGTCACACCTAAAGTATCCCTTAACTCCTAGGGGGTATTTTGGGGCGCGACAATGTAACATTTGGTCATCTGATTGGACCTCTCCCATTGCTCTAACTCAATATTTTGGGCAGGTGAAGCATCTGGAGGAATTTCGGGTTTAGGTGTTTTAAGACATAGGTCAAGGTTATCAGCAGCAAATACTATCCTAATTTTTCCTACTAACTTTTCATCACGAAGAATTTCAATCAATGGGTGTAGGCCTGTCATGATCCAATCAAATGACAAAAAAGATATTATTAAGGATCTATTGTATTCATTAATACCTAATAGATTATGGGTCTGTTTCTAATGGTATTGCCAATTTGGGAAGAATTAATTGGCATCGAAAACCTAGACATTGGCTTAATGTGATCCTACTTTTGGGCACATGATCACATCGCCTTAAATAGGCAGATAGAAACTATCTTCTCCAATTTCACAGATCTCATCTTGTGAATTCTAGAGCATTCGATCTACCGTCTGATCTATAAGAGATGTTATATTCATACTTTGGCGTTATTGTATAATATCTCTTATTCATGTGCCCACCTACCATAAACCTAATAAACTCCTAGCGAAAGCTCACACTTTGGCGTTATTACTCTCACTATTTGCTTATATAGTTTTCACCATGTTTACACATAGGTGAGAGGGAATTGCCCGGCTTTGGCCTGTCAACTTACTAACACTCCCTACTATAGGATCACATAGTGTATGACAGAAGATTATAATACTTAGGGACTTGTCCCCAGTCTTATATACACATGATATATCAAGGGCAATTATTTCAATAGAATGAGTAAACATATTAACAGATATCATCTCATAATAAAATAAAACAATAATATATAAGATTAATCGTTATGGGTCAATAAATTAAAATGCATGGATGCAAAAGAATGAGATAAGAATAAAGGCAGCTTGCAAATTCCTTCACGATCCCTTCTTTTATCATCTTATCAAGATCATCATCTCAGTATCCTCCTTCGCGGCATCTCCACCAATGCATTAAACATAATTTAAATGGCATTAGGGAAACCAATATTCCATTCGCCCTTTTTAGGGAAACCAATATTCCATTCGCCCTTTTTAGGGAAACCAAATGAATCTGCCCTTTACAGATTGCCAAAACCTACTACATATTATCCTCTAATATGAATGCATGAATGATAAACAATTTATCATAAAATATGACCCATAACTATAATCTCATATAAAAAAAGATGTTACATGGTAATGGAGTACTTTTCCTTATTTTAAAAGGATTTAAAATTTGATAACAATTATCAAATCGCTCGATAAAATCTATATCTTATATAGATCAAATCCCGGAAAGAATAAAACAATTATATTTTCCATAAAAAAATTTCATAAAATTAATTTAAAAATATAAGATCTAATTTTCTTAAAATCTCTACAAAATTTTCTTTTTTTCCCGAATGCAAGATCATTTCTCGAATGCAAGATCCTTTCTGTAACGACCCCAAAATCCTACAAAGCTAAAATAGGACTTTGGAAATCGTCACATTACTTAAACCTGCTTAAAATCCATGCATACAAGGCTTACTACACGAGTCTCAAAAAATGAGGATAACAAAATTCCGATTTCATCAAACTCAAACCATCCTGTAAAACTGTCATCTGCCTAACATAATAAAATCCAACATAAACAAAATGTCTAAAACCCAACTGTAAAGTAATCTTATGAGCAACATCTTCTAAAAGTCTATTACAAAAACCACAACCAAACAAAACATAAACTAATAGGTGTAGCCACCCAAGCCTCCAGTTCATTCTTCGAAAGGCTCACCTTCACCACCTTCTTCGATGTATGCTTCCTCAATCCACGGCTCCGCCGTGTACTCCTGCTCTAAACTTGCCAAGACAAAGTCCGGCTGAGTACAAAGGTACTCAGTGTATATAAAATTGAACCAACAATAATAATATACCTACACTTAGTTAGAAACATATCCAATAGCATAATAACATAATCAGAGTACGGAAGAACATGTGCGCATATACTTCATATCATCACCTTAACTCGTGTACTTGTGAGAATCTTAGACTTAGAAGACAATACACTTATGAGCTGCTTATGCTTATGAGACCACGTGCTTATGAGATGCTTATGCTTATGCACTTATTCAAATCATACAATGATGTGACATGCCATTCTTGGCGGATACGGACCATGTCTAAGAAATCATATGGTTGGCATGCCGTTCTTGGTGGATACGGACCATGCTTAAGAATCAAATGGTTGACATACCATTCTTGGCGGATACAGACCATGTCATGCTTATGCTTATTCAGAATGTCATACGTATGCCATGCTCATGCTTATGGTCCACATGTGTGACTTATGAGACTCTTATCTTAACATACACGTGCATATGTGCTTAAGTGTCGAAATTAACATTCGAGTTGGTAATTGCTTAGATTCCGATCTCCCACCATAGAAACTCCACTATACTGTCCCATACCAAATAGTTAGATAATTCCCGGTTCGAGAGATTTTCCTCTAAGTTCTTACCTTCCCGACTATCAATTTCCATTCAAGTAATTAGACATACTTAACAAACAATCACATATACATATCTTATCATAATTCATATCACAATTCATAATCAATTTACCACCATTTCATATGAGTATAATAGCATTTATCCTCTCAAGCATTTTCACAAACACCTTGAGTACGCATAATATGAATCCATTGCCCTTCTACATTTTTAAGCATTCATCAAACCATAATCCATCCATATATTCCATTCATCATTCACATCCACATATTAATCCCATCCTCCATACATTTCCCATTCTCCATACTTTCTATCCACTTTCTAATCCACATTTCCATAAATAATTAACTTATTTCATAGAAAATTTGGGAAAAAAACATCTAATCTCTACTCTATCATTCCTATCATATTAACATTCACAAAACATTAAAATAGAGTTGATTAGGATAGTATATCGACCTTAGGAATCCTTCCCTTGGATTAAAAACGCTCCCGAGGTGATTTGGGGAAGCTTTCCAAGCTCTCCTTGTGAAATCCAAGCTATCTCCTTCTTCTCAAAAAAATCCCTCTCTCAAAACCCTAGGTTTTCTCTCATTTTTTGCCAAATTAGGTTAGAAATAGGTAGAGTATTCTAATACCCCGAAATAGGATCTCTATTTATAGCCCCAAGGGTTGAGGACCAAAAGACCAAAAAGCCCTTACTGAAATTCTGTAAAAACACGAAAGACCGAGCGATCGGTTGTTATGACCGAGCGATCGGTCGCCTACCGATCGACCGGTGGTTATGACCGAGCTCTCGGTCAAAAACACCCTCTCTGGAAAAATTTTCCATACAAAAAGTTAAACAGTCGATAGCTACTGATCGATCGGTTGTGGACCGATCGATCGCTACTTCTGACCGAGCGATCGGTTGGGTACCGATCGATCCCTAGCGATCGGTGCTCTGCAGAATTTGACCCATCATACTGTTTTGGCCATAACTTTTGACTTGTTCATCGGATTTCGACAATTCAACTTGCGTTGGATTCGTCTTTCAAAAAGGAACATTTCTGGCATTAGAATTTCCAAATTCTCTTTCATTTATGGACCAAATTGTCCCCAAAGTTGACTGATCTGCAATTCCATCAGACAAAACATCGGAAAACCCACTTTTGACTTAGCTTAGACTAAAATATGGAAAAACATTACACATGAACCTCGAAGAGGGTTCCAATACCTTTCTAATGGTTCAAGAATCACTCAATTCTAATAAACGGTGCCAAAACTGGAGCTTCCTAAAGGTTAGGGTGTGATATGACATCCCTCCGATTACAAGTTTGACTAAGCCTTAGTCACATTATACCAATTAGATATTAATACATAAACATTAAAACATCATAAGGACTATAATACTCTTAATGCTTGCAATTAAAAATATGAAAAAGATTTGGGTCTCTACACTTTCATATAGATTGGTTCTACTATTATCCAAGATTAGTTCTACTATCATACAAGATTAAAATAAAAATTAAGAGAATCGAAAATCCTAAATATGATCTCATCATAAATTAGGGTTTTATAATTTTTTGAATAAATCAATTTATGAGAAAAATATAATAAATATATTTTAAACAATTAATAAATATATATTAAATGATCAAATCATTTAAAAAGGAATTTCAAAATAAACTCTTTATTTCAAATTTAATTATATCACATATAATGCTAGTTTTTAAATTTATTAAATTATCATTATTAAATCTCATTCAAAAATATAATAAAATAAATATTTATTTAATCATCTCATGAACAAATAAAATAATAAAAACTATGAGCAATATTAAATAAATCTAAATTAAATTCATCTCATGAATTAAACTATCCATTTAATAATCTTATTAAAATAAACAAAAAAAAATACTCCAAACCATGAGCTCTGACACCAATTAAAGGGGATCTGGATAAAAATTTATGTGGAAAACAGGATCCCCTAGATCTTAACACTACAGAAAGCATAAAAAACTATCTAAGAGTTTTAGTCATATCACCTCGGTGAGTTTTGAGGAGTTTAACACTCCTTGCTGCAATCCAACTCCATGTCATCTTAATCCTAATTGCTATCCAAACATTGGATTTTAATTCCTTAATTAATAGAGTTATTACTCAATAATTATTCAAGTAACCAAATCCCAATCCAATTAGGATTTCCAAAGTGGACGCCCCACCCTAGGGTTTAAACCCATGGGCATGGGCCCATATTAAAGGTCCATATTAATGAGTTTATGGATATGGGTCAAACCCATTTCCCCTTTAATTAGGTTAATTAAATAATTATTAATAATCCCTAGATTTAAATTAACAATTAATTTAAACCATAGATTAACTTTTAATCTATTTAATTAATGATGAACTTTTAATCACTTAAATAATTAATTAACATTTAATCAATTATTGGGCTTGTATTTCTTATGTGAGCATCTCCATAGATTACTCTGGGACATTCTTACCCTGGCTTACCTAATGTTATCCCATTGACCCTAAACATGAATTACATCACAATTGCAAGTGACGTGAGATATCCATGTTACAATTGAATCCCAGTGTATGAACATTAACCATTACAGATCCCGCCACCTGAACTTTTCAATTCGATTTATCCTTCCAAACACATTATTGCTACTGGCCCTTTGAGATTGACATACTATCTAACTCATAGCCCATTGCACATCATCCGGGTTTCCAAGACTTATGATTAAGCCATGAGAAACAATTTTTCAAGTAAAATGTTTTGAGAAAATCATTTGATAAGTATAATATCTTTTAATAAAAGTATATTTCAAAACTTATTTTGATTTCAAAATCACCTGCACAGGATTTGAACTTAATCAATTGTCTTACCCGGGACTTGGATAATCTCTCAAATAAATGAGCATGATTTCTTGTTTGAAATTTATCAGAACTCGAACAGCTTTCTGACTATCCAAATATCACTGTATTGTATTCCCTAAGCTAGAAAATACGTTGGTGGAATCAAAACAGTCAAATCACTGCTCAGTCATAGATGAACACATCAAATCTAAGGATCATCGAAACTATTCAATGTGAATGAGAGACCAACTATCTAGTAGTATGTTTATGCAAGAGGTCTCTCATTGAAAACAATCAGTCAGTATACATTTAAGCACCCATATGCTGATGTGTAGTCTCCACTACAATAGTTCGAGATAGAACTACATCTCAACTATTGACAACATCTTAACATTCTGGCAGCCATTGTTGGACATGATACCCAGAAAAGTCATTTTGATTGTTAGAACCTTATTAATTTGATTAATAAATGCTTCTTATTAATTTATTGTGTATTCATTATGGGTAATTGACCATGATCATGAGATAATCTATACGATATGAGATATCGATAAAGATCCATAGGATATATTGTAGGAAAGTTATGTGATTAGATTATCACAGGTAGATATAACACTCCGGTTCCTTATACCTTATATAGTCACAGCTGTGGGTGAAGCTGGGCACTTCACTTATATAGTTGCCAGAATGCTAAGATGTTTTCAATAATTGAGAAGTAGTTCTATCTCGAACTATTGTAGTGGAGACTACACATTAGCATATGGGTGCTTAAATGTACACTGACTGATTGTATTCAATGAGAGACCTCTTGCATAAACATACTATCAGATAGTTGGTCTCTCATTCACATTAAACGGTTTCGATGATCCTTAGATCTGATGAGTTCATCTATGACTGGGCAGTGATCTGACTGTTTTGATTCCACCAACGTATTTTTTAACTTAGGGAATACAATACAGTGACAGTTGGATAGTCAGAAAGTTGTTCGAGTCATGATGAATTTCAAACAAGAAATCTACGCTCATTAATTTGAGAGATTATCCAAGTTCCGGGTAAGACAGTTGATTAAGTTCAAATCCTACGCAGATGATTTTGAAAACAAAATAAGTTTTGAAATATACTTTTATTAAAAGGTATTATACTTATAAAATGATTTTTTCAAAATGTTTTTCATGAGAAATTGTTTCTCATGGCTTAATCATAAGTCTTGGAAACCCGGATGATTTGCAATGGGCTATGGGTTAGATAGTATGTCAATCTCGAAGACCGATTATGGATAATGTATTTGGAAGGATAAATCGAATTTAAAAGTTCATGTGGCGGGATCCGTAATGGTTAATGTTCATACACTGGGATTCAATTGCAACATGGATATCTCAAATCACTTGCAATTCCCATGTAATTCTCATTTAGGGTCAATGAGATAACATTGGATAAGTCATGGTAAGAATGTCCCAGAGCAATCTGTGGAGGTTCTCATATAAGAAATACAAACTCAATAATTGATTAAAAGTTAATCAATTATTTTAAGTGATTAAAAGTTAATCATTTAATTAAATAGATTAATAGTTAATCTATTGTTTACATTAATTTTTAATTTATACTAATGGATTATTTTAGTAATTATTTGATTAACATAATTAAAGGGGAAATGGGTATGACCCATATCCATAAACCCATTAAAATGGACCTTTAATATGGGCCAAAGCCCATGGGTTTAAACCCTAGGGTGGGGCGCCCACTTGAGGAATCCTAATTGGATTAGGATTTGTCTAATTGAAAAATTATTGAAATATAATTCCTTTTATTATGGAATTAAAATCCAAGTGTTGGATTGCAATTAGGATTAAGATGTTACTGTAATTAGATTACAATAAGGAGTTTTAACTCCTCAAATCCCACACCCCATAGAAGGTCACGCCCCCCTTGTGGATTCCTAGTTTGACTAGGTTTCCTACTTTGGTATAGGATGCTGACTTATCCCTTTTAATTAAGGAATGCTCTTATAATAGGGACTATTTAATTAATAGGATTACTATAACTAAAGTAGTTATAGATTAAGTAGGATTTTATTTAATTAATAATAAGAGTTATTGTTAATTAATAAATCCTACTAGATAAAATCAAGTTGGAGTAGGATTATGATAAAATCCTAGTCTATAAATATCCCAACACCCTAGACCATTAAGTAGAATTCTCCAGAATTTTTTCTCTCCTCTCCTCTCTCTCTCCAAACCGTGAGCCCTAAGGGAGACCCCTATTCGTGAGCTATATTGGTGGTTCTAGTTGGGTTTTGGAAATCTAGGGTTTTGAACCTTAGTATTATTAGTGATAGAAGGTCTACACCATTGATCCATCTTCTTCCTCTTACTTTTATAATTCCAAAGGAGATTCTAAAGCTTCGTGGGGATAGTGAAGAATAAGGATCGAGCTTCTAGTATTTTTTCGGAGAAATCTCTACAAAGAGTTCTGACGGTTCAAGTAGATTAAGCTTCATCGGTGAAAAACATTCACCGAGGAGATATGACTAAAAATCTTAGATAATTTTGATGCTTTTTATGCTGTTAAGATCTAGGGGATCCAGTTTCCACATAAATTTTTATCCGGATCCCCCTTCAGCCATATAACTGAAGTGTCCAGCTTCACCCACAGCTGTGACTATATACGGTAGAAGGAACCGGAAAGTTATATCTGCCTGTGATAATCCAATCACATAACTTTCATACAATATATCCTATGGACCTTTATCAATATCTCATATCGTATAGATCATCTCATGATCATTGTCAATTACCCATAATGAATACACAATACATTAAGAATAATTCTTTATTCATCAAATTAATAAGAGTCGAATAATCTAAATGACTTTTCTGGGCATCTTGTCTAACAACATCATCTCAAGATAAAAATTCTATCAAATCTAATCCTAATCAAATCAAACTAATTGATCCATATCTTTTTCAAATCAACCCATTTAGAGTTAGAACTACAATAACGAGTCCTTTGCATTAAATGGTTTTAGGATGACTATCTATCCCGCCAAGGCAACTTAACCATTTCCAGGAAGACTTTTTACTACCTAATTATCTATAAGAATAGTGACAGTCAACCCCTACTCTCAGCCTCTACCAACCATCTGTCCACTTTGCAATGATTAAAGCACTCTCACCAAAAATATTGGTGGAGGGTGAGAGTATGGGTTGAGTTAGAGTAGGGGTAGCATTCCTCAAAGAATAATGATATGAAATCAATGTTATTCCTTACTAATCTTGAAAGTGTGGCTGTATATTAATAGATTGAAGATAATACAAATTACAAAAACAAAGATATGAAGATTGAGATTCCTATAAGAGGCAAGTTGATGAAATTGGGATAATTAAGGATGATTATCTCAATATATTTTTATGATATCTTGTGATATTCATAGGATACATTAAATACTCTCCCACGTCCTTCTGATGAAGGCATTAGATTTTCTCTTTATGGCCAAAATCGAGTTTCTGATAACACCTTTGGTAAGACGTCAACTCTTTGAATGATGTAGTGACCAATAAGATCCTTAATTCAGCATGAAAAACATGACCAATGAAATGATAATCAATTTCATTGATCTTCTTTCGAGCACGAAAAATAGGATTGGTGGTGATTTTAGGTGGCACTAATGTTATCATATAAAAGTTTGATAGGGTAGAATTATGACTCTGTTGAGTAGAATTCATTACCCATATTGGGTTTCATGATTGTATTATATAGAGAGAGAGTTTATATTTTCTCATTTGCCAAAGTATAAATACCATTTACTAGGCAAGGGTTCTACATGTTTTGAGTGTGAACACCGATACCTATCTTTCTTCCTACCTTTTCTCTAGGATTCTTTAAGTTTAAGATATAATCGTTGTAGAGCTATTAGTGGGGTGCCTTTGAGAGAGAGAGAGAGAGAATATTTGTAAACATAAATAACAAACTCTCTAATTCAGTATACTAGTTTGTGAACATACATAACAAACTCCCTCATTATGTTAAGATGAGCAAATGTCTCTTATTTAAGCATACGAACTATTCAATGAGTTCTTTCTAGTTGTTCACCCAGAACTGTGCTTGAAGATAGTCAACCACCTTCTTGTCAACTTGGAAGGCCTTGGCGAGAACATCATCAGAGATGGGGGGTTTCGACCCGAAGACAGCATTAGCAATGGTGATTACACCTGGGTTCTGACTGCTTAGACCAGCAATGGCCACTGCATTAGTATATCCCGTATTGAACTGGAAGTGAATGAGCCCTTCGGGGAACACGAAGACGTCTCCCTTGTTAAGTACCTTGGTGATGAGTCGGTTATCGGGGTTGGAAGTAACGAAGCCGACATAGAGGGTACCCTCCAAGACTGTTAGGATCTCGGTTGCTCGAGGGTGTGTGTGGGGAGGGTTTAGACCATATGGTGCATAGTCTATACGAGCCAAAGAGATGCCGAGGGTGTTGAGTCCAGCTATCTGGGCAACATTTACTTGAGTGACATTGGACCCAACTTTGTTTGATGTGTTTCCTGCTATGTCGAGTCCCTTCAAAAAGAAATCCTCAGCGGTAGCAAGCTTGGGATCCTTGCAGAATTTCCCATTCACAAAAACTGCATATAAATACATTAACGTCGGTCACAATTTGTGATATCAAGCAATACTAAAGACTAACATTGCAAGCATTTAAGAGACAGAAGCTGAAGAGGAGAAGAACAAGAGAGAGTGAGAATGTACGGGCATCCTTAGGGTCGTCAACAGCGACACAGAAATCCTGCAAAGGACTGGGATCGGAGGCAAAGGCAAGAGATGAAGCCAAGGCCAACAAGACAGTAACAATAAGGAATTGAGCACCCATCTTCTTTGTTGATATTCTATCAAGTTTTGCTGAGGGGTGAGAACTCTTGCATGGAAGCCATGGCTATTTATAGATAGATATATAGATAGAGGAGGTATTGAAATAGTCTTAGCCAGACTTACCAAGTCATCTAAGTTTTATCTTTTGTTTATTTAAATAACTGTTTATTTTCCAACAACTACTCCCATCTCTCTATGAAATGGACGTAGTCAGGCAAAGAACAAAGAAGAAACTTTACCGAGTTGAAATGACCATAATGTCCCAACGTAAACGCCGTATCTCCAAAGTTAGGCCTTCTTAGGGGTAAGAATTTCAAACAAATATTGTTAAATTAAGCACTTATCATGTAATTTTACGTGTTTATTATATCAATATAGAAGAAACAGAAGATACCATGTTTGAAAATGTTGATGATTTTATCAATATAAATGTTTGAGTCAGTAAATAACACGGGATATTATTGTTCTAATTGATTTCGCATCACCTATATTGACTGTTTCGAATAAACCCTCCATCATAATTTTCCCTGGACGCTGTCTTTGAGCGGAGCCACCACCTACAGGTATGGCACACGTATGGCAACTTCTAGCCTTCTAATTTTAATTTAAATGATAGCATATTTACTAAAATAACAATGATGTATTCTTTGAAGCATAAAGTATATCCCCAGCTTGAACAAAAAAAAAAAGTATATCCTCTGGAAGCTATGTATTTGAGGGTAGAAATACATGAATGAGTCGTCGAAAGAAATGGTTTAGGAATGATGGTCCACAAGGCTACATGACCATTTCATTGAAGACTCTCAAGTTCAAACTGGACTCTTAGAACCGGAAGGGGTGGCAGATCCTTAGTTACTAGAAGTCAAGACCATGGATTGTAGGAACAAGAATTAACGCCTCCTTCAATAATACATAATACCAATAAATTATTACTATGGTTCCATCTATATCAATAAATAACAATCCTCGACCTGATTTATTTTAGAAAATAGGAGAGGCATCCTTGCAAGTCATTTACATGAATGAAAGCAGGGTCAGGGTTAAGCATTTTCCTTAATCCTATTTATATATGGCTTAACTAGAAGGGAGGGCCCATGTTTTTCTTGTTATTGGACTTTTTTTTGGAATTGGGTATGGAGAGGATTTCTATTTATAAAATTGCTTAATCCTATTTATATAATGGCTTAACGAAGCTTACATTCCAGCCCATTTGAATTGGGTATGGAGAGGATTTCTCATGTGGGCCCCAACTAGGCTTACTACCTATAGCACTTATTCCAGCCCATATTAATTGTGCATGGCGGGATAATGTAACGACCCGTATATTTGTGGTGATCAATATATTATACGTGAACCATATATTAATATAATAGTAATAAAAATATGCAAAGATAGACAATATTAAGACAAAAAAATATATTTTTATTTATCTATCTACTATGAAGATAAAAGCCACAAAATTGCTTAAAACATGTATATACAGAATAGCCCATTAAGGTATACATCTTTGTGAGCCTTATAAACCATTGAGGTTATATCTTTCTGACCTTGAAATCCATTAGGTTTATGTGTTTATGGGCCTTCCTACACAAGCCCATTAGTCTTTGTCATTGTGGTTCTTACCTAAACAAGCTCATAGCCTACATGAGTGACACATAAGGTAGTCTACATGTATTACACCTAACCAAACCCATACCCTAAGTAAGTGAAACATGAGATAGTCTATATGAGTGACACCTAAAATTACAATTGAAAAGTCTTGTAGGCACATGCCTTTGTACATGTAGTGGCCTAGTCACTTATAGAGATACAAGAAATTGCATAAAAGCTCTAGCCTCCCTCTTCTCTCATTTGGGTTTTTCATTTCTTGCGAAGGAGATAGGGAACAACTACCATATTAGTAGTCATTTGTACTATTTTTGCAATCTAATAGTATAATTTAAAATCTGTAGAACTAATTTTATAATATCTAGTTATTTATTTCTTAAAGTATATCAAATCTTGTTTTTAGAATGATAAGTCTTGTATCGATACGATGTTTCTTGATTAAGTTATGATTTTTACAGTAGGAATTGGTAATTCTATTTTTTGTCATACCAGAACGATAATCTTAACTTATTCAATATATTACGACTAGGTATGTTTTGAATTAGAAATTTACATAAACATAAAAGTTTTAGATATAACTGTTGTCTTTCTAGCCCAATTGGTTTCATATAAACAGTCCAAATACTTGATTTATGGTGAATTATTTCTTAAACTATGTCTACATTATTTACAAGAAATCAGAAACACTAAGTGTAACTTGATGGTATTTTCTATACAAATAAATGTAGTATAACCACTATATAAATAATTTTTATAAAACCAACTTTCTGTCTATTTTCCAAAAATATAAGGTACATAAGATTTCAATATACACGGGGACCGACAACGGGTCAGAATTATTCATTATTTTGTTTTTAGTATGATATTGAGAAGGAATTTCTCAATTAGATGCGTGTGTTGTGAAATCTCCGAATTTAGTTTTGAGATTTATAGCCATGGTCTGGGTTATGAATTGATGGTTTTATAGTCACGACCTGGGTTGGATGGTTTTACAACCGTGAGTTGGGTTATGAATGGATGGATGATGTAGTTTTGTGACTTGATGGGGATTCACCACACATATTTGTTTGTAATATATCGATTTAAAAGAGATTTTTAACAATTAAAACATAATTATATATGTATCATGTTGGTTATTCAAAAAAGAACCAGTTGCATTCCTATAAGAATAATTTATTATCTTCTGGAGGTCATAAATTATTCAAGATAACAACAGAGTGTCTAGTCTCCTTGGTAGTATGGGATGCCCTATTGAATATCATCACTTTTGATGTCCAGGAGATTCCTTTTATCTTTTACAGAAAACCTTATGTGTAAAGGTAGTTGTTGTAGGACTCTAGAGATGATTAAGTTTCACTTGTTGCCCAAGGTTTGGACCCTAGAAGGGGGTGAGGGGTGAATAGGGTCTAAGGTAATTTAAAAATCTTTCTACTTCCCTAAGCGGAATTTCAACTTAAAAAAATTAAAGGGAACAAAAATTTATGCAATTCTACTTAATCAATTCAAACAAGAATATAAAGAGAAGAGATCGAGAGAATGCAAACAAGTTGACACGTGATGTTGTTCACGAGGTTCAGCAACTTGCCTATGTACCCGTCTTAAGCTTCCCTGCTTAAGGATTCACCACGATTTATTCCCAATCGCTGATCTTCTTCTGGCTGAAGATCAAACCTTGCTAGGGAACAATCTTCCCTAGACTTAGTCCACTTTCCAGGTAGTGACCAGACCTTCCCAATCTCTTTCCGGGTAGATATCAAACCTTACAAAGCTTTCGGCTTCACTGACAAGAGTCCCTCAGACCTCTTGATTTCAATATACTCTTGATAAAAGAGGTTTACAATCTGATTATGCTTCTTAGATGAGCTGATAAATATTTTAACACTCTCTAGAAAATCTCTCAAAGATTGGAGTTGAATAGCTCAAAAACTAGGATTTTAGATTTCAAGATTGAACTCAATAAATTTGGCAATCTAAGCTTTGAGTGAATGATTTGACTAATTGGAAGTATTGGAGTTTTTTTTTTTCCATTCATAATTTATTTCTATTTATAGCCCTTGTTCAATTATAGCCTTTGGAGGCTTCTTGGGAACTCAAAGAGCTGTTAAAAACTAACCATTGGGTGTTTCCCAAATGCACTCGTCGATGAGTGCACAACTGCACTTCCCAGTCGTCTACCAGTCCTCTAATTTATGGTACTAATATTTCCATTCAGAATGTATAATTTTAGAGAAAAAGAATACTAAGATCATATTTGAAGATACAAAGAATTGAAGAGTTCGACAACTCAAGAAAATCAAAGTTAAAGTCCAAGTACTAGTCACTTCAAGGGATAAAGATTCAAGGACTCAAGCCAATTCATGAAGTCAAGTCAAAACTGAAGCTGCATAAGTTCCATGACAAGATCATCTCTCAAATGAAGACTAGTGTAAAAGTCTAGGACCTTGTAAAGTCCTCAAGATATTGGAAATGATTGCTCAAAGTTTACCTAGATAGACCCTAGGAGACTTAGTATAATTTGGACATCATTCTAAGGGCCTAAAATGATTAAAATAATGTTGCTATGATTGCCTATGGGTCATAGCATCATAATCATTAGTTTGGTCTCTTTAAAGATGAGTTCCCTAAAACTTTTTAGTGGACTCGTCGATGAGTGGAAGAGACTTGTCGACGAGTGGGATGATAGAAAGTCTCAATTGCTTACTATTTCCACTCGGCGACGACTCTGGTGTTTTCCAGACTCACTTGTCGACGAGTGCTTGCGGAAAATTGGTGTAACGGCTAGTTCGCATTAAAAGTTTCCTAACGGCCATATTGATTGCTCAACTATAAATAGAGCTTATTTATGAACTAAATACAAGATTCTAACACTATTCATTCTCACATTGATCATTCATTTGCTTCCAGCAATCAATACTCTGTTTTTTCATTGAATACCTAGAATCTCAATCCCTCATCATTTAATTTAAGATTTCAATTCCAATCAATCTTTAGTGATTATTAGCTCTGTATTCCATTCATATCTAGCTCAATTAGGAGCTTTCAAATTCGGATTCTATATCCAACAAATTTCTTTAAAAGTTGTAGATAAGAATTGAGTATTCTTGCAGAAGTTAAGAAGAGGTTCTTCTTATATCCAAGAGAGGTGTTCTCTTGAAGAGGTTTGATCCTAAGCCTGTGAAAAAGATTGTAAAGGCTTACTCTCTGCACGTAAAGAAGAGTGTGATTAGTGGAATCGTGGGAAAATCCTTAAATCGGGAAGCTTAACGGCGGGGACAGAGGCAAGTTACTAAACCCTGATAACACATCTTGTGTGTGGTATCATTATCTTTCCCTCTCTCTATTTATTTTGTTCTAGCTTGTAGCAATATTTGTGATTACTTTTTAATTCCGCATTAATGTCGCGTGCCAAAATACCCCCTAGGAGTTTAGGGACACTTTAGGCGTGACTATACGTACCTGCCAAACCATCCTGTAATGAACAAGATAATTACAGTACTAAACAATGATAATCAGAGCGCGGAAGCTAAACATAAATGCGGAAGCGTAAACTAACTTTTTCTGTTCTTCTAAGATTTCCAAAATAGTATTCCAAGTTAACATATATACAAAACCTGTCTAAGTCTAAGGTGGACAGGCCCACCTATCAAAATGCCAAAATACATAAGCACCCTCTCGTACTCTCCCCTCAACAATAGTCGAGGTACGGCCACACGTCAAGGTCTCGGTCCACCTGAGACTGCAGTGGGATAGACGGCTCTCTCTCCTCTATGTACTCTTCCTCGACCCAAGGCTCCAGGTCGAGGGCTCCCTCAGTACCGGCCGACATGAAAGTACGGCTGAGCATGGAATACTTAGCGAGTACAAGCTACTAGCTAACCATAACAATAATGAACACAACAACGGTAATACAGTACAAAGCAGTACTCAGAACATCACAAAAGAAATAGCATAAGACATGGTACAATACAATTATCTTGACGTGCGTGCATGAATGCGAAAACTCTGATAAAACTCATGCTTGGAAACCCCGTTTCATGTCTCGGTATGGCTTGTAGAAATCATGTATGCGTGCATGCATGAATGCCTTGTCATTATCTTGTAAGCTTGCATCTTGTAACTTGTGAGCTAGAGGCTAACACCCGAATCTCCCTGGGCTGCCAACCTCCTTGATATATGATTTTCTTGTGAGCCAGAGGCTAGTATCCGAATGTCCCTGGGCTACCAACCTCCTTGACATGCAATATTTTCTTGTTGGTTATTATATGCATATGCTCTTGAAATCTCGGCTCATGCACATGCGTGCCCGTGTTTGTGTCAATAGTACAATCATGAAAATAAGGATAACAAGAGAGATATGACATCACAATTCATTCAATTCATAGTACATGCATATGGCCATTTGAGTAATTAACATGGTATTTAAATCAATTCACCATTCATAAGAATACATGCATATGGCCTATTTCCATTTTCTTCATTCAAATCATTACTTCATAGTTTAGGCATTTTGTCAAACACATCACATGCAATGTTCCTCCATAGTTCATCTTCTTTTTTTTAGTGCATATTTTCCATCCAATAATCAAGGCGAGTTCATTATTAGTAAAATGCCCATCCTCCATTTTCCATTACACATACCACACATATCACACATCATACATTCGGCATCCCATCGCCTCAATCAATCTCCCATCCACACGTCCATATCCTTTTCTTTTTCTTGTTTATAATTCTTAGAGATGATACATTTTACAAGGAAGGAAACATACTAACATGAATCACATTTCACATAGAAAACCTAGATTATTGCTAAGGGAAGTTAGTAGGGTGTACTAACCTTGAATCAAGGCTTGATCTTGGTGTAAACCTTGATGGAAGCTCCAACTTGAAGGAAGGAAGCCTTTGCTTAAAAGAGGTTTGGTGTGGGGACGAAAAAATCTTGCAAAAACGTACGTGAGTTGCTGCCCTAGCTTGGAGAATGGCTCCCACACGAGCTTGAGCTTAGAACTTGAAGCAAAACGAGTTGGGGTGATCTAGGGTTATTAAACCCCTTTGATTTCTTCTCAAAAGCAAATCCTAGGTTAGATTCTCCTTCTCCTCTCTCTCTAACTCTCAAAATCCTCTAAGTATGTGAATGAAGCCCTAAAGGCTCGGGCAAGCCTTTATGGGTAAGGGTTTAACGCCCAAAAGATGAAAAAGCCCTTACTGAAATTTCTGCAAAACGCAAAGACCGAGCGATCGGTGGTTATGACTGATCGATCGGTTGTCTACCGAGCGATCAGTTTTCTGACAGAGCGACAGGTCAAAAACATGCTCTCTGGAAAATTTTCCCATACAAAATTTTTGACCAGTCGATAGCTACCGATCGATCGGTTTTGGACCGATCGATCGCTGAATGGACCGAGCGATCGGTGCTCTACAGGTCAGAACTGTTTTGGCCATATCTTTTGACTCGTTCGTCCGATTTCGACGATTCAACTTGCATTGGATTCATCTTTCAAAAACGAACATTTTGACATTTCAAAATTTCCAATTTCTCCCTTATTTATTAATTAGACTACAAGAAAGACCAATTATGCACGAAAGTGCTATTCATTAAGTATGGAAAGTCTGGGGTGCTACAATTAATCACTTAGTTAAAATTTTTAATTGCTATTGACCCTAATCACCCCCCCTCTAGGGTCCATTAATTGGGCAACAATTGGTATCAGAGCCTAGTACTCTCTTTTTAGATTTAACAATCTTGAGTTAAAGATCCTTAAAGGCAAACATCTTTGCTATTACCTTAGGAGAGGGCCGATCGACCACTCGTCCTCCATTGTTCAATGGGGAAAATTATAACTATCGGAAAACTACATGCTCTTGGCTATAAATGTTGGAAAGTTATAGTCAAGGACCCACATCTTCCCATAAAAGTAGTTGAGGATGTTGTTATTCCTAAAGTGGAAGAAGAGTGGAATGTAGCTGAAATTAAACTCATTTAGATTAATGCTAAGGCTAGTAGCAATCTTTATTTTGCTCTTAGCCCCCAAGAGTTTAATAGAGTCTCTGGATGTGATTTAGCCAATGAAATTTGGGATAAACTTCAAGTTACATATGAAGGAACCAACCAAGTGAAACAAGAAAAAATTAGTATGTTGGTTCACAAATATGAACTTTTCAAAATGGAGAATGAATAGTCAATTAGTGAAATGTTTACTAGGTTTACTAATATTTTGAATGGACTAAAAGCACTTGGTAAAGTTTACTCTAGTGCAGAAAATGTTAGAAAAGTGTTGCATTCATTGCTGAAGGAATGCTCTCCCAAAGTGACAGTCATTCAAGAAGCAAAGGACTTGACAAAAGTTCAAATGGATGAGCTTCTTGGGTCATTGATGACTCATGAAGTGATCATAAAGGGACATCAAGAAGATGATTCCAAGAACAAGAAAGGACTTGCTCTCAAGTCATCTCATTAAGAAGAAGAAAATGATGAAGAGAATGTGAGGAAGATGAAGACATAGCCTTTGTGGCTAGAAAATTCAAGAGATTCCTCAAGAACAAAAGGAACTTCAAGAAGAAGCCTTTCAAGAAAGAGGTCACCAAGGAAATATCTAAAGGTGAATCAAGCAAAAAGGAACCAATCATATGCTATGAATGCAAAAAGTTGGGACACATCAAGACGGAGTGTCCTCAACTCAAGAAGAGCAAAAGGTTCCAGAAAAAGGCTATGAAAGCTACGTGGGACGATTCTAAGGAAAGTGCATCGGATGCCTTTAACGATGAAGAAGTGGTGAACTTCTGCCTCATGACAAATGAGGATGAGGTAAATCCTTCACTTAGTGAATCATTTTCTTCTGATGACATTAGGGATGCTTTTGATGAACTTTACTTAGAATTTAAAAGAATTACCTCAATGAAGAAATCATTCAAAAAGGGCATTTCTACTCTTAAAAATTCTTGTGAAGTTTTACAAAAAGAAAAGACCTCCCTTACAAACGAAAATGATATTTTGAATGAAAAATTAAAGGAATTTCAAAATTCATCCCAAGGATCACCTTGTAAGTGTGAAGAGCTTCAAGTTAAAGTCAAAGATTTGACTAAGATTGCTCACACCTTGTCCACGGGTAAAAAGAACGTTGAGAGACTTTTGGGCCAACAAAGATGTGTCTTTTGTAAGGCCGGACTTAGGTACAACTCTTTACCAAAACTTCTTTTCAAAATCAACAAATGTTTTAAACCCACCAACTAATACATTCTTTACTTTTAATGGAAAGAAAATGGTAAAGAAAGTTTGGGTCCCAAAGGGATCATTAACTCCCAAGACCATCCATAAAGGACCAAACATGGTTTAGATCCCTAAAGGAACTTATCCTCCCAAGACCAACCAAAAATCAGTTTGGGTACCAACCAAGACTGTTTGGGTATAGGGAGGAACATATGTTGGAGTTACTTAAATCTTATCTTATATGTATGTTTGAAATCTAACTCCTCCAAGTCAAGATGGTTCTTGGATAGTGGATGCTCTAGGCAAATGTCGGGGAATAGAAAGCTATTCATCCCAATTACTCAAAACGAAGGAGGGCATGTGACCTTGGGGACAATGCAAAAGGGAAGATCATCTGTATGGGTAATGTTGGTAAGGACAATACTACCTTTATTGAGAATGTTTTATTAGTTGATGGTCTGAAATATAATTTAATTAGTATTAGTCAATGTGTGATAAAGGTTTAAATGTATCTTTTAAATCCAATGTATACATCATTAAAGACAAAGATAACATTAATACCTTATTTATTGCTCATAGATATGAAAATGTATATACAATGACTTTGAGAACTTACCTCTCAAAACTTAATGTGTTTTTCGGCTATTAATGAAACTAGTTGGTTATGGCATAGAAGGTTAGGCCATAGAAGTACGGATTTACTAACTAAATTGTCTAGAATGAACTTGCAAAAGGTTTACCAAAACCAAGTTTTCAAAAGATAAAATTTGTGATGCTTGCCAACTAGGAAAACAAATTAAATCACCATTTAAAAAGAAACTAGAAATATTAACTTTTAGGCCATTGGAATTATTGCAAATGGATTTATTTGGGCCAAATGATGTTGCTAGCTTAGGTGGCAAACTTAATGCCTTTGTAATTGTTGATGATTATTCTAGATTCGCTTGGGTTTTATTTCTATCTCATAGAAGTGAAGTGCATGTTTTGTTTCAAAATTTTTGTAAAAGAGTTCAAAATGAAAAAGGCTACTCTATTAATAATATTAGGAGTGATAGAGGTGGAGAATTCAAGAATAAGGAACTTGAATCTTTTTGTGAAGATAATGGTTTCAGCCATAACTTCTTCACTCCTAGAAATCATCCACAAAATGGAGTAGTTGAAAGAAAGAATAGATTCTTACAAGAAATTGGTATAACTATGTTAAATGAACATAAATTACCAAACTAGTTTTGGGCTAAGGCCATTAATACTTCTTGCTATGTAATCAATAGGGTTGTAATTAGAAACTAATTAAATAAAACCCCTTAGGAGCTTTAAAATGGAAGATCACCTAATATTGGTTACTTTAAGGTGTTTGGATGCAAATGTTTTATTCTAAATAACAAACACAACTTAAAGAAATTTGAACCAAAATCTAGTGAAGAAATTTTTCTTGGTTATTCTTCTAATAGTAAAGCCTATAGGTTGTTTGACAAAACTTTCCTAATTGTAGAAGAATCTATGTATGTTATATTTGATGAATCTAATCTTTTTTAATCTAATAAAATTGAAGATGATGATCCAAATAACAAAATTAAAAATATATCTAAAAATATTGCTAATTTGGAAATCAATAAAAAAATGATATTAAAGATCAAGATAATAACAATGATGATAAGACCTTACAAGTTGAAAACTTAGATGAAAATGAAGAAGAAAATGAAACTCAACTTTCTAATGCATGAAGATTAATAAAAGATTATCCTAAAGAACAAATTCTTGGTACTATGGAACAAAGTGTTAGAATAAGAAGAAATATTTGTAATAACCTTGCATTCCTCTCTTAAATTGACCTAAGAATGCTCTTGAAGCAATTAATGATGAATCTTGGGGAATTGCTATGCAAGAGAAATTAAATCAATTTGAAAGAAATCAAATATGAGACTTAGTATCTAGACCTAAAAAAAAATCTATAATTGGTATTAAATGAATATTTAGAAATAAAAATGATGAAAATGGAAACATTGTTAAAAATAAAGTTAGACTAGTAGCTCAAGAATACAACCAAGAAGAGGGAATTGATTATGATGAAACTTTTTCCCATGTTGCTAGACTTGAAGCTATTAGAATGTTGCTTGCATATGCAAGTTTTAAAGATTTTAAACTATATCAAATGGATATCAAAAGTGCTTTCTTCAATGGATTTATATCGGAGGAAGTATTTGTTGAACAACCTCCTTGCTTTGAAAATCATAAAATTCCTAATCATGTGTTTAAACTCACTAAAGCCCTTTATGGTTTAAAGCAAACTCATAGAGCTTGGTATAATAGATTACGTTGCTTCTTACTTGATAATGAGTTCATTAAAGGAAAAATAGATACTAGACTATTCATAATGTCCAAAATTGATGATATGCTAATAGTGCAAATCTATGTAGATGATATTATTTTTGGTTCTAATAATGAATCTCTTTGTCAAGAATTTGCTAAATCCATGCAAGATGAATTTGAAATGAGCATGATGGGAGAGTTAAACTTCTTCCTCAGGCTTCAAATCAAGCAAACAAAGGAAGACGCCTTCATTAATCAAGCTAAGTACACAAGAGAGCTGCTCAAGAAATTTGGGATGAATAACTCAAAGGAAGCTGACACTCCCATGAGTGCATCTACAAATTTGGATAATGATGATAAGGGCAATAGTGTGGAAGAAACAAAATATCGATGTATGATTGGTAATTTATTATATTTAATTGCTAGCAGAACTAATACCATGTTTAGTGTTTGCATATGAGCTAGATTTCAAGCTAATCCAAAGAATCACATATGACTGCTATAAAAAGAATTTTCAAATACTTAATTGGAACAATTGAGTTAGGATTATGGTACCTTAAGAACACCTCACTAGAACTAGTTAGTTATTCTGATCCTGACTTTACTGGATGCAAAGTTGATCAAAAAATGTGATACTTGTCACTTCTTAGGACTCTCACTAGTTTCATGGTCTTGTAAGAAACAAAACTCTGTAGCTCTATCTACTGCTGAGGCTGGATATATAACAGTTGGGAATTGTTGTACTCAAACATTATACATGAAATAACAACTAGAGGACTTCAAATTATTTTATGTCAAAATTCCAATTAAATGTGATAAAACAAGTGTTATATGTATGACAAAGAATCTCATTCAACATTCAAGTACCGAACACATTGAAATTAGATATCATTTCATAAGGGATCATGTGCAAAATGAGGATGTAATGTTAGAATTTGTTGAAACAAATAACCAACTTGCAGATATATTTACTAAACCACTCCCTTATAATAGATTCAGTACTTTAAGAAGAGAATTAGGCTTGGCTAGACTTTGTGGCATTAAATAAAAATATGCCTAAGTTGAAAATTTGATAATTCTGGTTGAATGTGCTCCATATTGATAATGGATTATGTTGATTATTGGATTATGTTTACTTTGTATATCTACTTGAATTGTGGTTTTGAATGTCTAAAGTTATCTTATGTTCATTAAAAATAAGATTTAAAGGTTTAAGAAATTGGTTTTGATCTTAAAAATTTCAAAATTTTAGTTTTTGTGTATGGACTCGGCGATGAGTCAGAGTTCAGACTTGTACTCGTCGACGAGTGACCATTCCAGTAGCCAAAATTCTGCCGCTCGGTGACGAGTCTTGACTACTCAGCAATGAGTAAGTGCAAAATCCAAGATTTCAAAGCCACTCGACGACAAGTCCAACCTACTCGTCGACGAGTGACCAAGGATGTATAAATTAAAACCTAATTTCCAAAAATTTTCACTGTTCATCTTTTCAAAACCGTGTTCCCTCGCATTCCCAAACCTCCAAACCCTATTCCATTCATCTCAAACCTGCTTCAAATTCATTCTTTGTCATTCCACCACCTCTTTTTCACTCAAATCATCCAAGGCAATGGCTCCAAGGACCAAAACCCCCTCTGTGCTGAAACCAAAGAAGAAAGCTACTGTAGCAGAGAAAGGGAAAGAGAAAGCAGGAGAAACATCATAAGCAGAGGCTCCAAATTTGTTTTAGACCAAGGTTGCTCAAGAGAACTACACTTAGATCTTCATAAAGAGAGAACCCATTTTTGGTAAGGTTCCTGATTTTGATTTATTCAAGAATATTGGTCTAGATGTCATAGCCTCTAAATTTCAAGCCCTTAAGTGGCATAGGTTCCTAGCCTTTCGTGAATCCATGTACCATGATCTTGTTAAGCAATTTTATTCCCATCTTACATATGACAACCTCCAAAACCATAAATTCCTATGCTCATGGTAAGAAAATCTCCTTTAACCATGATGAACTCCAATTAATACTTAAACTACTAAGTGGGGAGTTCCAAAATTACACCACTAACTAGTGGGTCTCCCATGAGGGGTTTAACGTATTTGAGGCTTTGAACATTATGTGTGTCGACAAGGACAACACAAAGCTTGTCCCTCCTAAGCTCATGGATCTCACCCTTGATGCTAGGTTAGCTCACCATATAATCACCTACAACATTGCACCTCGATGTGGTGGTAAAAATTTTATAACCTTCTTTGATGTCTTTCTAATTTGGTGCATCTTAACTACCCAACATGTTGATCTTACATTCATTATCATGCATTTAATGAGGGATGCAGCCAAGAAAACTTCAGGGAGATTGCCTTTGGACTTGCCTTAACCAGAGTCTTTAAACATTTCAAAATCCCTTTGTCTGTTTATCATGACAAAAAGTCTATTACTGACTCTGATGTGTATTCCAAGGCTACCATCATGCGTATGGGATACACATTGATAGAGGCCAGTAATGTTTAGGTTCCTAAATCCCAAACCATCCCTACTTCAGATCCTTCTAGACCCTTCTATTCCTACTCCTACTCCTCTACCCTCTCACCCTACTCCTTCAGTACCTCCTTCCACCATTCCAGATTCCTCAGATCCACTCCCTTCTTCCCTTGATCTCATTTCATCTCCTACTCAATCCCTTATCCTTCACCCTTCTCCAGTAGCTAAGCCAGCACCTGTAGTTCATCTAGAGTCTAATGATGAGGTAGCACTAGAGACAGAGACTGGGCTAGAGTGGCCAGATGTGATGATTGATGTTGAACTTCCTGAGTCCTCACACAGAGAAGACTCATTTCATGATGAGGACCCAGGCCAGCAGCAGTTTGTATCACCCAGCAGGCCAGCACCATCAAATGAGCAGATGTCTTTGATGGCTAGTCAGATTGCCTCCATGGCTTCGAGCATGGAGCAATTCCAGTTGGAGTTGAGGCAGAGTCAGTTGCAGTTCCAATCCAGGACTAGAGACAAGTTATCCTCTCTAGAGTCGTGGATGGAGGGGATCTAGGCTGAGATGAAGAAGAGAGATAAGATGCTTGAGAAGATTGATGTAACACCCCGAAATACCCCCTAAGAGTTTAGGGATATTTTAGGTGTCACACTGCATACCTATCAAACCATCCTGTAATGCACAAGATAAAAATACAATACTAACAACGATAATCAGAGCGCGGAAGCTATCATATATGCGGAAGCGTAAACAAATTTTCATTTCCTCTGATGATCCAAAATAGTATTCCAAGTTAACATAAATACAAGACATGTCTAAGTCTAAGGTGGACAGGCCCCCTATCAAAATATCAAAATACACAAGACCCTCTCATACTCTCCCCTCAACAGTAGTCGAGGTATGGCCACGCATCGAGGTCTCGGTCCGCCTGAGACTGTAATGGAATAGTCGGCTCTCTCTCCTCTATATACTCTTCCTCGACCCAAGGCTCCAGGTCGAGGGCTCCCTCAGTACCTGCCGACATGAAAGTACGGCTGAGCATGGAATACTCAGCGAGTACAAGCTACTAGCAGACCATAACAATAATAAAACACAAAATAGTAATATTATACAAGCAGTAATAGAAACATCGCAAAGAAACAGTATAGGGCATGACACAATACAAACATCCTGACGTGCGTACATGAATGCGAAAACGCCGATAAAACTCATGCTTGAAAACCCCTGTTATGTCCCGGTATGCCTCGTAGAAATCATGTATGCGTGCTTGCATGAATGCATGATCATCATCTTGTAAACCTCCATCTTGTAACTTGTGAGCCAGAGGCTAGCACCCGAATCTCCCTGGGCTGCCAACCTCCTTGATATGCAATGCACTTGTGAGCCAGAGGTTAGCACCCGAATCTCCCTGGGCTACCAACCTCCTTGTTATGAAATGCAGGGTTTTCTTGTGAGCCAGAGGTTAGTACCCGAATGTCCCTGGGCTACCAACCTCCTTGACAATAGGTGATTTTTACTTCTTGTTTAGTTTTCTTGTGAGCCAGAGGCTAGTACCCGAATGTCTCTGGGCTAACAAACTCCTTGACAATAGGTGTTTTAGGGGTTATCTTGTGAGCCAGAGGTTAGTACCCGAATCCTCCCTGGGCTACCAACCTCTTTGACATGCAATATTTTCTTGTTGTTTATTATATGCACATGCTCTTGAAATCTCGGTTCATGCTATCATGCGTGCTCGTGTACGTGTCCATAGTGACAATCATGATAATGGGAATAACCAAAATATGACATTACAATTCAATTCATGATATGAACATAGGTAACATAAGTAGTTTGCATAAAATTTGATCAATTTATCATTTATAAGAACGCATGCATAAAACCCATTTCTATATTCTTCATTGAGATCATTTATTAATAGTTTAGGTATTTTGTCAAACACTTTCATACATTATTCCTTAGTAGTTTATCTCCTTCTTTTAAATGCATATTTTCCATTCAATCACACAATGGTAAGTTTGTTATTTGTACTATGCCCATCCTCCATTTTCCAATCCACAACCCACACATCCTACATCACATTCGGCATCCAATCGCCACATCCAATCTCCCATCCACACATTCATTCCATTTCCCTTATCTTGTTTATATTTGTTGAATTAATACAATGCATAGGGAAGGAAAAGCATAATATATAGAATCACCATTTACACTAGAAAACCTAGGTTATTGCTAGGGAAAGTTAGTAGGGTGTACTAACCTTGCTCAAGGCTTGATCCTTGGTGGGAAACTTGATTGAAGCTCCAAAAGGGTAGGGAACAACCCTTGCTTGAGGAAGACTCGAGTTGGGGAAGAAACCCCTTTCAACACGTACGTGAGATGGCTGCCCTAGCTTGGAGAGTGGCTCCCACACGAGCTTGAGCCTTGAACTTGAAGCAAATCCAAGTTTGAGGACGACCAAGGATGGTCCACCCCTTTGATTTCTTCCTCAATACCAAACCCTAGGTTAGAGCTTTCTCCTCTTCTCTCTCTATCTCTCAAAATCCCTCAAATGTTGTAAGTGAGGCCTCAAAGGGTCGAGCAAACCCTTATGGGTAAGGGTTTAACGCCCAAAAGACGAAAAAGACCTTACTGAAATTTTTGCAAAACACGGGGACCGAGCGATCTGTGGTTATGACCGATCGATCGGTTGCCTACCGAGCGATTGGCGTTATTGACCGATCGACCGGTCAAAAACTCACTCTCTGGAAAATTTCCCCATACAAAATTTCTGACCGTGCGATAGCTACCGATCGATCGGTTATGGACCGATCGATCGCTGACTGGACCGAGCGATCGGTGCTCTGTATGTCTGGACTGTTTTGACCATATCTTTTGACTCGCTCGTCGGATTTCGACGATTCAACTTGCGTTGGGTTCGTCTTTTGAAAACGCACATTTCTAACATTTCGGAATTTCCGATTTCTCTCTTATTTATTAATTAGACTATGAGGAAGGCCAATTAGCTACGAAATGCCTATTCATTTAAAGATGGAAAAGTCTGGGGTGCTACATTCTCCCCCCTTTACAAAAATTTCGTCCTCGAAATTTGTACGATACATACATGCACAAAATTAGAACAAAATTACAAGCCATTTGCACAAGTCTATTCAAACAACTCGGGATACTTTGCTTTGACTTCGGCTTCACGCTCCCACGTGGCTTCTTCTCGTGCATGATGTTGCCATTGCACGAGGACTAGCGGAATAGTCTTGTTGCGAAGCACTTGATCTCTCCTATCCAAAATATGAACCGGCTTCTCAACTAAAGTGAGGTCCTCTCGGATCTCTATCGGATCAAGCTCGATGACATGAGAAGGATCCGGGATGTACTTCCGGAGCATAGAGACATGGAATACATTATGGACCGCCGCCATGTGAGCGGGCAAAGCAACACGGTAAGCAACTTCACCGACTCGAGTAATGATCTCGAACGGACCCACATATCTCGGGCTAAGCTTGCCTCTCTTCCTGAATCACATAACACCCTTGGTTGGTGAAATCCTTACAAATACAAAATCACCGACTCGGAATTCAAGATCCCTCCTTCGGTTGTCGGCATAGCTTTTCTGTCTATCTTGTGCGGTCTTTAACCTCTCCCGGATAAGCTTGACCCTATCCGCGGTTTGTTCAATTAACTCGGGGCCCAAAATCTTTCTTTCTCCCACTTCATCCCAATACAACGGGGATCTACAACTCCTTCCGTACAAAGCCTCGAAAGGCGCCATTTGTATGCTTTCTTGATAACTATTGTTGTAAGCGAATTCCACCAAAGGTAGGTGATCATCCCAACTTCCCTTGAAGTCTAGCATACATGCTCGGAGCATATCTTCAATAACCTGATTCACCCTCTCGGTTTGCCCGTCGGTCTGTGGGTGGAAAGCTGTGCTAAAGTCTAACCGGGAGCCCATTGCACCTTGAAAACTTTTCCAAAACCTGGATGTGAATCTTGGGTCTCTATCCGACACAATACTCACTGGCACCCCGTGCAATCGGACTATTTCCTTGATGTATAGCTCCGCTAACTGATTGGAGTTGAATGTAGTCCGGTACGGTAAGAAATGAGCGGACTTCGTGAGTCTATCAACAACTACCCATATAGCATCGGTCTTCCTAACCGTCTTCGGTAACCCCACGATGAAGTCCATAGAGATATGTTCCCATTTCCACTCGGGAATAGGGAGAGACTGCAAAAGACCCGCCGGTCTCAAATGCTCCGCTTTCACCTGTTGGCACACCAAACACCGTGCCACATACTCCGCAACCTCCCTCTTCATGTTTCACCACCAAAAGTGACTCTTGAGGTTCCGGTACATCTTCGTACCCCCAGGATGCACTGTATACTTAGACCGGTGAGCTTCGTCCATAATCTCTCTCCGAAGGTCTGCATTGGCTGGGACACAAAGCCTTCCCTTGAATGTAATAGCACCTTGGCTAGTGAGAGAGAAGTCCGTACTACCCTTGGCCACTTCCTTATCTCGGAAAGCCAACAAGTCAGTGTCTGTGGCTTGATACTCCTGGATCAAGTCTATAAGGTACGGTCGAACTGTAACATTTGCCAAAACCGGACTGCGGACAGAATCGTTCACACTCATGTCTAGATTTGCCAAATCGTCTAACAGTCTCCATTCCCGCACCAACATGTGAGCCAACAACCCCGATGGTTTCCTACTCAGAGCGTCTGCCACCACATTTGCTTTTCCCGGGTGATATTGGATAGTGCACTCGTAGTCCTTTAAGAACTCAATCCAACGCCGTTGTCGTAAGTTTAGCTCTTTTTGGGAAAAGAGATACTTGAGGCTCTTGTGGTCCGTGTACACATAGAACTCCACCCCGTACAGATAATGTCGCCAAATTTTAAGTGCAAACACGACCGCCGCAAGCTCCAAGTCGTGAGTGAGGTAGTTCTTTTCATGCTCTTTCAACTGCCTTGATGCATAGGCAATGACCTTCTTGTGTTGCATTAGGACACACCTGAGTCCAACATGCGAGGCATCACTGTACACCTCATACCCAAAAGGTCCAGATGGCACAGTAAGGACAGGGGCTGTGGTGAGGCGTTTCTTCAACTCTTGGAAACTTACTTCACATCGGTCACTCCAACTGAACTTTGCATTTTTCCTTGTCAAGTAGGTGAGAGGTGCAGCCAAACTGGAGAATCCCTCTACAAATCTCCGGTAGTAGCCTGCCAATCCGAGGAAACTACGTATCTCCGTGACGCTCTTGGGCCTCTCCCAACTCATGACGGCCTCAACCTTGGCTGGATCTACAGAAATGCCCTCGGCCGACACCACGTGTCCCATAAATGCGACCTTCTCTAACCAGAAATCGCACTTACTCAATTTGGCATATAGCCTATGCTCTCTCAACATCTCCAGAGCAAGGCGGAGGTCTCGTGCGTGATCTTCCCGTGTCTGGGAATACACCAAAATGTCATCAATGAATACAATCACGCATCGATCCAGGTAAGATCGGAACACCCGGTTCATCAAATCCATGAATGCCGCCGGTGCATTCGTCAGCCCAAAAGGCATGACAAAGAACTCGTAATGCCCATACCGAGTCCTGAAAGCCGTCTTCGGAACATCCTCCGACTTGATCTTTAGCTGATGATAACCCGACCTAAGATCAATCTTGGAGAAAAATCTCGCTCCCTTCAGTTGGTCGAACAAGTCGTCTATCCTTGGCAAGGGATAACGATTCTTGATAGTTACCTTGTTCAACTGACGGTAGTCTATACACATCCTCATAGACCCGTCCTTCTTCTTCACAAAGAGAACCGAAGCTCCCCACGGTGAGACACTTGGTTGGATGAAGCCGAGTTGTTGTAACTCCTCAATTTGCTTCTTTAATTCTTCAAGCTCTATCGGGGCCATTCTATATGGGGCTCTTGAAATCGGAGCGGTGCCCGGAGTAAGCTCTATAGCGAACTCAATCTCCCGATTCGGAGGTAACCCGGGAAGTTCCTCCAAAAACACGTCCAAGAACTCACTCACGACCGGAATGGCCGAGGAGTTTTGTGCTTCTGGGATTGCTATACTCAAGGCTGCGAGGCGAGCAATGTCCCTCTCTCTTAATCCTCGGAAGTGAAAAGGCTTACCCCCTTCCGGCTTAAAATTCACCATCTTTTCAAAACACGCAACATGCCCGTGATGGTTTGACAACCAATCCATCCCTGAGATGACATCAAAATCCAAGTCTTGAAAATCTAAGACGATGAGATCGGCTAACAGTTCATTCTCCCCCACTTGAACCACACTATCCCTGAATATCTTGTCCGTATCAACTGACTTGCCGAGTGGAGTTGCAATGGTCAACTCCTGCTTTAACGGAGTAGCCTCAGTCAAAAATCCCTTCGCGAAACTAGGTGACACAAAGGAGTGAGTGGATCCTGTGTCGATCAACACTCGGGCAAGACATTCGTTCACTAATAAAGCGCCTGTGCGATTAAGTGACTACTATTAGTAGATTTCAAACAACAAGCATCATACATAGGTAACCCCTAGTATAGAAACTCACAAAACAAACCATAGAAATTTTACACAATTTAAACCCTAGAATTCGTGCGTACCTTGTACGACATCGTCGGATGCACGTGCGTCTCTCTCTGATAGGGCGAAAACTTGACCCTGTGTGGCTGGGCGAGGAGGCCATGTAGACGGTGAGGCCCTCGAAGCCTAAGAAGAGCTAGGCTGAGATGTCTGCCTAACCGGGGGCCTGCTCCCTGAAGACTGAGTTGGCAATTGACGCCGGGGACAATCTCTGACCATGTGGCCTTGGTCACCACAATGGAAGCAACTTCCTGAAACTCTCCGGCATTCTCCCGCTGGATGCCTCCTCCCACAAAGAGTGCAAACATCATGCAAATAGGAGGAAGGAGCATATCCCGTAGCCTGAGTAACTGCGGGGCGAGGAGCATATGAGGTAGCCGGGCGAAAGGCTGGTGGAGCAAAAGAGCGGGGAGCCTGTGGTGCTGAATACATCCTCTGTGACTGAGCCGGCCCTGCGGACTGATACAAGCTCGTCCTTGCTCTTTTCTCCCCTGAACTACTCGACTGTCCTTTTTCCATTCCTCTCCTTTTGAAGAACTCCTCGGAGTTCGACTCGGCCAATAGTGCTTTATCAACAACTTCGGAATATGTCTCATGTCTAAACATGGAGACTCGGTCCTTGAGATAGGCCTTCAACCCCCTCTCGAATTTCCGGGCCTTCATAGCCTCGGTCGCTATCATGTGTGGAGCAAATCGAGATAGCTCCGAAAATTTGGCTTCCTAAGCCGCTACGGACATATTACCTTGCTCCAAGGTAATGAATTCGACTTCCATCTTTTCTTTCATCCCGACCGGAAAGTACTTCTTGTTGAAAACCTCCAAGAATTCCTCCCAAGTCCAATCTTGACCTTGCCGGGTCAACTCTCGGGTCCGAAGTGCAGACTTCCACCAATGATCGGCCTCACCTTCAAGCATGAAGGCGGCCCATGTGACCCTTTCCACTTCAGTAGGTGCTAATACCGAGAATATCTTCTCAAGTTGCCGGATCCAACCCTCGGCAACAAGTGGATCAATGCTTCCACAAAAAGTTGGAGGCCTCATCCTCCGAAAAGCTTCTATCCCGGCTTGGGCTCGGTTAGGAGGAGCCGGTATAAGTGCCGCATTAGGCGGAGTAGCCGGTTGCCTTGCCGCCAACATAGCCAAAGTCTCGGCTATGGATGCGAATGCTTGGGCAAAGTCGGGTTGATCATCACCCGATGGAGCATCACCTCCATTACCCCTCGTGTTGTACCCGCGACCCCGGGTATTGCGTCTCATGATTTCTCCTGAGAACGATAATACAACGTGAGTCTAACTTGGATACGCATTTAGTACAAATTTCGCAATTCACTCAATACATATTCATCAAGCATATTTAATAAGCACAACACAATTAATGCACATATGGTATAAAACACAACATCATCCATACAATCGGTGTTCCTAGCGTAGGACTCTAAGTTTGGTTGAGATTCAACCTATTTTGACTAGGACTAACTTGTTAGTCCATACTTGGAATACAACTAATGCCTTGTTCAATCATGGTCTCTAGTACTATGCGACCCTAGGGACTCTAATGCCTAGAGCTCTGATACCACTCTGTAAAACCCCGAAATACCCCCTAGGAGTTTAGGGATATTTTAGGTGTCACACTGCGTACCTATCAAACCATCCTGTAATGCACAAGATAAAAATACAGTACTAACAACGATAATCAGAGCGCGGAAGCTATCATATATGCGGAAGCGTAAACAAATTTTCATTTCCTCTGATGATCCAAAATAGTATTCCAAGTTAACATAAATACAAGACATGTCTAAGTCTAAGGTGGACAGGCCCCCTATCAAAATATCAAAATACACAAGACCCTCTCATACTCTCCCCTCAACAGTAGTCGAGGTATGGCCACGCATCGAGGTCTCGGTCCGCCTGAGACTGTAATGGAATAGTCGGCTCTCTCTCCTCTATATACTCTTCCTCGACCCAAGGCTCCGGGTTGAGGGCTCCCTCAGTACCTGCCGACATGAAAGTACGGCTGAGCATGGAATACTCAGCGAGTACAAGCTACTAGCAGACCATAACAATAATAAAACACAAAATAGTAATATTATACAAGCAGTAATAGAAACATCGCAAAGAAACAGTATAGGGCATGACACAATACAAACATCCTGACGTGCGTACATGAATGCGAAAACGCCGATAAAACTCATGCTTGAAAACCCCTGTCATGTCCCGGTATGCCTCATAGAAATCATGTATGCGTGCATGCATGAATGCATGATCATCATCTTGTAAACCTCCATCTTGTAACTTGTGAGCCAGAGGCTAGCACCCGAATCTCCCTGGGCTGCCAACCTCCTTGATATGCAATGCACTTGTGAGCCAGAGGTTAGCACCCGAATCTCCCTGGGCTACCAACCTCCTTGTTATGAAATGCAGGGTTTTCTTGTGAGCCAGAGGTTAGTACCCGAATGTCCCTGGGCTACCAACCTCCTTGACAATAGGTGATTTTTACTTCTTGTTTAGTTTTCTTGTGAGCCAGAGGCTAGTACCCGAATGTCCCTGGGCTACCAACCTCCTTGACAATAGGTGTTTTAGGGGTTATCTTGTGAGCCAGAGGTTAGTACCCGAATCCTCCCTAGGCTACCAACCTCCTTGACATGCAATATTTTCTTGTTGTTTATTATATGCACATGCTCTTGAAATCTCGGTTCATGCTATCATGCGTGCTCGTGTACGTGTCCATAGTGACAATCATGATAATGGGAATAACCAAAATATGACATTACAATTCAATTCATGATATGAACATAGGTAACATAAGTAGTTTGCATAACATTTGATCAATTTATCATTTATAAGAACGCATGCATAAAACCCATTTCTATATTCTTCATTGAGATCATTTATTCATAGTTTAGGTATTTTGTCAAACACTTTCATACATTATTCCTTAGTAGTTTATCTCCTTCTTTTAAATGCATATTTTCTATTCAATCACACAATGGTAAGTTTGTTATTTGTACTATGCCCATCCTCCATTTTCCAATCCACAACCCACACATCATACATCACATTCGGCATCCAATCGCCACATCCAATCTTCCATCCACACATTCATTCCATTTCCCTTATCTTGTTTATATTTGTTGAGTTAATACAATGCATAGGGAAGGAAAAGCATAATATATAGAATCACCATTTACACTAGAAAACCTAGGTTATTGCTAGGGGAAGTTAGTAGGGTGTAATAACCTTGCTCAAGGCTTGATCCTTGGTGGGAAACTTGATTGAAGCTCCAAAAGGGTAGGGAACAACCCTTGCTTGAGGAAGACTCGAGTTGGGGAAGAAACCCCTTTCAACACGTACGTGAGATGGCTGCCCTAGCTTGGAGAGTGGCTCCCACACGAGCTTGAGCCTTGAACTTGAAGCAAATCCAAGTTTGAGGACGACCAAGGATGGTCCACCCCTTTGATTTCTTCCTCAATACCAAACCCTAGGTTAGAGCTTTCTCCTCTTCTCTCTCTATCTCTCAAAATCCTTCAAATGTTGTAAGTGAGGCCTCAAAGGGTCGAGCAAACCCTTATGGGTAAGGGTTTAACGCCCAAAAGACGAAAAAGCCCTTACTGAAATTTCTGCAAAACACGGGGACCGAGCGATTGGTGGTTATGACCGATCGATCGGTTGCCTACCGAGCGATCGGTGTTATTGACCGATCGACCGGTCAAAAACTCACTCTCTGGAAAATTTCCCCTTACAAAATTTCTGACCGTGCGATAGCTACCGATCGATCGGTTATGGACCGATCGATCGCTGACTGGACCGAGCGATCGGTGCTCTGTATGTCTGGACTGTTTTGACCATATCTTTTGACTCGCTCGTCGGATTTCGACGATTCAACTTGCGTTGGGTTCGTCTTTCGAAAACGCACATTTCTGACATTTCGGAATTTCCGATTTCTCTCTTATTTATTAATTAGACTATGAGGAAGGCCAATTAGCTACGAAATGCCTATTCATTTAAAGATGGAAAAGTCTGGGGTGCTACAATTGAGATATCTAGTGAAGTGGTGAAGAACAAGGTTAACTCCATATTGTCACTGATTGAGAGGAAGGCAGTGGATGCATCATTAGTGAGTGACAGACTCAGTGATGATATGACTAGTGTGGGGAAGGCTGTGAATGTTTAAGCCACTTATCTTCAGCACATGGCTGGTTTATTGGATTCTTATGCCCCAGTCATTGGAGAGATGGCTGCCAGGGTTAATCAAATTGCCTTAGAGATGCTGAGCATAAAGAATAAGCTTGACCTTGTGCCCATCCCTACTGATGTGGAAGTTCCAACTCCATCTCAAGCACCTCGAGGACAACAACCTCAAGGAAAATCCGCAGAGCCACCCACAAAGCAACCGGCTGAGATCTCTGTAGACCCGGGATTTTAACCCCACTCTCGATCGGGATTGAACCCAAGGAGGAATAGTGCTAAAAATGCTAAAAAGAGAGAGTCGCCACCTATTTAGATGTTGAGGGAAAATAGGGTCCCTGAAAAGGTTGGATAAGGCTTTGGTCTAGAAATAGAGTTCAAGGTAAGAATTCATTTGAGTTAGGGGAAGTTGTTAGGCATCCCTAAACTCCCATCCGAAGATGGTTACCTACTCCCTAAGTCTGAATTAAAGTGGGGGAAACCATAAGAGAAGCATGCATTTCATATATATGCTGACATATGTTATATGAACAATAATGTACAAGTTAAAATAAGCAGGGACAGGATGAGTTAGGGTAAGTTTGAATCAAACCGGGCAGGGGTTCGACTTGGTAAGTAGTGGTTGAACTAGGATTTGAACCTAGTTTCGGACAGAGGTTCGACTGGGTTTGGTAAGTTTGAATCAAACAGGTAGGGGTTTGACTGGGTAGGCTAGGTTGAAATAAAACCAAGTAGGGGTTCGACAGGGTAGGTTATGTTTGAACTGAAGTTCGGGCAGAGGTTCGACAGGGTAGGTTAAGCAAGCAGTCTAAGCAATTAAAACAATTTAAAAAATAATTAGAAAACTAATTAAGCTACTAAAAGACAAAGCAAAAGTCAGTGTTTGGAGAAAAATTACCTTCCGAGAAATTTGAAAAGATTTCTGAAAAGGGGTCCCAAGAATCGACCCTTCGCAATCGACTTTCTCGGGATTCCGGACGCTAAAAAGAACTTTGAAATCGGAAAGGGATAGAGAGGGAGAAGGAATTGGTGAGAAATGAAGGAAGAGAGGAGGGTATTTTTAGTATTTCAGATTAGTGACCGCGCCGTTTTAAAGGGCACGATTTATTATATTTTAATGAATAGTGAAGCGGTGTGAACAGTAGGGTAGCAATGTGTATAACACTAATTCTGCACCGTTTTAAAAGGCGAGATTTAATATATTTTAATATTAGCAAAAAAAATAATAAAAAATGAAGTTTACAGTGAAAGTGGGGCCCACATGGTCCCGCGCCTTTTAAAACGGCAAGATTGCCCCTAGGGGCCTATTTGGCCCTTCAAAAAACTGTTTTTTTGGGTTATGCTCTTATTTGCCGAAAAACTGTTTTTGTCGCTTTAAGCCCATTTTGAGCCCAAAAATAGCCAAAATTGAACCAAAAAATTTGTAAAATTATTTAAGATGAAATCATAACTTTTGAGCACTTTTTGGGGGCATTTTGATCATTTTACACCATAGGGGCATTTTTGGTCATTTTTTCGCTTTAAGCCTGATTTGATCCCAAAAACAACCGAAATTGAACTGATAAAATCGAGAAAAATAATTTAGATAAAATGCGAGTTTTTCAGAAATTTTCAGGAGTATTTTGGTCATTTTTGACCTCAGGGGCGTTTCTGAAAACCGAAGCACAGGGAAAGAGGGTTTCTAAAAGGGTTTTTAAAGGTCTAGAAAGAGGAAAGAGGGGTGCAAAATTGGGGTGTTTACAGTTGCCCCGCTATGTTGGAAGGTACGGGCATGTGAACAACAAAGGTTGGTAATGCTTCAATTTTGCACGCATGTGTGTGAAAAACCTGTAAATCTTAAGAAAAGATAAATTCTGCTTAGACTGCTTGTCATAGACTGGATGATTGATGGGTGACAGAGGAAGGGTGGGTTGTGTTACAAGTAATACAGTTCAATGCGGTGAAGTGTGCAAGACTGACTTCACAAGAGGCCACAATTGATGGTTGATCAGACAACTGTGTCAATTACTCCTTTAAGAGTGAGCAAGTAGTGCAAAATTGAAGAAATAATACGTCATTGCAAGAAATGGGTAAGACTATGTTAAATGAACATAAACTACCTAATTATTTTTGGGCTAATACCATTCATACATCTTGCTATGTGATTAACAGGGTTGTTATTAGAAATAAATTGAATAAAACCTCTTATGAACTTTGGAATGGTAGATCACCCAATATTGGTTACTTCAAAGTATTTGGTTACAAATGTTTCATTCTAAATAGTAAGGCAAACTTAAAGAAATTTGAACCAAAATCTAGTGAATGAATTTTTCTTGGTTACTCCTCAAATAGCAAAGAATATAGGGTGTTTAATAAAACCTCCCTAATTATCTAAGAATCCATGCATGTAATATTTAATGAATCTAATCCTTTTAAAATCAAAAGAATTGAAGATGATGATCAAATTGACAAAATGGATAACTTATCTAAAAGTATAGCAAACTTGGAAATCAGCAAAGAAGATAATGCAAACCAAGATAATGATGTTGATAAAACCTTAGAAGTTGAGAATTTAGATGAAAATGAAGAAGAAAATGAAATTCATCTTCCTAAGGCATGAAGACTAATAAAAGATCATCCTAAAGAATAAATTCTTGATAATATGAAATAAGGTGTAAGAATAAGAAGAAGCATTTGTAATAACCTTGCTTTCCTCTCTCAAATTGAACCTAAGAATGCTCTTGAAGTAATTAATGATGAATCTTGGGGAATTGCTATGCAAGAAGAATTAAATAAATATGAAAGAAATTAAGTATGAGATTTAGTGCCTAGACCTAAAAGCAAATCTATAATAGGTACTAAATAGATTTTTAGAAATAAAAAGATGAAAGTGGAAACATTGTTAAAAATAAAGCTAGACTAGTAGCTCAAGGATATAACCAAGAAAAGGGGATTGATTATGATGAAACCTTTGCCCCTATTGCAAAACTTGAAGCTATTAGGATGTTGCTTGCATATGCTACCTTAAAGACTTTAAACTTTATCATATGGATGTTAAAAGTGTTTTTTGGAATGAATTTATATCGGAGGAAGTCTATGCAGAACAACCTCCTTGCTTTGAAAATCATAAAATGTCAACATGTATTCAAACTCACTAAAGCTCTTTATGGTTTAAAGCAAGCTCCTAGAGCTTGGTATGATAGACTAAATGACTTTCTACTTGAAAATGAGTTCATTAGAGGTAAAATAGATACTACTTTGTTTATAAAATCTAAAAATGATGATATGCTATTAGTGCAAATCTATGTTGATGACATTATTTTTGTATCTACTAATGAAACTCTTTGTCAAGAATTTGCTGAGTCCATGCAAGATGAATTTGAGATGAGCATGATAGGGGAGTTGAACTTCTTCCTCGGGCTTCATATCAAGCGAACAAAGGAAGGCATCTTCATAAATCAAACCAAGTACACTAGAGAGCTGCTCAAGAAGTTTAGGATGGACAACTCAAAGGATGCTGATATTCCCATGAGTCCAACCACAAAGCTGGATAAAGATGAAAATGAAATTAGTGTGGAAGAAACAAAATATCAAAGTATGATTGGTAGGTTATTGTATTTGACTGCTAGTAGGCTTGATATTATGTTTAGTGTTTGCATGTTTGCTAGATTTCAAGTTAATCCTAAAGAATCACATATGACTGCAATTAAAAGAATTTTTAAATATTTAATTGGAACTATTGAACTAGGATTATGGTACCCTAAGAACACATCACTAGAACTAGTTAGTTATTCTGATGCTGACTTTACTGGATGCAAAATTGATCGGAAAAACACTAGTGACACTTGTCACTTCTTAAGACACTCATTAGTTTCTTGGTCATGTGAGAAACAAAACTCTGTAGCTCTATCTACAGCTGAAGCTGAGTATATAGCAGCTGGGAGTTGTTGTGCTCAAACATCTTTACTATTATAATGTGAGAGGCGTGCGTAGATGATTTTTCTGAAATTCCTAAACTATCATTATATAAAAAACAAAACATGGTTTAATGTTTTACTTTAATTCCCAAACTACCCCTTGCCTTTGATTTAATGTTTTACTTTAATTCCTAAACTAATCCTTGCTCATCTATCTATTTAGAATCACAGCCAATCGCAATTGAACTCGGGGAGAGTTCAATCGCACCCGTAGGTTAACCCGTGTCTCTTTTAACTCCTATTAACTGTGGTTAATTCCTTCCCCTCGCTCTCACGCGCATTGCACGTGCCACTAGCGAATTCAATTGCACCTGCGGGTTAACACATGTCCTTTTTAACTCTTTTTAATTGTGGTTAACTCCTTTCCCTCGCTCTCATGTGCATCGCTCGGGCCATTCGCTAGTTATACATGAAACAACAAGTAGAGGACTTCAAATTGTTTTATGATAAGATTCCAATAAGCGATAACACAAGTGCTATATGTATGACAAAGAATCCAATTCAACATTCAAGAACCAAACATATAGAAATTAGATATCATTTCATAAGAGATCATGTTCAAAATAGGGATGTAATGTTAGAATTTGTTTAAGCAAATAGCCAACTCGCAAAATATTTACTAAACCTCTCCCTTATGAAAGATTTAGTACATTAAGAAGAGAATTAGGCATGGCTAAACTTGATGACATCAAATGAAAATATACCTAAAGTTGAACAAAATTGACAATACTATGTGTTGACTTTGTATTTCAACTTGATTTGTGGTTTTTAATGTCTTAAAATATCTTGAGATCATCAATGAAATAGTTTAAAGGCTTAAGGAATCAATCCAAAATTGCAAAATTTCAATTTTTTTGTATTGACTCATTGATGAGTCATAGTACAGAATTGTACTCAAAGACGAGTGGGCAATCCAATAGCTGATTATGAGCCACCCGACGACGAGTCCCAGCTACTCGTCGATGAGTGAACTAAATTTTTTTTAGTTTTTCAGATTCTTTGGTCACTTGGCAACGAGTCATACCTACTTGTCGACGAGTGCCCTCGGGTCTGTATATAAAAACCCAATTTTTTTCCATTTTTCACTGTTCAAACTTTCAAATCCGATTTCCCTCGTAATTCTCAACCTCCAAATCCTCTTCTATACTCTTCCAAAATCATTCCATTGCAAATGGCTCCTTGAACCAAGACTCCTTCAGTGCCAAAATCAAAGAAGAAGCCCACGGCTACCGAGAAAGGAAAGAAGAAAGTTGGTGAAACCTCCAAAAGCAAAGCCATAAAGCCTTCACAAGAAGAAACGCCAAGCTTGTTCAAGACCAAAGCTGCCCAATAGAACTACTCAAGATACTTTATCAAAAGGGAACCAGTTTTGGGTAAAATTCCTGATTTTGATCTCTTTAGAGACATAGGTCTAGATGATATTGCTTCAAAATTCAAAACTCTTAGATGGCATAGGTTCCTTGAATTGCATGAGCCCATATACCCTGATCTTGTAAAGCAATTATATTCTCATCTTATCTTTGACAAAACTGTCCAAAAATTTTAATCCTATGCCCATGGGATACTCATAACCTTTAATCTATCCAACCTAAGATCCATTCTCAAATTACCCAATGGGGATTTCTAGGAATACTCCACTAATCAGTGGGTATCCCATGAGGGTTTCCATGTAATTGAAGCATTGAAAGTGATGTGTGTCAATAAAGATATAACTAACCCTATCCTTCCTAAACTCAAGTACCTAACTCTTGATGCTAGGCTTGCACACCACATCATCACTTATGATATTCTTCCTAGAGGTGGTGAAGGACTTCATTACATTCTTTGATGTTTTTCTTATATGGTGCATTTTGAGCACCCAAAACATTGACCTATCTTTCATTATAGCCAATGTTATGAAGGATGCTGCCAAGAAAACTTCTAGTATACTACCCTATGGTCTGGCTTTCGCCCATTTGTTCAAGAAATCTATTTCAGACTCTGATGTGTGCTCCAAAGCTACTATCATGAGAATGGGATACTCATTCATATAGACAAGCAATGTTTGGCTCCCAAAATCCCAAACCATCCTTACTCCTACTCCTTCTGTCATTCCTGACACTTCCATTCCTATTCCCACTCCTCCACCTTCTCAACCTTCTGTACTTCCTTCCATATCTGATCCACTCCCTTCCACTCCATCTCCTACTCACTCCTCTTCTTATGACCACTCTCCCATCCTTCCCTCTTCTCTTGTAGATGGGCCAGTTTTTGCTGCAACAGCAGTAGATCAGATAGAGAGTGCAGAGGCTATTCTCGAGAGAGTAGTAGAGTCTGAGGCTGGGGCTGAGCCTGACTGGGGAGATGTCATGATAGATATTGATTTTCCTGAGTACTCCCAGATGAGAGCAATTTCATGGCTTTTATTATGGAACAATTTCAGCTTGAGATGAGGCAGAGTTAGCAGCAGCTCTAGGCAGAGACCAGAGAGATGCCATCCTCCCTAGAATCCAGGATGGATTCTCTCCAAGCTGAGATGAAGTCTAGAGAGGCAGTGTTTGTGCCTAAGTTTGAAGAGTTGGAAATGTCTAGTGAGATTGTTAAAAACAGAGTAGAATCCATCATCTCACAAATAGAGAGGAAGTCAATTGAGGTCAATGTGGTTAGTGATAGATTGAGTGCTGACATGATTACTGTGGGAAATGCAGTCAATGTTTAAGCTAGGTATCTTCACAACATGGCTGGTCTCTTGGACTCCCAGGCTCCAGTAGTTGGTGAGATGGCTGCCAAGGTTGATCAGTTTGTGTCTGAGATGATTCTCATCAAGAAGAAGCTATAACTTGTGCCATTCCCTAATGATGTGGACATCCTTCTTCCTCTCAAGTTCATCCCCCAAGTGGGCAACCTCAAGAGAAACCTCCTCCCAAGGCTGAACAGGCTTCTCAAGAAAAACCAGCTGTAATTTCTTCTTCAGATTCCTCTGACTCCTCTGAGGACATAGCCAAAGCCTTCAAGCCCAAGAAGCCAACCTCAAAGCTTGACAGGCCTACCAAGAGGCAGAAGATTTGATGAAGATTTTTTTTCTATTTATGTGACTTTTTATGTTTCTTTTTGGTTTGATGTAATGAATGCTCTTTCATATACTCTTTTTGCTCTATATATGACATTCTATTTCTCATCATCTCTTCTCTACTTATCTTGTTTCTTTTATATTTTTTTTTATGATGCCAAGGGGGAGAAAATGTGAATTCTATAAGAAAGATATGATCTATCTTTATGGAACTTCTCTTGGTTCCAAATTTAAATTAACAATTATTCAATTTTAAGTTAACAACTATTAAAACACAGACCTTCTTTGTGGAACTTATCTTGGTTCCAAAATTCAATCTTGTGTGTTGTTAACAATTTTAACTTAAAATCTTGATCATAGAACTTCTCTTGATTCCTAAATTCAAATCTAAATGATTTTGACTGATTCTTGAATGATCTTCCTCATAATAATTTGAAATGTTTTACATAATGCACATGTTGAGGGGTAGCTATCCTCATAATTCTAGAATTTATATATTGAGGGGCAGCTAATCCCAAGTCATTCACATTATTATGTCATCATCTAAAAAGGGGGAGATTATTAGCCTCAAGGTTACAACTCTAAGTACCCTTACTAGTTTCGATAATAACTCAATAATGGAATGAACTTTTTGAAACTAATTCTGTAGAGCCCCAGAACTTTTGTATATGTCTTGGAATGCATGTCAAGGCATGATGCCTTGTAATCTCCATTTTCCATGAAATGAGAATTTGGAAACCTTGGAGAATTTTGCAAGAATGCTATAAAATAATTAAATAAAATATTTATTAATATGTTGTAACCTTAGAAAGGTCGTAGTCCTGTTTAGAAGAGGTTAGAATAGAAGTAGTATAAGTCCAAGTAGTGGATTGAGTGGAAAATGGACTTGGTGTCAAAATTTGCATATCACCGATCGCTCGGTCCAAAGTAGCGATCGATCGGTCCACAACCAATCGATCGGTATCTGTCGACTGGTCAAAAATTTTGTATGGGAAAAAAATCCAGAGAGATGATTTTTGATCGAGAGCTCGGTCAAAAACACTGATCGCTCGGTCATAACCACCGATCACTCGGTCTTCTGCATTTTGTAGAAATTTCATTAAAGACTTTTTTGTATTTTGGGCGTTTCACCCTTGCCTATAAGGGCTTGCTCGAGCCATGGGTCCCCATTCACAACACTTAGCAATATTTTGACAGAAAGTGAGAGAAGAGAAAGGGGTTTTTAACCTAGGGTTTCAACTTGAGAGAAATCAAGGGTAGAACCCAAGATCATCCCCAAAGCTTGGATTTCTCAATCCAAGGCTGAACCACGTGAGGAGCACCTCCTCCAAGCTCGACAGCAACCCCACGCACCTTTTGAAGGGTTTTCCTCATCTTTTCAAGGTCGGTACCCTATGCTACCCTTTGTAACGACCCCAAAATCCTACAAGGCTAAAATAGGACTTTGGGATCGCCACATTACTTAAACGTGCTTAAAATCCATCACATGCAAGGCACACTAACACGAGTCTCCAAAAATGAGGATAATAAAATTTCTGATATATCAACTGTAACCAACTAAATAGCACGAGTCTATAGTCAACAAATACAACCCACTAAAACCAAAGAGTCTGATACACAACTAAAAAAGTCTACTAAGCAACATCTACTCAAGTCTAATACAACTCTCTCAATCAAATGAAATAAAAACTAAGAGGTGTAGCCACCCAAGTCTCTAGCTCCCTCCTCAGAAGGCTCACCTTCTCCTCCTTCCTCGATGTAAGTTTCCTCAACCCACGGCTCTGCCGTGTACTCCTGCTCTAAACCTGCCAAGACAAAGTCCGGCTGAGTACAAAGGTACTCAGTGTATATAAAATCCAACCAACATTAATAATACACCTGCATTTAGTTAGAAACATATCCAATAACATAATAACATAATCAGAGTGCGGAAGAACGTGTGCGCATATACATCATATCATCACCTTGACTCGTGTACTTGTGAGAATCTTAGACTTGGAAGACAATACACTTATGAGTTGCTTATGCTTATAAGACCACGTGCTTGTGAGATGTTTATGCTTATGCACTTATTCAGATCATACAATGATGTGACATGCCGTTCTTGGCGGATACGGACCATGTCTAAGAATCAAATGGTTGACATGTCATTCTTGGCGGATACGGACCATGCCTAAGAATCAAATGGTTGACATGCCGTTCTTGGTGGATACGGACCATGCCTAAGAATCAAATGTAATTGACATGCCGTTCTTGGCGGATACGGACCATGCCATGCTTATGCTTATTCAGAATGTCATACGTATGCCATGCTCATGCTTGTGGTCCACATGTGTGACTTGTGAGACTCTTATCTTAACATACACGTGCATATGTGCTTAAGTGTCGAAATTAACATTCGAGTTGGTAATTGCTTAGATTCCGATCTCCCACCATGGAAACTCAACTATACTGTCCCATACCAAATAGTTAGAGAATTCCCGGTTTGAGAGATGTTCCTCTAAGTTCTTACCTTCCCGACTATCAATTTCCATGTAAATAATTAGACATACTTAACAAACAATTCACATATACATATCTTATCATAATTCATAATCAATTTACCACCATTTCATAAGAGTATAATAGCATTTATCCTTTCAAGCATTTTCACAAACACCTTGTGTACGCATAATATGAATCCATTTCCCTTCTATATTTTCAAGCATTCATCAAACCATAATTCATCCATACAATCAATTCACTATTCACATCCACATATTAATCCCATCCTCCATACATTTCCCATCCTCCATATATTCTATCCACATCCAATCCACATTTCCATCAATAATTAGCTTACTTCATAGAAAATTTAGGAAAAATGCATTTAATCTCTATTCTATCATTTCTATCAAATTAATATTCACAAAACATTAAAATAGAGTTGATTAGGATAGTATATCGACCTTAGGAATCCTTCCCTTGGATTCAAAACGCTCCCGAGGAGATTTGGAGAAGCTTTGAGGACGATCTCCAAGCTTTCCTCTCAATCTTCTAGCAACCTCATTCTTCTCCAACCAACCATCTCCCTCAAACCCTAGGTTTTCTCCCCCTTTTTGCCAAATTAGGTTAGAAATAGGTAGAGTATTTTAATATTTCGAGTAGGACCCCCTATTTATAGCCCCAAGGTCTGAGAACAAAAAGACCAAAATGCCCATACTAAAATTCTGTAAAAATCACGAAAGACCGAGCGATCGATGGTTATGACCGATTGATCGGTGCTCTTGACCGGGCGATCAGTCGAAAAAGCACTCTCTGGAAATTTTTTCCATACAAAATTTTGGACCAGTCGATAGATACCGATCGATCGGTTTTGGAACGATCGATCGCTACTTCTGACCGAGCGATTGGTTGCCTATAGATTTTTGACATACTCTACTGTTTTGGCCATAACTTTTGACTCGCTAGACGGATTTTGACGATTCAACTTGGGTTGGATTCGTCTCTCGAAAATGAACATTTTTAACATTTTAGAATTTCTAAATTTCACTTAATTAATAGACTAAATTGTCCCCAAATTTGGCTGATCTGCAATTCCATTAGATAAAACCCACCATTGACTTGGCTTAAACTCAAAATAAGGAAAACATTAAACATGAACTTCGAAGAGGGTTCCAACACCTTTCTAATGGTTCAAGAATCACTCAATTCCAATAAACGGTACCAAAACTAGAGCTTCCTAAAGTTTAGGGTGTGATATGACATCCCTTCGTTACAAGTTTGATTAAGCCTAGTTTACGCCACACCGAATAAATATATAATACAATAAACATCAAAACATCACAAGGACTATAATACCCCTAATACAATGAAGTAAAAACATGAGAAAGATTCGGGGTCTCTACATCCTCCCCCCCTTAAAAGAATTTCATCCTCGAAATTACGTACCTTAGGTGAATAAATGTGGGTACTTTTCGCGGACTTCGGCTTCTCTCTCCCAAGTAGCCTCTTCTCTAGAGTGATGCTCACATTGCAAGAGTACAAGAGGAATGACCTTAGAACGCAAAACTTGCTCATTCCGGTCCAAAATTCGAGCCGGTTGCTCCACTAGAGTCAAATCTTCCCGAATTTCCAACGGTTCCAAATGAATGACATGTGAAGGATCAGTAATGTACTTCCTCAACATAGAGATGTGAAAGACATTATGCACACTTTCCATGTGAGGTGGCAAAGTGACCCGATAAGCAACTTCCCCGACTCGGGTAATGATCTCAAAAGGACCCACATATCTCGGACTAAGCTTGCCCCTCTTGCCGAATCTCATCACCCCCTTCGTAGGTGAGATCTTAACAAACACAAAATCTCCAATTTGGAACTCAAGATCTCTCCTGCGGGTATCTGCATAGCTCTTCTGCCTACTCTGAGCTGCTTTCAACCTCTCTCTGATCAACTGGACTCTATCCACAGTCTGACCAACGAGCTCGGGACCCAAAAGCTTCCTCTCGCCAACTTCATCCCAACACAAAGGTGAACGACAACTCCTCCCATAAAGTGCCTCAAACGGAGCCATCTGAGTGCTTGCTTGATAGCTATTGTTGTAGGCAAATTCAACCAACGGTAGGTGATCATCCCAACTACCCTGAAAGTCTAACATGCAAGCTCGTAGCATGTCCTCTATGATCTGGTTCACCCTCTCAGTTTGCCCATCTGTTTGCGGATGAAATGCAGTACTAAAATCCAAATGGGAACCCATGGCCTGCTGAAAACTCTTCCAGAATCTGGATGTAAATCTCGGATCTCGATCAGAAACAATGCTAACTGGCACTCCATGCAAACGGACAATCTCCTTGATATAGAGGTTAGCCAATTGATTGGAGTTGAAAGTGGTCCGATATGGAAGAAAGTGAGCTGATTTAGTCAATCGGTCAACCACAACCCAAATGGCATCAAAGTTCTTGGCCGTCTTTGGCAAACCAACAACAAAATCCATGGTGATATTTTCCCACTTCCACTCAGGAATAGGAAGAGACTGAAGAAGTCTTGCCGGCCTCCTGTGTTCGACCTTCACCTGCTGACACACCAAACACTTGGATACAAAGGTAGCCACATCTTTCTTCATATCTCTCCACCAGAAATACTTCTTAAGGTTCTGGTACATCTTAGTACCTCCCGGATGCACGGTGTACTTGGACTTGTGTGCTTCATCCAGAATCTCCCTTCTTAAATCCTCATCATCCGGAACACAAAGTTTACCCTTGAAACAAACTCCACCATCCCTCCAAGAGAAATCCTCAAACCCGCTGTTAAGCGACTTATTCATAGCAGTGTGCAGTTCTCCATCATTCCACTGCAGGTCTTTAATCCTGTTCAATAAGGTTGGCCTGACCATAATGTTAGCCAACAAGGCTCCAGATGCTCCCACACTGAAACCCGCATCGAGGCTAGACACCTCTTCTAGTAACTTCCATTCTTGGACCATTAAGTGTGCCAAGAACCCAGTAGGTCTCCTACTTAGCGCATCTGCCACTACATTCGCTTTCCCCGGGTGGTACTGGATAGAGCAATCATAATCCTTGAGGAATTCCACCCAACGACGCTGCCTCCAATTCAACTCTTTTTGCGAGAATAAATACTTTAGACTTTTGTGGTCGGTGAAAACTTCAAACTGCGCACCGTACAAGTAGTGTCTCCAGATCTTAAGAGCAAAAACCAAGGCTGCTAACTCCAAATCATGGGTAGGATAGTTCTTCTCGTGGTCTTTCAATTGCCGAGAAGCATAGGCAATCACCTTCCCATGTTGCATAAGAACACAACCTAACCCAACGAGTGAGGCATCACTATACACCACAAAATCTTCACTACCCGATGGAATAGTCAAGATTGGAGCAGTGGTGAGACGCTTCTTCAACTCAAGAAAACTCTTCTCACATTTCTCATTCCACTCGAATCTAGCGTTCTTCCGAGTTAGATGAGTAAGCGGAGCTGTCAAACTGGAAAATCCTTTTACAAATCTTCGATAATATCTAGCTAGGCCCAAGAAACTTCGAACCTCTGTAACACTCTTTGGCCTTCCCCATCCTTCCACTGCTTCTATCTTAGAAGGGTCAACTGAAATCCCCTCTTCTGACACCACATGGCCTAGAAATGCTACTTTTTCTAGCCAAAACTCGCAATTGCTAAGCTTAGCATATAGCTTATGCTCACGGAGTGTCTTCAGGGTGATCCGGAGATGCATCTCATGCTCCTTTTGTGTCCTGGAGTACACTAAAATGTCATCCACAAACACGATCACAAAGCGGTCCAGAGTCGGCTTGAAGATCCTGTTCATGAGATCTATGAATGCTGCCGGAGCTTTTGTCAAACCGAACGGCATGACTAAGAATTCAAAATGCCCATATCTGGTCCTGAAAGCAGACTTAGGCACATCTTCCGCCTTTATCTTCAGCTGATGGTAGCCCGACCTCAAATCAATCTTGAAGAAATACTTAGCTCCTTGCAACTGATCAAACAAGTCATCGATCCTAGGTAAAGGATATTTGTTCTTGATAGTGACCTTGTTCAGTTGCCGATAGTCGATCCACATCCTCATCGAACCATCCTTCTTCTTCACAAACAACACTGGAGTTCCCCAAGGTGATACACTTGGGCGGATAAATCCAAGACCAAGCAATTCGTCAATCTGCTCCTTAAGCTCTTTCAACTCTGCTGGAGCCATCCTATATGGCGCTTTAGAGATGGGTGCCGTACCCGGAGCCAACTCAATTGCAAACTCTACTTCTCTATCTGGTGGCAAACCCGGTAAGTCCTTGGGAAAGACATCCATAAATTCCTCTACAACCGGAATACTTGAGGAATCTGGTGCTTCCGAGGTAGTAAGACTCAATGCAGCGAAACGAGCTAAGTCCTTCTTCTTCAACCCTTGGAAACAAAAAGAGGGCTCACTGATTGGTCTAAAGTTGACCACTTTCCCAAAACAGTCGACATGCCCATGGTATTTGGAAAGCCAATCCATGCCTAGTATGACGTCGAAGTCTTGAAACTCAAGGACAATCAGATCAGCCGGCATCTCTCTCTGACCTACTTGAATGTCGCAATCTTGATAGACCTTATCAGTGATGACCGAACTACCAACATGAGTAGTGATAGACAATTCACGATCTAACAGACTTGGCTCCATCGGAAACTCTCGTGCAAAACTAGGTGTAACGAAGGAGTGAGTGGAACCAGTATCGATCAAAACATGAGCGAGGAAATCATTTATCAACAATGAGCTTGAATTAATACACAAAGCTAATTTGTCAAATCATGAATACATACATGCATCTTACATCATACCACATAACATTTAATATCACACACATAGCATTAGAACAATATTTTAATTGACTAAAACACAATTAAACGTACCCTGCACAATGTCGTCGGACGCCTGTGCATCACGCTCCGAGGTAGCAAACACTCGACCTTGAGCTGGCTGGCGAGGCTGCTGAGGTCTAGGACCCTGTGGTGGCCTCTGCTGTGTGGACTGCCTACCTAGGGGCCTGACTCCCTGTGGCTGAGTCGACTGAAGCCCCTGCTGAATGCGGAGTGGGCAATCTCGGATCCAGTGTGAGACCTCTCCACAATGGAAACAACCTCCAGTAATTGCCCTACACTCTCCCACTCTATGCCTCTTTCCGCACTGGCTGCATGCATCATACAACTGGGTACCAGCAGTAGGCGGAGCCACCTGAGATGCTCGAGGGGCTGCCTGAGTAGGCCTCTGATACGGGGTAGACCTAGCAATGGGCATAGGACCTGCTATCCTCGACCTCTTGTCCTGGGGGACAAACCTGCTTGCTTGCATCTTCTCCCTCTTCTTCAAAAATTCCTGTGAATTCTTCTCAGCTATCAAGGCGCACTGATACACCTTCCTACATGTTTCAAGTTGAAGTATCGAAACCTTCTCCCGGATAAAATCCTTCAAGCCTCGCTCAAACCTCTTTGCCTTCATTCTCTCCGTAGCAATCAAGTGAGGAGCGAACCTAGAAAGCTCTACAAGCTTGGCCTCATACTCGGCCACTGACATCCTCCCTTGCTCCAAGGTAGAGAATTCAATCTCCTTCTGATCTCTCACAAACACCGGGAAGTATCTCTCGTAGAAGATGTCGAGGAACTCTCCCCAAGTCCACTCTTGTCCGGCTCGTACCTCATTCCTCTGCCTAGATGCTGCCCTCCACCAATGCTCTGCTTCGCCTTCCATGACGAAGGAGGCCCATTTCACCCTCTGTTCATCGGTAGCCTCTAGCACAGAGAAAATCTTCTCTAGTTGCATGATCCACAATTCGGCAACTGAGGGATCCGTACTACCATAGAAGGTTGGAGGACTCATCCTCCTAAAAGTTTCCACTCCGTTGTGACGGAGTGGGTGAACATCAATCTGCCTCTCTTGCCTAGCTTGACCAGCCGCTAGTAATGCAGTTTTCTAAGCCATAATTTCAGCCTGCCTCTCCATGGCTGCAGCAATAGCTTCCATGGCCCGACCCATATTTACCTAGGGGGTACCGTCTGGAGTATCCCCATCAGTCACACTGCCTCCTCCATTCCTATTATTTCTTCCACCCCTTCTCATGCTTACAATCCTGAGAAGAAGAAAACAATCTATTTAGAACACACTCACATAAATTCCTAAGTCTACGCTTAATCAAAACTCAATCCTCAACAATTTTAAAGTCCTGAACTTGATGTTGCTTGCCTAAGGTTCGCATCTTCCTATACCCAACACTTAATACCTTAGCCCTAAGGACTCTAATGCCTTGAGCACTGATTGAGATCCTCTGGTATCAGACCCGGAGTGACATAACATGACTCCTACTAAGAGGACAACTTAGCCCAAGGGAACCTAATGCCTTGAGCTCTGATACCACCTCTGTAACGACCCCAAAATCCTACAAGGCTAAAATAGGACTTTGGGATCGCCACATTACTTAAACGTGCTTAAAATCCATGACATGCAAGGCACACTAACACGAGTCTCCAAAAATGAGGATAATAAAATTTTTGATATATCAACTGTAACCAACTAAATAGCACGAGTCTATAGTCAACAAATACAACCCAATAAAACCAAAGAGTCTGATACACAACTAAAAAAGTCTACTAAGCAACATCTACTCAAGTCTAATACAACTCTCTCAATCAAATGAAATAAAAACTAAGAGGTGTAGCCACCCAAGTCTCTGGCTCCCTCCTCAGAAGGCTCACCTTCTCCTCCTTCCTCGATGTAAGTTTCCTCAACCCACGGCTCCGCCGTGTACTCCTGCTCTAAACCTGCCAAGACAAAGTCCGGCTGAGTACAAAGGTACTCAGTGTATATAAAATCCAACCAACATTAATAATACACCTGCATTTAGTTAGAAACATATCCAATAACATAATAACATAATCAGAGTGCGGAAGAACATGTGCGCATATACATCATATCATCACCTTGACTCGTGTACTTGTGAGAATCTTAGACTTGGAAGACAATACACTTATGAGTTGCTTATGCTTATAAGACCACGTGCTTGTGAGATGTTTATGCTTATGCACTTATTCAGATCATACAATGATGTGACATGCCGTTCTTGGCGGATACGGACCATGTCTAAGAATCAAATGGTTGACATGTCGTTCTTGGCGGATACGGACCATGCCTAAGAATCAAATGGTTGACATGCCGTTCTTGGCGGATACGGACCATGCCTAAGAATCAAATGTAATTGACATGCCGTTCTTGGTGGATACGGACCATGCCATGCTTATGCTTATTCAGAATGTCATACGTATGTCATGCTCATGCTTGTGGTCCACATGTGTGACTTGTGAGACTCTTATCTTAACATACACGTGCATATGTGCTTAAGTGTCGAAATTAACATTCGAGTTGGTAATTGCTTAGATTCCGATCTCCCACCATGGAAACTCCACTATACTGTCCATACCAAATAGTTAGAGAATTCCCAGTTTGAGAGATGTTCCTCTAAGTTCTTACCTTCCCGACTATCAATTTCCATGCAAATAATTAGACATACTTAACAAACAATTCACATATACATATCTTATCATAATTCATAATCAATTTACCACCATTTCATAAGAGTATAATAGCATTTATCCTTTCAAGCATTTTCACAAACACCTTGTGTACGCATAATATGAATCCATTTCCCTTCTATATTTTCAAGCATTCATCAAACCATAATTCATCCATACAATCAATTCACTATTCACATCCACATATTAATCCCATCCTCCATACATTTCCCATCCTCCATATATTCTATCCACATCCAATCCACATTTCCATCAATAATTAGCTTACTTCATAGAAAATTTGGGAAAAATGCATTTAATCTCTATTCTATCATTTCTATCAAATTAATATTCACAAAACATTAAAATAGAGTTGATTAGGATAGTATATCGACCTTAGGAATCCTTCCCTTGGATTCAAAATGCTCCCGAGGAGATTTGGAGAAGCTTTGAGGACGATCTCCAAGCTTTCCTCTCAATCTTCTAGCAACCTCATTCTTCTCCAACCAACCATCTCCCTCAAACCCTAGGTTTTCTCCCCCTTTTTGCCAAATTAGGTTAGAAATAGGTAGAGTATTTTAATATTTCGAGTAGGACCCCCTATTTATAGCCCCAAGGTCTGAGAACAAAAAGACCAAAACGCCCATACTAAAATTCTGTAAAAATCACGAAAGACCGAGCGATCGGTGGTTATGACCGATCGATCGGTTCTCAACCGAGCGATCGGTGCTCTTGACCGGGCGATCGGTCGAAAAAGCACTCTCTGGAAATTTTTCCCATACAAAATTTTGGACCAGTCGATAGATACCGATCGATCGGTTTTGGACCGATCGATCGCTACTTCTGACCGAGTGATCGGTTGCCTACAGATTTTTGACATACTCTACTGTTTTGGCCATAACTTTTGACTCGCTAGACGGATTTTGACGATTCAACTTGGGTTGGATTCGTCTCTCGAAAATGAACATTTTTGAAATTTTAGAATTTCTAAATTTCACTTAATTAATAGACTAAATTGTCCCCAATGTTGACTGATCTGCAATTCCATTAGATAAAACCCACCATTGACTTGGCTTAAACTCAAAATAAGGAAAACATTAAACATGAACTTCGAAGAGGGTTCCAACACCTTTCTAATGGTTCAAGAATCACTCAATTCCAATAAACGGTACCAAAACTAGAGCTTCCTAAAGTTTAGGGTGTGATATGACATCCCTCCGTTACAAGTTTGATTAAGCCTAGTTTATGCCACACCGAATAAATATATAATACAATAAACATCAAAACATCACAAGGACTATAATACCCCTAATACAATGAAGTAAAAACATGAGAAAGATTCGGGGTCTTTGCACCCTTCTAGTTGATCTTCTTCTTATTTTTTCACATTTTTATGGTTATCCCAAAATTTCAAGCATGAGAATGTGATTGGATGAATGGATGGAGAATGTAATGGGCGATGGATGCTATATGGATGTTGGAATGAATGAAATGGAAATGGTATTTCACTAAATAATGAACACACAATGGAAGATGGATGGATTGGATGAATCATTAATAAAGAAAAGCATGATTTAAGCATATGGAAATTTCTAGGGTTTATGATAGTGTGATTATTCACTTTCTATAACGGCATGAATATTTTATGTGTTTAAATGAATGCTATTTCATGTATTATTAAATTTCAAATGTCACGTTTAATTCCAAGCTAAAGCATGTACACGACTTCACAAGCACGACATGCAGAACATGGTTTTACCGAGATTTCAAGACAAGGGTTTTATTCTCGATTCACGAACACCATGACAAGGCCAAATGTAAGGGTTGGAATAAGAGGTAGGGCATATCTTAAGATATGTTTTACCTCGCTTTTGAAAAGAACAAGAACAAGCAAGATTGCATCTCATTAAAAAGAGGGGGGGTTCTATAGCTCCCTCCCTCGCAAGTGCATAAGAGGGGGTTTTCTACCACCCTCTCTCACAAGTTGCATCTTCTTAAAAAAAGGGGGTTCTACACCACCCTCCCTCACAAGTTGTATCCCAAGTGCATGAGCATGTTTAATTTTCAAGCAAGCAAGCAAGAGCCTTTTAATTCCATAACATGACACGTATGACAAGAAAAGCAAGACAAAACATGACAAGACAAGTTTTTCAAGCACGAAAAGAGTAGTTTTAAGTAAAGTCAAGCACACGATGATTTCAAGAGTTTTTTCGACTTTGATGTGATGCAAGCATGAAATATAAACTATTTACTTTCTAGTCAATTATATGAACTGCTTCCTGTTTTATTTTGTTATTATTATGCTATGACTGTTGGTTAGTATTTGGTACCCGTTGAGTATTCCATACTCAGCCGTACGTCTCATGTCGGCAGGTGATAGTGGAGTGGCTACTCCTTTTGACATTTTTGCTCCTGGCCCATGGGTGGAGGAGGACATCGAGGAGGTCCCTACAGAGGAGCCTCATGTAGAGGGCTATTATTAGGTGGTAGATTCTAAGTGGGTGTGGGTGAGTATGAGAGATTTATACCTGTGTTTTTTGGTAGGCCTATCCGTACCTTCTTTATTTTGATTTTGCTTTTGTACAAACTTGGATAATGTATATATATTTAGAGGTTTTGGTTAAACTTCCGTTGTGCCGTGTTAGTTATGCTTCCGATTTTATGTCCTCTATTGTATATGCTCTGAGTGTTTTGTAGGATGGTTTGTCAAGCATGTCACGTAGGTCATGATAAGTCGTCCAAGATTCACTCTAACTCCTAGGGTGGGTTCTGGGTGGCAGCAAATTCTTTCATTTAAGATGTGAAGTTTCAGAGTATTAAGATTAACTTTCAAGTCATGGAGAATTGAAGAAATCAACCATTCAAGGTCATCAAGGTCAAAATTCAGGTGCTAGTTCTTCAAAGGAAAAAGCTTCAAGAGCTCAAGACATTCCATGAAGATCCATCAAGGGTAAAGCTCCTCAAATCAAGAATGAAGATCATGGAAAGCTTTTAAATATTTAGTCATATGCATAGCATGGAGTACGGGTGAGCCTAGAGTACTTGTGAGCATTATGGTATAATAGAAAGCAATTAAACACCCAACATATGCATAATAGACTGATTAGCCTCATGGTATACTTAGAAAGCGTTTAGATATAGAATCACATTTATGGGGGTACGTGTGAGCATCATAGTATTCATGGTGAGTATTGAAAATATCGAGATAGATCATGAAATTTCATTCATGGAGTAATCATAGTGTGCACATGGTCTACTTAGCCTATTTCCTCAAAGCCATCCATTCCTATATTCTCATTTATACAAAAACTCTATTATGAAAACATGGTAGGAAAGGAAACCCATTAAACTCATGGAAAGCCCAATTTCATTTCAGTTGTTTCAATAGTATACAATTATAAGGCTCTATGCCTTAGTTTTCTCCAAAACGTGTTTCAATAGTACTAAGCATTAATGAAATAGAACATGAGAAGAGTTAGTAGATTGTATCTACTTCATTTCATCTAAATAACATAATTTTCATCTTACTTTAAGTATGTTCCATTAAAACTATGTAATTTTCATAAAAACTCAAACCTTTCACCATACTTAATCTTAATGAATCACAACATGACTAGTTAGTAGTTTGTTCTACCTTGCCAAACCGATTCCCTACGGTTTACTCGCTTTAGACTACTTCGTAGAAGCAAGAGAAAGATTTTAAAAAGCTTATGGAATCAAGATCCAAGCTTTGAGAAGCTTATGGAAATCTGGAAAATAAGAACAAAGCTTCACTTTTGCTCTTTGACCACAACCAAGAACTAACCTCAGAGAAATCCAACTTGATGAGTCACTTTGGAAATCGAAACTTAGGTGTTCGAACAACAAGAAGGCAAGAAGAACTCTTCCTTTGATGTCAAAAACAAATCCAAGAACACCCAAGAAAATCTCAGCTTTCTTCTTCTTCTTCTCTTCCAAAAATCCCCAAAATCTATGCTTTAGGTTTGGGTAAATCCATACCCACAAAATCCCTTCTATTTATAGTCTAAAGGTTGCCAAAAACCCAAAATATCATTTGAAAAATATCTCAAGAATATCTCCCAAGGTCAGTTGAAGGTCTGGGCAAGTTTCAGGATGTTTTTGGCCATTTCTGGGCTGAATTCGTCGACGAAATCAATCCCCCAGCACACTTCGTCGCCGAAATTGAACTCTACCTGGGCAGTTTTTCCCGCTTTTGTATTTTGACCATAACATTTGACTCGCTTATCTGATTTTGATGATTCAACTTGCGTTGGATTCATCATTCAAAGGGAAAAAACTTTCATGTTTTAAAAACTCCTAATTCTGAGGTTTTAATGGTCTAAATGGGCCCACAAGTGGACTGGTCCTGGGATGACTGTTAGCAGACCAAAATTTGCAGCTGACTAGTTTGCGGAAATCTGACATTTGGCTTAACTTCTATTCCTAATCTGAAAAAGTGATAAACATGAACCTCAAAGAAGGTTTCAATACCTTTCCAAAATTTTAAGAATCACTCGATTCTGATCAACGGTGAGAATTCTAGAGCTCTCTAAAGTTGAGGGTATGTTTAGGCATCCCTCTTCTTTTAACACTAAGAACCTTTCCCCTTTTTATTTTAACACCCATAAACATCAAGGATGGTTCTTTAGTACCCTCACACACCATAAAACCTATGATAAACTCCTCATATCATTCATAAGAACCTATGGAACCTTAGACCTCACAAACACTGTTTACTGCACTATTCACAGCACTATTCACTTACAACCCTTTTAAGTACTTAGGGTATTTTCTATACCCTTGCTTTTACCCACTTTGAGTATATTTATACTCTCCTTTTGAGACTCAACACATGCATCAAAAACCCTCACTTCACTCAATATACTACCAAGAACATGTCGCGACCCAAAATACCCCCTAGGAGTTAAGGATACTTTGACTCGTGACCGCCGTATCATACCTCCAGTATGATACATAAGGCACACGTGGAAACCTGTCAGAGTACCTGCATATACATAGCGGAAACGAAATACAATGCACAGCGGAAAATAAAATACTAAACATAGCGGAAGCAAAATGAATACTCCTATAGCTTGGCTCAAGTAAGAACCAACAAGTATACATGTGTGAGAAACCCAAAAGTGGAGTGGACAAACCCCACACTCACATAACAAAATGACACAAGTTCTAAGTCGGTCGATCAACAGAAATCGAAGTCACGACTCCTATCTAGAGCACCATCGTCATGATAGTGATCCATGGAAGGCTCCGGGTCACGGTACTCTTCCTCGACCCAAGGTTCGTCGCCACACAAATCGAATGGAACCCGAGCACCTGCCGATCATAACAATATCGACTGAGCATGGAATACTCAGTGTATACAAACTAAGAACAATAAAGCGGTTAGGCATGGAGCATACAAGACATGGAGAATGAAATCCGAACAATCCTTAAAGCATGGAAACCGTGAAAACATATGTGAGATAATATTCGAAACCAAAACTGTAACCGTGTGAGTCAATCGATAATCATAGCCTTATGAGTTCTTGTGAGTTCATGGAGTTACTTAGAGTCATTATGATCCGTAGAGACATAGAGCATAGAGCAATACCGTAGAGCATTTCCATAGAGCATAACCTTAGAGATCTTAGAGCATTTCATTGTGATCCGTGGAGCTTGTGAGACGATCTTAGAACATTATCATAGAGTTTCCTTGTGAGCACGGTATGATCCTTAGAGCTTGTGAAACGATCTTAGAGAAATCATAGAGTTACTTAGAATCATTCATTATTCGTCTTTTCGTGAAAAACCTTTATTTGTACTTTGAGAAATCCATGGAAACCATCGGTTCATGCGAGACATGCGAGCATATGCACTTAATAAGAGAAATCATCGTATTTAAACATAGAATCCCTTAGAGGTATTTCATCAAACACTTAGAGTGCATCATAATAGTAACCTTCATCCAAGTATATAATCACACCTTTTTTCATACATAAAATCAATACACATAGATAGGGCATAGATAAGAAGAATCATACTTAGTAACTAGTAGGATTGCAAGATTGTAGTAGAGTGTATCTACCTTAGAGAAATCAATGGATTTGACTCCCAATGGCTGGAACAAGCAAGAACAGTGAGTTCTTGGTTGGAAATCACCAAGGGAAGTGGAAGAACCTTGATCTTCCACAAGCTTGATCAACAAGTAGTTCCTCTCCTTCTTCTCTCTCTCAAAATCTCCTAAGATAGGGCACAGAGGGTTTCTGAAACCCTAAGGCACGAACTCAGCCTATTTATAGGCAAGGGGTTGTGTTTAAAGTCTTAAACACCCTTAATGAAGAAAAATTGCGTATGACCGATCGATCGGTGGTATGGACCGAGCGATCGGTGGCTTACCGGTCGATCGGTGTTATGACCGAGAGATCGGTCAAAAACACACTCTCTGGAATTTTTCCCCATACAAAAAAGTTAACCGTGCGACAGCCATCGAGCGATCGGTAGTGGACCGATCGATCGCAGGTAATGACCGAGCGATCGGTGCTCTGTTATGTCTGGACTGTTTTGACCATATCTTTTTACTCGCTCGTCGGATTTCGACGATTCAACTTGCGTTGGATCCGTCTTTCGAAAACGAACATTTCTGACGTTTCGGAATTTCCGATTTCTCCCTTATTTATTAATTAGACTACGAAAACTATGAAAACGGCCAATTAGCTATGAAGGTGCTATTCATTAAGGATGAAAAAGTCCGGGGTGCTACATTCTCCCCCCCTTACAAAAATTTCGTCCCCGAAATTTGGACGATACATACATGCGTAAAACTATAGCAAAATACAAGGGAATGCCATGGCCTTAAACAAATAAATGGGGGTACTTTTCTCGTACTTCGGCTTCTCGCTCCCATGTAGCCTCTTCCTTGGAATGATGCTGCCACTTCACTAGGACTAAAGGGATAGTCTTGGTTCGCAACACTTGATCTCGACGATCCAGAATCTGAACTGGTTGCTCAACCAACGTAAGATCCTCTCGAATCTCAACAGGATCAAGAGCGATGACGTGAGACGGATCCGAAATGTATTTTCTAAGCATAGAGACGTGAAATACATTATGGACCGCTGCCATGTGAGGCGGTAGTGCTACCCTGTAAGCAACCTCACCAACCCTTGTGACGATCTCAAATGGTCCCACGTACCTAGGACTGAGCTTTCCCTTCTTCCCGAATCGCATGATTCCCCGACTCGGCGAAATCTTCACAAAGACCCGATCCCCAACTCGGAACTCTAAATCTCTGCGGCGTATATCCGCATAGCTCTTCTGCCTATCCTGAGCACTTTTCAATCGCTCCCGGATAATTTTGACCCTTTCTGCGGTCCGCTCTATCAACTCAGGACCAAGAATTTTCCTCTCACCAACTTCATCCCAGTATAGCGGTGATCGACAACTCCGACCATACAGAGCTTCAAAAGGTGCCATCTGGATGCTCGCCTGATAGCTATTGTTGTAGGCAAACTCAACCAACGGCAACTGTTCCTCCCAACTACCCTGAAAATCCAGCATACAAGCTCGGAGCATATCCTCCACTACTTGATTCACCCTCTCCGTTTGTCCATCGGTCTGAGGATGGAAGGCGGTACTGAATTCTAAACGAGAACCCATAGCATCCTGGAAAGTTTTCCAAAACCTGGAAGTAAACCGAGGATCTCGATCAGACACGATAGAAACTGGCACACCGTGCAGTCGAACCACCTCCTTAACATATAGGGCTACCAACTGATTTGCATTGAAAGTAGTTCGGTACGGAATAAAATGTGCAGACTTAGTCAACCTGTCCACAATCACCCAAATAGCATCGGAGCCCTTCGCCGTTCGCGGCAAACCCACAATGAAATCCATCGAGATGTTCTCCCATTTCCACTCCGGAATAGGAAGGGACTGCAAAAGACCTGCCGGCCTTTGATGTTCGGCTTTTACCTGCTGGCAAATCAAACATCTGGCGACGTACTCAGCGACTTCCCTCTTCATGTTTCGCCACCAGTAGTGCTTCTTGAGATTCTGGTACATCTTAGTACCTCCCGGATGTACCGTGTACTTTGATCGGTGAGCTTCATTCAAAATTTCATCCCTCAAAACTGTGTCGGCGGGGACACACAACCTGCCTTTAAATGTGATAGCACCATCATCATTTAAAGCGAACTCCTGATTGCCGTTACTCACCGACTTGTCTCGGTAAGCAAGCAACTCAACATCGGAATTCTGTAACTCCTTGATCTGGCTCAGGATCTGTGGCCTAACCACCACGTTGGACATTATCGGCCCATAGGTGACATGCCTGAGAGTAGTGTCCAAATGACACATATCATGTAATAACTTCCACTCTTGCACTCTCAATTGAGCCATAACTCCGTAAGGTTTTCTGCTAAGAGCATCGGCTACCACGTTAGCCTTACCCGGGTGGTACTGGATGGAACAGTCGTAGTCCTTCATGAACTCCATCCAACGACGCTGCCTCATATTCAACTCCTTCTGGAGGAAAAGATACTTCAAGCTCTTGTGGTCTGTGAACACCACGAACTCTTCTCCGTAGAGGTAGTGACGCCAAAGTTTCAGTGCAAAGATGACTGCAGCGAGCTCTAAGTCATGTGTGGGGTAGTTTTGCTCATGCTCCTTCAGCTGACGAGAAGCATAGGCGACCACCTTTTTATGCTGCATCAAAACACATCCAAGTCCCACTAGTGAAGCATCACTATAGACTTCGAAACCACCGCTCCCAGATGGAACTGTAAGAACAGGAGCCGAAGTAAGCTTCTTTCTCAACTCCAAGAAACTAGCCTCGCACTTATCACTCCAAGTGAACCTCGTGTTCTTCCGTGTGAGATAGGTAAGTGGAGCTGCTAAACTTGAAAATCCTTCCACAAACCTTCTGTAATATCCTGCCAACCCAAGGAAACTACGGATCTCGGTGACACTCTTCGGTCTTTCCCAATTCATCACCGCTTCAATCTTTGCAGGATCAACTGAAATACCTTCAGCAGATACCACGTGTCCAAGAAAAGACACCTTGTTCAGCCAGAACTCACACTTGCTCAACTTAGCATACAGACTATGCTCTCGAAGTGTCTGCAACACCAGACAGAGATCTCTCGTGTGATCCTCCTGTGACTGTGAATACACAAGGATATCATCTACGAACACGATCACACATTGATCGAGAGACGATCTGAACACCCGATTCATCAAATCCATGAATGCTGCCGGTGCGTTAGTCAGTCCAAAAGACATGACCAAAAACTCGTAATGACCGTATCGAGTTCGGAATGCTGTCTTCGGAATGTCCTCTTTCTTGATCTTCAACTGATGATAACCAGATCGAAGGTCAATCTTGGAGAAAAACTGCGCACCCTTTAATTGGTCAAACAAGTCGTCTATCCGAGGCAATGGATAACGATTCTTGATCGTGACCTTGTTCAATTGCCTGTAATCAATACACATACGCATTGATCCATCCTTCTTCTTCACGAAGAGAACCGGAGCTCCCCAAGGTGAAACACTTGGCCGGATAAAACCAAGGCCTTGCAATTCTTCTAACTGCTCTTTTAACTCCTTAAGCTCAATAGGGGCCATCCTATACGGAGCTCTCGAAATCGGAACTGTGCCTGGAGCTAGCTCAATCGCAAACTCGATTGCACGATCGGGAGGCAATCCCGGCAAGGTTTCCGGAAAAACATCCATATACTCACATACCACTGGAATGGGTGTGGAGTCTCGCACTTCTACACCCTCGAGACTAAGAGTTGCAAAGCGGGCAATGTCTCTTCTCTGAAGTCCCCTGAAATGAAACGGCTTTAACCCCACGGGTTTAAAATGCACCACCTTCTCGAAACACGCCACGTGTCCATGGTGAGTTGAGAGCCAATCCATACCTAGGATGACATCGAAATCCCAATCCTGAATTCCCAGAAGGATCAAGTCGACTGGCAACTCGTGCTGCATGACTTGTACAACACTATCCGGATACACTTTATCTGTCTCAATAGATTTTCCCAATGGAGTTGAAATGGACAACTCCCTAGGTAGCTTGCTTGGCTCGGACGTAAAGCCTTTGGCAAAGCTTGGTGAAACGAACGAGTGAGTGGATCCTGTGTCTATCAACACTCTTGCCAAACATTCATTTACGAGCAACGAACCTGAGAATTTGAATCATCCCAGTTATAACACAACTGTACATATAGATACAAACATCGCAAAACACCACATAGGATATATATAGATACGAACATATCATGGCAACATTAGAACTTCAACAAAGACTAGTTCGCGCGTACCTTGCACAACATCATCAGATGCCTGTGCGTCTCTATCAGTCATGGCAAAGACTCTGCCCTGGTTTGCCTGACGAGGCTGCTGGGTAGGCTGCAAGGATCTAGAGGCCTGAGATGAAGACCCCTGAAGTGAATTCTGCCTGCCTGGAGGCCGAACTCCCTGTGATCCAGACTGTGACTGCTTGCGCGGGCAATCTCGAATCATATGGCCCATCTCGCCACAATGGAAGCATCCACCTGACATTCTTCGGCAATCTCCAGTCTTATGCCGACGACCACATGCGGCGCACTCCTCAAATGTCTGCGATGCGGAGGAAGCCGGAGGCATAACCCTCGTAGCTTGCGATGCTGTAGGACGCGGTGCCTGAGGCGCAAAAGAAGGTCTCTGAGCCGAAATCGGCTGGGAGAACTGGTACGGTGCAGTCCTAGTCCTCTTCTCTGAAGAACTACTCGTCTGACCCCGAGACATGTTCTTCCCGAAGCCACTGTCTCTTCTTCTCACGAAGTCTTCCGCATTCTTTTCGGCGATCTTTGCCTTCCCTACTATCTCTCTCCAAGACTCTACCTGGAGAATGGACACCCGATCTCGGATGAAAGCCTTCAAGCCCATCTCAAACTTCCTGACCTGTAGGTCTTCAGTAGCCACCAAGTGCGGAGCAAACCTAGACAACTCGGTGAACTTAGCCTCATACTCGGCTACGCTCATCGACCCTTGCTCCAAAAGCATAAACTCTCTCGCCTTTTGTTCCCGAATAAACCTGGGAAAGTACTGTTCCCTGAAAGTCTCTAAGAACTCCGCCCAAGTCCAGGGCACACCTGCCTTAGCAACATCTCTCTGCCTTTGGGCAGCTCTCCACCAGTGTTCGGCTTCACCCTCCATCACGAAGGAAGCCCATTCTACCCTTTGCTCATCGGTACAACGGAGAGCCCGGAAGGTCTTCTCCAGCTGCATAATCCAAGACTCGGCCACCATGGGGTCCAGAGTGCCATAGAATGTAGGAGGCCGCAGTCTCCTAAAAGCTTCGAGCCCCGCGGTGTGATGCACCGGTGTAGGCACAGGCGTGGACGGTGGGGTAGGCATAGGCCTTGCTGCCAACAATGCCAAAGTCTCGGCTATGGAGTCCATAGCATTCGTGAAATACAACGGTTCCTCTTCTCTTGGAACTTCACTCTCGGCCCTCCGAGTATGGTAACCTCGACCCCGATTGACACGTCTCATGATATCAAATCCTGAGATCAATTTGGCAAAACATGAGTCTAACTTGGATACCAAACCTCACATATCATATAGCAATTCAATAATCATGAAATGCTAACACCGCATTTAGTATACATCAAGGTATACACGTAAGAATACCATCACAACTTAGAGTACCCTAGCGTAGCTAAGACACTTGCATTGGGCATCTATCCTTTCTAGGATCCTACACTAACCTAAAGATTCACTTGATACCGGTTATGTCGTGGTAACAAGCCTAAGACAACTGAGTCCTTCTGAGTTCTAAGTTCAACTCATAGGAATTACTTCCGCTTAGACCAAGCCTGAGTGACCTAACTAAGTCTGTCATTAGACATAACTAGCTCTGATACCAAGTCTGTCGCGACCCAAAATACCCCCTAGGAGTTAAGGATACTTTGACTCGTGACCGCCGTATCATACCTCCAGTATGATACATAAGGCACACGTGGAAACCTGTCAGAGTACCTGCATATACATAGCGGAAACGAAATACAATGCACAGCGGAAAATAAAATACTAAACATAGCGGAAGCAAAATGAATACTCCTATAGCTTGGCTCAAGTAAGAACCAACAAGTATACATGTGTGAGAAACCCAAAAGTGGAGTGGACAAACCCCACACTCACATAACAAAATGACACAAGTTCTAAGTCGGTCGATCAACAGAAATCGAAGTCACGACTCCTATCTAGAGCACCATCGTCATGATAGTGATCCATGGAAGGCTCCGGGTCACGGTACTCTTCCTCGACCCAAGGTTCGTCGCCACACAAATCGAATGGAACCCGAGCACCTGCCGATCATAACAATATCGACTGAGCATGGAATACTCAGTGTATACAAACTAAGAACAATAAAGCGGTTAGGCATGGAGCATACAAGACATGGAGAATGAAATCCGAACAATCCTTAAAGCATGGAAACCGTGAAAACATATGTGAGATAATATTCGAAACCAAAACTGTAACCGTGTGAGTCAATCGATAATCATAGCCTTATGAGTTCTTGTGAGTTCATGGAGTTACTTAGAGTCATTATGATCCGTAGAGACATAGAGCATAGAGCAATACCGTAGAGCATTTCCATAGAGCATAACCTTAGAGATCTTAGAGCATTTCATTGTGATCCGTGGAGCTTGTGAGACGATCTTAGAACATTATCATAGAGTTTCCTTGTGAGCACGGTATGATCCTTAGAGCTTGTGAAACGATCTTAGAGAAATCATAGAGTTACTTAGAATCATTCATTATTCGTCTTTTCGTGAAAAACCTTTATTTGTACTTTGAGAAATCCATGGAAACCATCGGTTCATGCGAGACATGCGAGCATATGCACTTAATAAGAGAAATCATCGTATTTAAACATAGAATCCCTTAGAGGTATTTCATCAAACACTTAGAGTGCATCATAATAGTAACCTTCATCCAAGTATATAATCACACCTTTTTCATACATAAAATCAATACACATAGATAGGGCATAGATAAGAAGAATCATACTTAGTAACTAGTAGGATTGCAAGATTGTAGTAGAGTGTATCTACCTTAGAGAAATCAATGGATTTGACTCCCAATGGCTGGAACAAGCAAGAACAGTGAGTTCTTGGTTGGAAATCACCAAGGGAAGTGGAAGAACCTTGATCTTCCACAAGCTTGATCAACAAGTAGTTCCTCTCCTTCTTCTCTCTCTCAAAATCTCCTAAGATAGGGCACAGAGGGTTTCTGAAACCCTAAGGCACGAACTCAGCCTATTTATAGGCAAGGGGTTGTGTTTAAAGTCTTAAACACCCTTAATGAAGAAAAATTGCGTATGACCGATCGATCGGTGGTATGGACCGAGCGATCGGTGGCTTACCGGTCGATCGGTGTTATGACCGAGAGATCGGTCAAAAACACACTCTCTGGAATTTTTCCCCATACAAAAAAGTTAACCGTGCGACAGCCATCGAGCGATCGGTAGTGGACCGATCGATCGCAGGTAATGACCGAGCGATCGGTGCTCTGTTATGTCTGGACTGTTTTGACCATATCTTTTTACTCGCTCGTCGGATTTCGACGATTCAACTTGCGTTGGATCCGTCTTTCGAAAACGAACATTTCTGACGTTTCGGAATTTCCGATTTCTCCCTTATTTATTAATTAGACTACGAAAACTATGAAAACGGCCAATTAGCTATGAAGGTGCTATTCATTAAGGATGAAAAAGTCCGGGGTGCTACATTCTCCCCCCCTTACAAAAATTTCGTCCCCGAAATTTGGACGATACATACATGCGTAAAACTATAGCAAAATACAAGGGAATGCCATGGCCTTAAACAAATAAATGGGGGTACTTTTCTCGTACTTCGGCTTCTCGCTCCCATGTAGCCTCTTCCTTGGAATGATGCTGCCACTTCACTAGGACTAAAGGGATAGTCTTGGTTCGCAACACTTGATCTCGACGATCCAGAATCTGAACTGGTTGCTCAACCAACGTAAGATCCTCTCGAATCTCAACAGGATCAAGAGCGATGACGTGAGACGGATCCGAAATGTATTTTCTAAGCATAGAGACGTGAAATACATTATGGACCGCTGCCATGTGAGGCGGTAGTGCTACCCTGTAAGCAACCTCACCAACCCTTGTGACGATCTCAAATGGTCCCACGTACCTAGGACTGAGCTTTCCCTTCTTCCCGAATCGCATGATTCCCCGACTCGGCGAAATCTTCACAAAGACCCGATCCCCAACTCGGAACTCTAAATCTCTGCGGCGTATATCCGCATAGCTCTTCTGCCTATCCTGAGCACTTTTCAATCGCTCCCGGATAATTTTGACCCTTTCTGCGGTCCGCTCTATCAACTCAGGACCAAGAATTTTCCTCTCACCAACTTCATCCCAGTATAGCGGTGATCGACAACTCCGACCATACAGAGCTTCAAAAGGTGCCATCTGGATGCTCGCCTGATAGCTATTGTTGTAGGCAAACTCAACCAACGGCAACTGTTCCTCCCAACTACCCTGAAAATCCAGCATACAAGCTCGGAGCATATCCTCCACTACTTGATTCACCCTCTCCGTTTGTCCATCGGTCTGAGGATGGAAGGCGGTACTGAATTCTAAACGAGAACCCATAGCATCCTGGAAAGTTTTCCAAAACCTGGAAGTAAACCGAGGATCTCGATCAGACACGATAGAAACTGGCACACCGTGCAGTCGAACCACCTCCTTAACATATAGGGCTACCAACTGATTTGCATTGAAAGTAGTTCGGTACGGAATAAAATGTGCAGACTTAGTCAACCTGTCCACAATCACCCAAATAGCATCGGAGCCCTTCGCCGTTCGCGGCAAACCCACAATGAAATCCATCGAGATGTTCTCCCATTTCCACTCCGGAATAGGAAGGGACTGCAAAAGACCTGCCGGCCTTTGATGTTCGGCTTTTACCTGCTGGCAAATCAAACATCTGGCGACGTACTCAGCGACTTCCCTCTTCATGTTTCGCCACCAGTAGTGCTTCTTGAGATTCTGGTACATCTTAGTACCTCCCGGATGTACCGTGTACTTTGATCGGTGAGCTTCATTCAAAATTTCATCCCTCAAAACTGTGTCGGCGGGGACACACAACCTGCCTTTAAATGTGATAGCACCATCATCATTTAAAGCGAACTCCTGATTGCCGTTACTCACCGACTTGTCTCGGTAAGCAAGCAACTCAACATCGGAATTCTGTAACTCCTTGATCTGGCTCAGGATCTGTGGCCTAACCACCACGTTGGACATTATCGGCCCATAGGTGACATGCCTGAGAGTAGTGTCCAAATGACACATATCATGTAATAACTTCCACTCTTGCACTCTCAATTGAGCCATAACTCCGTAAGGTTTTCTGCTAAGAGCATCGGCTACCACGTTAGCCTTACCCGGGTGGTACTGGATGGAACAGTCGTAGTCCTTCATGAACTCCATCCAACGACGCTGCCTCATATTCAACTCCTTCTGGAGGAAAAGATACTTCAAGCTCTTGTGGTCTGTGAACACCACGAACTCTTCTCCGTAGAGGTAGTGACGCCAAAGTTTCAGTGCAAAGATGACTGCAGCGAGCTCTAAGTCATGTGTGGGGTAGTTTTGCTCATGCTCCTTCAGCTGACGAGAAGCATAGGCGACCACCTTTTTATGCTGCATCAAAACACATCCAAGTCCCACTAGTGAAGCATCACTATAGACTTCGAAACCACCGCTCCCAGATGGAACTGTAAGAACAGGAGCCGAAGTAAGCTTCTTTCTCAACTCCAAGAAACTAGCCTCGCACTTATCACTCCAAGTGAACCTCGTGTTCTTCCGTGTGAGATAGGTAAGTGGAGCTGCTAAACTTGAAAATCCTTCCACAAACCTTCTGTAATATCCTGCCAACCCAAGGAAACTACGGATCTCGGTGACACTCTTCGGTCTTTCCCAATTCATCACCGCTTCAATCTTTGCAGGATCAACTGAAATACCTTCAGCAGATACCACGTGTCCAAGAAAAGACACCTTGTTCAGCCAGAACTCACACTTGCTCAACTTAGCATACAGACTATGCTCTCGAAGTGTCTGCAACACCAGACAGAGATCTCTCGTGTGATCCTCCTGTGACTGTGAATACACAAGGATATCATCTACGAACACGATCACACATTGATCGAGAGACGATCTGAACACCCGATTCATCAAATCCATGAATGCTGCCGGTGCGTTAGTCAGTCCAAAAGACATGACCAAAAACTCGTAATGACCGTATCGAGTTCGGAATGCTGTCTTCGGAATGTCCTCTTTCTTGATCTTCAACTGATGATAACCAGATCGAAGGTCAATCTTGGAGAAAAACTGCGCACCCTTTAATTGGTCAAACAAGTCGTCTATCCGAGGCAATGGATAACGATTCTTGATCGTGACCTTGTTCAATTGCCTGTAATCAATACACATACGCATTGATCCATCCTTCTTCTTCACGAAGAGAACCGGAGCTCCCCAAGGTGAAACACTTGGCCGGATAAAACCAAGGCCTTGCAATTCTTCTAACTGCTCTTTTAACTCCTTAAGCTCAATAGGGGCCATCCTATACGGAGCTCTCGAAATCGGAACTGTGCCTGGAGCTAGCTCAATCGCAAACTCGATTGCACGATCGGGAGGCAATCCCGGCAAGGTTTCCGGAAAAACATCCATATACTCACATACCACTGGAATGGGTGTGGAGTCTCGCACTTCTACACCCTCGAGACTAAGAGTTGCAAAGCGGGCAATGTCTCTTCTCTGAAGTCCCCTGAAATGAAACGGCTTTAACCCCACGGGTTTAAAATGCACCACCTTCTCGAAACACGCCACGTGTCCATGGTGAGTTGAGAGCCAATCCATACCTAGGATGACATCGAAATCCCAATCCTGAATTCCCAGAAGGATCAAGTCGACTGGCAACTCGTGCTGCATGACTTGTACAACACTATCCGGATACACTTTATCTGTCTCAATAGATTTTCCCAATGGAGTTGAAATGGACAACTCCCTAGGTAGCTTGCTTGGCTCGGACGTAAAGCCTTTGGCAAAGCTTGGTGAAACGAACGAGTGAGTGGATCCTGTGTCTATCAACACTCTTGCCAAACATTCATTTACGAGCAACGAACCTGAGAATTTGAATCATCCCAGTTATAACACAACTGTACATATAGATACAAACATCGCAAAACACCACATAGGATATATATAGATACGAACATATCATGGCAACATTAGAACTTCAACAAAGACTAGTTCGCGCGTACCTTGCACAACATCATCAGATGCCTGTGCGTCTCTATCAGTCATGGCAAAGACTCTGCCCTGGTTTGCCTGACGAGGCTGCTGGGTAGGCTGCAAGGATCTAGAGGCCTGAGATGAAGACCCCTGAAGTGAATTCTGCCTGCCTGGAGGCCGAACTCCCTGTGATCCAGACTGTGACTGCTTGCGCGGGCAATCTCGAATCATATGGCCCATCTCGCCACAATGGAAGCATCCACCTGACATTCTTCGGCAATCTCCAGTCTTATGCCGACGACCACATGCGGCGCACTCCTCAAATGTCTGCGATGCGGAGGAAGCCGGAGGCATAACCCTCGTAGCTTGCGATGCTGTAGGACGCGGTGCCTGAGGCGCAAAAGAAGGTCTCTGAGCCGAAATCGGCTGGGAGAACTGGTACGGTGCAGTCCTAGTCCTCTTCTCTGAAGAACTACTCGTCTGACCCCGAGACATGTTCTTCCCGAAGCCACTGTCTCTTCTTCTCACGAAGTCTTCCGCATTCTTTTCGGCGATCTTTGCCTTCCCTACTATCTCTCTCCAAGACTCTACCTGGAGAATGGACACCCGATCTCGGATGAAAGCCTTCAAGCCCATCTCAAACTTCCTGACCTGTAGGTCTTCAGTAGCCACCAAGTGCGGAGCAAACCTAGACAACTCGGTGAACTTAGCCTCATACTCGGCTACGCTCATCGACCCTTGCTCCAAAAGCATAAACTCTCTCGCCTTTTGTTCCCGAATAAACCTGGGAAAGTACTGTTCCCTGAAAGTCTCTAAGAACTCCGCCCAAGTCCAGGGCACACCTGCCTTAGCAACATCTCTCTGCCTTTGGGCAGCTCTCCACCAGTGTTCGGCTTCACCCTCCATCACGAAGGAAGCCCATTCTACCCTTTGCTCATCGGTACAACGGAGAGCCCGGAAGGTCTTCTCCAGCTGCATAATCCAAGACTCGGCCACCATGGGGTCCAGAGTGCCATAGAATGTAGGAGGCCGCAGTCTCCTAAAAGCTTCGAGCCCCGCGGTGTGATGCACCGGTGTAGGCACAGGCGTGGACGGTGGGGTAGGCATAGGCCTTGCTGCCAACAATGCCAAAGTCTCGGCTATGGAGTCCATAGCATTCGTGAAATACAACGGTTCCTCTTCTCTTGGAACTTCACTCTCGGCCCTCCGAGTATGGTAACCTCGACCCCGATTGACACGTCTCATGATATCAAATCCTGAGATCAATTTGGCAAAACATGAGTCTAACTTGGATACCAAACCTCACATATCATATAGCAATTCAATAATCATGAAATGCTAACACCGCATTTAGTATACATCAAGGTATACACGTAAGAATACCATCACAACTTAGAGTACCCTAGCGTAGCTAAGACACTTGCATTGGGCATCTATCCTTTCTAGGATCCTACACTAACCTAAAGATTCACTTGATACCGGTTATGTCGTGGTAACAAGCCTAAGACAACTGAGTCCTTCTGAGTTCTAAGTTCAACTCATAGGAATTACTTCCGCTTAGACCAAGCCTGAGTGACCTAACTAAGTCTGTCATTAGACATAACTAGCTCTGATACCAAGTCTGTCGCGACCCAAAATACCCCCTAGGAGTTAAGGATACTTTGACTCGTGACCGCCGTATCATACCTCCAGTATGATACATAAGGCACACGTGGAAACCTGTCAGAGTACCTGCATATACATAGCGGAAACGAAATACAATGCACAGCGGAAAATAAAATACTAAACATAGCGGAAGCAAAATGAATACTCCTATAGCTTGGCTCAAGTAAGAACCAACAAGTATACATGTGTGAGAAACCCAAAAGTGGAGTGGACAAACCCCACACTCACATAACAAAATGACACAAGTTCTAAGTCGGTCGATCAACAGAAATCGAAGTCACGACTCCTATCTAGAGCACCATCGTCATGATAGTGATCCATGGAAGGCTCCGGGTCACGGTACTCTTCCTCGACCCAAGGTTCGTCGCCACACAAATCGAATGGAACCCGAGCACCTGCCGATCATAACAATATCGACTGAGCATGGAATACTCAGTGTATACAAACTAAGAACAATAAAGCGGTTAGGCATGGAGCATACAAGACATGGAGAATGAAATCCGAACAATCCTTAAAGCATGGAAACCGTGAAAACATATGTGAGATAATGTTCGAAACCAAAACTGTAACCGTGTGAGTCAATCGATAATCATAGCCTTATGAGTTCTTGTGAGTTCATGGAGTTACTTAGAGTCATTATGATCCGTAGAGACATAGAGCATAGAGCAATACCGTAGAGCATTTCCATAGAGCATAACCTTAGAGATCTTAGAGCATTTCATTGTGATCCGTGGAGCTTGTGAGACGATCTTAGAACATTATCATAGAGTTTCCTTGTGAGCACGGTATGATCCTTAGAGCTTGTGAAACGATCTTAGAGAAATCATAGAGTTACTTAGAATCATTCATTATTCATCTTTTCGTGAAAAACCTTTATTTGTACTTTGAGAAATCCATGGAAATCATCGGTTCATGCGAGACATGCGAGCATATGCACTTAATAAGAGAAATCATCGTATTTAAACATAGAATCCCTTAGAGGTATTTCATCAAACACTTAGAGTGCATCATAATAGTAACCTTCATCCAAGTATATAATCACACCTTTTTCATACATAAAATCAATACACATAGATAGGGCATAGATAAGAAGAATCATACTTAGTAACTCGTAGGATTGCAAGATTGTAGTAGAGTGTATCTACCTTAGAGAAATCAATGGATTTGACTCCCAATGGCTGGAACAAGCAAGAAGAGTGAGTTCTTGGTTGGAAATCACCAAGGGAAGTGGAAGAACCTTGATCTTCCACAAGCTTGATCAACAAGTAGTTCCTCTCCTTCTTCTCTCTCTCAAAATCTCCTAAGATAGGGCACAGAGGGTTTCTGAAACCCTAAGGCACGAACTCAGCCTATTTATAGGCAAGGGGTTGTGTTTAAAGTCTTAAACACCCTTAATGAAGAAAATTTGCGTATGACCGATCGATCGGTGGTATGGACCGAGCGATCGGTGGCTTACCGGTCGATCGGTGTTATGACCGAGAGATCGGTCAAAAACACACTCTCTGGAATTTTTCCCCATACAAAAAAGTTAACCGTGCGACAGCCATCGAGCGATCGGTAGTGGACCGATCGATCGCAGGTAATGACCGAGCGATCGGTGCTCTGTTATGTCTGGACTGTTTTGACCATATCTTTTTACTCGCTCGTCGGATTTCGACGATTCAACTTGCGTTGGATCCGTCTTTCGAAAACGAACATTTCTGACGTTTCGGAATTTCCGATTCCTCCCTTATTTATTAATTAGACTACGAAAACTATGAAAACGGCCAATTAGCTATGAAGGTGCTATTCATTAAGGATGAAAAAGTCCGGGGTGCTACAGAACAAAATGGAAGGCTTTAGGCCTTTACACACACCATTCAAGGACACTATTCACTAGTACTGTAGAACCCCAGAAATTCAAGTTCACTATACTATGAATAGTGCCAGTGAAAGGTGCCCTCGTATGGTATGTGTGAAGGCCTAAGGCCTCCCATTGTGTTCTTGATATTATGATTAGTCAATTGAGGGTTTTAGGTACATGGTTTGAGTCGTAAAAAGAGAGTGTAAAGATACTCTAAGTAGGTGAAATCAAGGGTACAAATACCCTAAGTGTTTCAATGGGTTGTTGGTGAATAGTGCTAGTGCATGAGGCATAGAGAGGCCGGAGCCTCTCATGCATGTCGGTGTGAATTTAATGATCATTGAGGTGGGTTAAAGACTTATGGAGAATGATTTATGAGGTTTGAGTAGGGTGTTGGACACAAGGGAAAAAGAGTGTGAAAACACTCGAGGTATTCTAGGTGTCGAAAAGGTATGTTTAGGCATTTACCTCAACTTTAAAGGACTCTAGTTTAGTCATCGTTGCTCAGAATTGAGTGATTACTGAATTTTTGGAAAGGTATTAGAACCTTCTTCAAGGTTCATGTTGATCACTTTCCCTGATTTTGAGTCGGGGTTGAGTCAAAAGTGGGATTTCCAAAATCGGGTCGGCTGCAAATTTGGGCTGTCGCAACCCATTGCAGATCAGTCAGCTTTAGGGGCATTTTTGTCCATGAATAAAAAAGAATTAGAATTTTTTTCAAAACATAAAAGTTGTTCCTCTTCAAAAGATGAATCCAACGCAAGTTGAATCGTCAAAATCGGAGCACCGAGTCAAAATTTATGGCCAAAATACTGAAGTGCATTCTGCAGCACCAGTCAAGACCGAGAGATCGGTCCACTACCAGTAGATCGGTCATAAGCACCGATCGATCGGTCCACTACCGGTAGATCGGTCATCTATTGGTCCTACGCGATTTTCAGAAATTTTTTTAGGGGTTTTTTGGTCTTTTGGCCACTCCACCCTTATTTTTAAGGGTTGGCTCGAGCCAAGTGTGTTCATAAACACCCTTAGCCATATTTTGAGAGGGAATGAGATAGGAGAGAAGAGGAAAGGGGTTTTCCAAAACCTAGGTTTTCATTTGGGGAGAAATCAAAGGGGTTAAGACCCTAGATCAACCCCAAGCCCGTTTTCTTCAAGATCAAGGCTCAAGCATTCGAGGAGCTCGTGATCCAAGCTAGGGCAGCAGCTACACGGTCGTTTTTGGAAGGGGTTTCTTCCTCATTTCTTCAAGGTCAGTACTTCTTGCTACCCTTCTAGTTATAGTTCTTCTTTTCCTTTATTTTCTTTGTGTTCCTTTATACATCCATGTATTATGAGATGGGTTGTGAATGGTGAATGGAGATGAATGTGGGCGATTGGATGCCGTGTGTATTGATGTGATGGATGAACGGGGAGGACATTGTACCCATAATGAACATACATATGTGATGTGAGTAAAACCCACCTAGAAAAGCATGTTGTAGGGTTAATAAATAATGAATGCACCATGTTTGATGAAATGCCAAGGTGAATAAAATGAATAATAAATTAAGAAAATGCATGTTTAAGGTTTATGGAAATTGCTAGGGTCATGATAGTGTGATTGTTCGCTTTCCCTAAATGATATGAATATTAAATTGCCCAAATCATTGATGTTATGTTATGAATTACTCAAATGCCATATTTAATTCCAAATGCAAGTATGCACACGACCTCACGAGCACGCATACATGACATGATTTACCGAGGTTTTCAAGAATGGGATTTAGAGGTGGGGCATATCTTACGATATGTTTTACCTCGCTTTTGGCAAGGACAAAACAATCATGCATTTTCATAAGATGGGTCTCCCTTCCCTCGCAAGTGCATCTCACAAGTGAATCTCACAAGTGAATCTCATAAGTGGAAGGACAAGCATGAGCATTCTAGGAAGAAGGGTCTCCATTCCCTCACAAGTAGTTTACTTTTCCGAGTAAGCATGACATGACATAGCATGACAAGCATGAGCATTCTAGGAAGAAGGGTCTCCCTTCCCTCACAAGTAGATTACTTTTCAGAACAAGCAAGCATGATACACGCATGGCATGACATGACACGCATGATACAAGCATGACACGCATGACACGGTAGACAAGGTTTCAAGCATAAAAAGGGTAATTTCAGTCAAGTCAAGTGCACAAGATTTCAAGGGTTTTACCGGCTTTTATGAATGCAAACATGATGAATTATATTGCTTTACTTTATTGTCATGATATGAATCATTCTTGCTTTATATGTGTGAATTGTTTCCTGCTTTATGTATGCTATCCGTATGTTATGACTGCTGGTTAGTGCTTGGTATCCGCTGAGTATTCCATGCTCAGCCGTACTTCTTATGTCGGCAGGTGATGGCAGAGCAGCTGCTCCTTTTGATGTCTGTGCTCCGAGCCCTTGGGTGGAGGAGGAGTACGTCGATGAACCTTTGGAGGAACCTCCAGTAGAGGGTTACCATTAGGTGGTTGTAGATTCTGAGTGATATAGCTGTGGGTGAGTTGAGAGAGACATATCCATGTATTTTGGCGGGCATGTCCGCACTTTCTTTTGGTTCCCTTTTTGTATAAACTTGGATTTACGTATGTATATACATAGAGGTTTGGTAGACTTCTGCTGTACCATCTTAGAGTATGTTTCCGCTGTTTTTGTCCTCTATTGTATATGCTCTGTGGGTTTTGCAGGTTGGTTTGTCAAGCAAGTCATGATTAGTCGTCCAAAGTTCACTCTAACTCCTAGGGTGGGTTTTGGGTCGCAACAAGTACTATTCGTAGCATAGTGAACTCGAATTTCGGGGTTCTACATGGCCTACTTGTAGACTATACCCTACCTTATTCTATATGCAGAATGCTGGGGGTGATGCAGGTGTGTTCCTAAAATGATAAAGGTCACTTAACACCGTATATGCAACTCCTCGATATAGAACATACCTGAAAATGAACGATTGGTGTAAACAGGAGTGTTCAGAATCCTTTCCTAAGGGTAATCACCCAGTAGGCGTAATTCTGTGGACCTCTATGACTTTTAAGCTTCTGTTACTGAGGATAGTCATCCAGCAGCCATAAGCGTAATAAGCCTGACTATGAGTAAAATGGGTTTTCATACTACTATGTCATGTATGAAATGCACAGTACAAGAAACTTCCAAGAGATATAAAGAATTAGCAATCGGTTAAATACTTGGGTATTTTAATTAATTTTAAGATTAATTTGGCTTAAATTTAGGTTCCAGCTTAAACCTTTTTTTTCCCCAACAGAGTTGTCAGAGCTGTGAGTATGGATTTTTACCCACTTTGTTTGACTGAGAGTCGCCACCTATTCATCTTAAGGATAGGTCCCGAGATTGGATTTAAGGGTAATGGTCTCGATTAGAGTTAAGGTAAGCGATTCGATTAAGTCCCGGGAAAGGTGTGAGGCACCCTAAGACCCCCATTTTATAATTGTTACCTACTCCCTAAATTTAAGCCAAATTAAATTCAATATTAATGAAAATGCCTAAGTATTTAAAGTATACTAATCCAAGAAAAAGAGAAAGCTAGTTAGGGTTAAACCTGAATAGGGTTGCGTATGTACTCACAAAGTGAGATCAGACCGAGCGTAATTCTGGCACATGAGCCCGTGCCAAGGTTAGGGGGTGTATGTGTGCATAAGGGTGGCTTAGGGGTTAGCCCAGGGGCTCGGGTTGATTGACCGGGGAGGTCAAGTGCACAAGTGCTAAGTTTAACCGCGGTTAGAGAGGATTTAACCATGGTTAGGTGAGCTAACCAAAGCTAAGGAGGTCCTACAAGTCTCTCTTTGGTCATTTTGTATTTTTGATATTTTTTGGGTATTTTTGAATGTTTTAGGTATTTTATTTGAAAGTGTTTGGTATTTTGGTTATATTTGAATGTTTTTGGTATTTTGAGATTTTATCATTTTTTTTTTGGATTTTCATATAGGTAGGGTTTTGGAAAACTTAACTAAAGTCAAATTTAACCAAAAAGAATTTCAATGAGAGGTTAGGCTAAAAGATTGTATTTAGGATATAAAGAGGATATTTGCATTATGAATAGTAGATGGTCTATTGTTAACTCCTATTTTGTTAGATTGGTATTGATGATAAATCAAATACAATTATCTTAGCATGAGGCATTTTGGACAACATCCTCTTTTAAGTCCTTAAACCGTCTTTTACACATTCAAAATAAAACCTGAAGAAAAGAAAAGAAGAAACAAATAGAGAAATTGAAAACTCATCCTCTCCCTTTTAAGGTGGTTCATTTACACCATTATAAATGATGTAATGTCGATCTAATGAATGTTAGAGAGGGGATGAGCTTTTACAAAAAATTCTAGAAAGAAGACTATAATCCCAAAATAGAAACAAAATGAAAAGAGAGGTATAGCTTTAGCTTGCACTCTCTATGGGCCTACCCATATCCACACTTGTGGGTACATAAAAAAGAAAAAAAATGTACATTAAAAGGAAAAGAAAAAAAGAACATCTCCATTCTTTTGATATAGGGTCCCTCTACACCATTAGATTGGTGTAGAGAGGCCCAACTATGCTTGACAAATGAGAGACTAAGAAGAGAGACCTAAATAAAAATGAGATAAAAAGAGAAGAGAAGATGATGAAAGAAGGAGTGCCTACTCCTCCAAGAATTCTTCTTCAATGCTCCAAGAGGTAGAGTTTTCTTTAGAGTCCATAAAAGAGGACAGTTAGTGAAGAACTCTAAGCTTTTAGTCTTAGAATTCTTTCCAAACTCTAAACCTTAGTTTCATCTGACTTCTTCAAACTCAAGAGAAACACAAGTGGGTGGGAACCTTCTAGGGGTCATGAGGATGGATCTAAGGGGCTAAGAGCATTCCTAGTAGCCTCACCAAATTTTACTCACCAAAATAGTCAAAACTCAAAAAAAGTTATTTTGGTGAGCCACTTTTTTAAAACACTCCTAGCAGCCTCACCATTTTAACAAAAAAAAGCAGGAGAGAGAAACAATATTTTATTATTTGTGTGGGAAAACGAAAAAGGTAGGGAGAGAGAAACATTATTTTATTGTTTTTGTGGGACCACAATGAAGGAAGGGAGAGAGAAACCTTTATTTTATTATTTGTGTGGGCCCACAAAAAAGGGTGGAAAGTGAAATTTTAGCTTTGGTAAGTGTACAGTACCCACCAAACTTGGTGAGTACTGTACACTCACCAAACCCAAATCTTTATTTTGCTGAGTTTTGGTGAGGCTGCTAGAGAGATTTTTTAGGATTTTTTAGCCATTTGACTCATCGAAATAACATTTCGGTTATTTTGGTGAGGCTGCTAGGAATGCTCTAAGGGATTGGTATTTATCAGAAAACTAAGAGGATGGGTTGTGTCTTTTACATGGTGGATAAAAAGAGTTGGTGGGTAATGAGTTGAGTGATGTAAGGTGAGTTGATAGGTTGAGTGTTGTAAGGAGTGTAAGAGAGTTGATGGGTTGAGTGTTGTAAGGGGTGTAAGAGACTTGTAAGAGGTGTAAGAGAGTTGATCGGATGAGTAAACTATGAGTTATATGGGTATGGGTTGTAGGATATAGGTTAGGTTGATATGGATATGTGGACTAGATCTTATGGACCATGAGTTATTAGTAGATAGGTCATGAGTTATGGTTATTGGACTTTGACTATGACATTTGGCTTGGACTACGGTAAATAGGTTTTGGCTTAGGCAATTGGGTAATTGGGCTTGACTAATTAGGTTTGGGGTAATGAAATTTGGTAATTGGACTTGATTGGGTTATTTGGGTATAAGTTTGGCCAAATGGGCTGGGGCTTTGGGTGACCATTGGAGCCTTTGAAGAAGCGGGAAGAGGGATAGGGGGTGCAAAAATGGGGTGCTTACATGTCCCAACACGTGGCATATTGTTTTTGAGTCCAACCATTAATTAGGTGTCAAGGTGTGCTCCTTGAGAGATAGGCCTCAAAACATCAAGCAAATAGTTTTTAGAACATCAATTTAAAGGCTAGGAAACCAAAGATTTATGTAACCTAGGTAGAGTCTAGTTAACCTTAGGGGTTTAATGTTCTCCAACTAAGGTTTATTCAAACATTCTCAAAATAACCGATCAGACAAATGATTTATCAAGTGTGTCCCAATAGACCCACCTAGACATCTAACAGTCAGATTTGTTAAAGGCATGCATCGTGTCATTTTTCTAGAGGGGGCACTCACCAAAACCCCTAGTGAGGGTCACCCATTAAAACCCTTTCACACACACTTATATATACATATACACACATACACAGATATCTATCTTTACTATTATAATGTGGAAGCAGGCGTAGCCTGATTTTTTGAAATTCCTAAACTACCCTCATATAAAAAAAAACTTTGAATTAATGTTATACTTTAATTCCCAAACTACCCCTTGCTCATCTATCTATTTAAAGAATAGAATTATAGCCAATCGTGATTGAACTCGGGGAGAGTTCAATCGCACGCACGGGACGTGCATCGTGCCACCCGCTAGTATATATATATAATAGATATTTTAAATTCTATTTATTAGATATTTTATTTTTATTGATTAGAGGCTAGAGAGAAACCTAATTATAATCGTAAGACTAGCAAAGACCGAAGGATGCTGTAAAGGGTTTCCCCTCTTTGACTTTTCAATTTATTGATTTTTGAGATAGAATTAGTCTCAGGATACTCCCAAGGTGTTATCCCAAATATACTCCCAAATCCTAACCGTTATCTCAGTTATTCAACGGTTAGGAATAGAGCCCCAATTAGCAGGTTCCGTTTACGGATGCTCTCATATCTGGCATCTAGGCTTGTTTTCAGCAAGATTGAGGTTGGAGAAGAGCTTTGTGGTGAAAAAAACCATTGGTTTATCAGGGAGAACCAACCTTGTTTTCTTCTTCTGAAAAACTTTAAAAATCATCTTCAGCATTCCAGTCTTCCCTAATCATGAAGTGCGCTAATGGTAGACCTCCGGTTAATGCTTTAAAACTTATATTCAAAAGTCACTTCATACTTAGATGTCATTCACAGTGGGTGTTTTTGAGGCTAGACATTTGCTTCTGTATTTCAATGCAGAATTGGATTACCTTGTGGCTTGAGTTATGGTTTTTTACCATGTTGCGGGAAGCTTGTTCAATTCATAAAATGGGCTCCATTTTTCAAAGTGGGTTCAGATCTGCCTAGTGAGGAAGATGTTGATGGTTGATGGTCCCACTCGTAGCCTATCCAGGCCTAGTCTGGCTCGGATGTGTGTCGAGGTTGAGTCAAGAAATGAGAAACTATCCAGGTTCTGGTCAGATCTGAGTTCTGAAGGTCGATTGTAGAAAATCTTTAACGAAAAGGATATTTCGTATCTCGAAGCTGCCAAATGTTTAGTATTTCAAAATATAGTCCAAGAAAACATTGATAAGGGATTACTAAAATTGCTGAGAATGAAAAGGAAGAAATGGGGTTTGATGCTAGTCCATTCTCATCAACCATAGGCATCAAGACCTCTTCTGAAGGTTGAAATAGAAAAACATGCTCTACTGCAACTTTTAGTTTAGGTCAATGCCACCAGCAACGATCAGCTGCAACCAGGGGGGCTAACAATGGGGGTTCGGGAGCATAAGCCCGAATTTTTTTTAGGGCACAGTTCATGGGCCATTGGGGGTCATCGCCTATCTGTAAAGTCCATCATTGGCGCATCTCACTCATCTTAGAGTCTGTCGAAGCCGATGGTCCACTAGACTAGATCATCATGATCTCTCCCAATAGAACATAAAGAGAAGCCGGTCTTTTGAGGAAAAAAAAAATGAACTTAGAAATATTAATAATAGAGCGATTTCAACTAGAGTTGGTGATGGCTACATCTTTGGGAAAAAACAAGAGGTTTAGGCCGGATGGGTGACACTTCCACCCATAAAATTAAAAGAAAGAAAATTTAAAATAAGGTCTGATCGACCTGCTCTAATACCATGAAAAAAATTCTGATTTATTGAATAGCTTGAATGATTTACAATGACCCATAGAGAGTTTATATAGATATTACATCTGAAGGGGGATCTGGATAAAAATTTATGCAGAAAACAGGATCCTCTAGATCTTAACACCATAGAAAGCATAAAAAATTATCTAAGAGTTTTAGTCATATCACCTCGGTGAATGATGTTCACCGGTGAAGCTTAATCCACTCGAACCGTCAGAACTCTTTATAGAGATTTCTCTGAAAAAATACTAGAAGCTCGATCTTTGTTCTTCGCTATCTCCACGAAGGTTTAGAATCTCCTTTGGAATTGTTGAATCAATAGGAAGAAGATGGAGTAATGGTGTAGACCTTCTATCACCAAAACATTAAGGTTCAAAACCCTAGAAGAGCAAAATCCAACTTGGACCACCCTTATAGCTCACGAAAATCCCTAGGGATATTCCCTAGGGGCTCACGGTTTGGAGAGAGAGGAAAGGGAGAAAGAAAAATTCTGGAGAAAAGTGATTTACGGTCTAGGGTGTTGGTGTCGCGACCCAAAACCCACCCTACGAGTTAGAGTGAATCTTGGACAACTCATCATAACTTCTATGACTTGACCAAAATAACCTACAAAAGACCTAGAGCATATACAATAGAGGACAATAATAGCAGAAACATACTCTAAGATAGCACAGCGGAAGACTTAACCAAAAACCTCTATGTGTATATACATATACATGATCCAAGTTTATACAAAAAGAAAATACACAAAAGAAAGTGCGGACAGGCCCGCCAAAATACATGAATATATCTCTCTCAACTCACCAGCAGCTCACTCACTCAGAATCTACCACCACCTAATAGTAGCCCTCTACCGGAGGTTCCTCCACAGGTTCCTCAACGTACTTCTCCTCCACCCATGGGCCAGGAGCACAGACATTAAATGGAGCAGTAGCTCCCTCAGAACCTGCCGACATAAACGTACGGCTGAGCATGGAATACTTAGCGTGTACCAAATGCTAACCAACAGTTATAGTACAGCAACAATGATATATATATAAAGCAAGAAACAGTTAATCTCATAACAGGAAATTAAAGCAGTTTATAGTCATGCTTGCATTTCGTAAAAGCCGATAAAACCCTTGAAACCATCGTGCACTTGACTTGACTCAAATTACCCTTTTCGTGCTTGAAAACTTGTCTTGTCGTATCATGTCGTGTCATGCTTGTCATGCCATGTCATGCTTGCTTGGAAAATAAACGTGTTCATGCTACTTGTGAGGGAAGGGAGACCCTTCTTCCTAAATGCTCATGCTTGGCATGCCATGTATCGTGCTCGCTTGGAAAATAAACTACTTGTGAGGGAACGGAGACCCTTCTTCCTAAATGTTCATGCTTGCCATGCCATGTATCTTGCTTTCTTGGAAAATAAACTACTTGTGAGGGAAGGGAGACCCTTCTTTCTAAATGCTCATGCTTGCCATGCCATGTATCTTGCTTGCTTGGAAAATAAACTACTTGTGAGGGAAGGGAGACCCTTCTTCCTAAAAGCACTTGCGAGGGAAGGGAAACCCTTCTTTATGATATGTACTTGCGAGGGAAGGGAGACCCTTCTTTATGCATGCTAGTCTTGTTCTTGCTAAAAGTGAGGTAAAATATATCGTAGGATATGTCCCACCTCTAATTCTCGTTCTTGGAAAACCTCGATAAAACATGTGATGCATGCCGTGCTCGTGGAATCGTGTTCATACTTTCATTCGAAATTAAATATGACATTGGGGATTACACAGTACATAGAGCATCAATAATTGGGCCAAGTAAATATTCATGCAATTTACGGAAAACAAGAAATCACACTATCATGAGCCTTAGCAAATTCCATAAGCATTTAAGCATGCAATTTCTTAATTTACAACCCATTTATATTCACCTTGGCATTTCATCAAACATAGGGTGTGTTCATTATTTATTAAACCTACATCATGCTTTTCTAGGTGGGTTGATGTTCACATCACACATGTATGTTTATTATGGATACAATGCCCACCCCATTTCATTCATCACATCACTCCACACGGCATCCAATCACTAACATCCATCTCCATTCACACCATTCATACATCACCACTCATATTATAGTTATAGATTGGGGAGAACAAAGAATAGAAAAGAAAAGAGAAAACTATGACTAAGAGGGTAGCACAAGGTACCTACCTGCCAAATGAGGGAAGAAATCCCTTGCAAAAATGTGCGTGAGCCGCTGCCCTAGCTTAGAAGGCGTAGTCCTCACGAGCTTGAACCTTGAACTCGAAGAGACACGAGCTTGAAGTGATCTAGGGTCTTCAAACCCTTTGATTTCTTCTCGAAAGCAAACCCTAGGTTTAGAAATCTCCTTCTCCTTTCTCTCTATCTCTCAAGGTCTCTACTTAGGGTTTATGAACCCCCAAATGCTCGGGCAAAGCCTTTAAGGCATGAGTGAAACACCCAAAAGATGAAAACACCCTTACTGAAATTTCTGCAAAACGCGGGGCACCGAGCGATTGGTGGTTATGACCGATCGATCGGTTGCCTACCGAGCGATCGGTGTTCTTGACCGAGCGATCGGTCAAAAATATGCTGTCTGGAATTTTTCCCCAGACAAAAAAGTTAACCAGTTGATAGCCTCTGATCGATCGGTTGTGGACCGATCGATCGCTACAATGGATTGAGCGATCGGTGATCTGCACGTTTTTGCCACTGAGTCTATTTTTCACCCATTCCTACTATTTGGACCCATTCTACTTCTATTCTAACATCTTCTAAACTTGACTAAGACCTCTTTAAAGCTTATAGGCTTTATTAAATAATTTATCTAATTAATTATAGCATTCTTGACACAATTCCATCAGAGTTTCAAATTCTCATTTCATGAAATTGAGATTAAAAGACACCATGCCTTGACACACATCCCAAGGCATGTACAAAAATTTTCAGGGCTCTACATCCTCCCCCCTTATAAAAATGTCGTCCTCGAAATTTGGACGATTACGTGCATTACAAAACAAAACAAATTTACAAGTCATATATAAAACCTATACAAAACTCATTCAAACAATTTCGGGTACTTCTCTTTGACTTCGGCATCACGCTCCCATGTAGCCTCTTCTCGAGCATGATGCTACCATTGCACAAGAACCAATAAGATAGTTTTATTGTGAAGGACTTGATCTCTCCGATCCAATATGTGAACCGGCTTCTCAACTAAAGTGAGATCCTCCCAAATTTCCAACGGCTCCAAGCCTATGACATGTGAAGGATCCGCAATGTACTTCCGAAGCATAGACACACGGAAAACGTTGTGAACCGCAGCCATATGAGGTGGAAGAGCTACCCTATAAGCAACCTCACCAACTCGTGTGATGATTCCAAATGGGCCAACATATCGACGACTAAGCTTGCCTCGCCTGCCAAATATCATAACTCCTTTGCTAGGAGATACCTTCACAAAGACTTGATCCCCAACCTGGAATTCCAAGTCCCTGTGGCGTGTGTCTGCATAGCTCTTTTGACGATCTTGAGCAGCTTTCAACCGATCCCGAATGATTTTGACTACACTTGTAGTTTGCTCGATCAACTCCGGACCCAACACCTTCCTCTCTCCTACCTCATCCCAATAGAGAGGGGACCTACAGCTTCACCCATATAAGGCCTCAAATGGTGCTATTTGGATGCTCGCCTGATAGCTATTGTTATAGGCGAATTCAACCAAAGGCAAGTGCTCTTCGCAATTACCTTTGAAATCTAACATACAAGCCTGAAGCATGTCTTCGATGACTTGGTTCACCCTCTCGGTTTGTCCATCCGTCTGTGGATGAAAAGCTGTGCTGAAATCGTGTCAGGAACCCATAGCATCCTGAAAACTCTTCCAGAACTTGGACGTGAATCTCAGATCCCGATCCGACACGATACTGACTAGCACCCCGTGCAACCTAATTCCTTGATATATAACGCGGCCAACTGGCTAGAATTGAACATAGTACGGTAAGGCAAGAAGTGCGTGGACTTTGTTAAATGATCCACCATGACCCAAATCGCATCTGAGCCCCTTGCCGTCTTTGGCAAGCCAACTATGAAGTCCATGGAGATGTTCTCCCATTTCCACTCTGGAATAGGAAGAGACTGTAATAGACCTGCAGGCCGCATGTGCTCTGCTTTCACCTGCTGGCACACGAAACACCGTGCCACATATTCCGCTACCAAAAGTGACTCTTGAGGTTCCGGTACATCTTTGTACCCCCAGGATGTACCGTGTACTTTGCCCGGCGGGCTTTATCCATAATCTCTCGTTGAAGATCTGCATTGGCCAGAACACAAAGCCTTCCCTTAAATGTGATAGCACCTCAGCTAGTGAGAGAGAAGTCCTCACTACCCTTGGCAACTTCCTTGTCCCGGAAAGCCAACAATTCAGCATCTGTGGCTTGATATTCTTGGATCAAATTTATAATGTACGGTCGAACCATGACATTTGCCAAAACAGGACTACGGACGGAATCATTCACACTGATGTCCAGGTTTACCAAATCTTCCAATAGCTTCCATTCTTGCACCAACATGTGTGCCAACAAATCCGGAGGTCTTCTACTCAAGGCGTCCGCTACGATGTTTGCTTTGCCCAGGTGGTATTGGATAGTGTAGTCATAGTCTTTTAAAAATTCCATCCAACGCCGCTGCCTCAGATTCAATTCATTTTGGGAAAAGAGGTACTTAAGGCTCTTGTGATCCGTATACACATAGAATTTTACCCCGTACAAGTAATGTCGCCAAATCCTGAGTGCAAACACGACTGCAGCAAGTTCCAAGTCGTGCGTGGGGTAATTTTTTTCATGCTCCTTCAATTGCCTCGATGCATAGGCAATGACTTTCTTGTGTTGCATGAGCACACACCAAAGTCCAACATGCGAGGCATCACTGTACACCTCATAACCACCATGTCCGGATGGCACTGTAAGGACGGGGGCCGTGGTAAGCCTTTTCTTCAGTTCCATGAAACTAATCTCGTACTTATCACTCCATACGAACTTGGCATTCTTCCTTGTCAGGTAAGTGAGTAGTGTAGCAAGGCTAGAAAAACCCTCTACAAATCTCCTGTAGTAGCCTGCCAACCCAAGGAAACTGCGTATCTCTGTAACACTCTTGGGCCTTGCCCAACTCATGACTGCCTCTATCTTCTTCGAATCTACCAAGATGCCTTTTACAGATACCATGTGGTTAAGGAATGCCACTTCCTCCAACCAAAACTCACACTTGCTTAATTTAGCATACAACTTGTGCTCTCTCAGCATTTCTGAAGCAAGACGAAGGTCTCGCATGTGATCTTCCCGTGTCTGGGAATATATCAGTATGTCATCGATAAACACGATCACGCATCGTTCAAGACATGGATGGAACACCCAGTTCATCAAATCCATAAAGGCTACCGGCGCGTTCGTGAGACCAAAAGGCATCACCAAGAACTCGTAGTGTCCATATCGAGTTCGGAAAGCAGTTTTGAGACTATCTTCCGCCTTAATCTTCAACTGGTGATAGCCCGATTGAAGATCTATCTTTGAAAAAAATCTCGCTCCTTTCAACTGATCGAACAAGTCATCATGTAGCACCCCAGACTTTTCCAACTTTAATGAATAGCATTTTCGTTACCAATGGCCCTTCCTCATAGTATAATTAATAAATAAGAGAGAAATAAGAAATTCTGAAATGTCAGAAATGTCCGTTTTCGAAAGACGAATCCAACGCAAGTTGAATCGTCAAAATCGGACGAACGAGTCAAAAGATATGGTCAAAATAGTGGAACCTGCAGAGCACCGATCGATCGGTCCTCATTAGCGATCGATCGGTCCAAAACTGATCGATCGGTGGCTATCGACTGGTCAGAAATTTTATATGGGGAAATTTTCCAGAGAGCATGTTTTTGACCGGTCGATCGGTCAATAACACCGATCGCTCGGTCGGCAACCGATCGATTGGTCATAAGCACCGATCGCTCGGTCTATCGAGTTAGAATTTTTAGTAAGGGCGTTTTCGTCTTTTGGGTGTTAACCCTTACCCATAAGGGCTTGCCCGAGCCTTTAGGGCTTCATTCACCTCACTTAGAAGGTTTTGAGAGAGAAGAAGAGAAGAGAAGGGGGATTTACATCTAGGGTTTTCCACTTGAGAGAATCAAGGGTTTTAGAACCCTAGAACCGTTCTAAAGGCTTGGATTCTCCAAATCCAACCTCAAGCTCGTGTGGAGTACCTCTTCCAAGCTAGGGCAGCGTTTCTACATCATCCTCAAGGATTTTTCTTTCCCTTTTCAAGGTTAGTACACTCTTCCTAGTTACTTTGGTAATAACCTAGAATTTTCCTAAGTAAATATGTGTTGGATCTTCCCCATTGCTCCCTTGTGTTGGTATATGCTAAATCCCTAAAACATAAACAAGATAATACAAACAAAGGGTGGAATGTATGAATGGATGAAGAGTGGAGGCGATTGGATGCCATGTTGTGATGTATTGAATGATGGAAAAATGGTGGAAGGGCATATTACGCATAATGAACACACCCCAAGTGTTTGGTGAAATGTTCGAATGAGAAAATACGAAATAACTAAAGGTAAAAAGGTTGAATACCACATGTTTGATAGAATGCATGAATAAACTAAGATTTGAAAGCATGAGTCACATAAATGTTCCCCATTTGGTAAGTTGTATACATGTGTTTATTTCGCTTCTTAAATTCTCATGTGAGTTGGGAATTGTTAAAATGTTATATGTCATCATGATTTCACGATTGCTATGCACAAGCACATATGTAGAAAAGGATATTATCAAGGAGGTTGGTAGCCCGGTTAAGGGTGCTAACCTCTGGCTCATAAGAAAAGAAAAGGATATTGTCAAGGAGGTTGGTAGCCCGGTTAAGGGTGCTAACCTCTGGCTCATAAGAAAAGAAAAGGATATTGTCAAGGAGGTTGGTAGCCCCGGTTAAGGGTGCTAACCTCTGGCTCATAAGAAAAGAAAAGGATATTGTCAAGGAGGTTGGTAGCCCAGGGATTATACGGGTGCTAACCTCTGGCTCATAAGAAAGGTATTGTACTGTCAAGGGGGTTGGTAGCCCAGGGATTATACGGGTGCTAGCCCCTGGCTCATAAGAAATATATTGTACTGTCAAGGAGGTTGGTAGCCCAGGGATATGCGGGTGCTAACCTCTGGCTCATAAGAAATATTGAAAGGATAACTCAAAGAGGTTTCGTATGATTCATAGACGTGTTTTGGTTTCATAAAAATTATACTTGATAAAACGTTTATGTATGATGTCGTTAGAAATTGATTATGAATTGTACTCCTTCTATTACTTGTATATGATGTTGTTCGTTATTACCATCGTTGGTTAGGAGTTTGTACTCGCTGAGTATTCCATGCTCAGCCGTACTTTCATGTCGGCAGGTACACGAGCTCCTCTTGACATATGTGATCCGGGTCCTTGGATAGAGGAGGACTACGGTGAGGAGGAACCTTATGAGGATCTGGTAGTCGAGCCTCAGGCCGAGGCTAGGGACTTAGACCACTGGCCCCACGGGGGTGACTATTGAGCGAGATAGAGTCGTATTTTGTCTTTTGTATTTGATAGGTGGGCCTGTCCACCTTAGACTTAGACATGTTTTGTATATAACTATGTCCACTTGGAATACTATAGTTTGGATCATTATAAAGAAAGGAAAAATTTGTTTGCGCTTCCGCATTTATATTTAGCTTCTGCGCTCTGATTATCATTTTTTTGTACTGTATTCTCTTGTTAATTACAGGAGGGTTTGGCAGGTACGAAGTATCACTCCTAAAGTATCCCTTAACTCCTAGGGGGTATTTGGGGCGTGACACATCAATTCTAGGCAATGGATACCTATTCTTTATAGTGACTTTGTTCAATTGCCGATAATCGACGCACATCCGTATCGAGCCATCTTTCTTCTTAACAAATAACACCGGAGCACCCAATGGTGAGACACTTGGTCGAATGAAACCAATGCCTTGCAATTCTTCCAACTGAGTCTTCAACTCTTTGAGTTCAATCGGGGCCATTCTATACGGAGCCTTGAAAATGGGAGCTGTGCCTGGTGTAAGCTCGATCACAAACTCAATCTCCCTGTCTGGAGGCAATCTTGGTAACTCCTCTGGAAATACATCCAGGAATTCACTCACGAATGGAATAGTCGAAGAGTCCTTTGCCTCGGGGTTCGCTAGGCTCAACGCTGCAAAACGGGCAATATCTCTACTTCTCAACCCCCAAAAATGAAATGGCTTGTCTTCCACTGGCCAGAAGAGTACCATCTTTTCAAAACAAGCCACATGCCCATGATGTGTTGCTAACCAATCCATTCCCAAGATGACATCGAAGTCTTGAAATCTGAGGATGATTAGATCAACCGCCAACTCGTGGCTCCACACTTGAACCACACTGTTTCTATACACTTTATCCGCCAATACTGTCTTGCTGAGAGGAGTCAAAATTGCTAACTCCGGTTCCAGCTGGCTAGGCTCAGAGGAAAAACCTTGACAGAAACTCAGCGATACGAATGAATGAGTAGACCCGATGTCGATCAATACTCGAGCCAAACATTCATTGACTAGTAAGGTTCCTTGCACTACACCATTAGATGTAAGTGTATCACCCTCTGTCAAGGCAAAAACTCGCCCCTGGTTCGCCTGGCGAGGCGGAGGTGCAGAACGTGCAGGCTGAGAGGACGCCTGGTATGATCCTGCTGGGCGTGCTGGGGGCCTAATCCCCTGAGACTGGCCTGGCAAATGCCGACTCGAGCAATCCCTGATCATGTGGCCCTGGCAACCGCAATGATAACATCCACCCGATGCTCTTCGGTAATCTCCTACCGGATGCCTTCGGCCGCATGAAGTGCAGACCTCATATGTGTAAGTCGGAGGGACCGGAGGTAATGCGTACCTTGCCACCTGAGGTGCAACTGGCCGTGGAGCTGGAAGAGCCTGAGGCCGTGGCGCCTGAGGCATGTACGACCGTGGAACTGGAGGCGCATAAGATGGCCTCATCGGTGGTGCTGGCCACGTGTACTGATAAGGGCCGATACCAGCCCGCCTCTATGGAGGTGCTGAACTACTGGTTTGGCCTCTCGCCAACTCCCCCTTCTTAGACACTGCTTCAGAATTGGCCTCGACCAATAGGCCTTGTCTACTACTTAAGGGTAGGTAGCATGTCTGAAAACCGAAACCTTCTCCATGATAACATCCTTGAGCCCTTGCTCAAACCTTCTCACCTTCATTGCCTCGGTGGCAACCATGTGAGTCGCGAAGCGTGATAGCTCCGAGAACTTAGCCTCATAAGCGGCCACAGTCATCAAACCTTGCTCTAGGTTGATGAACTCTCTTTCTTTCTTTTCCCATACTCCAACAGGAAAGTACTTCTTATAAAAAGTATCCTTGAACTCCTCCCAAGTCCAAGGTTGACCTTGCATGGTCAAATCTCGCGTCCTCAATGCGGACAACCACCAATGGTGGGCTTCGCCCTCTAGCATGAAAACAGCCCATGCTAGTTTCTCTTCCTCTGTCGGAGAGAAAACCGCAAATATCTTCTCCACTTGGAGGATCCAAGCCTTCGCAGCAAGAGGGTCCACACTCCCATGGAATGATGGAGGCCTCAATCTCCTGAATGCCTCAACCCCAGCTGTACGATGTATTGGAGCCATAGGCGGTGGAGTAGGTGCCGCTGATGATGGTATAGTTTGCCAAGCCACCAGGATGGCGAGAGTCTCAGCAATAGAGCCTAAGACCTGAGAGAGGTCCGGTTGCTCAACCTCATCTCGAGAAGAAGATGAAGCTCTGGTATGTGGTCCACGACCCCGTGTGCCCTCTCTCATGACTAAAGTCCTTAGAACAATAGCACCACATCAGTCTAACTTGAAACCACATTTTTTTTGCATTTCCATTTCACAATAATTCAGGTGGCATTATTTATATAATATAATACTAATATACATCGCATCAAGTCATCAGAGTATTTATGATATTATACTTTGGTGTTCTAGCGTTCCTAAGACCCGTACTTGGTTGAGACAACCATTTAGACTAAGACTAAAGTTTAGTCTTACACTTGGAACACGACTCACTTCCAACTTACTTCCTTCCTAACTTGTTTCTGGGCATATGCTCTTGTCAAGCTGTGGTATTAGATTCTAAGTGACCCTAGAGACCTAAAGCCTAAGCTCTGATACCACTTCTGTCGCGACCCAAAACCCACCCTAGGAGTTAGAGTGAATCTTGGACGACTCATCATAACTTGCATGACTTGCTTGACCAAAATAACCTGCAAAAGACATGAAGCATATACAATAGAGGACAATAATAGCGGAAACATACTCTAACATAGCACAGCGGAAGACTTAACCAAAAACCTCTGTGTATATACATATACATGATCCAAGTTTATACAAAAAGAAAATACACAAAAGAAAGTGCGGACAGGCCCGCCAAAATACATGAATATATCTCTCTCAACTCACCTACAGCTCACTCACTCAGAATCTACCATCACCTAATAGTAGCCCTCTACTGGTGGTTCCTCAACGTACCCCTCCTCCACCCATGGGCCAGAGCAGTAGCTCCCTCATAACCTGCCAACATAAACGTACGGCTGAGCATGGAATACTTAGCGTGTACCAAATGCTAACCAACAATCATAGTACAGCAACAATGATATATATATAAAGCAGGAAACAGTTAATCTCATAACAGGAAAGTAAAGCAGTTTATAGTCATGCTTGCATTTCATAAAAACCGATAAAACCCTTGAAACCATCATGCACTTGACTTGACTCAAATTGCCCTTTTTGTGCTTGAAAACTTGTCTCTTCTTGTCGTATCATGTCGTGTCATGCGTATCATGCCATGTCATGCTTGCTTGGAAAATAAACGTGTTCATGCTACTTGTGAGGGAAGGGAGACCCTTCTTCCTAAATGCTCAGCTTGTCATGCCATGTATCTTGCTCGCTTGGAAAATAAGCTACTTGTGAGGGAAGGGAGACCCTTCATCCTAAATGCTCATGCTTGCCATGCCATGTATCTTGCTTGCTTGGAAAATAAACTACTTGTGAAGGAAGATAGACCCTTCTTCCTAAATGCTCATGCTTGCCATGTCATGTATCTTGCTTGCTTGGAAAATAAACTACTTGTGAGGGAAGGGAGACCCTTCTTCCTAAATGTACTTGCGAGGGAAGGGAAACCCTTCTTTATGATATGTACTTGCGAGGGAAGGGAGACCCTTCTTTATGCATGCTAGTCTTGTTCTTGCCAAAAGCGAGGTAAAACATATCGTAGGATATATCCCACCTCTAATTCTCATTCTCAGAAAACCTCGATAAAACATGTCATGCATGCCGTGCTCGTGGAATCATGTGCATACTTTCATTTGAAATTAAATATGACATTGGGGATTTCATAATACATAGAACATCAATAATTGGAGCAAGTAAATATTCATGCAATTTAGGGAAAACGAGAAATCACACTATCATGAGCCCTAGCAAATTCCATAAGCATTTAAGCATGCAATTTCTTAATTTACAACCCATTTATATTCACCTTGGCATTTCATCAAACATGGGGTGTGTTCATTATTTATTACACCTACATCATGCTTTTCTAGGTCGGTTGATGTTCACATCACACATGTATGTTTATTATGGATACAATGCCCTCCCCATTTCATTCATCACATCATTCCACACGGCATCCAATCGCCAACATCCATCTCCATTCACACCATTCACACATCACCACTCATATTATAGTTATAGATGGGGGAAAAGAAAGAATAGAAAAGAAAAGAGAAAACTATGACGAAGAGGGTAGCACAAGGTACCGACTTGCCAAATGAGGGAAGAAATCCCTTGCAAAAACGTGCGTGAGCCGCTGCCATAGCTTAGAGAGCGTAGTCCTCAGGAGCTTGAACCTTGAACTCGAAGAGACACGAGCTTGAAGTGATCTAGGGTCTTCAAACCCTTTGATTTCTTCTCGAAAGCAAACCCTAGGTTTAGAAATCTCCTTCTCCTTTCTCTCTATCTCTCAAGGTCTCTACTTAGGGTTTATGAACCCCCAAATGCTCGGGAAAGCCTTTAAGGCATGAGTGAAACGCCCAAAAGATGAAAACACCCTTACTAAAATTTCTGCAAAACGCGGGGGACCGAGCGATCGGTCAAAAACATGCTCTCTGGAATTTTTCCCCATACAAAAAAGTTAACCAGTCGATAGCCTCTGATCGATCGGTTGTGGACCGATCGATCGCTACAATGGACCGAGCGATAGGTGGTCTGCAGGTTTTTGTCACTGAGTCCATTTTTCACCCATTGCTACTATTTGGACCCATTCTACTTCTATTCTAACATCTTCTAAACTTGACTAAGACCTCTTTAAAGCTTATAGGCTTTATTAAATAATTTATCTAATTAATTATAGCATTCTTGACACAATTCCATCAAATTTCAAATTCTTATTTCATGAAATTGAGATTACAAGACACCATGCCTTGACACACATCACCGGATCATCAAGGCAAAACGTTCGCTGAAGTGGTAGGGAATAAATCAATAACAGATCAAGGTAGCATTCATTGCGATTTCAGTTTTGAAGAACTCACAAACTCGGCAGAAATTTTTAAGCAGGTTCTAATCGCTAAATTTTCCTTTGGACAATCATCCATTGAAGAGTTGATTGATTACATAAGGAGAACTATCCATACGAAGCTTGGAATTTCTGTGGGTATTCTGGACGAGAGACATATGCTCATCAGATTCGAATCGGAGGCTGATTACCTTGCTCTTTGGATCAAAGAGTATTGCTACATGGAGGGACAACTGGTACGTTTTGTAAAGTGGACTCCATTTTTTCATGCTGGATCTAAACCTACGTTAGTTCCCATATGGATAACCTTACCAGGTTTACCCATTAATTTTCTCAACCCGAAAGATCTTAAGGCCATTGGCAGCATCGTGGGAAAGGTTTTGAAGGTCGATGGACCAACAAAATCTCTGTCCAGACCAAGTTTGGCAAGGATATGTGTGGAAATAGATGTTTCTAAAGATAAAATAAATCGTTTCTTGTAGAGCCCCGGACCTTTTCACATTTATGCATGACCCTTCGTAGCCATTTTTCCTTTAAAGTAATGCAATTAATAAATAAGGAAGAAATTAGAAATTCTGAAACGTCAGAAATGTTCGTTTTCGAAGTACGAACCCAACGCAAGTTGAATCGTCAAAATCGGACGAACGAGTCAAAAGTTATGGCCAAAACAGTTTGGACCTGCAGACCACCGATCGCTCGGTCCATGGAGCGATCGATCGGTCCAAAACCGATCGCTCGGAGGCTATCGACTGGTCAAGATTTTTGTATGGAGAAATTTTCCAGAGAGTGAAATTTCAACCGATCGCTCGGTTATGAAACCGATCGATCGGTAGGCAACCGATCGATCGGTCATTAACACCGATCGCTCGGTACTCGCGTTTTTGCAGAAAATTTAGAAGGGTGTTTTAGTCTTTTGAGTGGTTTACTCTTACCTTAAGAGTCTTGCCCGAGCCTTTAGGGCTTATTTGCAATACTTAGAAGATTGAGAGCTAAGGAAAGGAGAAGAAGGCGATCCCTAACCTAGGGTTTGATTTTTGGAAGGGAAATCAAAGGGTTTGAGACCCTAGATCATCCTCAAGTCTATTTTCTCTAAGTCTCGGCTCAAGCTCGTGTGGGGCACTCTCCTCAAGCTAGGGCAGCAACTCACGGTCGTTTTGGAAAGGGGGATTTCTTCCTCACTTGATCAAGGTCGGTGCTTTTTACTACCCTCCTAGTTATAGCCTCTCCTTCCCTTATTTCTTCTTGTATTCCTTCATATATATATATATTATGAGATGGGTGGTATGTATGGTAAATGGAGATGGATGTTGGCGAATGGATGCCGTGTGAATGATGAAATGAATGAATGGGGAAGGGCATTGTACTAATAATAAACATACAAGTGTGATGTGAGTATAACCCACCTAGAAAAGCATGTTGTAGGGTTAATAAATAATGAACACACCATGTTTGATGAAATGCCAAGATGAATGAAATGAATAAGAAGTTAAGAAAATTCATGTTTAAGGTTTATGGAAATTTGCTAGGGTTATGATGGTGTGCCTTCTTGTTTTCCCTAAATTACACAAATATTGAATTGCTCAATTGATTGATGTCTATGGATTGTTATGTATTGTTAACTCTCCAAATGTCACATTTAAATTTAAATGCAAGTATGTACACGCTTCCACAAGCACGCATGCATGACATGATTTACCAAGGTTTTCAAGAATGAGATTTAGAGGTGGGGCATATCCTACGATATGTTTTACCTCGCTTTTGGCAAGGACAAGACAATCATGCATTTTCATAAGAAGGGTCTCCCTTCCCTCACAAGTGCATACATCACATAAGAAGGGCCTCCCTTCCCTCGCAAGTACATCTCACAAGAACATCTCACAAGTGAAAGGACATGACATGAGCATTTAGGAAGAAGGGTCTCCCTTCCCTCACAAGTAGTTTACTCTTCCAAGCATGATACAAGCAAGCATGACATGGCATGACAAGCATGGGCATTTAGGAAGAAGGGTCTCCCTTCCCTCACAAGTAGTTTACTTTCCAAGCAAGCATGACATGGCATGACACGCACGATACGATAAGATAAGACAAACATGACAAGTTTTCAAGCAAGGAAATGGTATTTTCAGTCAAGTCAAGTGCACGGTGTTTTCAAGGGTTTTATCGGCTTTTATGAATTCAAGCATGATTATATACTCCTTTACTTTATTGTCATGATATGAATTATTCCTGCTTTATATGCTTGAATTGTTTCCTGCTTTATATATGTGAAATGCTTCCTGCTTCCTATACTGCTATGGTTTTGCTATGACTATTGGTTAGTATTTAGTACCCGCTGAGTATTCCATGCTCAGCCGTATTTCTTATGTCGGCAGGTTCTGAGGGAGCTGCTGCTCCATTTGATATCTGTGCTCCGAGCCCTTGGGTGGAGGAGGAGTACGTCGAGGAGCCTTTGGAGGAACCTCCCGTAGAGGGTTACCATTAGGTGGTTGTAGATTCTGAGTGAATAGCTGTGGGTGAGATGAGAGATATACTTTCATGTATTTTGGCGGGTCTGTCCGCACTTTCTTTTGGTTACTTTTGTATAACTTGGATTTGCGCATGTATATTCATAGAGGTTTGGTTAGACTTCCACTGTGTTTTATAGTTATGTTCCGCTATATTGTCCTCTATGGTATATGCTCTGTGGGTTTTGCAGGTTGGTTGTCAAGCAAGTCATGATTAGTCGTCCAAAGTTCACTCTAACTCCTAGGGTGGGTTTTGGGTCGCGACATTTCTGGTTGGGATTGAACACCTCGGGTAGATGGCAACAGATCGAGTATGAGAAAGAACTGGTTATTTGTGAAAGCTGTAATAAGATCGGGCACTATAAAGAATCATGTCGAAGTTATGAAAAGAAATATACTAATCGAAGGGTGAAGGAGAAGCAGAAGTTTGGAAATTCAGAAGAGAAATTTCAGTCGTTTAATAAGATAAATATGAAGAGATGGGTGGAGAAGGCGTTTGGTAAGTCTGAGAAATCAGGTACAACAGAATTTTTGCTGCAGAAAAATTCTTTAGAGGTTGATGTGAACACTGTTCAGGGTCTTGACAAAGATATGGAGGGTATTTCTACAGAAGTTAATATGTTAGAGTCGAGATTGAATAATAACATGATAATTGGGAAAGGGAACAGTTGTGGAGGAGATAAATCCAAAGGGACAGAAGAGGGTGAGAAGGAAGTTATTGAAATACAACAATCTACTGTTGAGTTGGAAGATCCAATTATGGATTTAAGGAATTCTAATATCAGTAGCTCGTTGGATAAGTCCCAGAAAGATAACTGTCGTCCAGGATCTGTTTTGAATGAGATCTATTTGACTGAAAATAACAGTAAGAAAAACGAGATTTTTGATGGTTACATTGAAGACATAGCAACTCAAGAATTGCTAGTAGCATTAAAGTATGATAAACCTAAGTGTAAGTGCAGGTCCAAGGAAGAAGAGGTGTTAAAGTCCAAGAATTCTAAAGATGAGGGGAGCAGGTCGGAAACCAAGAGGGGTAAGAGCAAACTAGATTTGATCAGAGATGAATTCATCCAGAGTTGTAAGATGTTCTCAACCAAAATCGCGGGTTCAATATGGCTGAAGAACTATATGGTGTTGGCAGAGAATGAGGTTGCTGAAAAGAGTAATAAACCTAGAGAGAGAGTTACTAGATCTAAGACCAAGGCGGGGTCTCATACTAACCATCAAGCTTTTCTTTATGGTTTGTGCAATCATTTGGAACATAAGGGGAGCGGGAAACCCAAATTCCCGAAGAAGATTGAAATCTGTCATTGTGGAGAATAAGGTTTCTTTAGTTGCATTACTTGACCCGAAAAGAAATTTAATATGCCAAGACAAATATGCTAGAGAGTTGGGGTTCAATAACTATATGGAAAATAATGGTGAGGTTAGTAAAATTTGGGTTTTCTGGAATGATGATATCACTGTTTCGTCGGTGCAAAAATCTCATCAATGTATCTCGTTGAGTTTGTCGGAGAGAGGTGCGAAGCTGGTCAGATTTTCTTTTATCTATGCGTCTTGTGATAGAAAGGTTAGAAGGGACTTATGGGAGGAACTTCAAATCATTAGTACAGATGCTTCTACCCCTTGGATTTTAGGCAGGGATTTCAATGTCATTTGTAAGGCGGAAGAAAAAAAAGGAGGGAGAAACCAGCTTTAAATGCGATTGATGAGTTCCACAGTATGATTAATCAATGTGGGTTAATAGATGGGGGCTACAAAGGAAATCGCTTCACGTGGTGCAACGATGTGAGAGCTCACTGGATTTGGCCCAGATTGGATAGAGTGATGTACAACTCAGCTTGGCAAGATGTTGCGACATCCCAGACTATTATCACACACCTCCCTAGAAGTCCTTCAGACCACACCCCTCTTCTTATAGAGGCTGCTAATAATGCGAGAGGATATCACTTCTCATTCAAATTTCAAAATATGTGGACTAAAGATGCAGGATTCCTGGGTATTGTGGATAAGAATTGGAAAGAAGCTCGGCCAGGTAACCCTATTATCTCCTTCTTTTTGAAATTAAAGTTCCTTAAAGTAGAATTATCTAAATTGAATAAGAATAACTTTGGCAATATCTTTACTAATCTGAGATCTTGTGAAAGCAAAGTGGAAGCTCTAGAGATCCAAATGCAGAACCACTGGACTGAAGAGGGTTACTTGGATTTATGTAGTGCTAAATCAGAGTTGAAAAAATATTTAGATATTGAAGAAATCTTTTGGAAACAAAAAGCTCGTGAACATTGGCTAAAAGAAGGTGACAAAAACACTAAGTTCTTCCATGCGGTTTATCAAAATAATCGTAAAAGGAATATGGTGCATAATATTATTGATAGTCATGGGAATTTGTTGACTGAAGAGGATGATAAAGGTAAAGAAGTGATTAGTTTTTTCTAGAAAGTATTACTCTCAGAAGGTGTTTCTGGGGATAACAGCTTAGTGGAGTGTATTCCTTCCCTGGTATCGGATGAGGATAATGAAAATCTGTGCAAAATTCCAGATTTTGAAGAAATCAAGAAGGTTGTATTTGATATGCAGGACTCAGGGGCTCCAGGCCTGGATGGTTACTCGAGCATGTTTTTTAAGCATTGTTGGGATATTATAAAAGAAGACTTGGTAGCTGCTATTCTCTACTTTTTCCATAATGGTTTCATTCCTAAAGCTGTCAATGCCAAAATGCTTTGTTTGATAGCTAAAATTGAGAACCCGGTTGCTTTTGGTGACTATCGACCAATCAGTCTCTGCACTGTATGCTACAAAATTATTTTGAAGATCATAGCTGTCCGTGTGGGTTCTATCTTACCTAAATTAATTTCAATGGAGCAATCAGCTTTTGTTAAAGGTAGAAGTATTGTGGATAATATTTCTGTAGCTCAAGACATGATCTCTCACATAAACAAGAAAGTGAGAAGGGGAAATTTGGTTTGCAAGTTGGATATGGCCAAAGCATATGATCGTATGGAATGGGATTTTCTTCTTTTAGTCTTGAAGAAATTTGGGTTTAGTGAGAATTTCTTAACGCTTATAAAAGGATGTATATCCTATCCTTTTTTCTCGGTCATTCTGAATGGGAGAATGCATGGTTTTTTTCAGTCTTTGCGGGGTTTACGATAAGGTGATCCCCTTTCTCCGGCTTTGTTTATTCTGGCAGAAGAAGTTCTTAGTGGGGGTTGAAGAATATTTTTGCTAATGGTAAAGTTGGTTACTACAGAACTTCCAGAAGTGCGATTCCTATCTCTCACCTCCTCTTTGCTGATGACACTCTTATCTTCTGTAATGGGCAGAAAAGGTCTATCAACAATTTATTTAAATTTCTATCAGCCTATGAATCAGCATCCGGACAAAGGATTAACAAGCATAAGAGCTCCATGTATGTGGCAGATAATAAATCTGAGAGAGATAAAGAGAGACTGAGGAATAGCCGTGGGATTGAAATCAGTAAGTTTCCATTCAAATATTTGGGTGTTCCTCTTTTTATTGGTCGTATGCAAATTATTTCCTTTGATTTCCTTATTGACAAAGTTAGAAGGAGAATCGAAGGTTGGAAAGGTAAATTATTGTCTCAGGGTGGTAAGATAGTGTTCATTAAGTCGGTCTTAACTTCTTTACCCATCTACTCCTTGTTGAGCACTAATATCCCAAAGGGAGTGATTAATAGAATGGAAAGTATGTTTGCATCGTTCTTCTGGAATGATTCTTTGGGAAGCCATAGAGCCCAATGGATAGCTTGGAATAAAATTACTAAACCTACGGATGAAGGTGGGTTAGGGATTCGGAAACTAGGGGATGTGTCAAAAGCGTTCCATATGAAGATGGCTTGGAATATTATTTCTGAAAAAGGTTTATGTAGTAATTATTTCAGAAGCAAATACTTAAGAAATAATCATCCTTGGATGATCGATAATTATCTTAAGGGTAACAAGACTTGGCTTGAGATTGGTAGATGGATTAAGAGTACTTTGCTCAATTGCAAATGGCTGATTGGTAATGGGAAAGATATTAATTTCTGGTTTGACATTTGGCTTGATAATACTCCTTTGATTGACTTGGCTTCTGATTGCCCCACTTCTTTCCCTATGATTCGAGATTGCTGGACTAGCGGGATATGCAGGGTGGAGGAGTTACATTTTCTTCCTCGTAGCGTGATTCAGGCGGTAAATAATTTTCCTATCAATATTTCTCATCACAAGGACAAGATCATTTGGACTAGAGAAAGTTCAGGAAAATTCTCATCTAAATCTTGTTGGGAGTGTGTTCGTGAAACTTCGCCTAAGGTTAATTGGTCTTCATTTATTTGGAACGATGCTATCCCCTCTAAGATTTCCATTCTTACTTGGAAAATTTTTCACAATGCAATCTTAGTCAATAATAGAATTCAAGATAAAGGGATTTCTCTGTCTAGCAAATGCGAGTGTTGTATTAATCCTAATAGGGAATCCTTATCTCATTTGTTTTGCCAAGGTGAGTTTGCTTCGTAGATCTGGAGACGAGCCGGGTATGCTTTGAATATTCAAATATTTGAAGAGGATACTATCCACACCAGATTGATGAGATTTTTCCAAAGAAGGAAAAATGGCTCAGTGTTGGGTTTTCTCAGTTCTGTGTTACCGGTCTTCATTTGTTGGGAGATTTGACTACTTCGAAATGCTTCAAGACATGACAATTTCAAAAGGAATTTCAAAGACATATTGAACAGAATTAATGAAGGTTTGAAAGGTGCAGCTGTTACTTCGAAGTTCACTAACAGGTTAAGCTCCAGTGATACCGATTTATGTGCCTTCTTTGATATCCCTTTTGTGTTTCCAAAAACTAAGAGACCTATCCTAACCAAATGGATCAGCCCATCCCCGGGATGGTTCAAATTAAATTCGGATGGAGCTACTAACAATGACACGGGCATTAGTGGCGGAGGTGGTATCATTCGGGATTCAAAAGGCCACATGATCATAGCCTACTATGAGTTCTATGAGATGGAATCCAACACTATTGCAGAAATCAAAGCTATTTGGGATGGTTGTCTTCTGTGTGATAAATTGGGTTTATCTAATATCATTGTGGAAAGTGATTCTCAAATAGTTATTGATGTGTTAAATGGTGTTATAATTCCTTCTTGGAAAACTTGGTGCTAGTGGAAGCAAATTATCAGCTTGAAGACTAGTTGTAACTTGAAATTTCAGCAAACCTACCGAGAGAATAATCAGATAGCTGACTTCCTTTCTAAAGAAGCTTACAGGACTCATTTCAGAAGTATTTATGATTGTCCTAAGCATATTAAGTGTATGTTATGCACTGATAGATCTACCCTCCTAAATGTTCGAAATATCTGCTCTGGATGATCTGTGTTGTGTAGTGGGGTTGCTGTTATCAGTTGTGAGTCTAGTGGGTCGTAGGGTTTTTGGGGATTGTATTTTTGGTTGGTTTTTTGTCAGGGATGGAAATGCCATCTCTGAGAGTGTTTGGTTTGGGAGGGGTAAGGTTTAATGTTCCCCCCTCTCGGTTGGTTGTATTTTCGGGGTAAGGTTTTATGTCCCCCCCTTTCTTTTTTCTATTTAATAAAACTGGTAGGGGTCTGCCAAACCCCCCACTCCTTCTAAATGGCTTTCATTAAAAATAAAAAAAAATAAAAAAAAGGAGGTATATACAAAAAGTTTCGGGGCTCTACAGTTGGGGTATTTATAGACTAGGATCCAATCCTAATCCAACTCAAACTATACTTTATCTTTGAAGGAATTATTTAACAATAATAACTCTTATTATATAATAAATAATCCTAGTTTATCTATAACTACTCTAGTTATAGAAGACCTACTAATTAAAGAGTTCTTATTAAATGAGGATTCCTTAATTAATAGAGATACATCAACAACCAACAAAGGGAGGAATCCTAGTCAAACTAGGATACCTCAAACCACAAAGGGGGGGGGGGGCCTGAGCATCAAGGGGGCCGTGAGTTTTGAGGAGTTTAACACTCCTTGTCGCAATCCAACTCCATGTCATCTTAATCCTAATTGCTATTCAACCATTGGATTTTAATTCCTTAATTAATAGAGTTATTACTCAATAATTATTCAAGTAACCAAATCACAATCCAATTGGGATTTCCAAAGTGGGTGCCCCACATTAGGGTTTAAACCCATGGGCTTGGGCCCATATTAATGGGTTATCAATATGGGTCAAACCCATTTCCCCTTGAATTAGGTTAATTAAATAATTGCTAAAATAATCCCTAGATTTAAATTAACAATTAATTTAAACCATAGATTAACTTTTAATCTATTTAATTAATGATTAACTTTTAATCACTTAAATAATTGATTAACATTTAATCAATTATTGAGCTTGTATTTCTTATGTGAGCATCTCCACAGATTGCCCCGGGACATTCTTATCCTGGCTTACCCATTGTTATCCCATTGACCCTAAACAAGAATTACATCGGAATTGCAAGTGATGTGAGATATCCATGTTGCAATTGAATCCCAGTGTATGAACATTAACCATTACGGATCCCGCCAGATGAACTTTTAAATTCGATTTATCCTTCCAAATACATTATCTCTAATGGGCCTTCGAGATTGACATACTATCTAACCCGTAGCCCATTGCACATGATCCGGGTTTCCAAGACTTATGATTAAGCCATGAGAAACAATTTCTCATGTAAAACATTTTGAGACAATCATTTGATAAGTATAATATCTTTTAATAAAAGTATATTTCAAAACTTATTTTGATTTCAAAATTACCTGCACAAGATTTGAACTTAATCAATTGTCTTACCCAGAACTTGGATAATCTCTCAAATAAATGAGCATGGATTTCTCTTTCAAATTCATCATAACTCGAATAGCTTTCTGACTATCCAACTGTCACTGTATTGTATTCCCTAAATTAAAAAATACGTTAGTGGAATCAAAACAGTCAAATCGCTGCTCAGTCGTAGATGAACACATCAGATGTAAGGATCATCAAAACTGTTCAATGTGAATAAGAGACCAACTATCTGACAGTATGTTTATACAAGAAGTCTCTCATTGAATACAATCAATCAGTGTACATTTAAGCACCCATATGCTGATGTGTAGTCTCCACTATAATAGTTCGAGATAGAACTACATCTCAACTATTGAGAATATCTTAGCATTCTGGCAGCTATATAAGTGAAGTGCCCAACTTCACCCACAACTGTGACTATATTAGGTATAAGGAACCGGAAAGTTATATCTGCCTGTGATAATCCAATCACATAACTTTCATACAATATATCCTATGGACCTTTATCGATATCTCATATCGTATAGATCATCTCATGATCATGGTCAATTACCCATAATGAATACACAGTAGATTAAGAAGAAGTCTTTATTAATCAAATTAATAAGAGTCTAACAATCTAAATGACTTTTCTGGGCATCATGTCTAACAATCTCCCACTTGCCCTAAAAGTCACTGTGTCATAGATTTCAGTCTCATACTATCTAAGTGTATTACAAATATTTTATCTAATAAAGCCTTGGTCATCGGGTCAGCAACATTAAGTTGACACCTAATCTTTGTGACAACTACATCTTGCCTATCAATGATCTCACGAATGAGATGATACTTCCGCTCCACATGTTTCATCTTTTTGTGGCTCCTAGGTTCTTTGTTGTGGGCTACTGCACCATTACTATCACAGAAGAGAGTGATAGGTTTAAGTGCTGAAGGAACATTTCCTATCTCTTGCAATAACCTTCTGAACCAGACTGCTTCTTTTGTTGCTTTTGAAGCTACAATATATTTTGCTTCTGTTGTGGAGTTAGCAATACTCTTCTGCTTTATGTTGTGCCAACTGACAGCAGCACCACCCAGTGTGAAAACATACCCTGATGTGGAAGCTCTATTATCCGGATCAGATTGGAAATCGGAATCAGTATAACCCAGTCCAACTAAATCTTCTGATTGAAAAGTAAGCACATAATCCCTAATCCTTTTCAGGTACTTCATGATGTGCTTCACAGCTGTCCAATGATTAATACCTGGATTGCTTTAGAACCGACTAACAACTCCCACTGCATGACATATATCCGGTCTAGTACATAGCATGACATACATGAGGCTCCCAACTACTGAAGTATAAGGGCACCTCTTCATCTTCTCGATCTCATCAGCTGATGTAGGGGCCATCTTTTTAGACAAAGTGACAACATGTCTAAAAGGAATGAGTGTTGTCTTATAATAAGTCATACTGTACCTAGACAATATCTTGTTTATGTAGGAAGTTTGACTCAATACCAACATTCGGCATTTTCTATCTCTCAGAATCTTTATTCCGAGAATATAAGATGCCTCTCCCAAGTCTTTCATTGAGAAATACTGAGAAAACCATATCTTGACTGATGATAACATCCCTACATCATTCCCAATGAGTAGAATGTCATCTACATATAGAATTAGGTATACTACTGCTCTCCCACTGTCCTTCTTGTAAATACAAGATTCTTCCAAATTCTTTGATCAAAAGATCAAATCTTTGGTTCTAGCTTCTACAAACTTGTTTTAAGCCAAATATCGACTTGTTGAGCTTGTATACCATGTTCTCCTGGTTAGGAGCAATGAAGCCCTCTGGTTGCTTCATATAGATGTCTTCATCTAACATTCCTTTAAGGAAAGAAGTTTTGACATCCATTTGTCATATCTCATAGTCATGGTATACAGCTATAGCTAGTAATATCCCGATGGATTTGAGCATAGATACTGGCAAAAAGGTATCCTCATAATCAACTCCTTGAATTTGAGTATAACCTTTTGCAACAAGTCTAGCTTTATAGGTCTCCACGTTACCATCGGCACCATTCTTTCTTTTGTAAATCCATTTGCATCCAATTGGCCTTATACCATCTGGTGGATCTACTAAAGTCCAGACACCATTGTCATACATGGAATCTATTTCAGCATTCATGGCTTTATTCCATTGAGATGCATGTACATCTAATGTAGCTTCCTGATAAGTATTAGGATCCGTATCCTCATCATTAGGGGTAATTAGATAAACCTCATTATTATAATACTGAAGTCTATCTGGTTGTCTTGAAACTTTTTCAGACCTTCTCAGTGGAATAGATTTAGGAGAATTATTAATAGAAGGATTAGGTTCAGTTTGGACACTGACTGTGTTGTCTTTCATCTCATGAAATTCAACCTTTTTAAGGAGATCTATTTCTTCCTCCAAGAAAGTGGCATAAAGCCTAACAACTATTATTTGGTCTGCCTTGGAGTAAAAATAGAAACTCTTAGTTTCTTTAGGATACCCTACAAAATTCCATTTCTCCGTCCTAGATTCCAGCTTAGTGGGTTCGAGTTTGCGACATGCGCAGGACAAATCCTTAGATGTTCTAAACTAGGTTTTCGCCCAGTCCACAATTCATTGGGTGTAATGGGAATAGACTTAAATGGAACCCGGTCCAGAATATAAATGGCAGTTTGTATAGCATATCCCCAAAGATATGAAGGTATATCAGCATGGCTCATCATAGAGCGAACCATATCTAATAAGGTCCGGTTTCTTCTTTCAGACACTCGGCCATTTTGTTGAGGAGAGGCAGGACTTGTCTATTACGAGATAATCCCATTATCCCTTAAGTAATCCATAAACTCGTTGGTGAGGTATTCGGCACCTCGATCTGATCGAAGTGTCTTTATGGATTTGTTAGTTTGATTCTCAACTACTTGTCTGAATTTTTTGAACTTTTCAAAGGTGTCAAATTTGTGTTGCATCAAATAGACATATCCATATCTGGAATAGTCATCGGTTAATGTGACAAAATACCGGTATTGACCTTATGCAACAATGTTAAATGGACCACATACATCACTATGTATTAGTCTTAGCTTTTCTTCGGCTCTTCCTACCTTTTTAGGGTAAGGCTTCTTGGTCATCTTCCCTTCGAGACAAGACTCGCAAGTAGGGAGAGGTTCTACCTTGAGAAAGTCAAGGGGACCATCTATTACTAACCTCTTGATCCTATCAAGATTAATATGACCAAGTCTCTTATGCCAAAGATAAGTAGACTCGGTGCAATGTCTCTTCATTCCAGACATTCTAGATGATGAGACATTGTCACTTTGTAGACATTCATTATTTATCAAAGGGAAAATTAAATAAAGACCATTAATGAGATTACCAGTAATCAAGACCATTCCATCTTTCTTAATTTCAACAATTAAATTAAAATTGATAGAGAATCCCTAAGATAAGAGTGTAGATACTGAAATCAAATTACGATGTACTGAAGGCACATAAAAGCAGTCTTCTAAAATTAATGTCTTCTCATTAGGTAACTAAATAGTAAACAAGCCAATTGACTTCACTACAACATTTGCACTGGAGCCAACTTTAAGCTTCTGCTCCTGTTTGGTCGGCTTTCTGATTTCCTTGAACCCCTATAAACAATTGCATACGTGTACAGTGGATCCAGAATCCATGCACCATGAGTTAAGAGAAAGAACGTTAGACTCAACAGTAATAAGTACTTCAAAGCATCTCATACCTTGAGTACTGCTGCCACCCTTTTTAAGTGTTGAGAGGTAAGTCCTACAATTCCTCTTCTAATGGCCTATTTTAACACAATGGAAACACTTTCCATTGCCCTTCTTATATTTGCCAGCATCCCTTGATGAACCTTTGACAACTTTTACCTTACCCTTATTGTCTTTAAACTTACCTTTATCCTTATTCTTCTTTCTAAACTTTTTAGAACGATAGGAGGTATCAGGTTTATCAACAGTTAAAATTTCACCATTTGTTGACTTTTTGATCAAATCTTCTGCAGACACAAGTGAGTTCATAAGCTCACTTAGTGACATTTCACTCTTGTTCATGTTATAATTTAACACGAACGAATTGAAGGACGAAGGGAGTGACTGTAGAACAATGTCAACCTAAGTGATGACATCCATCTCTCCACCAAGAATTTTCAGTTCATTCAATAAGCCCATCATCTTTATGATGTGCTCCCTGACTAGAGTTCCCTCAGCCATCTTGGTGTTAACAAGGGATTTCAATTTAACTTGTCGAGCTGATCTATTTTGCTCGCCAAACATCTCATGTAGGTTTTGCAATATGTCAAAAGCCTTATCCATATGTTCATGCTGGCTTTGCAAGATGTTAGACATCGAAGCTAGAATGTAACACTTGGTCATCTGATTGGACCTCTCCCATTGCTCTAACTCAGTCTTTTGGGCCGATGAAGCATCTGGAGGAATTTCGGGTTTAGGTGTCTTAAGACATAGGTCAAGGTTATTAGCAACAAATACTATCCTAATTTTTCTTTTCTAGTCTACATAGTTAGTTCCTACTAGCTTTTCATGACGAAGAATTTCAGTCAATGGGTGTAGGCCTGTCTTGATCTAATCAAATGACAAAAAAGATATTATTAGGGATCTATTGTATTTATTAATACCTAATAGATTATGGGTCTGTTTCTAATGGTATTGCCAATTTGGGAAGAATTAATTGGCATCGAAAACCTAGACACTGGCTTAATGTGATCCTACCTTTAGGCACATCATTACATCACCTTAAATAGGCAGATAGAAACTATCTTCTCCAATTTCACAAATCTCATCTTGTGATTTCTGAAGCATTCGGTCTACTGTTTGATCTATAAGGGATGTTATACTCATACTTTGGCGTTATTGTATAATATCTCTTATTCATGTCCCCACCTACCATGAACCTAATAAACTCCTAGCGAAAGCTCACGCTTTGGCATTATTGCTCCCACTATTTGCTTATATAGTTTTCACCATGTTCACAAATAGGTGAGAGGGATTGGGGCCTGGCTTTGGCCTCTCAACTTACTAACACTCCCTACTATAGGATCACATAGTGTATGGCAGAAGATCATAATACTTAGGGACTTGTCCCCAGTCTTATATACACATGATATATCAAGGGCAATTATTTCAATATAATAATTAAACATATAAACAGATATCATCTCATAATAAAATAAAACAATAATATATGAGATTAATCGTTATAGGTCAATAAATTAAAATGCATGGATGCAAGAGAATGAGATAAGAATAAAGGCAGCTTGCAAACTCCTTCGCTATCCCTTCCTTTATCATCTTATCGAGATCATCATCTCAGCATCCTCCTTTGCAACATCTCCACCAATGCATTAAACAGAATTTAAATGGCATTAGGGAAACTAATATTCCATTCGCCATTTTTAGGGAAACCAAATGAATCTGCCCTTTACAGATTGCCAAAACCTACTACATATTATCCTCTAATATTAATGCATGAATGATACAATTTATCATAAAATATGACCCATAACTATAATCTCATATAAAAAAGATGCTACATGGTGATGGAGTAGTTTTCCTTATTTTAAAAGGATTTAAAATTTGATAACAATTATCAAATCGCTCGATAAAATCTATATCTTATATAGATCAAACCCCGGAAAAAATAAAACAATTATATTTTCTATAAAAAAAATTTCATAAAATTATTTTTAAAATATAAGATATAATTTTCTTAAAATCTCTACAAAATTTTATTTCTTTCCCGAATGCAAGATCCTTTCTCGAATGTAAGATCCTTTCATATAGATTGGTTCTACTATTATCCAAGATTGGTTCTACTATCATACAAGATTAAAATAAAAAATTAAAAGAATAAAAAATCTTAAATATGACCTCATCATAAATTAGGGTTTTATAATTTTTTGAATAAAATCTATTTATGGAAAAAATCATTTATTAATTATTTTAAACAATTAATAAATATATATTAAATGATCAAATCATTTAAAAAGGAATTTCAAAATAAACTCTTTATTTTGAATTTAATTATATCACATATAATGCTAGTTTTTAAATTTATTAAATTATCATTATTAAATCTCATTCAAAAATATAATAAAATAAATATTTATTTAATCATCTCATGAACAAATAATAAAAACTACGAGCAATATTAAATAAATCTAAATTAAATTCATCTCATGAGCTCTGATACCACTTGAAGGGGGATCCGTATAAAATTTATGCGGAAAACAGGATCCCCTAGAAATGGTTAAGTTGCTTTGGCGGGATAGATAGTCATCCTAAAACTATTTAATGCAAAGGACTCGTTATTGTAGTTCTAACTCTAAATGGGTTGATTTGAAAAAGATATGGATCAATTAGTTTGATTTGATTAGGATTAGATTTGATAGAATTTTTATCTTGAGATGATATTGTTAGACATGATCCCCATAAAAGTCATTTAGATTATTCGACTCTTATTAATTTGATTAATAAAGAATTCTTCTTAATCTATTGTGTATTCAGTATGGGTAATTGACAATGATCATGAGATGATCTATACGATATGAGATATCGATAAAGGTCTATAGGATATATTGTACGAAAGTTATGTGATTGGATTATCACAGGCAGACATAACTTTCCGTTTCCTTCTACCGTATATAGTCATAGCTGTGGGTGAAACTGGGCACTTCACTTATATGGCTATCAGAATACTAAGATGTTGTCAATAGTTGAGATGCAGTTCTATCTCGAACTATTGTAGTGGAGACTACACATCAACATATGGGTGCTTAAATATTACACTGACTGATTTTATTCAATGAGAGACCTCTTGCATAAACATACTACCAGATAGTTGGTCTCTCAGTCACATTGAGTAGTTTCGATGATCCTTAGATTTGATGTGTTCATCTATGACTAAGCAGTGATCTGACTGTTTTGATTCCATCAACGTATTTTCTAACTTAGGGAATACAATACAGTGACAATTGGATAGTCAGAAAGCTCTTCGAGTTATGATGAATTTCAAACAAGAAATCCATGCTCATTTATTTGAGAGATTATCCAAGTTCTGGGTAAGACAATGGATTAAGTTCAAATCCTGCGCAAGTGATTTTGAAATTAAAATAAGTTTTGAAATATACTTTTATTAAAAGATATTGTACTTATCAAATGATTTTCTCAAAATGTTTTACTTGAGAAATTATTTCTCATGGCTTAATCATAACCACTATATAAATAATTTTTATAAAATCAATTTTCTGTCTATTTTCTGAAAATATAAGGTACATAAGATTTCAATATAAAATAAATTTATTAAAAATCGGGGACCGACAACGGGTCAGAATTATTCATTATTTTTTTTTTGTATGATATTGAGAAGGAATTTCTCAATTAGATGCGTGTGTTGTGAAATCTCAGAATTTAGTTTTGAGATTTACAGCCATGGTCTGGGTTATGAATTGATGGTTTTACAGCCATGACCTGGGTTGGATGGTTTTACAACCATGAGTTGGGTTATGAATGGATGGATGATGTACTTTTGTGACTTGATGGGGATTCACCACACACATTTGTTTGTAATATATCGATTTAAAAGAGATTTTTAACAATTAAAACATAATTATATATGTATCATGTTGGTTATTCAAATAAGAACTAGTTGCATTCCTATAAGAATAATTTATTATCTTCTGGAGGTCATAAATTATTCAGGATAACAACAGGGTGTCTAGTCTCCTTGGTAGTATGGGATGCCCTATTGAATAGCATCACTTTTGATATCCAGGAGATTCCTTTTATCTTTTATAGAAAACCTTTTGTGTAAAGGTAGTTGTTGTAGGATTCTAGAGATGATTAAGTTTCACATGTTGCCCAAGGTTTGGACCCTAGAAGGGGGGGGGGGGTGAATAGGGTCTAAGGTAATTTAAAAATCTTTCTACTTCCCTAAGCGGAATTTCAACTTAAAAAAGTTAAAGGGAACAAAAATTTATGCAATTCTACTTAATCAATTGAAACAAGAATATAAAGAGAAGAGATAGAGAGAATGCAAACAAGTTGACACATGATGTTGTTCACGAGGTTCAGCAACTTGCCTATATCCCCGTCTTAAGCTTCCCTGCTTAAGGATTCACCACGATTTATTCTCAATCACCGATCTTCTTCCGGCTGAAGATCAAACCTTGCTAGGGAACAATCTTCCCTAGACTTAGTCCACTTTCCGGGTAGTGACCAGACCTTCTTAATCTCTTTCCGGGTTGAGATCAAACCTTACAAAACTTTCGGCTTCATGGACAAGAGTCCCTCAGACCTCTTGATTGCCATATACTCTTGATAGAAGAGGTTTACAATCTGATTATGCTTCTTAGATGAGCTGATAAAGACTTTAACACTCTCTAGAAAATCTCTCAAATATTGGAGTTGAATAGCTCAAAAACTAGGATTTCAGATTTCAAGGTTGAACTCGATAGATTTGGCAATCTAAGGTTTGAGTGAATGATTTGACTAATTGGAAGTATTGGAGTTTTTTTTTTTGTTTCATTCATAATTCATTTCTATTTATAGCCCTTGTTCAATTATAGCCTTTGGAGGCTTCTTGGGAACTCAAAGAGCTGTTAAAAACTAACCATTGGGTGTTTCCCGAATGCACTCGAGTGTACAACTGCACTTCCAAGTCGTCGCCGAGTCAGATGATAAAAATAAAACAATAGCTTCTGCCACTTCACTCATCGACGAGTATGAGTTACTCAAGCCCAGTCTTCGACCAGTCCTCTGATTTATGGTACTAATATTTCCATTTAGAATGTATAATTTCAAAGAAAAAGAATATTAAGATCATATTTCAAGATATGAATAATTGAAGAGTTCAACCACTCAAGAAAAAGTCCAAGTACTAGTCACTTCAAGGGATAAAGATTCAAGGAATCAAGCCAATTCATGAAGTCAAGTCAAAACTGAAGCTGCATAAGTTCCATGACAAGATCATCTCTCAAATGAAGACTAGTGTAAAAGTCTAGGACCATGTAAAGTCCTCAAGACAATAGAAATGATTGCTCAAAGTTTACCTAGATAGACCTTAGGAGACTTAGTATAATTTGGACATCATTCTAAGGGCCTAAAAATGATTAAAATAATGTTGTTATGATTGCCTATGGGTCATAGCATCATAACCATCAGTTTGGTCTCTTTAAAGATGAGTTCCCTAAAACTTTTTAGTGGACTCATCAACGAGTGGAAGAGACTCGTCGATGAGTGGGATGATAGAAAGTCTCAATTGCTTACTATTTCCACTCGGCGACGACTCTGGTGTTTTCCAGACTCACTTGTCGATGAGTGCTTGCGGGAAATTGGTGTAGCGGCTAGTTAGCACTAAAAGTTTCCTAGCGGCCATATTGATTTCTCAACTATAAATAGAGCTTATTTATGAACTAAATACAAGATTCTAACACTATTCATTCTCACATTGATCATTCATTTGCTTCCAGCAATCAATACTCTGTTTTTTCATTGAATACCTAGAATCTCAATCCCTCATCATTTAATTTGAGCTTTCAGTTCCAATCAATCTTGAGTGATTATTAGCTCTGTATTCCATTCATATCTAGCTCATTAGGAGCTTTCAAATTCGGATTCTATATCCAACAAATTTCTGTAAAAGTTGTAGACAAGAATTGAGTATTCTTGCACAAGTTAAGAAGAGGTTCTTCTTGTATCCAATAGAGGTGTTCTCTTGAAGTGGTTTGATCCTAAGCTTGTGAAAACGATTGTAAAGGCTTACTCTCTGCCCGTAAAGAAGAGTGCGATTAGTGGAATCGTGGGAAAATCCTTAAAATGGGAAGCTTAAAGGCGGGGATGTAGGCAAGTTACTGAACCCCGATAACATATCTTGTGTGTGGTATCATTATCTCTCCCTCTCTCTATTTATTTTGTTCTAGCTTGTAGCATTATTTGTGATTACTTTTTAATTCTGCATTAATCACTTAGTTAAAATTTTTAATTGCTATTGACCCTAATCACCCCCCCCCCCTCTCTAGGGTCCATTAATTGGGCAACAATTTGTATCAGAGCCTAGTACTCTCTTTTTAGATTTAACAATCTTGAGTTAAAGATCCTTAATGGCAAACATCTTTGCTACTACCTTAGGAGAGGGCCAATCGACCACCCGTCCTCCATTGTTCAATGGGGAAAATTATAACTATTGGAAAACTACAAGCTCTTGACTATAAATGTTGGAAAGTTATAGTCAAGGGCCCACATCTTCCCACAAAAGTAGTTGAGGATGTTGTTATTCCTAAAGTGGAAGAAGAGTGCAATGTGGCTGATATTAAACTCATTTAGATTAATGGTAAGGCTATTACCAATCTTTATTGTGCTCTTAGCCCCCAAGAGTTTAATAGAGTCTCTGGATGTGATTCAACCAAAGAAATTTGGGATAAACTTCAAGTTATATATGAAGGAACCAACCAAGTGAAAGAAGAAAAAATTAGTATGTTGGTTCACAAATATGAACTTTTCAAAATGGAAAAGGATAATCAATTAGTAAAATGTTTACTAGGTTTACTAATATTTTGAATGGACTAAAAGCACTTGGTAAAGTTTACTCTAGTGCAGAAAATGTTAGAATAGTGTTGCGTTCATTGCTGAAGGAATGGTCTCCCAAAGTGACAGTCATTCAAGAAGCGAAGGACTTGACCAAAGTTCAAATGGATGAGCTTCTTGGGTCATTGATGACTCATAAAGTGATCATGAAGGGACATCAAGAAGATGATTCTAAGAACAAGAAAGGACTTGCTCTCAAGTCATCTCATCAAGAAGAAGAAAGTGATGAAGAAGAATGTGAGGAAGATGAAGACATAGCCTTCATGGCTAGAAAATTCAAGAGATTCCTCAGGAATAAAAGGAACTTCAAGAAGAAGTCTTTCAAGAAAGAGATCACCAAGGAAGTATCTAAAGGTGAATCAAGCAAAAAAGAACCAATCAAATGCTATGGATGCAAAAAGCTGGGACACATTAAGACAGAGTGTCCTCAACTCAAGAAGAGCAAAAGGTTCCAGAAAAAGGCTATGAAAGCTACTTGGGACGATTCTGAGGAAAGTGGATCAGATGCCTCTAACGATGAAGAAGTGGCGAACTTGTGCCTCATGGCCAATGAGGATCAGGTAAATCCTTCACTTAGTGAATCATTTTCCTATGATGAGATTAGGGATGATTTTGATGAACTTTACTTACAATTTAAAAGAATTACCTCAATGAACAAATCTTTCAAAAAGGGCATTTCTACTCTTAAAAATTCTTGTGAAGTTTTACAAAAAGAAAAGACCTCCCTTACAAAAGAAAATGATATTTTGAATGAAAAATTAAAGGAATTTCAAAATTCATCGCAAGGATCACCTTGTAAGTGTGAAGAGCTTCAAGTTAAAGTCAAAGATTTGACTAAGATTGCTCACACCTTGTCCAGGGGTAAAAGGAACCTTGAGAGACTTTTGGGCCAACAAAGATGTATCTTTAGTAAGGCCGGACTTAGGTACAACCCTTTTGCAAAACAAAAAGAGTACCAAAACTTCTTTTCAAAATCAACAAATGTTTTAAACCCACCAACTAATACATTCTTTACTTTTAATTGAAAGAAAATGGTAAAGAAAGTTTGGGTCCCAAATGGATCATTCACTCCCAAGACCATCCATAAAGGACCAAATATGGTTTGGATCCCTAAAGGAACTTATCCTCCCAAGACCAACCAAAAATCAGTTTGGGTACCAACCAAGACCATGTAGGTACCGGGAGGAACATATGTTGGAGTTACTTAAATCTTATCTTGTATGTATGTTTGAAATCTAACTCCTCCAAGTCAAGATGGTTCTTGGATAGTGGATGCTCTTGGCAAATGTCGGGGAATAGAAAGCTATTCATCTCAATTACTCAAAAAGAAGGAGGGCATGTGACCTTTGGGGACAATGCAAAAGGGAAGATCATCTGTATGGGTAATGTTGGTAAGGACAATACTACCTTTATTGAGAATGTTTTATTAGTTGATGGTCTGAAACATAATTTAATTAGTATTAGTCAATGTGTGATAAAGGTTTAAATGTATCTTTTAAATCCAATGTATACATCATTAAAGACAAAGATAACATTAATACCTTATTCATTGCTCATAGATATGAAAATGTATATACAATGACTTTGAGAACTTACCTCTCAAAACTTAATGTATTTTTCGGCTATTAATGAGACTAGTTGGTTATGGCATAGAAGGTTAGGTCCTGCAAGTATGGATTTATTAACTAAATTGTCTAGAATGAACTTGCAAAAGGTTTAGCAAAAACCATGTTTTCAAAAGATAAAATTTGTGATGCTTGCTAACTAGGAAAACAAATTAAATAATCATTTAAAAAGAAATTAGAAATATCAACTTTTAGGCCATTGGAATTATTGTATATGGATTTATTTGGGCCAAATGATGATGCTAGCTTAGGTGGCAAACTTAATGCCTTTGTGATTGTTGATGATTATTCTAGATTCACTTGGGTTTTATTTCTATCTCATAAAAATGAAGTGCATGTTTTGTTTTAAAATTTTTGTAAAAGAGTTCAAAATGAAGAAGGTTACTCTATTAATAATATTAGGAGTGATAGAGGTGGAGAATTCAAGAATAAAGAACTTGAATCTTTTTGTGAAGATAATGGTTTTAACCATAACTTCTTCGCTCCTAGAACTCCTCCACAAAATGGAGTAGTTGAAAGAAAGAATAGATCCTTATAAGAAATGGGTATAACTATATTAAATGAACATAAATTACCTAACTATTTTTGGGCTGAAGTCATTAATACTTCTTGCTATGTAATCAATAGGGTTGTAATCAGAAACAAATTAAATAAAACCCCTCATGAGCTTTGAAATGGAAGATCACCTAATATTGGTTACTTTAAGGTGTTTGGATGCAAATGTTGAAATTTATCCAAATCAATGATCTCTAAGACCTAGAGGGGGGGTGAATAGGTCTATCTAATAATTCTAACCAATTTTAATTTTTCAATTAATATGTTTAGAAACCAATGAATAATTCACTAAGACAATCCACACAAATCCAACACAGAAGATTTTTACGTGGAAAACCCTAACGGGAAAAAACCACGGGACCTCGTCCAGTAACAAACTTCACTATGAAAAGATTTCAAGTACAAGACAAGACCTTACCAAAACAGAAACGACGTTCCTAGGTATAGACTCTTAGTCTTGATTTCCACGAACTAGCAGGTTCGATCTCCGCCGTAGCAGCTTCGGTTCCACACCAACCAAATCTTTTCAAGCTATTTCAAAACCACGATCACACACGATCGATCTCCTTCCACGAAGGCTCCGGATCAAACACCGGACACACACACAAGGTGTAGGATTGTGAATCAATTTAGGAAATTTCAAACCCTAGAGGGATCTCATATAGATCTGAGATCACACAATGCAAGATCAAAGGTTTAGATCTATACTTGCATTCTCTAGGATCAAAGAAAGAGGAGGGATCAACAAAGATCTAATAGAACAATAGGAAAAACCCTAGAGGAGTTTCTCAGACCTCTACTCTTTCAAAAATAAATGAAGATAAGATTAGTTCTCCAAAAAGTTATTTATATAGGGTTTAGAAAAAGAATCCAGGAAAAGAAAAATTCTTTTTACGGGGACCGATCGATCGGTGCTCATTACCGATCGCTCGGTCCTCATGACCGATCGCTCGGTTATAAATCATCTCACTGGAAAAATAACCCATACCAACTTTTTTTCCAGTCGATAGCCACCGATCGCTCGGTAGGCCACTGATCGATCGGTCTCAACACCGAGCGATCGGTTGAGACAGAATTGTTTTCAAACCATGATTCATTTCATTGTTATTTGATTCAAATGAGATCAAACAACTTTGTTAGGTTTAAAACTATCCTCTTAGGTATGTTTAGAGTTATCTAAGCCAAATCCAACCTAGGTAGGGGTCTCTAAGTCCATTACCTGTCTAGATCCAGAGTAGGAGCTTTTTCTTCTCTTTCTTCAATCTTCTTTAAGCTTTAGCTCTTCTCTTCTGACAAGTTGAACATGACTCGACGACTCGACTCACATGTCCTATCTAATGATCACGGAATTTGCCAACACCTATTTAGGGATTTACAATCTCCCCCTTTGGCGATTCCGGGACAAAACAAGACTAACTCATATTCTAGGTTCAAATTTTCCGAAATGATTCAAAAATGGAAAATTGACCTTTACATGACTCAAAAATAATTACTGGACTTTTGACATGTTAGCTTGTCATGATTCACCAAACTTAGAACCTGTTTGCCTGCACATGCTAAATCAAAAAACTGTGAAGCATGAGAAATAAAATATGGGATAAATATGTATAACATAACATCCACAATTCCACAATACTATATCCATAACAGGTTAAGCATTCCATAACATCATCCAAAACATTTATAACCTCATCCAACACATTAACACATTACACATTTATCATAACTCTCCCCCTTTTTGGCTCGAAATGCCAAAGGTGGACTAGAAAATTAATGCATAACCATCCAAATGAGAAGAGATAGAAGATAATGAGCATAAACCATCCAAATGTATACATCCATAACAAGTCAATAATATCCAAGTAGGTTTGTCCTAAGTACAACCAAGACAAAATACATCGAAATGTCAAACAAAAACTATCACTCGACTAAGATAAACTCCAAACACGAACTATCACTCCTGCTCATCATCAGAAGTGAGCTGGGACTCATAGTAAGCTCGAAAATCGCGAACATCTCTCTGTACGCCCAGCACCGCTGCATCGAGAGATCCAAGTCTACCACGAACCTTTGTAGTAAACTCCTCGTATGATGAAACATGAGTCCTGAGATCCATCTGCATCTCTCGTATCATCCTGGCAAGATCATCCATAGTGGCCGGAGGAGGACGAGATGACCCAGCACCAACTTCTGATCCCTCCTCTGTATCTCGAACTGAGGCATGTGAAAAACTCTGAGCTAGGGTCTTTTTGTTGATTGGACCCTTAGGAACTCGAGTAGGAACACTAGGAGGAGCGATAACTCCTTGAGAACCAAGAAGTTTAGTGATGAGTGAACCAAATGGTAGGGCTCCAACTGCTGTAACAGTTTGATGGGCTTGGATCATCAAGTCAATGATGTGAGCGACAAGATCAATATCACGCCCACGTAGAAGACTAAACAGAAACCTAGCTCTATCTTCCCTAAGGTCCACATTATGAACCTTTGGATGGATATTTGCACTCATAACTAGGTTTACTAGTCTAGCATCCTTAGTGAGTTTCGCCACTTCAATAAGAGACCCAACCCAAAACGTAGGAGTACCACAAAGAAAGGTAACAACATGTTCCATGGTGTCTTTATCCTCATCACTCTTATAATTATAAGGATAATATGCATTTTGAACTCGAGGACAGCCAAGGAATTTAGAAATCAAATCAGCATTTATGACAACAGATTGTTCTAATGCTCGAGATTTGAATGACAATTTTTTATGGTTGATTTCAGAAAAATTAGAGTAAAATTCCCTAACTAACTGGACAGAAGCAGGACCGGATAAGGTAAGTATACCTTCCCATTTACGATCTGAAATGAGTTTAGGAAGATAATAATCACCAAAATCGGCAATTTGAATGTCCCTTTCAACCATTACACCTTTCTTGCTAAAATACTCACTATAGAGTTGAGCAGCAGTAGGACTCATGAACTGGGATAACTGATTGGACTGGGAAGATGAAGCTTTACCTTTATTTTTCCGAGTTTTATCAGCCAAAGATTTTTGACGATTCTCAATTGTAGAATCTATCATTCTACGAATTGGCCTGTCCCCAATTGAAATACCATGCCCTATTGGAGTGAAAGTAAAAGGCTCTAGGTTTTGTTCAACTTCAGGAGGGTCCTCTTGGTTGTTGAGGACCAACTTTCGGCGTTTGGGAACGCCAGACATGAGATAGGCTAAGATGATTAAGGACAAAAGGAAAGCCATGGATGAAAACACAAGAAAACGATGCCCTAGATGAGAAAATCAACCTATACTCAAGAAAATGCACAAGACTTACCTTTTTGATGCTTGGAAAACCTTTAGAATCGAATGGAATGACCGTAGGAAGGATTTGGAGGAGAGATAACCGAGAGATCGCTCTGGAGTTCGGAGAACAAGTGAGAAAAAAATAGAAATGAGGGTTTTATAACTCTGTTCACGAAAGACCGATCGATCGGTCTTTAGCACCGAGCGATCGGTGGTCTGGAAAATTTTCAGAAATTTTACTTTTTAAAACCTTTTCTCCCCCTCAAACAATGATACCAAAATAACTAATTCACCAAAAAATTTACAATAATTGATTTCATTAAAATCATAAAGAATAATCACCCAAGAATTGATATATCAAGTACAGTCATAAACAAGGATTATGTAAACAATAATTGATTTTCATCGGTGATTAAATATGGTATTTGCATCAAATTCACAATCAGAGTCAAGAAACAATTAGATGTAATGTGAGTATGAAATCAAAATTCATTACTTGACTCTTTGAATTGGTTTCCTTCCTTAATCTAGATTTTGACATTATGGCTCAAATGGGACTCTAAAATTTTCAAAAACTAGTTTTAAAACCAATAAACATCCATATTTATATGATGAGCAATTTTTACCCCAAATTTGACTAACATTATTTCATTTCTTTTTTCAGTCAAATTGTACTCATTGTGAAAATTCTTTTTGGAGTACACATATATAGTTTTTAGCACATTGGTGACTTTCACACAAGTGAGAAGGTAGCTCTTTCTAATGACAGTGGGGGCTTTCACACTAGCAATCCATATAGATACCTACTGTTTGTCTAGGTAGCCATTACTCACTGTTTGCATTCACTAGTAGCTATCACACAAACTCACAGGTAGTCCTTTCCATGTTAATAATTTTTATAACAAGGGGGCTCACCATATGGAATTTTTTATTACATTGGTTATACTAGATTTGATTAATCTAGGGAACCATATGGTATAATATCAGAACCTTTAAATAGGAACTAATACCATCTTAAGAATCAGTTAGAGTGCATGTGCATTAGATAACATCTTTGTTTACTCAACTCTAACTGAGATTAGTTAGCATGACCAAATTTAATCACAAGATCAAACCAACAGTTGACCTATCCTAATTTATCCAATCCTATGAAATATTTATCCTTGCATTATATGTTCAAATATGATTTCAAAGAAATAACTTTAAGCAAAATGATTGGAAAGAAGGTCATACAAACACATTATTTTTTGCAATATTTTTCAATTTTTTGAATGTTTTTGGATTTTTATTATTTTAAAGAAAATAACAAAAAAATAGCTCTATGACATAAATAGAACATGAAGAACACATAGGCTATGAAACAAGTACATCTTTACTCAACTCCGCACAAACCTATGGATTTCCTAAGGAGTTCAAACCTAAGGGAATCTAAGGGTTTTGTAAGAATGTCCGCAAATTGATTCTCTGTTTGGACATACTCTATAGACACAATCTTTTGCTCAACAAGATCATGGATGAAGTGATGTCTAATGTCTATGTGTTTTGTGCGAGAATGTTGAACGGGATTTTTGGAAATATTGATAGCACTAGAATTATCACAATACACAGTCATAGTGCTCTGTTCAATCCCGTAATCATTCAACATCTGCTTCATCCACAAAAGTTCAGTGCAACAACTGCCAGCTGCTATTTACTCAGCTTCTGCAGTGGACAATGAAATTGAATTCTGCTTTTTGCTAAGCCAAGCAACTAAGCAGTTTCCAATATAGAAACATCCTCCAGAGGTGCTTTTCCTATCATCAGCATTTCCGGCCCAATCGGCATCGGAATATCCAACTATCGTGGCATTTGTATCAAAAGAATACAAGAGGCCAAATGATAGAGTTCCACTCACATATCGAATGATACGCTTAACTGCAAGCAAGTGAGACTCTTTTGGGCTTGCTTGATAGCGGGCACAAGCACCAACACTAAAGGCTATGTCAGGTCTAGTAGCAGTTAGGTAGAGTAAACTACCAATCATGCTTCTATAAGAAGTTTGATCAACATCTTTACCTGACGCATCTTTACTAAGTTTTGTAGTAGAACTCATAGGAGTTCTTACATGTTTAGCAGAGCTCATGCCAAATTTCTTCACTAGATTATTAGCATATTTGATTTGAGATACTGAGATCCCAGAATCCAATTGCTTGATCTGAAGACCAAGGAAGAAACTTAGCTCACCAACCATGCTCATTTCAAATTCATTTTTCATTTGTTCAGCAAATGAACGAGCATGTAAGTTTAATGTGGAACCAAACACTATGTCATCAACATATATCTGGGCGATGACAATATCACCTTTCACATTCTTTTTGAAAAGGGGTCTGTCTACTCCCCCTCTCGAAAATCCGTTTTCCAAGAGATAAGTAGTCAGCCTCTCATACCAAGCTCTTGGAGCTTGCTTTAAACCATAGAGGGCCCTTTTTAGCCGATAGACTTGATCAAGGTGATGTGGATCTTCAAATCCTTTTGGTTGTTCCACATAGACTTCCTCCTGTAGAATGCCATTTAGAAAGGCACTCTTAACATCCATTTGAAAAAGTTTGAATTTCATATGGCAAGCCACAGCTAGAAGAATTCTTATTGATTCTAGCCTGCCTACAGGAGCAAAAGTTTCATCGAAGTCAATACCTTCAATTTGGGTGTATCCTTGTGCAACTAACCTAGCCTTATTTCTTATGATAGTACCTTTTTCATCAGATTTTTTCTTGAAAATCCATTTGGTACCTATCACATTTGTATTGTTAGGCCTAGGTACTAAATACCAAACATCATTCCTAGTAAACTGAAGTAACTCTTCTTGCATTGCATTTATCCAATTATTATCTGCAAGAGCTTCAGCTACATTCTTGGGTTCAAAAGATGAAGTATAGCAAATGTAGCTAACTTCATTTTCAATTTGTTTCCTCGTTCTCACTCCACTTTCAACATCACCAATTATATCAGTGGGGGTGTGAGGACTCATTACCCTAGAATGTGTAGGTTTTGATGGAGATGATTGCTTATTTATAGGTGGAGTTGAAACAGTTTCAACATTTTCATATTAAGCACTTTCATCATCCTCAAGTTGCACAGTTTCAACACCGGAGTCATCCACAACTACATTTATGGACTCCATAATTGTAGAGGTTCTCAAGTTGTAAACTCGATAAGCTCTACTGTGGGTGGAATATCCAAGAAATATCCCTTCATCACTCCGGGATTCAAATTTGCCCAGTTGCTCTCTATCCTTAAGGATATAGCATTTACTTCCGAATTCTCGAAAGTACTTGACACTGGGTTTCTTGTTATTCCACAATTCATATGGGGTTTTCCTTGTTCCAGGTCTTACAAAAACTCTATTAACTATATAGCAAGCAGTGTTAACTGCCTCAGCCCAGAAATGAGAAGCTAAATTGTTGCTATGAAGCATAACTCTAGCCATCTCTTGGAGAACCCTGTTCTTCCTCTCTACTACACCATTCTGCTGAGGTGTAATAGGTGCAGAAAATTCATGTTTGATACCCAACTCATCACAAAAGTCGTTGTACTTAGAGTTTTCAAACTCCTTTCCATGATCACTTCGAATTCAAGTGATTGGGCATCTTTTCTCATTTTGAATTTTCAAGCAAATACTTTTGAAATTATCAAAAGCATCAGATTTCTCCCTTATAAATGCCACCCATGACATTCTTGAGAAATCATCAACCATGACTAGGATGTATCGCTTTCCACCTATGCTTTCAGTTCTTGTAGGACCCATAAGATCCATATGAATTAATTCCAGTGGATATGAAGTAGCAATACTTAAAGTCTTCTTATGTGGGGTTCTAATTTGTTTACCAATTTGGCATGGCCCACACACAGCAGTAGAAGGCTTTCCTAGTTTGGGAACACCTCTCACAAGCTCTTGCTTAGAGATTTTGCATAGGTCTTTGAAGTTCATGTGACCTAGTCTTCGGTGCCATAAATCAACTTCCTCAATTTTAGTCTTATAACAGACATTTGAGGGATTTGGACTGGGAATTAAGCCGTAGCAATTGTCAGTGGTTCTCAACCCTTCTAGAACACACTTACCTTTACCATTAATGACTAAGCATTTATTTTGGGTAAAGTGCACAGCATGGTTATCATCACATAGTTGACTTATGCTAATTAAATTAGCTTTCAGTCCTTCAACAAACAAGGCATCTTTCAATTTTGGTATGCCTGGTGAATCGATGATACCCTTCCCCTTTACTAAAGACTTGCTTCCATCACCAAAAGTAACAGTCCCATCTGGACAGTCCTCAAATTGAGTAAATAAGGACTTGTTACCTGTCATATGCCGAGAACACCCACTGTCGAAGTACCACATTTCTATGTTTTGGGCTTTCAAGGCAGTGTGAATGACAAAGCACTTCAGGTCATCCTTTCTTACATACACAGTCTTTAAACTTTGTTTAGATCTTTGATCTTTAATCTGTGTAGTAGAGACCTTTTTCCTTTTTGTCCTCCTTGACCTTTTTCTGTTTTGTTCAGTTCTAGCTTTTTGATAAGTCAAATTGTTTCCTCTTGAATAATCATTTGGAATAAATTGACCAGTACTTGTCCTAGAGATTTGAGCAATTCTATTAACATCATCGCTCAACATTCTAGACTTTTCAGCTAGAACCTGAATCTGCCTTTGAAGAGTCCCTTGACTTTGATTTTGGTTCCATGAACCATTTCGGGGAACTCTCCTAAAAGCATTACAATTAGGTCGAATGTGACCTCTCACACCACAAAAGTGACATGTGGGTATGAATCTTGGGAGAGGAGGAGGATTTCTTCTAATAGGAATTTGATTCCTCAAAGCATTCACTCTAGGAGCTGTATTTCTAGGCTTTACAAAATTTGTATAAGCCTTAGTACTTGATGTAGAAGGTAGATTCACTTTAGGATCAGAATGTATTGGCTCAAACACTGCACTAGCCATTGTACCAACAGCTAAAGGACCAGCTGGTGTGTCAGCATGTCCTATCCCAGATCTACTCGAATTTGACCCATACTTTCTAACTAATTCATCTAGGCAGCTAGTGTTACCAAACATTCTTACTTCTTTTTCAAGAGTATAGACCTTCTGAATCAAGTCAGTCTTGTCTTTAAGGGTAATTTTATGTTCTTTTTCAAGAAATTTCACCTTATCAACAAGAGAGTCTTTAAAAGTTTCCAGCTCCATTTGTAGAGTTCTTAACTCTTCAATATTTTTCATGGAAGTGTCTCTTTCAACTTCTAATTTTCTAATCACATTAGTCAATGAGACATTCTCTTCCAAAAGGCATTGAACTTTCATAACAAATGCTTCTTTTTCATTTTCCAACTGACTAACTAGAACACTCTTCTCTTCTGCTACTAGTTTACAAATATCTCTTTCATTTTGAATGATTTTGAGTTTTTTGCTCAAGGAGATTTTTGTTTTAGTCAGCTTCAAACTTTCAGCATACAACTTATCATAAGTTGTTTTCAAATCTTCATCACTTTCAGAGTCAGTTTGACTCTTCTGTATGTCATCACTAGACTCAGTATGAACACTCTCATCACTTCTATCCTTTTCATCAACCGCAGAGGTAGTCTCAAGAATCCCAGAAAGGGAAACAGTGCAAGCCGTATGATTTCCAGTATCTTCACTTGAAGAGGAACTGTCCGATTCTTTATTCTCGGAATCACTGTCATCCCAATAGGCATTCATCACCTTGCCCTTACTCTTCTTCTTGTTAGGACAGTTAGGTGAAATATGACCGAAGCCATGACATTCATAACATTGAATACCTTGGGATTTCTTGTCGCCACTCTTGGAATTTTTCTTGTTTTCCCAGGGCTTAGACTTTGACTTCTCAAAAGATTTTCCTCCCTGTTTGGAATTGAACCTCTTTTTCGTTCTAAAAAATTTTTGAAATTTTTTAATGAAGAGAGCCATTTGTTCCTCATTCATATCTCCATCACTGTCATCCTCATCCAAAGTTTCCTTGATGGATTTCAAGGCTAAAGATTTGTTCTTCTTGGATGGACGGAGATTGAGTTCATAGGTTTGGAGTGAACCAACCAATTCCTCAATCTTCAGAGAGTCAACATTTTTACTCTCTTCGATTGCAGTGACTTTGGGTTGAAATCTCTCTGGGAGAGATCTAAGAACTTTTCTAACTATTTTGGACTCAGATATTTTCTCACCTAAATTGAAACTAGCGTTGACAATGTCACTAAGTTTTGCATAGAATTCATCAAAAGTGTCATTGTCATCCATGTTTAAATGTTCAAATTTGGTGGTTAACATTTGGAGTTTTGAGATTTTAACAGTGGTAGTACCCTCATGGGTAATTTCAAGAATGTCCCAAGCCTCCTTTGCTGTTTCACATGAAGAAATTCGTCTGAATTCCTCAGCAGTGACTGCAGTAAAGATAGCATTGAGACCTTTAGTGTTCCATCCACTTGACTCAAGCTCTTCTCTGGTCCATTCATCATAATATTTGACGACAGTCAAATCACCTACAGTTTTTATGGGCGTAGTCCACCCATTCTGTATAGACATCCAGATTCTCTCGTCAATTGATTTGAGAAAGGCTCTCATTCTAGCTTTCCAGTATGCATAATTATTTCCATCAAAAAGTGGGGGACGAGAGACGGATCCTCCTTCTCTTAGAGTACTCATGATCACGGATAATACAGGATCACACTTAAGGGATTAGCCTTATCAGTGAACTAGCTCTGATACCAATTGAAATTTATCCAAATCAATGATCTCTAAGACCTAGAGGGGGGGTGAATAGGTCTATCTAATAATTTCTAACCAATTTTAATTTTTCAATTAATATGTTTAGAAACCAATGAATAATTAACTAAGACAATCCACACAAATCCAACACAGAAGATTTTTACGTGGAAAACCCTAACGGGAAAAAACCACGGGACCTCGTCCAATAACAAACTTCACTATGAAAAGATTTCAAGTACAAGACAAGATGTAGAGCCCCGGACCTTTTCACATTTAATGCATGACACTTTCATTGCCATTTTGCCTTTAAAGAGGTATAATTAATAAATAAGGAAGAAATTGGAAATTCTAAAACATCAGAAATGTTCATTTTCGAAGTACGAACCCAATGCAAGTTGAATCGTCAAAATCCGACGAGCGAGTCAAAAGATATGGCCAAAACAGTCTGGACCTGCAGGCAACCGATCGCTCGATCTATGGAGCGATCGATCGGTCCAAAACCGATCGCTCGGAGGCTATCGACTGGTCAAGATTTTTGTATGGGGAAATTTTCCAGAGAGTGAAATTTTAACCGATCACTCAGTTATGAAACCGATCGATCGGTAGGCAACCGATCGATCGGTCATTAACACCGATCGCTCGGTCCTCGCGTTTTTGCAGAATTTCAGTAAGGGTATTATGGTCTTTTGGTCGGTTTACTCTTACCTTAAGAGTCTTGCCCGAGCCTTTAGGGCATCATTCGACACTTAGAGAGTTTGAGAGAATAGGAGAAAGGGGAGAAGGCGATTCCAACCTAGGGCTTGTCTTTGGAAGAGAAATCAAAGGGGTTTTGAGACCCTAGATCAACCCCAAGCCCGTTTTCTTCAAGATCAAGGCTCAAGCATTCGAGGAGCTCGTGATCCAAGCTAGGACAGTAGCTACACGGTCGTTTTTGGAAGGGGTGCTTCCTCATTTCTTCAAGATCGGTACTTCTTACTACCCTCCTAGTTATAGCTTCCCTTTTTCCTTTGTTTCTCCTTGTTTTCCTTCACTTATATATGTGTTATGAGATTGGTGGTATGAATGGTGAATGGAGATGGATGTTGGCGAATGGATGCCGTGTGGATGATGTGATGAACGAATGGGAAAGAGCATTGTACTAATAATGAACATACAAGTGTGATGTGAGCATAACCCACCTAGAAAAGCATGATCTAGGTTTAAGTGAATAATGAACACACCCCATGTTTGATGAAATGCCAAGGTGAACAAAATAAATGATAAATTAAGGGAACCCATGCTTAATTGCTCTTGAAATTTGTTAGGGTTCATGATAGTGTGTTTCTTACATTTCTTAAAATGTGTAGATTATTCCCGGCCCCATAGCCAGTTGCACCTCAGGTGGCGAGATATGCTCCACCTCAGGCCCCTCCTACCCGCACACACGAGGCCTGCCCTTCATGCGACCGAAGGCACCTAGCAGGGGATTGCCTACGAGCATCGGGTGGATGTTTTCACTGTGGTCGCCAGGGCCACGTGATCAGGGATTGCCCTACCCGGCATTTACCAGGCCAGTCTTAGGGGATTAGGCCACCAGCACACCCAGCAGGATCATATCAGGCGTCATCTCAGACTACCCGGTGTACACCTCAGTCTCGCCAGGTGAACTAGGGGCGTGTATTTGCTTTGACAGAGGGTGATGCACTTGCATCTGATGATGTGGTGCAAGGTACGCGTTTGGAGTTATTTTCTTTATTCGTGATTGTTATGTTATGCTATATTCTTTGTGTACGTACTCGACATGTTCTATATGTATATATACCTACACGTATACGCTGTTGATGCATGGATTAACTCCGCTAGCTAAAATTTCAGAAACCCTACTAGTCAATGAGTATTTGGCTCAAGTGTTGATTGATACCGGGTCTACTCATTCGTTTGTCTCGCCGAGTTTTTCAGAAGGCTTTTCTGAGGGGCCTAGACAGCTAAAACCGGAGTTAGCCATTTCGACTCCCCTCGGCAAAACAGTATTGGCAGATAAAGTGTATAGAAATAGTGTGGTCCAAGTTAGAAGCCACGAGTTGGCAGTTGATCTCATCGTCCTTGGATTCCAGGACTTTGACGTTATCTTGGGGATGGATTGGTTAGCAGCACATCATGGGCATGTAGCTTGCTTTGAGAAGATGGTACTCTTCAAGCCAGTAGAAGGAAAACCATTTCACTTTCGAGGGTTGAGAAGTAGAGACATTGCCTGCTTTGCGGCATTGAGCTTAGTGAACCTCGAGGCAAAGGACTCTTCGACTATTCCGGTCGTGAGTGAATTCCTGGATGTATTTCCAGAGGAGTTGCCAGGATTACCTCCAAACAGGGAGATTGAGTTTGTGATCGAGCTTGCACCAGGCACAGCTCCCATCTTTCGGGCTCCGTATAGAATGGCCCCGGTTGAACTTAAAGAGTTGAAGACTCAATTGGAGGAATTACAAGGCCTTGGTTTCATTCGACCAAGTGTCTCACCGTGGGGTGCCCTGGTGTTGTTTGTTAAGAAGAAAGATGGTTCGATGTGGATGTGCGTCGATTACCGGCAATTGAACAAGGTCACTATAAAGAATAGGTATCCATTGCCTAGAATTGATGATTTGTTCGATCAGTTGAAGGGAGCGAGATTTTTCTCAAAGATAGATCTTCGATCGGGTTATCACCAGTTGAAGATTAAGGCGGAAGATGTTCCCAAAACTGCTTTCAGGACTCGGTATGGACACTACGAGTTCTTGGTGATGCCTTTTGGACTCACGAACGCGCCGGCAGCCTTTATGGATTTGATGAACCGGGTGTTCCGGCCATATCTTGATAGGTGTGTGATTGTATTTGTTGATGACATTTTGGTCTATTCCCAGACAAGGGAAGATCACACACGCGACCTACGCCTTGCTTTGGAAATGCTAAGAGAGCACAAGCTATACGCCAAACTTAGCAAGTGTGAGTTTTGGTTGGAAGAGGTGGCATTCCTAGGCCACGTTGTTTCTGCAGAAGGTATCTCGGTAGATCCGAAGAATATCGAAGCAGTTATGAATTGGGCGAAGCCCAAGAGTGTTACGGAGATACGCAACTTCCTTGGGTTGGCAGGCTACTACAGGAGATTTGTAGAGGGTTTCTCTAGCCTTGCAGCACCGCTTACTTACCTGACAAGGAAGAATGCGAAGTTTGTATGGAGCGACAAGTGTGAGATCAGTTTCACGGAACTGAAGAAGAGGCTTACTACAGCTCCTGTCCTTATAGTGTCATCCGGACCTCTTGGGTATGAGGTGTACAGTGACGCCTCACACATTGGACTTGGATGTGTGCTTATGCAACACAAGAAGGTCATTGCCTATGCATCGAGGCAATTGAAGGAGCATGAGAAGAATTACCCCACGCACGACTTAGAGCTTGCCGCAGTCGTGTTTGCACTCAAGATCTGGCGACATTACTTATACGGGGTGGAATTCTATGTGTATACGGACCACAAGAGCCTCAAGTACCTCTTTTCCCAAAAGGAATTGAATCTAAGGCAACAGCGTTGGATGGAATTTCTGAAGGACTATGATTGTACCATTCAATACCACCCGGGTAAAGCAAATGTAGTGGCTGATGCTTTGAGTAGAAGACCTCAGGGGTTGTTAGCACACATGTTGGTTCAAGAATGGAAGCTACTAGAAGATTTGGCAAATCTGGACATCAGTGTGAATAACTCTTTCTGTGGTCCTACCTTGGCAAATGTTACGGTTCGGCCGTACATTATAGATTTGATCCAAGAATATCAAGCCATGGATGCGGAATTGTTGGCTTTCCGGGACAAGGAAGTTGCCAAGGGCAGTGAAGAATTTTCTCTCACTAGTCGGGGTGCTATCACATTCAAGGGAAGGCTGTGCGTCCCAGCCAATGCAGATCTTCGAAGAGAGATTTTGGATGAAGCACACTGTTCGAAGTACACAGTGCATCCAGGGGGTACAAAGATGTACCGGAACCTCAAGAGTCACTTTTGGTGGCGGAATATGAAGAGGGAGGTTGCGGAATATGTAGCACGGTGCTTGGTGTGTCAACAGGTGAAAGCAGAACACATGCGGCCCGCAGGTCTATTACAGTCCCTTCCGATTCCCGAGTGGAAATGGGAGAACATATCCATGGATTTCATAGTTGGCTTGCCAAAGACGGCAAGGGGCTCAGATGCGATATGGGTAGTAGTGGATCGTTTGACGAAGTCCGCTCACTTCTTGCCTTACCGAACTACTTTCAACTCTAGTCAGTTAGCCGCTTTGTACATCAAGGAAGTGGTGAGGTTGCACGGAGTGTCCATTAGTATTGTGTCAGATCGGGATCTAAGATACACATCACGATTCTGGAAAAGCTTCCAGGAGGCTATGGGTTCCCGACTTGATTTCAGCACCGCTTTTCATCCACAGACGGATGGACAAACTGAGAGAGTGAACCAAGTCATTGAAGACATACGTCGGGCTTGTATGTTGGATTTCAGAGGCAGTTGGGAAGAGCACTTGCCTTTGGTTGAATTCGCCTATAATAACAGCTATCAGGCGAGTATCCAAATGGCACCATTTGAGGCCTTGTATGGGCGAAGTTGTAGGTCTCCTCTTTATTGGGATGAGGTAGGAGAAAGGAAAGTACTTGGTCCGGAGTTGATTGAGCAAACTGCAGGCACAGTTAAGATCATTCGGGATCGATTGAAAGCCGCTCACGATCGCCAGAAAAGTTATGCGGACACGCGCCGTAGGGACTTGGAATTTCAAGTAGGGGATCAAGTTTTTGTGAAAGTATCTCCTAGCAAAGGGATCATGAGATTTGGAAAACGAGGCAAGCTCAGTCCTCGGTATGTTGGGCCTTTTGAGATTATCACGCGAGTTGGTGAGGTTGCTTACAGGGTAGCTCTCCCACGTCACATGGCCGCAGTTCACAACGTTTTCCATGTGTCTATGCTTCGGAAGTACATTGCGGATCCTTCGCATGTCATAGACTTGGAACCGTTGGAGATTCGAGAGGACCTCACCTTGATTGAAGAGCCGGTTTAGATTTTGGATCGAAGAGATCAAGTGCTTCGCAACAAGACAATCCCTTTGGTTCTTGTGCAATGGCAACACCAGGCTCGGGAAGAAGCTACATGGGAGCGTGAAGCTGAAGTCAAAGCGAAGTACCCAAAATTATTTGAATGAGTTTTTGCATAAGTTTGTATATGACTTGTAATTTTCTTTTTGGTTTGTAATGCAAGTAGTGTCTAAATTTCGAGGATGAAATTTTTGTAAGGGGGGGAGGATGTAGAGCCCCGGACCTTTTCACATTTAATGCATGACACTTTTGTTGTCATTTTGCCTTTAAAGAGGTATAATTAATAAATAAGGAAGAAATTGGAAATTCTGAATCATCAGAAATGTTCATTTTCGAAGTACGAACCCAACGCAAGTTGAATCGTCAAAATCCGACGAGCGAGTCAAAAGATATGGCCAAAACAGTCTGGACCTGCAGACAACCGATCGCTCGGTCCATGGAGCGATCGATCGGTCCAAAACCGATCGCTCGGAGGCTATCGACTGGTCAAGATTTTTGTATGGAGAAATTTTCCAGAGAGTGAAATTTTAACCGATCGCTCGGTTATGAAACCGATCGATCGGTAGGCAACCGATCGATCGGTCATTAACACCGATCACTCGGTCCTCGCGTTTTTGCAGAAATTTCAGTAAGGGTATTATGGTCTTTTGGTCGGTTTACTCTTACCTTAAGAGTCTTGCCCGAGCCTTTAGGGCATCATTCGACACTTAGAGAGTTTGAGAGAATAGGAGAAAGGGGAGAAGGCGATTCCAACCTAGGGCTTGTCTTTGGAAGAGAAATCGAAGGGGTTTTGAGACCCTAGATCAACCCCAAGCCCGTTTTCTTCAAGATCAAGGCTCAAGCATTCGAGGAGCTCGTGATCCAAGCTAGGACAGTAGCTACACGGTCGTTTTTGGAAGGGGTACTTCCTCATTTCTTCAAGGTCGGTACTTCTTACTACCCTCCTAGTTATAGCTTCCCTTTTTCCTTTGTTTCTCCTTGTTTTCCTTCACTTATATATGTGTTATGAGATTGGTGGTATGAATGGTGAATGGAGATGGATGTTGGCGAATGGATGCCGTGTGGATGATGTGATGAACGAATGGGAAAGGGCATTGTACTAATAATGAACATACAAGTGTGATGTGAGCATAACCCACCTAGAAAAGCATGATCTAGGTTTAAGTGAATAATGAACACACCCCATGTTTGATGAAATGCCAAGGTGAACAAAATAAATGATAAATTAAGGGAACCCATGCTTAATTGCTCTTGAAATTTGTTAGGGTTCATGATAGTGTGTTTCTTACATTTCTTAAAATGTGCAGATTATTACTCACTTAAATTGTTATATGCTATGCTTTGTGAATTACCCCAAATTGCCATATTTAATTCCAAATGCAAGTATGCACACGATCTCACGAGCACGCATGAAATGACGTTATATACCGATGTTTTAAGTATGGAACGTAGAGGTGGGGCATATCCTAAGATATGTTTCACTTCGCTTTTGGCGAGAGCAAGACAATCATGCATTGCATAGGGAAAGGTCTCTCGTCCCCTCGCATGACATGCATAGCATCGCATGACACGCATAGCATAGCATGGCATGACACGCATAGCATAGCATCACATGACACGCATAACTCTGCATGGCATGACACGCATGGATGCTAGTTGCGACGGGCTATGAACGGCCACTAGGCATTCACATTCCGCATGGATGCTAGTTGCGACGGGCTATGAACGGCAACCAGGCATACCCATCTGCATATAGGGTACTAGTTGCGACGGACTATGAACGGCAACTAGGCATATCATTAAGTGTACAGGGTACTAGTTGCGACGGGCTATGAACGGCAACTAGGCATGTGAACATGTTTAAATTATGAACAAGCAAGCATGATACTCGTATGACATGCATGACATGACACGGCACGGATGATGCAAGCATGACAAGCATGACACGGTTAACAAGTTCCCAATCACGCAAAGGGTATTTCAAGTCAAGTCAAGTGCACGATGTTTTCAAGGGTTTTATCAGTTTTTCTGAATGCAAGCATGAATATAAATTGCTTTACTTCCTTGTATGATATAAATTGTTCCTGTTCTATATATGAAATTTGTTTCCTACTTTATGTATGCTATCTGTATACTATGACTGTTGGTTAGTATTTAGTACCCGCTGAGTATTCCATGCTCAGCCGTACTTCTTATGTCGGCAGGTTCTGAGGGAGCTGCTGCTCCATTTGATGTTTGTGCTCCTGGTCCATGGGTGGAGGAGGAGTACGTCGAGGAGCCTTTGGAGGAACCTCCCATAGAGGGTTATCAGTAGGTGGTGTTAGATTCTGAGTGGATTAGTTATGGGTGAGCATGAGTGATTATATACATGTATTTTGGCGGGCATGTCCGTACTTTCTTTGTTTTGATTTCTTTGTATTAAACTTGGACCATGTGTATATACTTAGAGGTTGTTAGACTTCCACTGTGTTTTATAGTTATGTTTCCGCTGTCATCCTCTATTGTATATGTTCTGTGGGTTTTTGCAGGTTGGTTTGTCAAGCAAGTCATGTAAGCCATGATTAGTCGTCAAAAGTTCACTCTAACTCCTAGGGTGGGTTTTGGGGCGCGACACAAGACCTTACCAAAACAGAAACGACGTTCCTAGGTATAGACTCTTACTCTTGATTTCCACGAACCAGCAGGTTCGATCTCCGCTGTAGCAGCTTCGGTTCCACACCGACCAAATCTTCTCAAGCTATTTCAAAACCACGATCACACATGATCGATCTCCTTCCACGAAGGCTCCAGATCAAACACCGGACACACACACAAGGTGTAGGGTTGTGAATCAATTTAGGAAATTTCAAACCCTAGAGGGATCTCATATAGATCTGAGATCACACAATGCAAGATCAAAGGTTTAGATCTATACTTGCATTCTCTAGGATCAAAGAAAGAGGAGGGATCAACAAAGATCTAATAGAACAATAGGAAAAACCCTAGAGGAGTTTCTCAGACCTCTACTCTTTCAAAAATAAATGAAGATAAGATTAGGTCTCCAAAAAGTTGTTTATATAGGGTTTAGAAAAAGAATCCAGAAAAAGAAAAATTCTTTTTACGGGGACCGATCGATCGGTGCTCATTACCGATCGCTCGGTCCTCATGACCGATCGCTCGGTTATAAATCATCTCTCTGGAAAAATACCCCATACAAACTTTTTGTCCAGTCGATAGCCACCGATCGCTCGGTAGGCCACCGATCGATCGGTTTCAACACCGAGCGATCGGTTGAGACAGAATTGTTTTCAAACCATGATTCATTTCATTGTTATTTGATTCAAATGAGATCAAACAACTTTGTTAGGTTTAAAACTATCCTCCTAGGTATGTTTAGAGTTATCTAAGCCAAATCCAACCTAGGTAGGGGTCTCTAAGTCCATTACCTGTCTAGATCCAGAGTAGGAGCTTTTTCTTCTCTTTCTTCAATCTTCTTTAAGCTTTAGCTCTTCTCTTCTGACAAGTTGAACATGACTCGACGACTCGACTCACATGTCCTATCTAATGATCACAGAATTTGCCAACACCTATTTAGGGATTTACAAATGTTTTATTCTAAATAACAAACACAACTTAAAGAAATTTGAACCAAATTCTAGTGAAGGAATTTTTCTTGGTTATTCTTCTAATAGCAAAGCCTATAGGGTGTTTGCCAAAACTTCCCTAATTGTAGAAGAATCTATGCATGTTATATTTGATGAATCTAATCTTTTTTAATCTAATAAAATTAAAGATGATGATCCAAATAAAAAAAATAAAAAAATATCTAAAATTATTGCTGATTTGGAAATCAATAAAAAATGATATTAAAGAACAAGATAATAATAATGATGATAAGACCATACAAGTTGAAAACTTTGATGAAAATGAAGAAGAAAATGAAACTCAACTTTCTAATGCATGAAGATTAATAAAAGATTATCGTAAAGAACAAATTCTTGGTAATATGGAACAAAGTGTTAGAACAAGAAGAAATATTTGTAATAATCTTGCATTCCTCTCTTAAATTGAACCTAAGAATGCTCTTGAAGCAATTAATGATGAATCTTGGGGAATTGCTATGCAAGAGGAATTAAATCAATTTGAAAGAAATCAAGTATGAGACTTAGTACCTAGACCTAAAAACAAATCTATAATTGTTATTAAATGGATATTTAGAAATAAAAATAATGAAAGTGGAAACATTGTTAAAAATAAAGCTAGACTGGTAGCTCAAGAATACAACCAAGAAGAGAGAATTGATTATGATGAAATTTTTTCCTATGTTGCTAGACTTGAGGCTGTTAGAATGTAGCTTGCATATGCTAGTTTGTAAGATTTTAAACTATACCAAATGAATATCAAAAGTGCTTTCTTCAATGGATTTATATCAGAGGAAGTACTTGTTGAACAACCTCCTTGCTTTGAAAATCATAAAATTCCTAATCATGTGTTTAAACTCACTAAAGCCCTTTATGGTTTAAAGCAAGCTCCTAGAGCTTGGTATGATAGATTACGTGGCTTCCTACTTGACAATGAGTTCATTAAAGGAAAAATAGATACTACACTGTTCATAAAGTCCAAAATTGGTGATATGCTAATAGTGCAGATCTATATAGATGATATTATTTTTGGTTCTAATAATGAATCTCTTTGTCAAGAATTTGCTAAATCCATACAAGATGAATTTGAAATGAGCATGATGGGAGAGTTAAACTTCTTCCTTGGGCTTCAAATCAAGCAAACAAAGGAAGACACCTTCATTAATCAAGCCAAACACGCAAGAGAGCTGCTCAAGAAATTTGGGATAGATAACTCAAAGGAAGCTGACACTCCCATAAGTCCATCTACAAAATTGGATAAAGATGATAAGGGCATAAGTGTTGAAGAAACAAAATATCGAGGTATGATTGGTAGTTTATTATATTTAACTGCTAGTAGAACTAATATCATGTTTAGTGTTTGCATATATGCTAGATTTCAAGCTAATCCAAAGAATCACATATGACTGCTATAAAAAGAATTTTCAAATACTTAATTGGAACAATTGAATTAGGATTATGATACCTTAAGAACACATCACTAGAACTAGTTAGTTATTCTGATGCTGACTTTGCTGGATGCAAAGTTGATCAAAAAATTACTAGTGACACTTGTCACTTCTTAGGACTCTCACTAGTTTCATGATTTTGTAAGAAACAAAACTCTGTAGCTCTATCTACTGATGAGGCTGGATATATAGCAGCTGAGAGTTGTTGTGCTCAAACATTATACATGAAATAACAACTAGAGGACTTCAAATTATCTTATGACAAAATTTCAATTAAATGTGATAACACAAGTGCTATATGTATGACAAAGAATCTCATTCAAAATTCAAGAACCGAACACATTGAAATCAGATATCATTCATAAGGGATCATGTGCAAAATGAGGATGTAATGTTGGAATTTGTTGAAACAAATAACCAACTTGCTGATATATTTACTAAACCACTCCCTTATAATAGATTCAGTACTTTAAGAAGAGAATTAGGCTTGGCTAGACTTTGTGACATTAAATGAAAATATGCCTAAGTTGAAAATTTGATAATTCTGGTTGAATGTGCTTCATATTGATATTGGATTATGTTGATTATTGGATTATGTTTACTTTGTATATCTACTTGAATTCTGGTTTTGAATGTCTAAAATTATCTTATGTTCATTAAAAATAAGATTTAAAGGTTTAAGAAATTGGTTTTGATCTTAAAAATTTCAAAATTTCAGTTTTTGTGTATGGACTCGGCGACGAGTCAAAATACAGACTTGTACTCGTCAATGAGTGATCATTCCAGTAGCCAAAATTCTGTCGCTTGTGACGAGTCTTGACTGCTCGGCGATGAGTAAGTGAAAAATCCAAGATTTCAAACCCACTCGACGACGAGTCCAACCTACCCGTCGACGAGTGACCAAGGGTGTATAAATTAGTGTAGCACCCCGGACTTTTCTATACTTAATGAATACCGTTTTCGTAGCTAATTGGTCTTTCTCATAGTCTAATTAATAAATAAGGGAGAAATTAGAAATTCTGAAACAACAGAAATGTTCATTTTCGAAAGACGAATCCAATGCAAGTTGAATCGTCGAAATCCGACGAGCGAGTCAAAAGATATGGTCAAAACAGTCCAGACCTGCAGAGCACCAATCGCTCGGTCCAGTCAGCAATCGATCGGTCCAAAACCGATCGATCGGTAGCTATCGAAAGGTCAAAAATTTTGTATGGGGAAATTTTCCAGAGAGTAGTTTTTTGACCGGTTGATCGGTCAGAACACCGATCGCTTGGTAGGCAACAGATCGATCAGTCATAAGCACCGATTGCTCGGTCCTCGCGTTTTTGCAGAAATTTCTGTAAGGGCTTTTTCGTCTTTTGGGCGTTAAACCCTTACCCATAAAGGCTTGCTTGACCATTTGAACCCTCATTCACTACACTTAGAACATTTAGAGAGAAAAGGGAGGAGAAGAAGAGGGTTTTCACCTAGGGTTTCCATTGGAGAAGGAATCAAAGGGGTTGGACAACCCTAGATCATCCTCAAACTTGGATTGCTTCAAGTTCAAGGCTCAAGCTCGTGGGGGATCTCGTTCTCAAGCTAGGACAGCATTCTCCAAGGTATTTCAAGAGGGTTTTCTTCCCCAAACCAAGTCTCCCTCAAGAAAAGGTTTCCTCCTTTCAAGTTGGAGCTCAAATCAAGGTTCCTACCAAGATCAAGCCTTGATCTAAGGTTAGTACACCCTACTAACTTTCCCTAGCGATAATCTGGGTTTTCTATTGTAAATGGTGACTATTTATATCATGCTTTCCTTCCCTATGCATTGTATTAACTCAACAAATATAAACAAGATAAGGGAAATGGAATGGATGTGTGGATGGGAGATTGGATGTGGCGATTGGATGCCGAATGTGTGATGTATGATATGTGTGGGTTGTGAGTTGGAAATGGAGGATGGGCATTGTACAAATAAAAAACTTACCCTTGTGTGATTGGATGGAAAATATGCAATTAAAATAAGGAGACGAACTACTAAGGAACAAGGTATGTGATGTGTTTGATGAAATGCCTAAACTATGAAATAATGATTTAGATGAAGAAATGGAAAGGGGCCTTATGCATGTATTCTCATGAATGATGAATGGATTTAAATACCATGTTGATTACTCAAATTCACATATGCATATATTGTGAATTGAATGGTGATGTCATATCTCTCTTATTATCCTTATTCCATGATTGTCACGATTGACACGTACACGAGCACGCATGATAGCATGAACCAAGTTTTCAAGAGCATATGCATATAATAACCAACAAGAAAATATTGCATGTCAAGGAGGTTGGTAGCCCAGGGACATTCGGGTACTAGCCTCTGGCTCACAAGAAAACCCAAAACACATATTGTCAAGGAGGTTAGTAGCCTAGGGACATTCGGGTACTAGCCTTTGGCTCACAAGAAAACTAAACAAGTAATAAAAATCACCTATTGTCAAGGAGGTTGGTAGCCTAGGGAAATTCGGGTACTAGCCTCTGGCTCACAAGAAAACCATATATATCAAGGAGGTTGGCAGCCCAGGGAGATTCGGGTGCTAGCCTCTAGCTCACAAGTTACAAGATAATGATAAGGTATTCATGCATGCACGCATACATGATTTCCACAAGGCATACCGAGATAGGGAAATGGGTTTTCAAGCATGAGTTTTATCGGCGTTTTTGCATTCATGCACGTGCATCAAGATGATAATATTGCTCCATGGTTAATATTGTTTAATTCTATGATTTTACTATTGCCTTGAATTGATGATTGGTATTGTATTACTCTTTGCGTGTTTATTATTGTTATGGTTAGCTAGTAGCTTGTACTCGCTGAGTATTCCATGCTGAGCCGTACTTTCATGTCGGTAGGTACTGAGGGAGCCCTCGACCTAGAATCTTGGGTTGAGAAAGAGTACATAGAGGAGAAAGAGCCGTCTATTCCACTACAGTCTCAGGCAGATCGAGACCTTGACGTGTGGCCATACCTTGACTATTGTTGAGGGGAGAGTGCGAGGGGATTTTTGAGTAGTTGTGACATTTTGATAGGTACACCTGTCCACCTTAGACTTAGACATGTTTTTGTATATATGTTAACTTGGAATACCATTTTGAGAACTATAGAAGAGATGAAAAATTTAGTTTACGATTCCGCATTTATGTTTAGCTTCCGCGCTTTGATTATCATTGTTTTAGTACTGTAATTATCGTGTTCATGACAGGATGGTTTGGTAGGTATGTTTAGTCATTCCTAAAGTATCCCTAAACTCCTAGGGGGTATTTTGGGGCGCGACAAAAACCTCTTTTCCAAAATTTTTCACTGTTCATCTTTTCAAAACCGTGTTCCCTTATATTCCCAAACCTCCAAACCCTATTCCATTCATCTCAAACCTGCTTCAAATTCATTCCTTGTCATTCCACCACCTCTTTTTCACTCAAATCATCCAAGGCAATGGCTCCAAGGACCAAAACCCCCTCTGTGCTGAAACCAAAGAAGAAAGCTACTGTAGTAGAGAAAGGGAAAGAGAAAGCAGGAGAAACATCACAGGCAGAGGCTCCAAATTTTTTTTAGACGGGTTGCTCAAGAGAACTACACTTGGATCTTCATAAAGAGAGAACCCATTTTTGGTAAGGTTCCCAATTTTGATTTATTCAAGGATATTAGTCTAAATGTCATAGCCTCTAAATTTCAAGCCCTTAAGTGGCATAAGTTCCTAGCCTTTCGTGAATCCATGTACCATGATCTTGTTAAGCAATTTTATTCCCATCTTACATATAAAAAAACCTCCAAAACCATAAATTCCTATGCTCATGGTAAGAAAATCTCCTTTAACCATGATGAACTCCAATTAATACTTAAACTACTAAGTGGGGCCTTCCAAAATTACACCACTAACCAGTGGGTCTCCCATGAATGTATTTGAGGCTTTGAACATTATGTGTGTCGACAAGGACAACACAAAGCCTGTCCCTCCTAAGCTCATGGATCTCACCCTTGATGCTAGGTTAGCTCACCATATAATCACCTACAACATTGTATCTCAATGTGGTGGTAGAGATTTTATAACCTTCTTTGATGTCTTTCTAATTTGGTGCATCTTAACTACCCAACATGTTGATCTTACATTCATTATCATGCATTTCATGAGGGATGCAGCCAAGAAAACTTCAGGCAGAGTGCCTTCGGACTTGCCTTAACCAGATTCTTTAAACATTTCAAAATCCCTTTGTCCATTTATCATGACAAAAAGTCTATTACTGACTCTGATGTGTATTTCAAGGCTACCATCATGCGTATGGGATACACATTGATAGAGGCTAGTAATGTTTGGGTTCCTAAATCCCAAACCATCCCTACTTCAGATCCTTCTATCCTTCTAGACCCTTCTATTCCTATTCTCTATGTAAATCCCTACTTAGGTGTCAGCAAATTCCGTGATCATTAGATAGGTCATGTGTGTTGAGTCTTGTTCAACTTGTCATAAGAGCAAAATCTTCAAGAAGAGTAAAGAAACTGATGATAAAGCTTCTACTACGGATCTAGACAAGTAATGGACTTAGAGACCCCTTCCTAGGTTGGATTTGACTTAGATAACCCTAAACATACCTAGGAGGATAGTTTTAAGCCTAACAATTAATATTGGTCTTAATTGAATCAAACAAAAATTAAGTTTAAAAAGTTTTAGCAGAAATTTTGTCTCCACCGATCTCTCGGTGTTGAGACTGATCGCTTGGTGGCCTACCGAGAGATTGGTGGCTATCGACTGGTGATAATTTTTGTATGGGCTAAAATTTCAGAGAGTTGTTTCTGGACCGCTCGCTCGGTCATATGTACCGATCGATCGTTGGCCTACCGATAGATCGGTGGCTATCGACTGGTCTAATATTCTGTATGGGGTATTTTTCCAGAGAGGTTATTTTTAACCGATCTCTCGGTGTGAAGACTGATCAATCCCTTTTGGACCGAGCGATCGGTTATGAGGACCGATCGATCGGTCCTCGTAAACAGATTTTTTAATTTTCTGGACTCTTTTCTGAACCCTATATAAACAACTTTTGGAGACTAATTCGTATCCACTGTTTATTTTTGAAAGAGTAGAGGTCTGAGAAACCTATCTAGGGTTTTATCCATTCTTATCTTTTGATCTTTTTTGATCCCTCCTCTTTCAATCATCCTAGAGAATGCAAGTATAGATCTATTCATTTGATCTTCCATTGGTTGATCTCAGATCTTTATGAGATCCCTCTTGGGTTTGAATTATTCTAAATTGATTCACAACCCTACACCTTATGTGTGTGCCCGGTGTATGATCCGGAGCCTTCATGAAAGGAGATCGATCGTGTGTGATCGTGGTATTGAAGTAGCTTGAGAAGATTTGGTCGGTCTGGAATAGAAGCTGCTACGGCAGAGATCAAACCTACTGGTTCGTGGAAATCAAGAGTAAGAGTCTGTACCTAGGAAAGTCGTGTCCGATTTGGGTAAGGTCTTGTCTTGTACTTGAATTCTTTTCATAGTGAAGTTTGTTGCTGGACGAGGTCCCGTGCTTTTTCCCCGTAAGGATTTTTCACGTAAAAATCTTCTGTGTTTGATTTGTGTGGATTGGATGAGTGAATTGTTTATTGATTTCTAAACAAATAATTTTAAAATTTTAAAATTGGTTAGAAATGCTTAGATAGACCTATTCACCCCCCCCCCTCTAGGTCATAGAGATCATTGATCAGGGTAATTTCAATTGGTGGTGTGAGAGGTCACATTCGACCGAACTGTAATGCGTTTAGGAGAGCTCCCCGAAGTGGTTCATGGAACCAAAATCAAAGTCAAGGGAATCTTCAAATGCAGATTCAAGTTCTACCTAAAAAATCTAGAATTTTGAGCGAAGATGTAAATAGGATTTTTTTTTTTATAAAGCCACTTGGAAGGAGTGGGGGGTTTGGCAGACCCCTACCTGTTTATTAAAGAAGAAAAAATAATGGGGGGGACATAAACCTTACCCCTACAACCGACCACTATAGAGAAGAGGGGACATAAAACCTTACCCCTGCTCGACGACCAAACCAAAGAGGAAGGCCAACCCCTTCCCCTAACACAAATACATGGGAGGACCTAAAATCAAAACCCCAACAAAGACCGAACTAACTAGAATCTAATATTGAATAAATTAGACCGATCGATGCGAATCAATCCCTTCATTGGCGAAGGACAATCCTGGATAGCTCTGAAAATTTTCCTGTCCTGATACCTGCAAGCTTCTTTGGATAAATAGTCCGCAATCTGGTTGTTTTCTCTGTATGTATGCTGAAAAATAAAATTACACTTACTTTTCAGACTGATGATATTTTTCCACCAGTTCCAAGCTGTCCAAGGAGGCTCAATGATTCCATTTAGCACTTCAATCATAATTTTTGAGTCACTTTCCACCACAATATTGGTATAACCAGATTTTTCACATAATAGACATCCCTCCCAAATTGCTCTAATTTCAGCAATTGAGTTGGTTTCCTGTCCAAAACAATGATAGAAAGCAAACACCAAATTACCTTGAGAGTCTCGAAGAATTCCCCCACCACCACTAATGTCTGGACGAGCTGCCCCATCTGTGTTGAGTTTATACCAGCCCGGAGAAGGACTTAACCATTTGGTAATCAATGGTCTTTTAGTTCTAGGTAAAACCATTTGAATATCAAAAAATTCAGTTAACTCTTTATCCTGCCGACTAAGATTTCTTGTGAAAGTCCAAATCTTCACCAAGTCTTTTACCCATTCAAAGATTTTCTTGATGACTATCCTAAGAGAGCTTTTGTTGTTATCATACCTTGCCTTGTTCCGAAATAGCCAAATCTCCCAACAAATCACCATCGGAAGAATGTTGCATAGATAACCTTTAACTGAGCCCTTTTTACTATTCTGGAAAATCTCATACTTCGAGTATGGATAGTGTCTTCATCAAAGCACTGAATATTTAAAACAGCCCCCACTTGGTTCCAAATCTTAGAAGCTAAATCACCTTGGCAGAAGATATGAGACAACGATTCTCTATTTGGAGTTACACAACATTCACTCCTTATGATTACTTAAGAGGAAAGAATGTGACAAATCAAAATGCTAGAACTGAACAAAACAGGAAGAGGTCTAGAAGGTCGAAAAAGAAAAAAGTCTCTACTACACAGAACAATATTCAAATGTCTAAACAAAGTTTAAAAACTGTGTATGTGAGAAAGGATGACCTTAAGTGCTTTGTCATTCATACTGCCTTGAAAGCCCAAAACACAGAAATGTGGTACTTCGATAGTAGGTGTTCTCGGCACATGACAGGTAACAAGTCCCTATTCACTCAATTTGAGGACTATCCAGATGGGACTGTTACTTTTGGTGATGGAAGCAAGTCTTTAGTTAAAGGGAAGGGTATCATCGATTCACCAGGCATACCAAAATTGAAAAATGCCTTGTTTGTTGAAGGACTGAAAGCAAATTTGATTAGCATAAGTCAACTGTGTGATGATAACCATGCTATGCACTTTACCCAAAATAAATGCTTAGTCATTAATGGTAAAGGTAAGTGTGTTCTAGAAGGGTTGAGAACCACTGACAATTGCTATGGCTTAATTCCTAGTTCTAATCTCTCAAATGTCTGTAATAGGGCTAAAATAGAGGAGGTTGATCTGTGGCACCGAAGACTAGGTCACATGAATTTCAAAGACCTATGCAAAATCTCAAAGCAAGAGCTTGTAAGAGGTGTGTCCAAACTAGGAAAGCCTTCTACTGTTGTGTGTGGGCCATGCCAGATTGGTAAACAAATTAGAACCCCACATAAGAAGACTTCTAGTATTGCTACTTCACATCCACTGGAATTAATTCATATGGATCTTATGGGTCCTATAAGAACTAAAAGTCTAGGTGGAAAGTGATACATCCTAGTCATGGTTGATGATTTCTCTAGAATCTCATGGGTGACTTTTATAAGAGAGAAATCCGATGCTTTTGAAAGTTTCGAAAGTATTTGTTTGAAAATTCGAAATGAGAAAGGATGCCCAATCACTCGAATTCGAAGTGATCATGGAAAGGAATTTGAAAACTCTAAGTACAACGACTTTTGTGATGTGTCGGGTATCAAACATAAATTTTCTGCTCCCATTACACCTCAGCAGAATGGTGTTGTGGAGAGGAAGAACAAGGTTCTCCAAAAGATGGCTAGAGTTATGCTTCATAGCAACAAGCTAGCTTCTCATTTCTAGGCCGAGATTGTCGCGACCCGAAACCCACCCTAGGAGTTAGAGTGAATTTTGGACGACTAATCATGGATTACATGACTTTCTTGACAAACCAACCTGCAAAAACCCACAGAGCATATACAATAGAGGATACAAACAGCAGAAACATACTCTAACATAGCACAGCGGGAGACTACCAAACCTCTATGTGTATACATACGCAATTCCAAGTTCATACAAAAAGTATCCAAAAGAAAGTGCGGACATGCCCGCCAAAATACATGAATCTAACTCTCATCTCACCCACAGCTAATCCACTCAGAATCTAACACCACCTACTGATATCCCTCTACAGAAGGTTCCTCCAAAGGCTCCTCGACATACTCCTCCTCCACCCAAGGGCTCGGAGCACATATATCAATTGGAGCAGCTGCTCCGCCATCACCTGCCGACATAAGAAGTACGGCTGAGCATGGAATATTCAGCGGGTACTAAGCACTAACCAATAGTCATAGCATACATAACGCAGGAACAATTCATATATGTTAGAAGGAAACAATTCATATCATACAAGGAAGCAAAGACATTTATAATCATGCTTGTATTTTGTAGAAACCGATAAAACCTCTTGAAAACATTTGCACTTGACTTGGCTTGAAATATCTTTTCGTACTTGAAAGCTTGTCTTGTCTATCTTACTTGATTCTTGTATGTCGTGTCATGTCATGCATGTCATGCGTGCTTGCTTGTGATCATGTAACTTGTGAGATGCACTTGTGAGATGCCTTGAGAGGGAAGGGAGACCCTTCTTTATGCAATGCACTTGCGAGGGAAGGGAGACCCTTCTTCATGATATGTATGTACTTGCTAGGGAAGGGAGACCCTTCTTCATGATATGCACTTGTGAGTGAGGGGAGACCCCTCATGGAATGTTGGTTCTTGTCTTCTTGTGAAAAACGAGGTAAAATATATCTTAGGATATGTCCCACCTCTAACCATGTTCTTGAAAACCTCGATAAATCATGCCATGCATGCCGTGCTCGTGGAAACCGTGTACATACTTGCATTCCAATTTAAAGATAACATTTGGGTAATTTCACAACACATATAGTATCAAAGATTGAGCAATTCAATATTCATAGCATTTAGGGAAAGCAGGAAACACACTATCATAGGCCCTAGCAATATTCAGAATTTCTTAGGTATGCATTTCCTAATTCACAGCTCACTTTATTCACCTTGGCATTTCATCAAACATGGTGTGTTCATTATGGATTTACCCTACAACATGCTTTTCTAGATGGGTTTTACTCAAATCATACATGTATGTTCATTATTGGAACAATGCCCTTCCCCATTTGTTCATCACACACAACCATTGGCATCCAATCGCCCATTCCATCTCCATTCCCCATTCACCATTCACCATTCACCATTCACCATTCACCATTCATCCATCTCATAGCACATGTGTAAATGAAAGGAAAATCAAAAGAAAAGAAGGGGAAAGAGGAACTATAACTAGGAGGGTAGTAAGAAGTACCGACCTCGAAGGAATGAGGAAGAAACCCTCTTTCCAAATGACTGTGAGTTGCTGCCCTAGCTTGGATCGCGAGCTCCACAATGACTGAACCGAAATCTTGAAGAAAACGGGCTTGAGCTTGATCTAGGGTTTCAAACCCTTTGATTTCTCTCCAAAATGGAAACCCTAGGTTGGAATCGCCTTCTCCCCTTTCTCCTATTCTCTCAAACTCTCTAAGTGTTGAGAATGAGCCCTAAAGGCTCGGGTTAAACTCTTAAGGTAAGAGTGAACTGATAAAAGACCATAACACCCTTACTAAATTTCTATAAAAACACGAGTGTCGAACTCGTGGTGCTGTGAACAATGCCAACTCGTGGTGCTGTGAACAGTGCCAACTCGTTGTGCTGTGAACAGTGCCAACTCGTGGTGCTGTGAACAGTGCCAACTCGTGGTGCTGTGAACAGTGTCAACTCGTGGTGCTGTGAACAGTGCCAAACACATCGTCCGTTGTGAATAGTATTAATCACGTTGTCCATTGTGAATTGTACCAAACACGTTGTCCGTTGTGAATAGTATCAACCACGTTGTCCGTTGTGAATAGTACCAAACACGTTGTCCGTTGTCTTATGTACAGCGTGCCCGTGGTGCTGTACAACGTACCCATTGTGAGCTGCACGACGTACCCATTGTGAGCTGCACGACGTACCCGTTGTCTGTTGTACAACGGATGCACAACGTATACGTTATCAGAGTACGTCCTTAGCGCATAACCGAGCTACGTCCTTGCCTACAGGTGCCGACTGTTTTGGCCATATCTTTTGACTCGTTCATCCGATTTTGACGATTCAACTTGCGTTGTGTTCGTACTTCGAAAAGGAACATTTCTGACATTTCAAAATGTCCAATTTCTTCTTTATTTATTAATTATACCTCTTAAAAAGGGAAAATGACAACGAAAGTGTCATGTATTAAGCATGAAAAGGTCTGAGGCTCTACATCCTCCCCCCTTACAGAAATTTCGTCCTCGAAATTCAGACACTACTTGTATTACAAATGAAAAAGGAAATTACAGTCATATACAAACTCATTCCAAAAACTCATTCAATTAATTCTAGGTACTTTGCTTTGACTTCGGCTTCACGCTCCCATGTAGCTTCTTCCCGAGCATGGTGTTGCCATTGCACAAGAACCAAAGGGATTGTCTTATTGCGAAGCACCTGATCTCTTCTATCCAAAATCTGAACCGGCTTTTCAATCAAGGTGAGATCCTCTCGAATCTCCAACGGTTCCAAGTCTATGACATGCGAAGGATCCGTAATGTACTTCCGAAGCATAGACACATGGAAGACGTTATGAACTGCAGTCATATGAGGTGGGAGAGCTACCTTGTAAGTAACCTCACCAACTCGTGTGATAATCTCAAAAGGCCCAACATACCGAGGACTGAGCTTGCCTCGCTTGCCAAATCTCATGATCCCTTTGCTAGGAGATACTTTCACAAAGACTTGATCACCTACTTGAAATTCCAAGTCCCTACGGCGTGTGTCCGCATAACTTTTCTGGCGATCTTGAGCGGCTTTCAATCAATCCCAAATGATCTTAACTATGTTTGCAGTTTGCTCAATCAACTCCGGACCAAGTACTTTCCTTTCTCCTACCTCATCCCAATAGAGAGGAGACCTACAACTTCGCCCATACAAGGCCTCAAATGGTGCCATTTGAATACTTGCTTGATAGCTGTTATTATAGGCAAATTCAACCAAAGGCAAGTGCTCTTCCCAACTGCCTCTGAAATCCAACATACAAGCTCGAAGCATGTCTTTAATGACTTGGTTCACTCTCTCGGTTTGTCCATCCGTCTGTGGATGAAAAGCGGTGCTGAAATCAAGTCGGGAACCCATAGCCTCTTGGAAAATTTTCCAAAATCTTGACGTGAATCTTGGATCCCGATCCGACACAATACTAACAAGCACTCCGTGCAATCTAACTACTTCCTTGATGTATAGTGCAGCCAACTGACTTGAGTTGAAAGTGGTTCGGTAGGGTAAGAAATGAGCGGACTTTGTCAAACGATCCACTATTACCAATATCGCATCTGAGCCCCTTGCCATCTTTGGCAAGCCAACTATAAAATCCATGGATATGTTCTCCCATTTCCACTCGGGAATAGGAAGAGAATGCAATAGACCGGCAGGCCGCATGTGTTCAGCTTTTACCTGTTGACACACCAAGCATCGTGCCACATATTCTGCAACATCCCTCTTTATATTCCGCCACCAAAAGTGACTCTTGAGGTTCCGGTACATCTTCGTACCCCCTGGATGCACTGTGTACTTCGAACGGTGTGCTTCATCCAAAATCTCTCCTCGAAGATCTGCCTTGGCTGGGACGCACAGCCTTCCCTTGAATGTGATAGCACCCCGACTAGTGAGAGAGAAGTCCTCACTACCCTTAGCAACTTCCTTGTCCCGATAAGCCAACAATTCAGTATCCATGGCTTGTTATTCTTGGATCAAATCTATAATGTACGGCCGAACCGTAACATTTGCCAAGGTAGGACCATGAACAGAGTTATTCACACTGATGTCCAGATTTGCCAAATCTTCTAGTAGTTTCCATTCTTGGACCAACATGTGTGCTAACAACCCTTGAGGTCTTTTACTCAAAGCATCAGCCACTACATTTGCTTTACCCGGGTGGTATTGAATGGTACAGTCATAATCCTTCAAAAATTCCATCCAACGCCGTTGCCTTAGATTCAGCTCCTTTTGGCAAAAGAGATACTTGAGACTCTTGTGATCAGTGAACACATAGAACTCCACCTCATAAAGGTAATGACGCCAAATCTTAAGTGCAAACACAACCGCCGCAAGCTCCAAGTCATGCGTGGGGTAATTCTTCTCATGCTCTTTCAACTGCCTTGATGCATAGGCAATGACTCTCTTGTGCTGCATGAGTACACACCCAAGTCCAACGTGTGAGGCATCACTATACACCTCATACCCATAAGGTCCGGATGGCACAGTAAGGACAGGGGCTGTAGTAAGCCTCTTCTTCAGTTCCGTGAAACTGATTTCGTACTTATCACTCCATACAAACTTGGCGTTCTTCCTTGTCAGGTAAGTGAGCGGTGCTGCAAGGCTAGAGAAACCCTCTACGAATCTCCTGTAGTAGCCTGCCAACCCAAGAAAGCTGCGTATCTCGGTAACACTCTTGGGCCTCACCCAACTCATAACCGCTTCGATCTTCTTTGGATCAACCGAGATGCCTTCCACAGAAACAATGTGGCCTAGGAATGCCACCTCTTCCAACCAAAACTCACACTTGCTAAGTTTGGCGTATAGCTTGTGCTCTCTTAGCATTTCCAAAGCAAGGCGTAGGTCACGTGTGTGATCTTCTCGTGTCTGGGAATAGACCAAAATGTCATCAACAAATACAATCACGCACCTATCAAGATATGGCCAGAATACCCGGTTCATCAAATCCATAAAGGCTGCCGGCGCGTTCGTGAGTCCAAAAGGCATCACCAAGAACTCGTAGTGTCCATACCGAGTCCTGAAAGCAGTTTTGGGAACATCTTCCACCTTAATCTTCAACTGGTGATAACCCGATCGAAGATCTATCTTCGAGAAAAATCTCGCTCCCTTCAATTGATCGAACAAGTCGTCAATCCTAGGCAATGGATACCTATTCTTTATAGTGACTTTGTTCAATTGCCTGTAATCGACACACATCTACATCGAGCCATCTTTCTTCTTAACAAACAACACTGGGGCACCCCACGGTGAGACACTTGGTCGAATGAAGCCAAGGCCTTGCAATTCCTCCAACTGAGTCTTCAGCTCCTTGAGTTCAATAGGGGCCATCCTATATGGAGCTCTGAAAACAGGAGCTGTGCCTGGTGCAAGCTCGATCATAAACTCAATCTCCCTGTCTGGAGGTAATCCTGGCAACTCCTCTGGAAATACATCCAGGAACTCACTCACAACCGGAATAGTCGATGAGTCTTTTGCCTCGGGGTTAGCTAAGCTCAACGCCGCAAAACGAGCAATAGATCTACTTTTCAACCCGCGAAAGTGGAATGGTTTTCCTTCTACTGGCTTGAAGAGTACCATTTTCTCAAAGCAAGCTACATGCCCATGATGTGCTGCTAACCAATCCATTCCCAATATAACATCAAAGTCTTGGAATCCAAGGACGATGAGATCAACCGCCAACTCGTGGCTTCCAACTTGGACCACACCATTTCTATACACTTTATTTGCCAACACTGTTTTGCCAAGAGGAGTCGAAATGGCTAACTCCGGTTCTAGCTGACTTGGTTCTACAGAAAAGCCTTCTGCAAAACTCGGCGAGACAAACGAATGAGTAGACCCGGTATCAATCAACACTCGAGACAAATACTCATTGACTAGTAGGGTTCCTGAAATTTTAACTAGCGGAGTTAATCCGTGCATCAACAGTGTACACATGTAGGTATATATACATATATAACATGCCAAGTACGTACACAATCAATTAATACTTAACAGTTTAATTCACGGATAATTAAATGAGCTACAACTGCGTACCTTGCACTACATCGTCAGATGCAAGTGCATCACCCTCTGTCAAGGCAAAAACTCGCCCCTGGTTTGCCTGGCGAGACTGAGGCGTAGACCGGGTAGTCTGAGATGACACCTGGTATGATCCTGCTGGGCGTGCTGGTGGCCTAATCCCCTGAGACTGGCCTGGTAATTGCCGACTGGGGCAATCCCTGATCATATGGCCCTAGCGACCACAATGAAAACATCCACCCGTTGCCCTTCGGCAATCCCCTGTCGGGTGCCTTCGGCCGCATGAAGTGCAGACCTCGTGTGCATAAGTCGGAGGGGCCGGAGGTGGAGCATACCTCAACGTCTGAGGTGCAACAGGCCGTGGGGCCGGAAGAGCCTGAGGTCTCGGCGCCTGAGGTACATATTGCCGGGGAGCTGGAGGTGCATAAGATGGCCTCATCGGTGGTGCTGGCCACGTATACTGATAAGGACCAGTCTGGGCCCGCCTCTCTAGAGGTGTTGGAACACTGGATTGGCCTCTCGCCAACTCCCTCTTCTTGGACACTGTCTCTGAATTGGCCTCGACCAATAAGGCCTTGTCTACTACCTCAGGGTAGGTAGCATGCCTGAAAACGGAAACCTTCTCCATAATCACATCCTTGAGCCCTTGCTCAAATCTTCTCGCCTTCATTGCCTCAGTAGCAACCATATGAGGCGCAAATCTCGACAACTCCGAGAACTTGGCCTCGTATTGTGCCACCGACATCAAACCTTGTTCAAGGTTGATGAATTCTCTCTCTTTCTTTTCCCGTGCTCCAATCGGAAAATACTTCTTGTAAAAAGTATCCTTGAACTCCTCCCAAGTCCAAGGTAGACCCTGCATGGTCAGATCTCGCATCCTCAATGCGGACAACCACCAATGGTGGGCTTCACTCTCTAGCATGAAAGCTGCCCATGCTACTCTCTCCTCCTCTGTAGGCGAGAGGACCGCAAAGATCTTCTCCATCTGGAGGATCCATGCCTCCGCAGCAAGAGGGTCCACACTCCCATGGAATGGTGGAGGCCTCAATCTCCTGAATGCCTCAACTCCAGCGGTACGATGTACTGGAGCTGCGGGCGGTGGAGTAGGTGCCGCCGACGATGGTATAGCTTGCCGAGCCGCCAGTATGGCGAGTGTCTCAGCAATAGAGCCTAAGACCTGAGAGAGGTCCGGCTGCTCATCCTCATCTTTGGAAGAAGATGAAGCTCTAGTGTGTGGTCCACAACCCCGCGTGCCCCGCCTCATGACTAAAGTCCTGAGAACAATAGCATCACATGAGTCTCACTTGAAACCACAGTTTATTTCAAAGTCGTTTCACAATAATTCAATTTGTATTAGTTGTCTAATACTAATATACATCACATCAAGTCATCAGAGCATTCATCACATTATACTTATACTTTAGTGTTCTAGCGTACCTAAGACTCGTACTTGGTTGAAACAACCATTTTGACTAAGACTAAAGTTTAGTCTTACACTTGGATCAAGACTCTCTTCCAACTTACTTTCTTCCTAACTTGTTTCCTAACATATGCTCTTGTCAAGCCGTGGTATAAGATTCTAAGTGACCCTAGAGACCTAAAGCCTAGGCTCTGATACCACTTCTGTCGCGACCCGAAACCAACCCTAGGAGTTAGAGTGAATTTTGGACGACTAATCATGGATTACATGACTTGCTTGACAAACCAACCTGCAAAAACCCACAGAGCATATACAATAGAGGATATAAACAGCGGAAACATACTCTAACATAGCACAGCGGGAGACTACCAAACCTCTATGTGTATACATACGCAATTCCAAGTTCATACAAAAAGTATCCAAAAGAAAGTGCGGACATGCCCGCCAAAATACATGAATCTAACTCTCATCTCACCCACAGCTAATCCACTCAGAATCTAACACCACCTACTGATATCCCTCTACGGGAGGTTCCTCCAAAGGCTCCTCGACGTACTCCTCCTCCACCCAAGGGCTCGGAGCACAGATATCAATTGGAGCAGCTGCTCCGCCATCACCTGCCGACATAAGAAGTACGGCTGAGCATGAAATACTCAGCGGGTACTAAGCACTAACCAATAGTCATAGCATACATAACGCAGGAGCAATTCATATATGTTAGAAGGAAACAATTCATATCATACAAGGAAGCAAAGAAATTTATAATCATGCTTGTATTTCGTAGAAACCGATAAAACCTCTTGAAAACATCGTGCACTTGACTTGGCTTGAAATATCTTTTCGTACTTGAAAGCTTGTCTTGTCTATCTTACTTAATTCTTGTATGTCGTGTCATGTCATGCATGTCATGCGTGCTTGCTTGTGATCATGTAACTTGTGAGATGCACTTGTGAGATGCACTTGTGAGATGCCTTGAGAGATGCCTTGAGAGGGAAGGGAGACCCTTCTTTATGCAATGCACTTGCGAGGGAAGGGAGACCCTTCTTCATGATATGTATGTACTTGCAAGGGAAGGGAGACCCTTCTTCATGATATGCACTTGTGAGTGAGGGGAGACCCCTCGTGGAATGTTGGTTCTTGTCTTCTTGTGAAAAGCGAGGTAAAACATATCTTAGGATATGTCCCACCTCTAACCATGTTCTTGAAAACCTCGATAAATCATGCCATGCATGCCGTGCTCGTGGAAACCATGTACATACTTGCATTCCAATTTAAAGATGACATTCGGGTAATTTCACAACACATATAGTATCAAAGATTGAGCAATTCAATATTCATAGCATTTAGGGAAAGCAGGAAACACACTATCATAGACCCTAGCAATATTCAGAATTTCTTAGGTATGCATTTCCTAATTCACAGCTCACTTTATTCACCTTGGCATTTCATCAAACATGGTGTGTTCATTATGGATTTACCCTACAACATGCTTTTCTAGATGGGTTTTACTCAAATCATACATGTATGTTCATTATTGGAACAATGCCCTTCCCCATTTGTTCATCACACACAACCATTGGCATCCAATCGCCCATTCCATTCACCATTCACCATTCACCATTCACCATTCACCATTCACCATTCATCCATCTCATAGCACATGTGTAAATGAAAGGAAAATCAAAAGAAAAGAAGGGGAAAGAGGAACTATAACTAGGAGGGTAGTAAGAAGTACCGACCTCGAAGGAATGAGGAAGAAACCCTCTTTCCAAATGACTGTGAGTTGCTGCCCTAGCTTGGATCGCGAGCTCCACAATGACTGAACCGAAATCTTGAAGAAAACGGGCTTGAGCTTGATCTAGGGTTTCAAACCCTTTGATTTCTCTCCAAAATGGAAACCCTAGGTTGGAATCGCCTTCTCCCCTTTCTCCTATTCTCTCAAACTCTCTAAGTGTTGAGAATGAGCCCTAAAGGCTCGGGTTAAACTCTTAAGGTAAGAGTGAACTGATAAAAGACCATAACACCCTTACTAAATTTCTATAAAAACACGAGTGTCGAACTCGTGGTGCTGTGAACAGTGCCAACTCGTGGTGCTGTGAACAGTGCCAACTCGTTGTGCTGTGAACAGTGCCAACTCGTGGTGCTGTGAACAGTGCCAACTCGTGGTGCTGTGAACAGTGTCAACTCGTGGTGCTGTGAACAGTGCCAAACACGTCGTCCGTTGTGAATAGTATTAATCACGTTGTCCATTGTGAATTGTACCAAACACGTTGTCCGTTGTGAATAGTATCAACCACGTTGTCCGTTGTGAATAGTACCAAACACGTTGTCCGTTGTCTTATGTACAGCGTGCCCGTGGTGCTGTACAACGTACCCATTGTGAGCTGCACGACGTACCCATTGTGAGCTGCACGACGTACCCGTTGTCTGTTGTACAACGGATGCACAACGTATACGTTATCAGAGTACGTCCTTAGCGCATAACCGAGCTACGTCCTTGCCTACAGGTGCCGACTGTTTTGGCCATATCTTTTGACTCGTTCATCCGATTTTGACGATTCAACTTGCGTTGTGTTCGTACTTCGAAAAGGAACATTTCTGACATTTCAAAATGTCCAATTTCTTCTTTATTTATTAATTATACCTCTTAAAAAGGGAAAATGACAACGAAAGTGTCATGTATTAAGCATGAAAAGGTCTGAGGCTCTACATCCTCCCCCCTTACAGAAATTTCGTCCTCGAAATTCAGACACTACTTGTATTACAAATGAAAAAGGAAATTACAGTCATATACAAACTCATTCCAAAAACTCATTCAATTAATTCTAGGTACTTTGCTTTGACTTCGGCTTCACGCTCCCATGTAGCTTCTTCCCGAGCATGGTGTTGCCATTGCACAAGAACCAAAGGGATTGTCTTATTGCGAAGCACCTGATCTCTTCTATCCAAAATCTGAACCGGCTTTTCAATCAAGGTGAGATCCTCTCGAATCTCCAACGGTTCCAAGTCTATGACATGCGAAGGATCCGTAATGTACTTCCGAAGCATAGACACATGGAAGACGTTATGAACTGCAGTCATATGAGGTGGGAGAGCTACCTTGTAAGTAACCTCACCAACTCGTGTGATAATCTCAAAAGGCCCAACATACCGAGGACTGAGCTTGCCTCGCTTGCCAAATCTCATGATCCCTTTGCTAGGAGATACTTTCACAAAGACTTGATCACCTACTTGAAATTCCAAGTCCCTACGGCGTGTGTCCGCATAACTTTTCTGGCGATCTTGAGCGGCTTTCAATCAATCCCAAATGATCTTAACTATGTTTGCAGTTTGCTCAATCAACTCCGGACCAAGTACTTTCCTTTCTCCTACCTCATCCCAATAGAGAGGAGACCTACAACTTCGCCCATACAAGGCCTCAAATGGTGCCATTTGAATACTTGCTTGATAGCTGTTATTATAGGCAAATTCAACCAAAGGCAAGTGCTCTTCCCAACTGCCTCTGAAATCCAACATACAAGCTCGAAGCATGTCTTTAATGACTTGGTTCACTCTCTCGGTTTGTCCATCCGTCTGTGGATGAAAAGCGGTGCTGAAATCAAGTCGGGAACCCATAGCCTCTTGGAAAATTTTCCAAAATCTTGACGTGAATCTTGGATCCCGATCCGACACAATACTAACAGGCACTCCGTGCAATCTAACTACTTCCTTGATGTATAGTGCAGCCAACTGACTTGAGTTGAAAGTGGTTCGGTAGGGTAAGAAATGAGCGGACTTTGTCAAACGATCCACTATTACCAATATCGCATCTGAGCCCCTTGCCATCTTTGGCAAGCCAACTATAAAATCCATGGATATGTTCTCCCATTTCCACTCGGGAATAGGAAGAGAATGCAATAGACCGGCAGGCCGCATGTGTTCAGCTTTTACCTGTTGACACACCAAGCATCGTGCCACATATTCTGCAACATCCCTCTTTATATTCCGCCACCAAAAGTGACTCTTGAGGTTCCGGTACATCTTCGTACCCCCTGGATGCACTGTGTACTTCGAACGGTGTGCTTCATCCAAAATCTCTCCTCGAAGATCTGCCTTGGCTGGGACGCACAGCCTTCCCTTGAATGTGATAGCACCCCGACTAGTGAGAGAGAAGTCCTCACTACCCTTAGCAACTTCCTTGTCCCGATAAGCCAACAATTCAGTATCCATGGCTTGTTATTCTTGGATCAAATCTATAATGTACGGCCGAACCGTAACATTTGCCAAGGTAGGACCATGAACAGAGTTATTCACACTGATGTCCAGATTTGCCAAATCTTCTAGTAGTTTCCATTCTTGGACCAACATGTGTGCTAACAACCCTTGAGGTCTTTTACTCAAAGCATCAGCCACTACATTTGCTTTACCCGGGTGGTATTGAATGGTACAGTCATAATCCTTCAAAAATTCCATCCAACGCCGTTGCCTTAGATTCAGCTCCTTTTGGCAAAAGAGATACTTGAGACTCTTGTGATCAGTGAACACATAGAACTCCACCTCATAAAGGTAATGACGCCAAATCTTAAGTGCAAACACAACCGCCGCAAGCTCCAAGTCATGCGTGGGGTAATTCTTCTCATGCTCTTTCAACTGCCTTGATGCATAGGCAATGACTCTCTTGTGCTGCATGAGTACACACCCAAGTCCAACGTGTGAGGCATCACTATACACCTCATACCCATAAGGTCCGGATGGCACAGTAAGGACAGGGGCTGTAGTAAGCCTCTTCTTCAGTTCCGTGAAACTGATTTCGTACTTATCACTCCATACAAACTTGGCGTTCTTCCTTGTCAGGTAAGTGAGCGGTGCTGCAAGGCTAGAGAAACCCTCTACGAATCTCCTGTAGTAGCCTGCCAACCCAAGAAAGCTGCGTATCTCGGTAACACTCTTGGGCCTCACCCAACTCATAACCGCTTCGATCTTCTTTGGATCAACCGAGATGCCTTCCACAGAAACAATGTGGCCTAGGAATGCCACCTCTTCCAACCAAAACTCACACTTGCTAAGTTTGGCGTATAGCTTGTGCTCTCTTAGCATTTCCAAAGCAAGGCGTAGGTCACGTGTGTGATCTTCTCGTGTCTGGGAATAGACCAAAATGTCATCAACAAATACAATCACGCACCTATCAAGATATGGCCAGAATACCCGGTTCATCAAATCCATAAAGGCTGCCGGCGCGTTCGTGAGTCCAAAAGGCATCACCAAGAACTCGTAGTGTCCATACCGAGTCCTGAAAGCAGTTTTGGGAACATCTTCCACCTTAATCTTCAACTGGTGATAACCCGATCGAAGATCTATCTTCGAGAAAAATCTCGCTCCCTTCAATTGATTGAAACAAGTCGTCAATCCTAGGCAATGGATACCTATTCTTTATAGTGACTTTGTTCAATTGCCTGTAATCGACACACATCTACATCGAGCCATCTTTCTTCTTAACAAACAACACTGGGGCACCCCACGGTGAGACACTTGGTCGAATGAAGCCAAGGCCTTGCAATTCCTCCAACTGAGTCTTCAGCTCCTTGAGTTCAATAGGGGCCATCCTATATGGAGCTCTGAAAACAGGAGCTGTGCCTGGTGCAAGCTCGATCATAAACTCAATCTCCCTGTCTGGAGGCAATCCTGGCAACTCCTCTGGAAATACATCCAGGAACTCACTCACAACCGGAATAGTCGATGAGTCTTTTGCCTCGGGGTTAGCTAAGCTCAACGCCGCAAAACGAGCAATAGATCTACTTTTCAACCCGCGAAAGTGGAATGGTTTTCCTTCTACTGGCTTGAAGAGTACCATTTTCTCAAAGCAAGCTACATGCCCATGATGTGCTGCTAACCAATCCATTCCCAATATAACATCAAAGTCTTGGAATCCAAGGACGATGAGATCAACCGCCAACTCGTGGCTTCCAACTTGGACCACACCATTTCTATACACTTTATTTGCCAACACTGTTTTGCCAAGAGGAGTCGAAATGGCTAACTCCGGTTCTAGCTGACTTGGTTCTACAGAAAAGCCTTCTGCAAAACTCGGCGAGACAAACGAATGAGTAGACCCGGTATCAATCAACACTCGAGACAAATACTCATTGACTAGTAGGGTTCCTGAAATTTTAACTAGCGGAGTTAATCCGTGCATCAACAGTGTACACATGTAGGTATATATACATATATAACATGCCAAGTACGTACACAATCAATTAATACTTAACAGTTTAATTCACGGATAATTAAATGAGCTACAACTGCGTACCTTGCACTACATCGTCAGATGCAAGTGCATCACCCTCTGTCAAGGCAAAAACTCGCCCCTGGTTTGCCTGGCGAGACTGAGGCGTAGACCGGGTAGTCTGAGATGACACCTGGTATGATCCTGCTGGGCGTGCTGGTGGCCTAATCCCCTGAGACTGGCCTGGTAATTGCCGACTGGGGCAATCCCTGATCATATGGCCCTAGCGACCACAATGAAAACATCCACCCGTTGCCCTTCGGCAATCCCCTGTCGGGTGCCTTCGGCCGCATGAAGTGCAGACCTCGTGTGCATAAGTCGGAGGGGCCGGAGGTGGAGCATACCTCAACGTCTGAGGTGCAACAGGCCGTGGGGCCGGAAGAGCCTGAGGTCTCGGCGCCTGAGGTACATATTGCCGGGGAGCTGGAGGTGCATAAGATGGCCTCATCGGTGGTGCTGGCCACGTATACTGATAAGGACCAGTCTGGGCCCGCCTCTCTAGAGGTGTTGGAACACTGGATTGGCCTCTCGCCAACTCCCTCTTCTTGGACACTGTCTCTGAATTGGCCTCGACCAATAAGGCCTTGTCTACTACCTCAGGGTAGGTAGCATGCCTGAAAACGGAAACCTTCTCCATAATCACATCCTTGAGCCCTTGCTCAAATCTTCTCGCCTTCATTGCCTCAGTAGCAACCATATGAGGCGCAAATCTCGACAACTCCGAGAACTTGGCCTCGTATTGTGCCACCGACATCAAACCTTGTTCAAGGTTGATGAATTCTCTCTCTTTCTTTTCCCGTGCTCCAATCGGAAAATACTTCTTGTAAAAAGTATCCTTGAACTCCTCCCAAGTCCAAGGTAGACCCTGCATGGTCAGATCTCGCATCCTCAATGCGGACAACCACCAATGGTGGGCTTCACTCTCTAGCATGAAAGCTGCCCATGCTACTCTCTCCTCCTCTGTAGGCGAGAGGACCGCAAAGATCTTCTCCATCTGGAGGATCCATGCCTCCGCAGCAAGAGGGTCCACACTCCCATGGAATGGTGGAGGCCTCAATCTCCTGAATGCCTCAACTCCAGCGGTACGATGTACTGGAGCTGCGGGCGGTGGAGTAGGTGCCGCCGACGATGGTATAGCTTGCCGAGCCGCCAGTATGGCGAGTGTCTCAGCAATAGAGCCTAAGACCTGAGAGAGGTCCGGCTGCTCATCCTCATCTTTGGAAGAAGATGAAGCTCTAGTGTGTGGTCCACAACCCCGCGTGCCCCGCCTCATGACTAAAGTCCTGAGAACAATAGCATCACATGAGTCTCACTTGAAACCACAGTTTATTTCAAAGTCGTTTCACAATAATTCAATTTGTATTAGTTGTCTAATACTAATATACATCACATCAAGTCATCAGAGCATTCATCACATTATACTTATACTTTAGTGTTCTAGCGTACCTAAGACTCGTACTTGGTTGAAACAACCATTTTGACTAAGACTAAAGTTTAGTCTTACACTTGGATCAAGACTCTCTTCCAACTTACTTTCTTCCTAACTTGTTTCCTAACATATGCTCTTGTCAAGCCGTGGTATAAGATTCTAAGTGACCCTAGAGACCTAAAGCCTAGGCTCTGATACCACTTCTGTCGCGACCCGAAACCAACCCTAGGAGTTAGAGTGAATTTTGGACGACTAATCATGGATTACATGACTTGCTTGACAAACCAACCTGCAAAAACCCACAGAGCATATACAATAGAGGATATAAACAGCGGAAACATACTCTAACATAGCACAGCGGGAGACTACCAAACCTCTATGTGTATACATACGCAATTCCAAGTTCATACAAAAAGTATCCAAAAGAAAGTGCGGACATGCCCGCCAAAATACATGAATCTAACTCTCATCTCACCCACAGCTAATCCACTCAGAATCTAACACCACCTACTGATATCCCTCTACGGGAGGTTCCTCCAAAGGCTCCTCGACGTACTCCTCCTCCACCCAAGGGCTCGGAGCACAGATATCAATTGGAGCAGCTGCTCCGCCATCACCTGCCGACATAAGAAGTACGGCTGAGCATGAAATACTCAGCGGGTACTAAGCACTAACCAATAGTCATAGCATACATAACGCAGGAGCAATTCATATATGTTAGAAGGAAACAATTCATATCATACAAGGAAGCAAAGAAATTTATAATCATGCTTGTATTTCGTAGAAACCGATAAAACCTCTTGAAAACATCGTGCACTTGACTTGGCTTGAAATATCTTTTCGTACTTGAAAGCTTGTCTTGTCTATCTTACTTAATTCTTGTATGTCGTGTCATGTCATGCATGTCATGCGTGCTTGCTTGTGATCATGTAACTTGTGAGATGCACTTGTGAGATGCACTTGTGAGATGCCTTGAGAGATGCTGAGAGGGAGGAGACCCTTCTTTATGCAATGCACTTGCGAGGGAAGGGAGACCCTTCTTCATGATATGTATGTACTTGCAAGGGAAGGGAGACCCTTCTTCATGATATGCACTTGTGAGTGAGGGGAGACCCCTCGTGGAATGTTGGTTCTTGTCTTCTTGTGAAAAGCGAGGTAAAACATATCTTAGGATATGTCCCACCTCTAACCATGTTCTTGAAAACCTCGATAAATCATGCCATGCATGCCGTGCTCGTGGAAACCATGTACATACTTGCATTCCAATTTAAAGATGACATTCGGGTAATTTCACAACACATATAGTATCAAAGATTGAGCAATTCAATATTCATAGCATTTAGGGAAAGCAGGAAACACACTATCATAGACCCTAGCAATATTCAGAATTTCTTAGGTATGCATTTCCTAATTCACAGCTCACTTTATTCACCTTGGCATTTCATCAAACATGGTGTGTTCATTATGGATTTACCCTACAACATGCTTTTCTAGATGGGTTTTACTCAAATCATACATGTATGTTCATTATTGGAACAATGCCCTTCCCCATTTGTTCATCACACACAACCATTGGCATCCAATCGCCCATTCCATTCACCATTCACCATTCACCATTCACCATTCACCATTCACCATTCATCCATCTCATAGCACATGTGTAAATGAAAGGAAAATCAAAAGAAAAGAAGGGGAAAGAGGAACTATAACTAGGAGGGTAGTAAGAAGTACCGACCTCGAAGGAATGAGGAAGAAACCCTCTTTCCAAATGACTGTCAGTTGCTGCCCTAGCTTGGATCGCGAGCTCCACAATGACTGAACCGAAATCTTGAAGAAAACAGGCTTGAGGTTGAACTAGGGTTTCAAACCCTTTGATTTCTCTCCAAAATGGAAACCCTAGGTTGGAATCGCCTTCTCCCCTTTCTCCTATTCTCTCAAACTCTCTAAGTGTTGAGAATGAGCCCTAAAGGCTCGGGTTAAACTCTTAAGGTAAGAGTGAACTGATAAAAGACCATAACACCCTTACTAAATTTCTGTAAAAACACGAGTGTCGAACTCGTGGTGCTGTGAACAGTGCCAACTCGTGGTGCTGTGAACAGTGCCAACTCATGGTGCTGTGAACAGTGCCAACTCGTTGTGCTGTGAACAGTGCCAACTCGTGGTGCTGTGAACAGTGCCAACTCGTGGTGCTGTGAACAGTGTCAACTCGTGGTGCTACGAACAGTGCCAAACACGTCGTCCGTTGTGAATAGTATTAACCACGTTGTCCGTTGTGAATTGTACCAAACACGTTGTCCGTTGTGAATAGTATCAACCACGTTGTCCGTTGTGAATAGTACCAAACACGTTGTCCGTTGTCTTTTGTACAGCGTGCCCGTGGTGCTGTACAACGTACCCGTTGTGAGCTGCACGACGTACCCGTTGTCTGTTGCACAACGGATGCACAACGTATACGTTATCAGAGTACGTCCTTAGCGCATAACCGAGCTACGTCCTTGCCTACAGGTCCCGACTGTTTTGGCCATATCTTTTGACTCGTTCATCCGATTTTGACGATTCAACTTGCGTTGTGTTCGTACTTCGAAAAGGAACATTTCTGACATTTCAAAATTTCTAATTTCTTCTTTATTTATTAATTATAGCTCTTAAAAAGGGAAAATGACAACGAAAGTGTCATGTATTAAGCATGAAAAGGTCTGGGGCTCTACAGAGGTAGTTAACACTGCTTGCTATATTGTTAATCGAGTTTTCCTAAGGCCTGGAACTAGGAAAACCCCATATGAGTTGTGGAATAACAAGAAACCCAGTGTCAAGTACTTTTGAGAATTCGGAAGTAAATGCTATATCCTTAAGGATAGAGAGCAATTGGACAAATTTGAATCCCGAAGTGATGAAGGGATATTTCTTGGGTTTTCCACCAACAGTAGAGCTTATCGAGTGTATAACTTGAGAACCTCTACGATTAGAGAGTCCATCAATGCAGTTGTGGATGACTCCGGTTTTGAAAATGTGCAACTTGAGGATGATGATAGTGCTGGAAATGAAAATGTTGAAACTGCTTCAACTCCACTTATTACTAAGCAATCATCTCCAGTAAAACCTACACATCCTAGGGTCATGAGTCCTCACACCTCCACTGATATCATTGGTGATCTTGAAAGTGGAGTGAGAACGAGGAAACAAATTAAAAATGATGTTAGCTACATTTGCTATACTTCTCCTTCTGAACCCAAGAATGTAGCTGAAGCCCTTGCAGATGATAATTGGATAAATGTAATGCAAGAAGAGTTACTTCAGTTTACTAGGAATAATGTTTGGTATTTAGTACCTAGGCCTAACAATACAAATGTGATAGGTACCAAATGGATTTTCAAGAACAAATCTAATGAAAAAGGTAATATCATAAGAAATAAGGTTAGGTTAGTTACACAAGGATACACCCAAATTGAAGGCATTGACTTCGATGAAACCTTTGCTCCTGTTGCCAGGCTAGAATCAATCAGAATTCTTCTAGCTGTGGCTTGCCATATGAAATTCAAGCTTTTTCAAATGGATGTCAAGAGTGCTTTTCTGAATGGCATTCTGCAGGAGGAAGTCTATGTGGAACAACCAAAAGGGTTTGAAGATCCACATCACCTTGATCAAGTCTATTGTTTAAAAAGGGCCCTCTATGGTTTAAAGCAAGCTCCAAGAGCTTGGTATGAGAGGCTGACTACTTACCTCTTGGCAAATGGATTTTCGAGAGGGGGAGTAGACAGAACCCTTTTCATAAAGAATGTGAATGGTGATATTGTCATCACTCAGATATATGTTGATGACATTGTATTTGGTTCCACATTAGACTTATATGCTCTTTCATTTGCTGATCAAATGAAAAATGAATTTGAAATGAGCATGGCTGGTGAGCTGAGTTTCTTCCTTAGTCTTTAAATCAAGCAATTGGATTCTGGGATCTCAGTGTCTCAAATCAAATATGCTAAAGATTTGGTGAATAAATTTGGCATGAGCTCTACTAAGCATGCTAGGACTCCTATGAGTACTACTACAAAACTTAGTAAAGATGCTTCAGACAAGGATGTCAATCAAACTTCTTATAGAAGCATGATTGGTAGTTTGCTCTACCTAATTGCCACTAGACCAGACATTGCCTTTAGTGTTGGAGCATGTGCCCGCTATCAAGCGAGCCCAAAAGAGTCTCACTTGCTTGCAGTCAAGCATATCATTGGCTATATGAGTGGAACTCTATCATTTGGCCTCTAGTATTCTTTTGATACCAATGCCACTATAGTTGGATATTCCGATGCCAACTGGGCCGAAAATACTGATGATAGGAAGAGCACCTCCGGAGGGTGTTCTATATTCACTACAAAATTTCAGACTTTTAACGGCGTTTTTAAATCGCCGTGAAAAACCCAAAAAACGCCGTTATAGTCAATAAAGGCGTTTCAAACAAAACGCCGTTATTGCTCGCGTCGGGGAAGGCAAACGCGGCATTTATGTTGACGGCACTTTAAAAACGCCGTTATATGTCACTCTATGACGGCGTTTTGAGAAATGCCGTTATAGACTCCCCTTTCACGGCGTTTATATAAATGCCGTCATAGACTCACCTTTCACGGCGTTTATATAAATGCCGTCATAGACTCACCTTTAACGGCGTTTATATAAATGCCGTCATAGACTCACCTTTAACAGCGTTTATATAAATGCCGTTATAGACTAAATCTTTGGCGGCATTTGTTGAAACGCCGTCATAGACGAAACATTTAACGGCGATTCATAAACGCCATTATAGTTACCAATATCAATTATGGCATTTCCCAAATGCCGCGAATAGTCATAACAAAAAAAAAATGAAAATATTTTTTTCAATTTTTTTTAAACCTGTTTTGTACCTGTCAATAATATAAATATTTTTTTACCTGTTTTGTACCTGTCAACAATATAAATATTTCTTTTACCTGTGTTGTACCTGTCAACAATATTAAATAAACAAAATCTTGTCCATAATGACATTATATATAAAAAGAAATTTTCGACATGAAAATCAGTATAAAATAAATACATCCAATCACAAGTGCCCATCATAATGTAATAATACAATACACATGTCCATAAAAAAGTGTCAATAAATCGTAAGTCTAACTATCTTCATCTTGCTGGTTCCCTCCTGCACCTCTAAAACTCGACAAGTGTGTGCTCCCTGCTCCCTCCTACAACACAATTAAATAAAATTATTTATTAGAATATTGAAATGATAAAATTTACAGATTTCATAATTAATATGCAAAAAAGATTCAATCACTAACATGCATGCAAACATCAGTAACAGCACACCACACCAAATCTAAGCAATTTCACGCCATATTGAGGGCTTTACTTGAAAGCCATGAATCAAACATAAAGCAGAACTAGCATCTCAAAAAAAAATTCGGGTGATATGTACAAGAAAAATTATGTAAGTTAAAAAGTCCCAGGGTATTATCTTCTATATGTGGTTCATCAAGATATTCACAGTTGATTTTGTTATTTCAGGAAATCTGCTATTATAACTGTGATTCTTTATGACTGATAATTCTAATATAAAATTAACAGAGATATATATATTACCCCAATAATGGTAATATTTATTTTTCAAGAAGATGTACCTATCATCGTTTTTTTTTTCGCCACTTTAGGAGCAAAATATAAGAACCACACAAAATAGAGATATGCAACAAGCCGACCAACATAAATAATTCAGAGAGCACTTGAAAGCTCTTTGTCCTTAAATTGCAATTATTGAGGAGGGGGAGAGAGAGAGAGAGAGAGAGAGAGAATATTGTTTTCCAAACGTGTACGTTTGTAAGTAAAGAAAAGTATAATTATGAGGCAAGGCTCTGTATATAAGTGATTACATCAGCAGGTGCACAGTGGAATGGAGAGGAGAATGTAAACTCCAATCCTTCCTTTCATTTACCTAGAATGTAACATAAATTTCCATTCTATTATTTAACCGAAAAACTACTTTGGACTGGAATTTAACGCCTACGCTTTTCCTTCTAAAGGAATACTTTCGTAGAGCATTGAGTTGATATGCTCTTCAAGGGATGGGAGGCGTTGATTGTCGTCGTAACTGTACATCACAGGAACCAGTCGTGCAATATTAAGTGAGGCCTTTATGAAAGATGGGGAGAAAGGATTTGGTTTGAGGCATTCCTCATTGAGTCGCTTCCATGCATCTGAAATCATGCCAAAAGTGTGCTCTCGTGCGTCTTCAAAAGAAGAACCTCGGTGTTCCTTCATGTAGCACTCTATGTATGATCCATCATAACCTTCTTGATTCTCATCCTATCAATCCAACACAGTTTAACTTACATAACTAATTCTAAAAAATAGATTTTAAACTAGCCTACTTTTAACTTTGAAAATCAAAATTTCTAACTAACCTATGTCTCAAGATAATACTAAATGGAATTAGATTTTTAACAAATATCTTAAAAACATATTTAATACTACCTAAAGAAACTGATTTTAACTAAGTTGAAACTAACCTCAAAACAGATTTGAACTAAGTTGAAACTAACCTCAAAACAGATTTTAACTGAGTTGAAACTAACTAGAAACATAGATTTACTCTAGGTTAACATTAAAGTAACAAACTAACCAAAAAAAACAGAAAAAGTTCTATAAGTGAAAACTTAAAAAAAAGAAAAAAAGATTTAGTCTAACATTAGCTTAACAAAGAAGAGATTGGGTTAACTAATTGTAAGATCTAAACTAAACTATAGAACTAAACTTCATTGCTTAAATAAGCTATGACTAATCCTAAACTAATTTAATGTGGTAATCTATTTTATTCTAAACATATATTAAGTCAAGAAAAGAAAGGGGAAGAAAGTGCTAACCCGTGGCTACCGTAAAGGAGAAGAGGAGAGGGATGAGGGCTGTTGTGGTTGTGGTGACTCCATGCCGACCGAACAAGAGAAGTAGACCCCTCTTTCCTTGCTTCCCGAACCAAAGAAAGATAGAGAGAGGGGATCTCTCTCTAATCTAGTAGTGTCGTTGAGGGGGCTGTCATGCCATGCGAGGACGACTGAGCTCGAGGTGAGTGCTGCTGTTCGGATTGCTGCTGCCGGCAAGGGAAAGAAGTGAGGATGAAGGCGTGGCTGCACATGTGAGATCGAAGCTGGCTGGAGTTGCAGTTTGCCGGAAATGTGGCGGTACAAGTGCCGGAGGTGCTAGATGTTGAAGGTGAAGGAAAACCCCTTTGCTGCTATTGAACTTGGAGAGATGGGAGGGAGATTGAGAGATGCTATTTGAATCAAGGACAAGAGGAGAGTTCCGGCGCAGATTTGAATAGGACCGTCGGTGGAACTGTGGTGAGTGGACCCCTATTGCCGTCGACGGAAGAAGATGGAAGTGGAGATAATGGTGGTGGAGTTGCTGCTCTCAACCGTATGAGTTAGGTTTTTGAAGATCTCTCTCTCTCATTAGCAAACACACCCGCAAGGATGTGTGGGTGAGGACGAAAATAATGGAAGAATGGGAAGTCCCTCGTCATTTTGCATTTTTTAGAATTATTTACCAACCAACCCTATGTTGGATGATATGTACTTAATACATATGTATGGATCTATACGTATATGCATATGCACATGCAATACGCATATATTGCAGTCGCAATTTTCATCGAAATTTAAATATGGAATCAATACAAAATTCGTGATATTTTGGTCCAACTAGCCCTACTCTACTCCAATGGTATGGTGTGCTCCCTCTTATGAGGAAGGTCGAGGGATCTAATGCCTTACAGGATTTCTACTCCCATTTACAATCTACAGCAGATATTTCATATTTATTTTGAAATATGAAAATCTCAAAAAGTAAAGGCTTACCTCTTAGTAGATTTCTCACCTAGGAGAAAATCATATGTTGAACATCCAAAGCCGAGGAGGAAATTTGTTAAATTCCCCTCTTATGCTTGACAATTAGTACTAAGGATATTTGACAATTATCCAGAAATTGATAGCCGTAGAACTCCATTGTATCGTCATTCTTGTGCCTCCCCCGACTGACCCTTCTCTCACCTTCCCCTTCTTGGATGGTGTAAAAACCTTCAATTGCAGTGCCCAAGAATTCCATTCTAGGAGATGGTCTCTGGTGATGATAATTAGCTAGTGCGAACTCCTGAGTTCCTTGAAGGAGGATTTGTAATGTAGTTCTCTCTCACAACACAATAGGGACATTTATGGAGTGGGGAGTGAGAAGGCAAGGAATCTTGAAGGGAATGTGGGTTGTTGGAAATATGTACTATTACCATAAATATCACAGTTTCTTTGGGTTGAGAGGCTCTTTAGCATGGAAGTTCCCATTGGGCCACTGATTTGTGAATATCCTCGTAACTGAATCAAGACCTGTTAGGGACTCTCTCAGAATAATGAATTTAGAGCCTTAACTTTCAGATTATATATTTTCTACATTTCTATAAGGTTATACTAGAGTTTTGTGTGTCTGTGCATCCATCCTCACCGTTTACTTTAATCAACTTGAATGGGATCTTATCTAGTTTCTCTTTGAATCACTCCAAAGCCAAGTCCCATTCAAATCTCTTCACACACGCCTATCAATTTCTCAGTGGCTTCTTCTTCCTCCCTTTGTATTTCAGTGATGTTGCTAGTTTCGTTCCTGGCTAGCTCTGCTGCTAACTTTTACCAGGACTTTGATCTCACTTGGGGCGATGGTCGTAGCAAGATCCTCAACAACGGTGATCTTCTCACTCTGTCTCTTGACAAATCATCCGGCTCCGGCTTCCAATCCAAAAGCGAATACCTCTTCAGAAACATTGATATGCAGCTCAAGCTCGTTCCTGGCAACTCTGCCGGCACCGTCACTGCCTACTATGTAAGCCCCATTTCTTTCTTGAATTTGGTACCTCAGCTAATGTATATATATGTTCATAAACTATAATGAAAGTTCTTCAAATTAACACAAGGATATTCCACTATTGAATTGTATTGCAGCTATCTTCTCAAGGGCCAACCCACGATGAGATCGATTTTGAGTTCCTGGGAAACCTGAGTGGTGATCCTTACATCCTCCACACTAATGTTTTGGGCCAAGGCAAGGGCAACAGAGAACAGCAATTCTACCTCTGGTTCGATCCCACTGCTGACTTCCACACCTACTCCATCCTTTGGAATCCCCAACGAATTATGTAAGATTTAAAATTCTTTTCCAATTTACCACCACAAGTCTAATTAAACTGGGGTAATGTTCATCAGACCTATGAGAGAAATTCATAGGTCTTTCTTCAATGCTTGACAATGCTATGCCTGTTATCAATCAACACATCATCTTAATACAAAACACACCACAAATCTCATCTAGCATATGAGCTATTAGTTCATCCCAATTCCCAACTAGTGCAAAAGAGAAGACTTAAGGCCAACGTAACTGGAAACACATCTGTCTCTAATCTGGCTGCTCTCACACTAGTCATCACTCCCTCATAATGTCTTTAATGGCATCCATATATCTGACATCCAGAGGAAAATCTAAAACACAACTAGCTCATGGTTTGAAATTGGCTTCGACTACCCAGCCAATCCAAGTGGATGGAACTGTTGACGGAATTAAGATTTTTTCTCATACTCTACTAGGGAGGCATGGCACCAAGCATGTATAATTAGATTAGATTTTCTTTTGTCCATATGTTCAGACTGTCGAATAGACAGAAGTGTTGTGCTTGTAATCAGTTCTCTGTCCAACTAGAGTGCCACATTAAATATCTGCCGTTATAATTGACCTATACCCTATAGTAATATGGTATAGTAAGAATAAAAATCTGCTTCCCCCTTTCAACCATTTCTTTTGTGATATGAAATATAGAATCTATCTGAACAATTAAACTCCAATCATGCAACAAGCTGTAAACAATTTATGCAGCCAATTGATATTTCCAACAGCGCTTCCAAATTCTGCTATTGTCTGGTGGCTCCACTCAGACAATGAGATCATTTGTTTTTTATGGGAAATATCCTGCAAAATGAGGAATGACCGATAGAATAAACAATCACAATCACCTAAATCTTCCAGTGCGCATCTCATGAACAAGTATTTGCACATAGTCTGCCTAATCCTAGAAAGTTTCTCAAAGGAACCCACCTTTTCAAGAGATGCTCGTCATTTAATTGTCCAACTGGACCAATAGGTAAATCTACAAAACCAAAAATTCATATCCAAAAATATTTAAACTTCTGTTTAACAGCAACCCTGTTAAATCTCCTATTATCCCTGAGATGTGATGTTTCAGCTTCACTGCTCCTTGGTTTATTGAACAATCTGGTATTCAAAGTCCCTTCATATCTCATTAAGATCCAGAAACAAGAGACTTGAAAATAAATGCCATACTCAAGTCTGTCTAGTGCTACTGTATAACTAAGCTAATTGAGAATCCCCCTTTGGAGCAACAACTTAGGCTTCCTTTTGCAACATAATCCAATGTCATGGCAAGCTACAATACCACTACACTATGTGTATCTTTACCGGCTATTTTGTTGAAAGAGATTACTCCAAAAAGTAGCATCCATAACTTCATATTTCCACCAGTCTGGCCAATATAAAATACAAAGCTAATAGAAAAACTTAGCTTTCAAATCATCTTCCTTTTCTCAACAATTCATGAACTCAATTATTGACGCTGTCAATAACTTCAATTTAACTAGCACGGAATGTTTCTAATTGTGTATATTGTTTTCTATTGTTATGATAGGTTTATTTTTCATATTTGATGCCCAAAGGACATTACAATAAAAAATAAGAATACGGGTTAAAGGGAAAATCAGCTCTGGAGAGTAGTTTCCATTGTGAGAGTTCTTGTTTCTCTCCTGAATCTAGATTTAAAGAACATGTGCCTAGGTGTGAAAGAATTTGATGCTAACAAGAAAAGTAAAAATGTTGAGTGAATTAAATCAATTGATATATTTTACGTGCATTGCACGTGCATTTTTACAAGTGTATATGTGTGTGTGTGTGTGTGAATATTAATGTTTTATACTTTGATTTGTTGTTTTAGGTGCACCATGGATTTTATAATGCTTACCATAATACGACTAAACGCCCTGGTGTTCTATATACAATGCAAATGAAAATGAAAACTAAAATCTTTTCAAATTAGCATTTACCTCTGGAGAAGCATGTGGTGCTGGAGTACCCTGACCTGCAACCTGTTGTGAAAAAATTGAATAAATAAATGAATGAAAATCTAAAGTTAAAAAAGGATTATTTAATGCTTGTTAGTATATATACCTGCTGCCCCTGTAAGAACTGGTTGAACATCCGCTGCATTTCATTGAGCTGAGTTTGTTGGGCCTCCATCTGAGATTGTTGGGCCTCAATCTTAGCGGCTTGGGCCTCCATCTGAGCTTTTTGGGTCTCCACCTGAGATTTCGTCGCCTCAAGTTCATCCCTTAGCATTTGGGTCTCGCCAGATGAGGAGCCTATAGTACCGGAATGTCTCGAAGATGACCCCCATAACCTAGTGGGAGTCGGGCCCAATCCACATCCACGGATGCGTCCATCTCTCTCAGGCCCCATGACCTGAGAGAGAACATCATTTCGGCCCGTGCTATCTTGTGAGCCAACCGGTAACTGGCTGAGCACATCCTTCAACTTGTTCTGCAAACATTTGAAACAATTACTATCTTGAATTTCAATTAAAGTGTTATATGATATAATGAATATTTAAATTACTTACAATCGTTTCTCCTGCTTGAGAGTTGACTGGCAATCCATCCTTCTTAGTGTGGGTCTTTATCCAGACCTCAGCACGGCCCGGAGCTATCCCTGATGGACTAGCCAATCGCTATGGCAGTGACAAAAGTAGAAAAACAAATTTTTAACCCATATGCATCAAATTGTGATATAAATTATTAGAATGAAACCGAACATACCTCCTCCTCTCTGACTCTGGCGAAGCTCTTTGAGCCTGCCGTATGAGGAATTTCTTGGGACTCGCGACTCGCTTTGCCCACTGCCTTCCGTTTCTACAATATTACATTTATATATCATATGAGATAAGGGATAATTGAAAACGATATAAGCATAATTAACATTTAAATAAAATATACCTTGGCCTCATCAGTGTACAAGTAGTCGACGTACGTATGCCATTGCTCCGGGGGAATATCGGAGGGGCACCGCTCATAGTTGACAGCAGGAGGGGCGTCCAAATCAAAAAGTTTTCTCCCCATTGAGGACCTACTGTCCTTCCATTTCTTACCCAAAGACTTCAAAACGAAGTCCTCTGCGATAGGGGGGAAATCGAACTTCTCCTGCAAAAACGTTGTTAAATTAATCATATATCAACTAGTTACATAAGTGTGTTTTAATAATAAATGACCTATTTATTTTGTTCTCACCCGTGCGACTTCCAAACCACGGGTTTTATCCGCATCACTCATCGCACGCCAATTCCGGACATCGATACGAAGTAAGTGGGCATCTCGTGCAATATTGCCCAAATACCCAACCAAAAGTTGTGCATTCTTACCCACAGGTTGTGCTCTCTCATTTACTTTCATCTTTTTTTTCTTCCCTGCAGGCATCTTATGTATTTCGATGCATTTTGCTTTACCGCGGACCTTCCTCGTGGCCGCGGTAGCAAGTGTGAAGGAGCTACCCGAATGAGATGGTGGAGTGTCTGTAGGATCCATCTGCAAAATATTGATATTAGCTTCTGATAGAAATGCATAATGAAAAGGAATCTAAAGTACAAAGACATGAGATCTGACTAGCATACATCATTGTCGAAATACCAAAAGCTTACAAGATTACATTTTTACCTCAACATTCAGAAGAAGGAAAAAATCATTTGGAATTTATTACTGTGAATCCTAACTGATTGGCACCATCCCAAGCATGTACAGGGACTTATGTTAGTAAATCCTATGGAGATAGCTCAGTGGAGCAAATGAGCAATGTCTGGCCTACTTTCCCATGTACATAACAATAGCTAATCAATACTTACTAGATGGCTAAATACTGCAACAGGAATTACATACACATGTTGTTGGCATCAAAGGTTGCAGTCAATTAAAATATAGAAATAGATTAATAGAAATAAATTCCAACAAAAATCCCTTCCATTGACACTATCATTATTGAACAATTGTTACTTGGTACACTGAGGTTCTCCCCTTTCTCTTGAATATATACTTCTACATTACATCAAAAAATAATCATTATGTTTCATCGCTATATATTGATTCAACATCATCGGCATCACTAGATTCGGAAGAAGAAGCCTGTTGTTGTAACACTTGGGGAGGAGCATCAATAGTTGCTCCAGTAATTCCTAATCTCACCCAACCGACACCTCTGTCATCATCATGTTCAGTGTCATCTAATTGTTGGTCGTCGAATGGCTCGTTCTCCCTGAATGCATTATCGTCCACAACAGAATCTTCATTCATGTCGAAGAAATCTCTTGGTTTAGTCTTGATGACAACATGCCAATCTTCTTCCGTTGGATCTTGAACGTAAAATACCTGCTCTGCCTGAGATGCCAACACATAGGGTTCGTTCGACACCAAGTGTGCTGGAACCAAGCGTGTGAAGTTCACAAGCTTAAACCCAAATGCATCGGTCTTCATTCCGCTACCCTGTGACTTCACATCAACCCAATCGCACTTAAACAATACAAATTTAAGGCTTTCAGAATACGTCAATTCGACTACGTCTGTTAAGCGACCGTAGTAGGTGATCTCTGTGACCTTGGGGGTTCTGTCCTTAGAAGTTGAATAGCTTGTAGTCGTTGCTTTGACCGCAACACCACTATTCTGACTTTTGCGTCCTCGCTCTCTATCCTTAGTACAAAACCGATATCCATTTATGACGTAGCCCTTAAACTTTTTTGTGACTTTACGTGGACCATATGCAAGACATGTAATCTCATCAGAAACTGGATTACCTGAATCTTGTAACCTTTGAACCTATTTCAAGACCAAATAGGATTAATATATATATATATATATATCAAAACATAACTAATGTGTTATGCAGAATTCACAAGTTAAGACTTACATAGCCCTTAAACCACTCAACAAACTCAGTGGTGTGCTTTTTTTGGATTTCGTGGGGGGTCATTCTAGGTCTTTGATTTGTCATTTTAAGTACATTTATGTGCTGCCTGCAAAGAATATCATTTTCCAATCAATGTAAGTAAAAATAAATAAGTAACGAACAACATATATGAAGATTGTGCTCTTACTCTATATATTTTGTGACTTTATCGCAGTTAATCAACACATAACGATGTGCCTGCTGCCATTCCAAGTCACTTAAGATATATGGCTCTGCACTACCTATTACACTTTCATCGTCATTCCTCATCGGCCTGTTTAATCTCGATTCCATATTATTTAGATACCTGGAGCAGAATGTCATGCATTCTTCTGCCAAGTACACTTCTGCAATGGAACCCTCTGGTCGGGCTCGATTGCGCACATAAGACTTCAGTGTATATAAGTACCTATATGAATTAAATTTTGTTAAGATAAGAGAAATTCTCGATAACAAGAAGTTTGAACACAACTATAAAATTATAATTGAAGGCATACCTTTCGATAGGATACATCCACCGGTATTGTACAGGTCCACCTAGTCTTGCCTCTACGGCCAGGTGTATAGGCAAGTGCACCATAATATCAAAGAAAGTCGGTGGGAAAGTTTTCTCTAAATAACAAAGTGTAAACGCAATTTTCTCCTCTAACCGTCTCAAATCCTCCACTTGACAGACTTTTGAACATATACCAAGAAAGAAGTTGCTCAATTCAATTAAGACTGAAGTTACATTATTCGGTAATGTTTTCCTCACAGCCAGTGGTAGGAATTGTTGCATTATAACATGAGAGTCGTGACTCTTTAGCCCATAAATTTTACGCTCTTTGATATTGACATGTCTTGCAATATTTGACGAGTAACTATCTGGAACCTTCACACTCTTCAAAACTTTGCAAAATAACTCTTTCTCATTCTTGTCCATCGAAAAGCATGCAGGGGGCAGATAAACTTTGCTTCTGCCAGGCAGCAACTGAGGGTGAAGTGCATGCCGAATTCCCATTTCAACCAAGTCGTTACGCGCTTTTAAACCATCCTTAGATTTTCCTTCCAAACCTAACAAAGTCCCAATCACATTGTCACATACATTTTTCTCAATATGCATTACATCAAGGTTGTACCTCAACAAATTATGCTCCCAGTATGGCAACTCGAAGAATATACTCTTCTTCTTCCAATTATACGGCATATCCTTATGGCTCGTCTGCCTTCGTCCTGTTTGCCCAGTTTTCTTACCAAGGGAGAAAGGAATACCCTCCAACTGAGACAACACATCAGACCCAGAGATTGGAGTTGGAGCACATCTGAACTCTGTAGTGCCATCGAAAGAGTTTCTATTCCTCCGAAACTTGTGATCCGGCTTTAAGAAACAACGGTGCCCCATGTAACATTGCTTCTTGCTCTTAGACAAGTGTCCTTATGGCATGAAGGGCATGCCAACTTTCCTTTCATGCTCCAACCTGACAACATGGCATACCCTGGGAAGTCGCTAATGGTCCAGAGCAATGCCGCATGCATTACAAATGTCTCCTTCTTTGATGCATCATAAGTTGTCAACCCATTCTCCCACAAGTCCTTCAACTCCTCAACTAGAGGCCTCATGTAAACATCAATTGCATTTCCTGGCCCAGAGGGACCGGGAATAAGTAAGGACAGAATAAAGTTCGGCTGCTTCATACACATCCACGGTGGCAAGTTATAGGGAATAAGAACCACGGGCCATGTGCTGTGAGCAATACTCATCGTCCTAAATGGATTGAAGCCATCACTCGCCAACCCAAGCCTGACATTGCGAGCATCTGAGGTGAACAAATGATACTTTTTATCCAAATTTTCCCAAGCTGGTGAGTCTGCAGGATGCCTTAGCATCCCATCCTTAGTTCGATCCTCATCATGCCATCTCATTTCAGTAGCAGTCTTGGATGACATGAACAACCTTTGTAACCTGGGTTTTAATGGGAAGTGACGCAAAATCTTTGCCGGAGTTTTCTTCTTGCGTTCCGCTTAATCATCCCCTGCCTTCCATCTTGATTCACCACACATGTCACATGTTTGCTTCTTTGCAGACTCTTTCCAGTAAAGCATGCAATCATTAGGACAGGCATCAATTTTATCATAGTTAAGCCCCAAATCTGACATCACCTTTTTTGTCTGAAAGTAAGTATCTGGTAGTGTTGAACCCTCAGGGAGTACTTCCCTCAACAACTCAAGCAACATAGTGAATGACTTATTGCTCCATCCACTAAGACACTTAATGTGATATAATCTTACGATGAAAGACAACTTGGTGTGTTTCGTACATGCTGGATACAAAGGCTGTCCCGCATCCCTTATCAATTGGAAAAATCTATCAGACTCAGGATTGGAATCCCGAGTACTAGTAGCCTCATCTTGGTTTGGGACCCCAAACACATTGTGCACCATATCTTCCATCTCATTATGTCTGTCTTGCACATAAGGATTTTGAGAAACTTGGACAGCAGGTGTGTGTTGCAATATGTGTTCCCTGTGATAAAACCAGATTTTATAATTCAAGTCGAATCCATTACATATCATATGGTCGAAAGCTGTAAGTCTATCTTGGTAAACCACATTGTTGCATTTGGGACACGGACACTTTATACCGCCATTGTTATTAGTCGCTCCACGAGCTAATGCAAACTGTATAAACTGCTTTACCCCTTCTATATATTCCTTTGACATCCTATGTAATACAACAATTGCATTCACAATTGCTTAGATACTAACAATACATAATTAATTTGATACTTCATAAAAACTTATAGATAAAAGTACCTTGACATTCCAATCCAACTCTTATCCATGAGTTATAAGATTAGATTTATAAGTCCGTCTTCGTTTGTTATTCTGAGAAATAACAAAAGTTTATCACATCAGTAAGTTTTAATAAAACATGTGTCAATTACTTGACCATCTACACAATCATATATATGCATGCATGCTTCCTATCATCATCAACTCTTCTTCTAACGGGTGGGGTGTTCCTATCCCATTCAGGAATGCATAATCCCCAGAAGTCAATAGCTCAAGTGTTTTGTTCCATTTCAAGGAAATTTCGGCAGCATTTCTCTATGGTTCTCTAAGTACACAACTTAGACTAGGGGCAAGCATGCATGCCACATTGTCTAAGTATGTACCCAGAGAACAAGAGAAACGACTGACAAAATTTTCCTCAATTTGGACCAACCATGAGCAACTGACTACACTAGAGATTATGCATTCCCAAACTGTCCAACCGGACAATTCAAGAATCATATACAGACAAATACATTTTATCACAAACAAGACCGAAAAGTTGTTAACCAGCATTTAGCCCCGCATGAGAACTAAACGACATAGTTTACAACTAATCCGTCCAAATAGGTGATACAAGAAATGCACTTGTCACACAATGATTCTTGAACGGGAGATCTAAGGTTTAATGCATGCATGAGTATGAACTTAAGCCAACACAGTCAATACTTAGTAAATAAACACTTTTAATTAGCAGTTTAAACATTTAACATAGACCACAAGCCCCTAAGTTTCTTATAAACATAACCTGTGGTAACAATTATGCAGCCCAATGGTGTGATGACATGTATCATGCCGTTATCACGACTTCGTACCTAGAAAGCACAACATGCATCAAAAGAAATAAAAGGATCTCTTCCCTGTTTAGCTAAACCTTACCCAAACATGGAAGTTTTAAACCCATTTACGCTGAACAACAAAATAGATGGAGGTAGATAAAAAGATAACTTCCAATTTAAATATAATAACTCTATGTTTATTTTCATTTTAAGAACATCAATACTAATGCTAAAAAAAGAAATCATCATCTAAAACAACTATCTAGATCAAAACTGAAGAATGACTAGACAAATTTAGTCAACATCAAATTCACTAAAAAATGCATTCACAAGCTTGCATTTTTAGATTACTTTTGAACATTTCTAGATCAAATAATAGTCATCAATGAAATTTATTACATCCAATTACCAAAAAAGAGGACGCATGACTCTATTTCTTCTCTCTCGTCGATCTCAAATATATATATATATATAATTAAAAGTTTAAAATTATCAACTCCATGTGCGAATATTCCAGCTTGAAATGAACCCCTCCAAAATCAGACCCAAATTTCCCCCAAGGAATTCGAAATTGATAGGAAACACCAAATAAATCTAAACTCATCAATCAGAAAAAGGGGAAATCAGTGAAGCCATGGCTTCAAATGACGAGAATCCCTATACTGGAACCCGAGCTTTCTGTTGCTGTAGCCCAAATCAACAGAAAAAGAAATCAAGGTGTTGGCGGCCAGATTCACAGAAACCAACTCGAGAACGCCTGAAAACAATAGAGCTTTTACTGAGATCTCAGTCCAAGATAGAGATCAAAGATCACATCTCAACAGCACCGTAAATGGGTGAAATAAGAGAAACCCAACTAGAGATTCGATCATGGGACAGCTTTGAAGTCAAGTCAAGTTCCTTGTAGGTTAGGGAAAGTTAACGGAGGAATGGAAGGAAGGTTCACTTCGGGCTCTACAATGACTTTTTTGTCATCAGTTTGAATTTTAATGGAGAGGACAAACTTCAACAGATGTTTGCGATTCGCATAAGTTATTTTGGCTGTAAATATCTGGGCTTTTTACAAGGGTGACCCTCTTTTTTTTTTTTTGGTAAACTCAATCATACCACAAGGCAATGACTGAAGGCAAATACAAGGAAACACTCACACCACCCACTCACTCACACACACACACAGCACATGTAAACTCACACACACACATGCAGCCCATGTAAGCTTCACCCTAGAGCTCCTCAAAACGGGTACCAACCGTTTGAGGCGCTAAGGAACTTATATGGGACAACATGCTCGAGTAGTTACCCGATGTGGGACTAAACACTCACCCTAAGGCTTTGGTTTTTTTTTGGTAAACTCAATCATACCACAAGGCAATGACTGAAGGCAAATACAAGGAAAGACTCACACCACCCACTCACTCACACACACACACAGCACATGCAAACTCACAAGGGTGACCCTCTTAATACTGAAGAACTACAAGTTGCTATGTAAGTCCCGTCTCTTAATAAATGTTTTCAATTTACACGCAATACAACACCATCAATGATTATAAGTGTTTCCAACAAAGTAAATAAATAAATAAATATTGGGTATGTGTAACCGATCCAAGTGAGACTGAGCCACACCCCGCCTCTTGCGTCAAGTAAAGCCATGGATTCTCGTCATTTCGCAAGTTATTTTCATTGGGTAATGTATGTATTAGGCAGGAGTCTTTGTAGGTGTATCGGTATTCCAAAGATGGCTAGGTTTAGGTGATCATTTAGCTGTCCTAGCTAACGTGCACCAATAGTTGTGTCTCCCCCCTTCCCTCTTTCATATCTACGCCTTTAAAAGCGGGTATCACTACATCTTTCAAATTGCTTCAGTACTTGAAGCATGGAAGGCTTTGGAGGAAACACTACTATAATGGAAGTAATTCTATTTAAAATAAAAACATAAAGAAGGCTATTAGAGCAAAAGCTCTGAACTAGCAACTGAAAGCCAACTAGATCAACAAAAATCACAACTGAAAGCCAACTAGATCATTCTCTACTACTGGGATGACAGAGAAACGGGACTCCTAAATGCCCAACACCAGGCTGCAGCGAAGAGAAAATAAATGAGGACTAATTCTCAAATTTACAAAACAAAAAACCCAGTCTTCTTGACTTCAAATTCAGACAAATGGATGAAGAACTACACAGAATCATAGACAAATTCCGATACAGTAAGCCAACACATTTTCCTGAAGTCATGTAAGAAAAATGTGGAGATATCTATCCTAGCCAAATACAAGAAAATCATTCATTCTTATAGAAATTTCTACAAATCCAAAAAATTTAAAGAGGAAGAAGATCAAGCAAAAAAAAAAACCTAGAAAATAGTTCTGAAGATAAAAAGATCAAAATGAAATCATATACAGTTACTTCAGTAAAGTAACAATTTGAAAGATGCTTCTTATGTACTTGAAAGATAGTAAGAGAAATCAACAACTTGAACAGTGATAGTGAAAAAGATCAGGAAAGTTAAACAGTGATATTGAAAAGCAAAACAAACAACTTGAAGTACGATATTTGACCTAAATTCCTCCATGCAAACCCTATCACCCCAGATCATATTGAAGCAACAACCTAGAAAATTCCTCCACGCAAACCCTATCACCCCAGATCATATTGAAGCAACAACCTAGAAAAATGCAGTGTTTTCTAATAATCTCAGGAAAAACACAAGAATTAGACCACGCGATACCACAAAAATACTCAGAAATATCACACATTGGTCCGATTTCTCCATAAAAACCCTAGATGGTGATCTCAAAGGTTCCAACAAAACGAAGTACAGTAATTTCCAGTAACAACAATCGAAGCATGGTTAAAGGTCGAACATTTATTCAAAATCTTTTCAAGAACCCTAAGTGCTGATCTTGACAAAACAATATCAAAAGAGAAATACCAAGATCTCAAAGGATCATCAACACAAAATAGAGAAGGTAAGCTAATTTCTTCCTTTTATGAGTTCTCTAACTTATGTGAAATTAATATAAAGAATCCATCATTTCTAGGTTAATGTAGCATGCCCAAACTCTCCTGTACTTGATAACAACCCAAATTTATGACAGATCAATATATATTGTAAATGAAAACAGAGTCAAAGGTCGTATAGCAGAAATGGAAATGAGGAATCCAGCTAAGTTTAAAGAGCTGAACTTTTCTTTGTATTTTTATGAAACAGCAAAATTCCTCTTCCATGCCTAAAATCCGGGAACTCATAACAAATATTCCTTCCAACATAGGAATAACTGACCCACCACCCTATAAACCTTCCTATGAAACAGCAAAACCTGCTGCCATGCATAAGCATCTAGAAATCCCCAAAAGATTTACTGAAGTAACCATCAAGGAACTCTTCATCATCCTAAAGCAAAATATGTAAGTGAGCATCCAAGGGACCAATAAAGCACAACATCACCTAATTAGACTTTCACGCATAAGTTCTAGCTTCATAAGTGAAAGATAATCCAGTCTAGGGGTGTACTATTTCTGCACTGTTTCATCTATGAAAACTATATTAATCGGAGTCGTGATATTTGGTTTGTAAAAATGGACATAGCACAAAAGAAACAGGGTTTTATTAATGAACATATATATACTTTTCCATCATATCATCTCACAGTCAATGGTGACTACAAACTCAGTTTCCAACATCAAAGACAGCTCTCCTTGTTCGTCCCACATAAAATCAATTATATGTTTGAACCATGAATCTTTTAGTACCTAAATTTTCATTGTCCTAACTACTTTACATATACATACCTATAAAAACTATAAATATAGAAAGACAACAGTTAGTCAAACACCCGACTCCCACATTTGGACCAACTACATCCCTTATAGTCTTTAAACTTCTTAATCGGTGATTCAACCATATGATCATTTCTCAAACCTAACCAAGAAAATAAACCAATAACAAAACCAAAACATAATTCTTCTTCTTTGTCAGTGCCTTGTCCAACTACTTTGGGTCAACAACATGAATCACAATATACCATTCTAGTCTATCAAGAGCCATATATTTGGTTTAAGCGTGTTTTATTAAATCATTTCTCACTTTCTCCGTTCACGTCCTTTTAGGCCATCCCTTTCCCTTCAGATACTTCAATTACACAAAAGAATAATGTCATCTAATGTTTTTTTTTAATTCTTTTTCATCCTCTTGTTAGCTCCAAATCTGTAGCGTATGCAAGACTAAGATCACAAATAAATAAATAGATAAAAAAATGAGAAAGACCCCCATATCATAAAAAGTTAAACACAGCAGATCACTAAAAAAAAATTTTGAAAAACCCGGACTATAAAAACACAAAATACATAGAACTCGGACCATAAAAACATAAAAATACAAAGAACCCTAGAATCTTACCTTTGTTGGAATATGAAAACTTTGAAAAGATTCGAAGAGAGAGAGAGGGAAGAAGAACTTCAAATATTATCAATCCAAAAGAAATATAGAACTCATAGAACCCCTGAATTTACCCTTTTTATTTGAGGTCAATGGAGAACAAATACGATGACAACCAAAACGACAAAGTGAAAATAACAAATGACAATCAGAGTTTTTCACTATGAGATGACAGAGAAACAGGAAATCCAACTAGGTCATTGTTGAGAGCATGATTAAAAGGGATTATATACCGATTATCGTAGATTTGTTTTGCAAGGGGAGGAAAAGAAGTGAGACAACGTGTCATTGACACTTCTAGGAAAATGGAAAAAGGAAATTGTAGCATCACTTCAAAGATCAATGACAAGGAAAATGATGTAAGAGAATCTCCAGGGGCCATCTTCTGACTTCTCCATTAGACTCCCAAATTACAACATTTTTAAAGTCTCCTTCCATCTCAAAGGACTATATAAGCTCAAGCAGTAGCTTGATTCAGAAGATTCAACAATGCTCCGTAGTAGGTAGGAATTAGGAATCTGAAGACTTAAAACATGCAAAAGAGGACATTGTTCTTATGCAGAATTCAAGTTCAGTAGAATGGGGCATCTTATTCATGCTTTCATTCCTTGTTATACTCTCAATATGCCCATCGAGTCTCTGTTGTTGAGAGGACTATTGTAGTCTTTTCCAAAACAATTCATGGAGTGCTAAAAGGGGTCAATCTTTCAGATGATTGGATCCTATTCATCTTATTTCCTTGTCGAAAGTTAAATCTAAAAAACCCATGGTTCACAAAAATCTTGAAAAATCGCCCTCAAATTAATCTTTGTGAAGGAATCATTCTCATTTCTCACAGCACATGACAATTGAACTAAGAAACACTCGAATAGGGTCTCAAAGAATTAAAGAATTTTTCGCCCAACGTACCTACAGAGAGTGGCGGCAGGAGATGGAACCCATCCAATCTCCGACCAAGATGGATTAAATATACCACTCTCCATCTCCTTTCTGGCAACGGCCTTTTTGCAGATTTAAATCTAGATTAAAACAAATGGAGCCTTACAAAAATGTTTGCCATTCATGACACCGAGTCAAAGGATCACTAGCTGATATGTTCAATAAGGCAATTGGTCGAAATTTCAGAACGGAATGTGGAGATTGATAAAATATACTCAAACCTTTAATTGGGATTTGGAAGGAAGCATCTCGACTTATGAAGATACATAATTATTGAGTGGAGCCCATCACTCAACTAGATACAGCTTCAGGTAGCAAAATTAGGGTTGTTAGGGGGGGGTTCGTTCAATCATTAAAAAGAAACAGAAATTGAGCAGCATCTACTCTTAAATAAATACGAGATTGCAAGGCAAAAGCACCAAATCAATCAAAATTGAGTAGCATCTACTCTTAAATAAATACGTGATTGCAAGGCAAAAGCACCAAATCAATCAAAACAGAAATTGAGCAGCATCTACTCTTACCCCTTTTTATTGAGGTAATTTTTTCCCTCTTTCAGCTTGTTCAGGTTACCGGTTGCGCAAAACCTACGAGATTTGAAAAACCCCTTTTGTTGTCATTGAGATTGAAGATGGAAAATGAAGAAATGGAAAATGCTTGTACAGGCTCGGGAAGAAGATTAAAAAACATACCTCAGTTCCGGCGATGTTGGACGGTCGGAGATGACTGGCGGAGATAACAACCAAAACCCTTTTTTTTTCTTTTTTTTTTTTCTGAAAACTAAACGACCCGAAGGCGGAGCATGGCCGGAGAAGGTGACCGGAGCTTGGAGCAGGGAGCAGGGGAGCCGGAGAAGGTGGCCGGAGCTTGGAGCATGGAGCAAGGGAGCCGGAGAAGGTGGCCGGAGCTTGGAGCAAGGAGCAGGGGAGCCGAAGCAAAGAGGAGGGAAAAAATGGAGGGAAAGAAAAGAGGGAAATGCTCGGGACCTATAAGCGCAAATACGAGGCTTTTTACGGAATTGCTTAAAAACGCCATAAAAAGCCAAGTCTTCCGCGGCATTTCTTTTAAAAACGCCGTCATAGATTGCCCAACAACGGCATTTTTTATGAAACGCCGTAAAAAAGTCTTCCTGCCTCCTCATCAACGGCATTTATATAGAAACGCCGTTTTTTAATGCCTTTCGAAGCATTTTTTATTAAACACCGTTAAAAAATTGCCACTAAAGCCCTATTTTTTTGTAGTGATTGGAAACTATTTAGTTGTTTGGCTTAGCAAAAAACAGAATTCAATTTCATTGTCCACTGCCGAGGCTGAGTACATAGCAGCTGGCAGTTGTTGCACTCAACTTCTGTGGATGAAGCAGATGTTGCATGGTTACGGGATTGAACAGGGCACTATGACTGTGTATTGTGATAATTCAAGTGCTATCAATATTTCCAAAAATCCCGTTCAACATTCTCGCACAAAACACATTGACATTAGGCATCACTTCATTCATGATCTAGTTGAGCAAAATGTTGTGTGTATTGAGTATGTCCAAACAGAGAAACAATTTGCAGACATTCTCACAAAACCCTTAGATTCCCTTAGGTTTGAGTTCCTTAGGAAATCCATCGGCTTGTGCGGAGTTGAGTGATAGTGTGCTTTCTTTATAACCTAAGTGTTCTTCATGTCTCATTCATGTCATAGAGCTATTTTTTGATGTAATTCATTTTATTTTTGTTTTATTTATTTATAAAAATCCAAAAACATTTAAAAAATTGAAAAATGTTGCAAAAAATAGTGTGTTTGTATGACCTTCTCTCCTATCATTATGCATAAATTTATTTCCTTGAAATCATATTTGAACATGAAGTCCAAGGATTAATTTTATATAGGATTGAGTAAATAAGGATAGTTCAACTGTTAGTTCTACCTTGTGATTTAAAATGGTCATGATCACTAATTTCAGTTAGAGTTGATTAAACAAAGTTGTTATGTGTTGCACATGCACTCTAACTGATTCTTGAGATGGTGTTAGTTCCTATTTATAGGTTTTGATATTATACCATATGGTTCCCTAGATTAATCAAATCTAGTATAACCAATGTGATTAAAATTCCATTAGGTGAGCCCCCTAGTTATAAAAATTATAGACATGGAGAGGACTACCTGTGAGTTTGTGTGATAGCTTCTAATGGATGCAAACAGTGAGTAATGGCTACCTAGTCAGCCAGTAGATACTCTATATGGGTTGCTAGAGTGAAAGCCCCCACTGCCATTAGAGAGGGCTACCTTCTCACGTGTGTGAAAGTCACCAGTGTCCTAAGAACAGCTTATGTGTACTCAAAAAGAATTTTCACTATGAGTACAATTTGACAGTAAAATAAAATGGTTTTATTAGTCAAATTTGGGGTAAAAATTGCTCATCATACAAATATGGATGTCTCTTGGTTTTAAAACTAGTTTTTTTGAACATTCTAGAGTCCCGTTTATGCTATAATGTCAAAATCTTGCATAAGGGAGGAAACCATTCCAAAGAGTCAAGTTATGAATTTTGGTTTCACACTCACATTTCTACTAAATTTTTCTTGACTCTGATTGTGAATTTGAAGCAAAAAGCAAAATTTTATCACCTATGAACATCTATAGTTGTTTACATAATCCTTGTCTATGACTACACTTGACATATCAATTCTTGGGTGTCTGTTCTTTATGATTTTGAAGAAATCAATTTTTGCATATATGCATGGTAATTAGGTTATTTTGAGGAGAAAATGAGTTAAATCTTTCTTAGGTTGAGGGGGAGAAAAATGGTTTTAAGTCAAAATTTTTCTGAAATCAACACAAAGACCTTTTCTTTTAAATCTTGGCCTTTAGAAAAATCTATTGTCATGAACCCTGCTGTTATTGCAAAATTTCTTGGTTGTCCATGAGTTCCTGATGCATATTATCCTTATAAATATAAGACAGATGAGGAAAAGGAATCTATGGACAATGTAGTCACCTTTCTTTGTGGTGCTCCTACACTTTGGGTTGGCTCACTCATTACTGTGTCTAAACTCACTAGGGATGCAAGACTTGTAAACCTAGTCATAAGTGCCAATATCCATCCGAAGGTTCATACTGCGGGCCTTAGGGAAGATAGAGCTCGATTCTTGTTCAGTCTTCTACGTGGCCATGATATTGATCTTGCCGCGCACATTATTAATCTGATGATACAAGCTCATCGTGCCGATAATGTTGTTGGAGCTCTTCCATTTGGTTCCTTGATTACTAAACTCCTTGGTGCTCAAGGGGTTATTGCTCCTCCTGGTGCTCCTACTCGCATTCCCAAGGGTCCAATCAACAAAAAGACCCTAGCTCAGAGTTTCTCACATGCTTCAGTTCAAGATACTGATGAGGATGCTGAAGGTGGTGTAGGTTCGTCTCGTCCTCCTCCGACTTCAATTGATGATCTTGCCAGTATGATGAGAGAGATGCAGATGGATCTTAGGACCCATGTTGCCTCCTACCAGGAGTTTACTATAGAGATCTGTGGTCGCCTTGGATTACTTGATGCAGCAGTACTAGGAGTGCAACAAGATGTTCGTGATTTTAGAGCCTACTATGAGTCTCAGCTCACTTCTGATGATGTGGAGAAGTGAGAGTTAGATTGATGTACTAGGATACTCCTTTTGTTTCATGTTTATCTTTTGGAGTTTACTGTAGTCCTAGTTTTATTTTGATACATTGAATGTATTTTGACTTGGATGTTCATATGGATATTAGTATCATGGATGGTTTGATATTTATGAGATGTCATGGATGGTTTGATATATGTGAGATGATGTTCATAATTACTACGTTTATCATTTGTTATCTTCTCATATGATGATTTTACTTTCCACCCTTGGCATTTCGAGCCAAAAAGGGGGAAAGTGATGAGATGAGCTCACATTCATACATTCATATGGTTAGATGGTTATCACATTCATATGGTTATACCTGTTATATGGTTATCACATTCATATGGTTATACCTACCTATATTTTTTAATTCCCCATACTTCACAGGTTTTTGTTGAGCATGAGCATGCAAATTGAAGTGTAAGGTATGTTATACTTGTATGAGTTATGTAAAGGTCAAATTTCCATTTTTGAATCATTTGGGAAAATTTGAACCTAGTATGTGAGTCAGTCTTGTTTTGTCTTGGAATTGCCAAAGGGGGAGATTGTAAATCCCTACTTAGGTGTTGGCAAATTCTGTGATCATTAGATAGGTCATGTGTGTTGAGTCTTGTTCAACTTGTCATAAGAGCTAAAGCTTCAAGAAGAGTAAAGAAACTGACGAAAAAGCTTCTACTCCGGATCTAGACAGGTAATGGACTTAGAGACCCCTACCTAGGTTGGATTTGACTTAGATAACCCTAAACATTCCTAGGAGGATAGTTTTAAGCCTAACAATTAATATTGGTCTTAATTGAATCAAACAAAAATTAAGTTTAAAAAGTTTTAGCCGAAATTCTGTCTCCACCGATTTCTCTGTGTTGAGACCGATCGCTTGGTGGCCTACCGAGAGATCGATGGCTACCGACTGGTGATAATTTTTGTATGGGTTAAAATTCCAGAGAGTTGTTTTTGGACCGCTCGTTCGGTCATATGTACCGATCGATCGGTAGCCTACCGATAGATCGGTGGCTATTGACTGGTCTAAAATTCTGTATGGGGTATTTTTCCAGAGAGGTTATTTTTAACCGATCTCTCGGTGTGAAGACCGATCGATCCCTTTTGGATTGAGCGATCGGTTATGAGGACCGATCGATTGGTCCCCATAAACAGGATTTTTTAATTTTCTAGACTCTTTTCTAAACCCTATATAAACAACTTTCGGAGACCTAATTCATATCTGCTGTTTATTTTTGAAGGAGTAGAGGTCTGGGAAACCTATCTACGGTTTTATCCATTCTTATCTTTTGATCTTTGTTGATCCCTCCTCTTTCAATCATCCTCGAGAATGCAAGTATAGATCTATTCATTTGATCTTGCATTGTGTGATCTCAAATCTTTATGAGATCCCTCTAGGATTTGAATTATTCTAAATTGATTCACAACCCTACACCTTGTGTGTGTGTCCGGTGTATGATCCGGAGCCTTCGTGGGAGATCGATCGTGTGTGATCATGGTATTGAAGTAGCTTGAGAAGATTGGTCGGTCTAGAACCGAAGCTACTACGGTAGAGATTGAACCTATTGGTTCGTGGAAATCAAGAGTAAGAGTCTGAACCTAGGAACGTCGTGTCCGGTTTGGGTAAGGTCTTGTCTTGTACTTGAATTCTTTTCATAGTGAAGTTTGTTGCTGGACAAGGTCCCGTGTTTTTTCCCCGTAAGGGTTTTTCACGTAAAAATCTTCTGTGTTTGATTTGTGTGGATTGCATGAGTGAATTGGTTATTGATTTCTAAACAAATAATTTAAAAAAATTTAAATTGGTTAGAAATGCTTAGATAGACCTATTCACCCCCCTCTAGGTCATAGAGATCATTAATCAGGGTAATTTCACTCTACCTTCTCACCCTACTCCTTCAGTGCCTCCTTCCACCATTCTAGATTCCTCAGATCCACTCCCTTCTTCCCTTGATCCCATTTCATCTCCTACTGAATCCCCTATCCTTCACCATTCTCCAGTAGCTAAGCCAGCACCTGCAGTTCATCTAGAGTCTAATGATGAGGCAGCACTAGAGACAGAGACTGGGCTAGAGTGGCCAGATGTTATGATTGATGTTGAACTTCCTTAGTCCTCACACAGACAAAACTCATTTCATGATGAGGACCCAGGCCAGCAGCAGTTTGTATCACCCAGTAGGCCAGCACCATCAAATGAGCAAATGTCTTTGATGGCTAGTCAGATTGCCTCCATGGCTTCGAGCATGGAGCAATTCCAGTTGGAGTTAACGCAGAGTCAGTTGTAGTTCCAATCCAAGATAGAGACAAGTTATCCCCTCTAGAGTCCTGGATGGAGGGGATCCAAGCTGAGATGGAGAAGAGAGATGAGATGCTTGAGAAGATTGAGATATCTAGTGAGGTGGTGAAGAACAAGGTTGACTCCATACTGTCACTGATTGAGGGGAAGGCAGTGGATGCCTCAGTAGTGAGTGACAGACTTAGTGATGATATGAGTAGTGTGGGGAAGGCTATGAATTTTTAAGCCACTTATCTTCAACACATGGCTGGTTTATTGGATTCTTATGCCCCAGTCATTGGAGAGATGGCTGCCAGGGTTAATCAAATTGCCTTAGAGATGCTGAGCATAAAGAATAAGCTTGAACTTGTGCCCATCCCTACTGATGTGGAAGTTCTAACTCCATCTCAAGCACCTCAAGGACAACAGCCTCAAGGAAAATCCGTAGAGCCACCCACAAAGCAACCAGCTGAGATCTCTGTAGACCCAGGATTTTAACCCCACTCTCGATCAGGATTAAACCCAAGGAGGAATACTGCTAAAAATGCAGAAAAGAGACAGTCGCCACCTATTTAGATTGTGAGGGAAAATAGGGTCCCTGAAAAGGTTGGATAAGGCTCTAGTCTAGAAATAGAGTTCAAGGTAAGAATTCATTTGAGTTAGGGGAAGGTGTTAGGCATCCCTAAACTCCCATCCGAAGATTGTTACCTACTCCCTAAGTTTGAATTAAAGTGGGGGAAACCATAAGAGAAGCATGGATTTCATATATATGCTGACATATGTTATATGAACAGTAATGTACAAGTTAAAATAAGAAGGGATAGGATAGGGGTTCTATCCTGGGTCAGCTGAACCAAATTAGGGTTGCCTACGTATCCACTACTAGTGGAATCAAGCTACACGTAGTTCTAGAGGGGTAGTTGATGGTTTGATTTGTTGAGTGTTTGGATTGTGGGTGTTTGAAATGTTAAGATTTGTCTTTGGATATTAGGGTGTTTTTGAATGGTTTGGGCTCCTATTTAGGAGCGCTTGGGCCTTTTATGCTCTTGCTGGGGAGCATCTGGACAGTTTTAGGTCATGTCAAGGAGCATTTGGGTTGGGTAAGGGTTTGAAGCGACGTTCGGATAGAGGTTTGGCTAAGGCAAGTAGGATTTGAACCAGGGTTTGAACCGAGGTTCGGACAGAGGTTCGACTAGGTAAGTAAGCTTTGAACCAGGGTTTGAACCAAGGTTTGAACAGAGGTTTGACTAAGTAAGTAAGGTTTGAACCAGGATTTGAACCGATGTTTGGACAGAGGTTCGACTAGGTAAGTAGGGTTTGAACCAGGATTTGAACCGAGGTTCGGACAGAGGTTTGACTGGGTAAGTAGGGTTTGAACTGAGTTTTGGACAGAGGTTCAACAGGGTTTGGTAAGTTTGAATCAAACCGGGCAGGGGTTCGACTGGGTAAGTAGGGTATAAACAAGGATTTGAACCAAGTTTCGGACAGAGGTTCGACAGGGTTTGGTAAGTTTGAATCAAACCGGGCAGGGGTTTGACTGGGTAAGTTGTGCTTGAACTAGGATTTGAACCAAGTTTCGGACAAAGGTTCGACTGGGTTTGGTAAGTTTGAATCAAACCGGGTAGGGGTTCGACTGGGTAAGCTAGGTTGAAATAAAACCAAGCAAGGGTTCGATAGGGTAGGCTATGTTTGAACTGAAGTTCGGGCAGAGGTTCGACAGGGTAGGTTAAGCAAGCAGTCTAAGCAATTAAAACAATTTAAAAAATAATTAAAAAACTAATTAATCTAATAAAATACAAAGCAAAAGTCAGTGTTTGGAGAAAAATTAACTTCCGAGAAATCTGAAAAGATTCTGAAAAGGGGTCTCGAGAATCGACCCTTCGCAATCGACTTTGAAATCGGAAAGGGAGAGAGAGGGAGAAGGAATTGGTGAGAAATAAAGGAAGAGAGGGGGGTATTTATAGTGTTTCGGAATAGTGCCCGCGCAGTTTTAAAGGGCGAGATTTATTATATTTTAATGAATAGTAAAACAATGTGAACAGTAGGGCGACAATGTGGATAACACTAATTCCGCGCCGTTTTAAAAGGCGAGATTTAATATATTTTATTATTAGAAAAAAAAATAATAAAAAAGGAAGTTTGCAGTGAAAGCAGGGCCCACATGGTCCCACACCTTTTAAAAAGGTGAGATTGCCCATAGGGGCCTGTTTGGCCCTTCAAAAAACTGTTTTTTTGGGTTTGTTTGGGTTATGCTCCTATTTGCCGAAAAACTGTTTTTGTCGCTTTTTTGAGCCCGAAAATAGCCGAAATTGAACCAAACATTTTGAAAAATTATTTCAGATGAAATCATAACTTTTGTGCAATTTTTGGGGGAATTTTGTTTATTTTACACCATAGGGGCATTTTTGGTCATTTTTTCGCTTTAAGCCCAATTTGATCCCAAAAACAACCGAAATTGAACTGATAAAATCGAGAAAAATATTTTAGATAACATGTGAGTTTTTCACAAATTTTTAGGGGTATTTTGGTCATTTTTTAGCTCAAGGGCGTTTCTGAAAACCGAAGCACAGGGAAAGAGGGTTTTATAAGAGGGTTTCTGAAAGGGTTTTTAAAGATCTAGAAAGAGAAAAGAGGGGTGCAAAATTGGGGTGTTTACAGTTGCCCTGCTTTGTCGGAAGGTACGGGACATGAACAACAAAGGCAGGTAATGCTTCAATTTTGCACGCATGTGTGTGGAAAACCTGTAAATCTTAAGAAAAGATAAATTGCTTAGACTGCTTGTTATAGACTGGATGATTGATGGTTGACAAAGGAAGGGTGTGGTTGTGTTAAGTCAGCTCTTGTCGGGGATGGAGAAGGGTTATGGTGTATGAAGTTGCTTGCTAATCGATCACACGACCAAATAGCGGGGTGCATGAAGATGCAAATGAATGATGATTGTTGTAAAACTGGCTTCATAAGAGGCCGCAACTGATGGTTGATCAGACAACAGTTTCAATTACTCCTTTAAGAGTGAGCAAGTAATATAGTGCAGTGCGATGAAGTGTGCAAGATTTACTTCACAAGAGGTCGCAATTGATAGTTGATCAGACAACCGTGTCAGTTACTCCTTTAAGAGTGAGCAAGTAGTGCAGTGCAGTGAAATGTACAAGACTGTCTTCATAAGAGGCTGTAACGAATGGTCGATCAGACAACCGTGTTAGTTACTCCTTTAAGAGTGAGCAAGTATTGCAGTGATGTGTGTGAAGTGTGTAAGACTGGTTTCACAAGAGGCCGTAACTGATGATCGATCAGACAACCGTTTCAGTTACTCCTTTAAGAGTGAGCAAGTAATGTAGTGTAGTGTGTGAAGTGTGCAAGACTGGTTTCACAAGAGTCCATAACTGATGGTCGATCAGATAACCGTGTCAGTTACTCCTTTAAGAGTGAGCAAGTAATGCAGTGTAATGTGTGAAGTGTGCAAGACTGGTTTCACAAGAGGTCGCAACTGATGGTTGGTCAGACAACCTTGTCAGTTATTCCTTTAAGAGTGAGCAAGTAATGCAGTGATGTGCGGTGAAATGTGAACATGTGGTGAAAGATGCAAATGAGTGAAGGTTGGTTACACAACCAGCTTCACGAGAGGCCGCAATTGAAGGTTGATCAGACAACCATTCAATTACTCCTTAAAAAAATGGGTAAGATGCCATTAGTGCTGACAACCGCGCGATTGCCCCACTAGGTACTATACCATGGTGCAGACAACCACATGGTTGCCTACCGGGTACTATGCCATGATGCAGACAACCACACAGTTGCTTCACCGGGTATTATGCCATGGTCCAGACAACCATGGTTGCCTCACCGGGTAAGATGCCATGGTATAGGCAGCCACACGGTCGTCTCACCGAGTACTATGCCATGGTACAGAAAACCACACAGTTGCCTCACCGGATACTATATCATGGTGGAGACAACCATGGTCGCCTCACCGGGTAAGATGCCATGGTGCAGGCAGCCACATGGTCACCTCACCGGGTATTATACCATGGTGCAGACAACCACACGGTTGCCTCACCGGGTACTATTGTTAGACATGATGCCCAGAAAAGTCATTTAGATTGTTGGAACCTTATTAATTTGATTAATAAATGCTTCTTCTTAATCTATTGTGTATTCATTATGGGTAATTGACCATGATCAAGAGATGATCTATACGATATGAGATATGGATAAAGATCCATAGGATATATTGTAGGAAATTTATGTGATTAGATTATCACAGGTAGATATAACTTTCCGGTTCCTTATACCTTATATAGTCACAGCTGTGGGTGAAGCTGGACACTTCACTTATATGGCTGCCAGAATGCTAAGATGTTCTCAATAGTTGAGATGTAGTTCTATCTCAAACTATTGTAGTGGAGACTACACATCAGCATATGGGTGCTTAAATGTATACTGACTGATTGCATTCAATGAGAGACCTCTTGCATAAACATACTATCAGATAGTTGGTCTCTCATTCACATTGAACGGTTTTGATGATCCTTAGATCTGATGTGTTCATCTATGACTAAGCAGTGATCTAACTGTTTTGATTCAACCAACGTATTTTCTAAGTTAAGGAATACAATACAGTGATAGTTGGATAGTCAGAAAATTGTTCGAGTCATGATGAATTTCAAATAAGAAATCCATGCTCATTAATTTGAGAGATTATCCAAGTTCCGGGTAAGACAGTTGATTAAGTTCAAATCCTGCGCATGTGATTTTGAAAACAAAATAAGTTTTGAAATATACTTTTATTAAAAGGTATTATACTTATAAAATAATTTTTTCAAAATGTTTTTCATGAGAAATTGTTTCTCATGTCTTAATCATAAGTCTTGAAAACCCGGATGATTTGCAATGGGCTATGGGTTAGATAGTATGTCAATCTTGAAGGCCCATTAGGGATAATGTATTTGAAAGGATAAATCGAATTCAAAAGTTCATGTGGTAGGATCCGTAATGGTTAATGTCATACACTGGGATTCAATTGCAACATGGATATCTTATGTAATTCCCATTTAGGGTCAATGGGATATCATTGGATAAGCCAGGGTAAGAATGTACCAGAGCAATCTGTGGAGGTGCTCACATAAGAAATACAAGATCAATAATTGAATAAAAGTTAATCAATTATTTTAAGTGATTAAAAGTTAATCATTTAATTAAATAGATTAATAGTTAATCTATTGTTTAAATTAATTGTTAATTTAAACTAAGGGATTATTTTAGTAATTATTTGATTAATATAATTAAAGGGGAAATGGGTTTGACCCATATCCATAAACCCATTAAAATGGAACTTTAATATGGGTTTAAACCCTAAGGTGGGGCGCCCACTTGAGGAATCTTAATTGGATTAGGATTTGTTTAATTGAATAATTATTGAAATATAATTCCTTTTATTATGGAATTAAAATCCAAGTGTTGGATTGCAATTAGGATTAAGATATTATTGTAATTAGATTACAATAAGAAGTTTTAAGTCCTCAAATCCCACGCCCCATAAAAGCTCACGCCCCCCCTTGTGGATTCCTAGTTTGACTAGGTTTCCTACTTTGGTTTAGGATGTTGACTTATCCTTTTTAATTAAGGAATCCTCTTATAATAGGGACTCTTTAATTAATAGGATTACTATAACTAAAGTAATTATAGATTAAGTAGGAGTTTATTAATTAATAATAAGAGTTATTGTTAATTAATAAATCCTACTAGATAAGATCCAGTTGGAGTAGGATTAGGATAAGATCCTAGTCTATAAATACCCCAACACCCTAGACCATTAAGTACAATTCTCCAGAATTTTTTCTCTCCTCTCCTCTCTCTCTCCAAACCGTGAGCCCTAGGGGAGACCCCTAGGGATTTTTATGAGCTATATTGGTGGTCCTAGTTAGGTTTTACAAATCTAGGGTTTTGAACCTTAGTATTATTGGTGATAGAAGGTCTACACCATTGATCCATCTTCTTCCTCTTGCTTCTATAATTTCAAAGGAGATTCTAAAGCCTCGTGGGGGTAGCGAAGAACAAGGATCGAGCTTCTAGTATTTTTTTGGAGAAATCTCTACAAAGAGTTCTAACGGTTCGAGTGGATTAAGCTTCACCGGTGAAAAACATTCACCGAGGTGATATGACTAAAACTCCTAGATAATTTTGATTTTTTTTTAATTTAAGATCTAGGGGATCCAGTTTCCGCATAAATTTTTATCCGGATCCCACTTCAACTATACCATGGTGCAGACAATCACACGGTTGCCTCACCAGGTACTATGCCATAGTGCAGACAACCACAATGTTACCTCACTGGGTACTGTGCTAGCAAGATACATGAAGTCAGATTTGAAAGGATCGCATGACCTCTTTCGCACAAGTAAGAAAGCAGATGTATAAGTAGAGATAGCCACACAGCTAGTCCACAAGCAAGTGTATAAGCAAGCAGTGTATGATGAATGAAGAGCCACATGGTTTCTCCATTTTACAAGCAAGATGTATGAATGGAAAAAGCCACATGGCTAACCCATGAGAAAGAAAAATATAAGGTTAGTGAGGATTGGTTACACAACCGTTCGCACGGGGTATGCATGCAAAGCTAGTGAAGGCCGGTTACACAACCGTCTTCACCATGTATGAAACAAGTAAGCAGATGAATGAGATGCAAAATGTATGAGGATGGGGATATCCATATGGCTAATCCTTAAGCAAGAAAAGTGTATAAAGACATGATTTTGAAGGGATCACAAGATCATTTCAACACAAGTATGCAAGCAAGCACATGAATGAATGAAGACAGCCACATTACTACTTCACTGGTAGTGAAAACTGATGTAATCACATGATCACTTCAACATAAGCATGCAAGAAAGTGAATGAAGATGACCACATGACCTTTTCATCTAAAAATAAGACTGAAGTGATCACACGATCACTTATGCACAAGAACATGAGAAAGTGAATGAAGATGGCCACGCAACTATTTCATCCGCAAATAAGACTGAAGTGATCACACCACCACTTCAGCACAAGTAAGCAAGATGAATGAAAAGTTTGAGGGATGAATTGAGTGTGACCCTAAGCCACTATCTAATATCTGCCCTCTGCCTGATGTATCAAAATTGCACTGAGGTTATCCCTGGATTTGTCCAACTGAAATAATCTGCTAGGATAATCTGCTTGAACCAGTCTCAAGTTCAGGAGATCCGATTGCACCACCGAAAGGATTAGCCAAGGTTGAGCTGACTTGCATGAGGACACGACTCTGATTGACTGACTTGACATGATAGACAAATGTCTTGGTGATAGACTAATAGATTGACAAATTGACATAAGTAACTTGAAAGATGTCTGATATTGCCTGTTGATGGGAAGCCTAGTTAGGATTCCTTTGCCTTAGAAAGGAATTGAATAAGTCTGGGTTGATTTCTTCTGAGATAAATAGGTAAATCTGCTCCTGAATGTCCTCGCCAGATGTTTGATGCATAAGATAGTGCTTGACTATACTAGTTGATTGCATGTTGCTTGTGGCACTCGATATGAAAGCTCACACTTTACAATTTTCCCTTTTTTTCCCCTAGACCTTAACAGGTTTCACCAAGACTGGGTTCACGTTATTTTTGCGCACTAGTAGGATTGATAATTCCATACTAAGCCCGTGAAATCAGAAATTTGTCTTTATCCCTTTTTTGCCCTTGGAATGACCAAGTCTTGGGGTCGCATAATTTTTGCGCAATGAGGCCGTTTCCGGTTTTCACTCATGCCTACGTAATTTACTAATTTGTTCCCTTTTTTACCCCTAAAAACAATGTCAGGGCTGAGCTCGCATAATTTTTGCGCCTCAGTGTCATTTCTGGTTTTCACTAGGCCTGCGATTTTTGATAAGCCGATCTGTCTTCTCCCGCTATTGCCTGGTAAAATGGTAGAGATTAATGCTTCTGACCACTGATACTCAAGACCTTTCAAAGATCAAAGAGGGCTTAGTTAGTAGGTCGAAACGTAGTAGGGGTAGAAATCATTGAGGCTCAAATTTTTCTTATCAGGGTAGGACACCCGAAAGTGTTTACTTGTTGTTGCATGTAAGCACCCAATTTTTATACCCCATCTAACTATAGTTAAAATCTCTTAACTATGGTTACCTCCCCTGCCAAAGCCCACACACCCTAAGACAAAACCCTGCCCTTAGGACTCACCTTAAGTTAAAACCTAGAAAGCCCATGTCTTAAACCCTAGCATTAGGTGACCCTAGCATAACCCTAGAGCCCTTAGGGCATGAACCCTAAAAACCATGGCCCTTAGGGCCTGCCCCTTTAATCCAAGCCCACAAGGTCCAAAGATGCCTTGGGACAACCCCTTATATACCCGAGTGTGCAGGGCCCAGGACTATTTCATTTAAAATCTAGAAATGCCAGTAGACCTTCTACCGACATTTTACATTTGCCTTGTTTTACTGTTGTCGGTAGACGTTCTATCGACATTTCACTTTTAGCTTTCTTTACTGTTGTCGGCAGAACTTCTGCCAACAATTGCAAGTTACGAGTTGCAAACAGCAACACCCCTGCACACTCAACCCCCACCTTGGTTTCTCCCTTCTCAACCCTTAGACGACCTTCCTTGGGTCGAATACCATCTCACCTCTTCTTCTAAATCCCACTTAGGTCCCCTGTTGCTTCCCCTATAAAACCCAACACCACCCTCACTTCAAACGGCCGAAAAATTTGAAGAGGAGAGCCACTGCTGCAAAACTGTGATCCTCACCCCTCTTCAAACCCTTGGTTTGGTTCTAGGCTTCCCCTAGACCTGCCTCTCCCCTCCTCTCCAGCTGCAAGCCATCACCGGAGCGCCACCACCTGTGCACAGACCCACTATCTAACTCAACCGAAATAGAGCATTGGGTAGGGTACACCCCTACCCCATTTACTTCTTGGATTACCTTTGATGCGAACCCCTGGTCATTTCCAGGGGGCTTCTTTGCTTCCTTGTTGTTGTAAACAAGCCCACATAGGGTTTTCCCCCACCTAAACCATAGGTGTGGTGAACCCCTTCCGGGTATAGCAACTCCTCAGGCTCTCATGGCCATCACAGGACTCTTTGAGGGTCTCTCAGATCATGAGGGCACCCCTAGTATCTTCTGTGCATAGCCCCCATTGGCCACAGACCTGGTTTTCAAAAAACACAAAATGGCGGTACTCTCAGTACCGCCATTCCCAGAATAGCCTGATTTCCTTGTTGTCGGTGATCCGTTTACCGACATCTTGTTTTAGACCTGCTTGCCTTGCTGTCGGTGATCCTTCTGCTGACACCCTGTACCTGGCCTGTTTTGGTATGGTCGGTATTACCTCTACCGATAATACACTGTTTCAGTCACAGCACTTTTCCGACCTTGTGGGACCCACTCCAGGCATCCCCTGGGGTCCGTACCTGGCCTGATCTCTTCCCAAGAGGCCCCCCTACACTCCCATTCCTTTGGTTCACCTCGGGTTATCCGTTAACCCTAGTTAACTTTGACAAAACACAGTCTTAAAACGCTGTCCATAATGTAGGTAATTAGATTACCGACATTAAACTTTGTTTTATTTCTGGGCTTTTGTAGGGGCCCAGGCCTGGTAGGAGTCCACTTTAGGCCCTACCTAGCCCCCTGGGCCCACCTTGGACTATACCAGACCCTTAACCATGGTAAAATACACCTCCGGTTAACATCTAACCGCGGTTAAGCACCCCTTAATCCCACAAACTTTTGAGAAATTAAACAGAAATTCCTTAAATCTATTTGGACCATAATCCTGACTTTGGCCCTCTCCCTAACCCTGGTTAGCAACCGTAACCACAGTTAGACCCCCCTTAACTGTGATTAGCAACCCTAATCGTAGTTAGTTTCGATTTACGGCCTACCGGACCTTGAAACCAAGTCTACCAGACTTACCTCGGCCTATCGGGCCCCATCTTAGCCTACCGGGGTACAGATCACTCACCCTTTACTATCGTTAGCAGCCCTAACTGCAGTTGGTTTGGCTTAATCCCGGTTAGCAATCCTAACCCGGGTCGGACTCTTTCTTAGTCTACCGGACTACTCCCTAAGCCTACCGGGCTTACATACCCTGCACTTGACCTCCTTGGTCAACCAACCCTAGTCTACTGGACTAGTCCATGTTAGCCACCCTTGGGGCACACACACACGCCTCTAGCCTCGGCACAGGCTCACGTGCCAGAACTACACTCGGTCTGATCTCACTCTGTGAGTACGTAGGCAGCCCAACACGGGCCAGACCCTAGTTAGCTTTTCTTTTCTTAGATTAGTGTTCACTTAAACATCTCGGCATTCTAAACAAGATTGAATTTATTTGTCTTAAACCCGGGAAGTACGGAACCGTTGTAAAACGTAAGCCTAGGGGTGCCTAACACCTTCCCCAGACTTAATCGAACCCCTTACCCTGATCTCTCATGGACCAATACCTTATCCAAAACTTCGTGGGACTTATCCCTTCCGAATGAATAGGTGGCGACTCTCAAAACCCCGTGAGAAATCTAGGGAGTGAAATCCCGCGCTCACAGCTCTGGCGACTCTGCTGGGGAATCTTTTTAAAACATCTTCAGGGTTCAACCAGGACCCCGGGTTTAAGCCAACTAAATCTTAATCTTGTATAATGTAGAGCCCCGAACTTTTGACATTTATGCATGACACTTTCGTAGCCATTTTTCCTTTGAAGTAGTGCAATTAATAAATAAGGAAGAAATCGGAAATTCCAAAATGTCAGAAATGTTCCTTTTCGAAGTACGAACCTAACGCAAGTTGAATCGTTGAAATCCGACGAGCGAGTCAAAAGTTATGGCCGAAACAAGGAGGAAAAATATGGAATTTTGCTGCAAGTTACGACCGATCGTACACACCCTACGAACGATCGTAGGTGAGTTACGATCGATCGTAGAGGTTACGATCGATCGTAGAATCTCAGGAATTGACTAAAGTTTCGGGTCGATATACGATCGATCGTGGATAATTTACAATGGATCGTAGTACAACTTACGATCGATCGTAGACAGGTTACGATCGATCATAGATCGCGAATCCAGAAATTTTAATCGGATTTTTAGGGTTTCTTCACTACCTATAAAGGTTGCCCGAGCCTTTAGGGCTCTCATTCACACACCTAGAGTATTTTGAGAGTTAGAGAGAAAGGAGAAGGGGATCCTAACCTAGGGTTTGTTCTTGAAGGAGAAATCAAGGGTTTGATACCCTAGATCACCCCAAGCTTTGGTCAAGCTCGGGAGGACCACGTTCTCCAAGCTCGGTAGCATCTCACGCACGTTTTTGCAAAGGTTTTCTTCCCTATTTGGGTCGGTACTCTTTGCTACCCTCCTAGTTATAGCTTCTCTTTTCCTTTATTTCTTCTTGTTTTCCTTCACTTATATATGTGTTATGAGATTGGTGGTATGAATGGTGAATGGAGGTGGATGTTGGCGAATGGATGCCGTGTGGATGATGTGATGAATGAATGGGAAAGGGCATTGTACTAATAATGAACATACAAGTGTGATGTGAGCATAACCCACCTAGAAAAACATGATCTAGGTTTAAGTGAATAATCAACACACCCTATGTTTGATGAAATGCCAAGGTGAACAAAAGAAATGATAAATTAAGGGAACCCATGCTTAAGTACTCTTGAAATTTGTTAGGGTTCATGATATTGTGTTTCTTACATTTCTTAAAATGTGTAGATTATTACTCACTTAAATTGTTATATGTTATGCCTTGTGAATTACCCCAAATTGCCATATTTAATTCCAAATGCAAGTATGCACACGATTTCACGAGCACGAATGCATGGCATGTTTTATCGGCATTTTCAAGAACACGGTTTAGAGGTGGGGCATATCGTACGATATGTTTTACCTCGCTTTTGGCAAGGACAAGACAATCATGCATTTTCATAAGAAGGGTCTCCCTTCCCTCGCAAGTGCATACATAACATAAGAAGGGTCTCCCTTCCCTCGCAAGTGCATCTCACAAGGACATCTCACAAGTGAATCTAACAAGTGGAAGGACAAGCATGAGCATTCTAGGAAGAAGGGTCTCCCATCCCTCACAAGTAGTTTACTTTCCAATCAAGCATGATACAAGCACGACATGGCATGACACGCATGATATGACAAGATAAGACAAACATGACAAGTTTTCAAGCACGGAAATGGTATTTCCAGTCAAGTCAAGTGCACAAGGTCTTCAAGGGTTTTATCGGCTTTTCTGAATGCACGCATGATTACAAACTGCTTTACTTCCTTGTATGATATGAACTGTTCCTATCTTATATATATATATGTGTGCATTGCTATCTCATGCTATTACTATTGGTTAGTATTTAGTACCCGCTAAGTATTCCATGCTCAGTCGTACTTCTTATGTCGGCAGGTTCTGAGGGAGCTGCTACTCCATTTGATGTTTGTGCTCCTGGTCCATGGGTGGAGGAGGAGTACGTCGAGGAGCCTTTGGAGGAACCTCCCGTAGAGGGTTATTAGTAGGTGGTGTTAGATTTTGAGTGGATTAGCTGTGGGTGAGCATGAGTGATTATATCCATGTATTTTGGCGGGCATGTCCGCATTTTCTTTGTTTTGTTTTCTTTTGTATTAAACTTGGACCATGTGTATATACTTAGAGGTTTGTTAGACTTCCGCTGTGGTTTATAGTTATGCTTCCGCTGTTACCCTCTATTGTATATGTTCTGTGGGTTTTGTAGGTTGGTTCGTCAAGCAAGTCCTGTAAGTCATGATTAAGTCGTCCAAGATTCACTCTAACTCCTAGGGTGGGTTTTGGGTCGCGACAGTATAAAATGCCTAAACATTTAACTAAACACTAATCATTTTACATCTCTTGATTAATTGTGTACTGTTCATCCATACATATCGTAGTAGTGTAATTAATCCCATTCAACCCATTAGACAGGCTTATTACGTTAACGGCTGCTGGATGATCATCCTCAATGTCAATGAATTAAACGTCTTGGAGGTCTGCGGATTCCTGTTGGGTGATATCCTCAGGGAAGGATTCTAAACGCTCCCTCTTACACCAATCGTCCCTTTTCAGGTATGTTCTATACCGGGGAGTCACATATACAGTGTTAAGTGATCCCCCCATCCTACTAGGAACACCCTTGCATCAAACCAGCATTCATACATGTAGTCTAGGCTTCGGTATAGTCTACAAGCAGTCCATTCTGGATGGGCTACTACAAACCCTAACCTGCTCGCACCCTATACGTGTCCCCAATCATGGTTGACTACCCGGACACATTCTACCCGGATAACCACCCATTCAGGGGCATGTAATGAGCCAAACCTGTGCTTATAACAAACTACATCCAACTTTGCTTCCCGACATAGCGTATGGGGCCCAAATCCCAGGTAGACAGGCCTTCACTGGGCCTGTCCCAACCTTGATCTGATAGGTCCCTCGGTTTCCAATAACCTGGGCTAGAGCACATCGGACCTCTGTCTGTCTGCCCTATCGGATCACGTGTGCCGTGTGACACCTAATCAAAATCTGCATCATCATTTTTTGCATCTCATCTGCATACACAGTGCACTCACAGAGTTTGTATCATTGTCCAAGTAGATGGCAGGTCCTTCAGGGATCACTCAGTCAATGGGCCAACAGTCACGACCCGTGCATCTAACTTCTCAGGGGGCATGTGATGACAACCTCTAGGCTTTAATTGGGGTTTTCACCTTGAGTCAGCGTCTCATTTGAGCTCAGTACTACAAAACCGGAAATATCCTAGACTTATCTGTAGTTAACCCGGACTCGCGCCTCATGACCACTGCTATCCAGTGCTGGAGCCCATCTCACATGGTATTTTATTTTGGTAAGAACGAGCTCTGCCTAACACTGGAAGAGATTCAACCCATTCTGGGGTTAAACATGGACGGTGAAGTCATAGTACCGCGCTACAAGACAACATACCAGGTAAACCTATCCAAGTTCTTGCATATTAAGCCTGCCTGCTTGCAGCTCGGTCCTAACGACTCTTTTGATCGGATATCTGTGCCTTTTCTCGAGAAGAAGTACAAGTGCAAATAGAACCCTGACTCCATTTCAGCGGAACTTCCCGGACTCAATGCCCTTGCACTGATAGCCATGTCCCAACTGGTGTTCCTAAGGTGCCATTCGTTCGTCGAAGCAGTTCTGGTTGGGATCATCGAGGACATGCACAACTCTTGCTCGGTCGTACCAGTCATCCTAGCCGAACTTCTCAGAGCTCTCAAAGAGTCTGCAAGCAACAGAAAAGGCATCTTCCATGCCAGTATACCTCTCCTGCACCTCTGGTTAGTAAGTCACTTGCATACAATCATTTCAGTACTGGACAACATCCGCGATGCTTACAGTCTCCCTCAAAAGATTTCTCAGAATCAAGGACCAATAGTAACTATAGATGTTGGAGAGCTCTACCAGCTCCTCCAAGACCTTTCAGAGGAAGAAATCACTTGGCAATGCAATTGGCTTGTGTTGAATAGGCTACCCCGTGTTGTCATCACCGGCAGACGATGCATGATTCTTGCTGGTCTAATAGGCTCCGCAGTCTATACACCACTCCGAGTCCTCTGACAGTTTAGACTCCCTCAGCGTTTCCCCGTGACAGACCAGCAGGAAAATTATTGGATCACCTTCACAACGCACTCCGACAATCTCACCCAGCATTTCCAGTCAGCTTGGCGCAGCTCCAGGCGAGACCAATGGCCAGACTTCATGGTCTTGTCAGGGCCATCAACCAACTCAGTATACCGACAATGGATGGATAATCCTAACATTCTACCCGGCATGCCTGCACCTAGGGAACTGCCCACACCAGTTGCAGCTCCATCACAAGGAACCATACCCCTGGCAGAGATGGTGGTTCCCTGGACAGACTTCTTCCTGGAGAGACAGCTCCAGATCCAGTAGAAATAGAAGAAGCTATGGAAAGCCTAGCGTGCATTCAGGCAGCAGGAAGGCCGTGAACTCTAGGCCTTACAAGAGCAGGTTGAACAATTGGAACAGACAATCCAATCTCTTCACAAGAAAAGCAGAGGCGACACCAGGGAAACAGCCGTCATCCGGGCCCAGCTTCACTTCCACCAAAAACAGCTTGATAATGCAAAGGCGGAGATGACCTCCTATATCCAACAATTTAGATACCACATGTTCAATGCTACCGAAACCCTCACGCGCATGGTGGTTGAAGTCATATCCCTCCAGTAATAGATCATGGATCTTGAGGGTGTGCCTCATCCACTTGACTTTGCGATCCCCGAAGGGCCTACCTAGGATCAAGTCTTTTTCCTCTTCTTTGAGTCACACTATGCATGTACCCACTGCACTCTTCATGCATCAATAAAAATCTTTTTCTAGCATTTACCTTTTGCCCTCATGCATAATCATGATTAGCCATTGCATCCTTTTCAGTTGCATGAGCCGACCTGTGACTCGTTCTCTGACTGTGATTCTCGTGGAAGCAGTAGCTGCCGACACAGTCTTGACGGAAGTACCAATCACAGAGATACCCCCTTGCACAGTCCAATCAGAGAATAGCTCCTACACAGTACAATCGGAAAGCAGTACAGGATCGATGGCAGAACCTGTAAATCAGCACCAGCGGACCACTGAGATCCTACAGTCACATGACAGAGACATAGCAGCCATACAGGTGAAGCTCGACAGAGTTCTGGAATCCCTGTAGATTTTGATTGGCATCCGGACCGAAGAACCCTCCACCCGGATCCCAACCGAAGAACCAGCTGAGCGACCTACACCTGAGCCTCGCCATTCCCCCTTCATCATACCTAATCCAATACCCGCAATAGGCGGAGGAGAGGAATATGACCAGTACGAAGAGCAGCCGAAGATCTCACACGTCCACCAAGACCAACCGTCATCCTTAGATCCAACCCCTTCCTTACAAGACGAGATCAAGCAGATGAAAGAGGAGATGAGAAGAATGAAAGGTACATCCACCAGTACAAGTCTATCGCTGGAAGACTTAACCTTCTCATCAGGGGATGTTATTCCCGCAGGTTTCAAGGTCCCAGACTTTGATAAATATGATAGCTCGGGCTGTCCAAAACAACACTTGCAGTTATACTTGGGGGATATGCTCCAACATAATAAAAATCAGCCCTTGTTTATCCAGTACTCCAGAAGAGTCTGAAGGGGGTAGCCCTTACATGGTGGATGTTGGTAAACAAGCAGAAAGTCAAGACCTAGCAGGATGCCATGGACAGTTTCATAAAGCAGTACTCCTTTAACCAGGAGCTCCGCCCTCAGAGGAGCCAGCTCGAACAACTAAGCCAGTGCAACAACGAATCATTTCTGGAGTACGCCACCTGCTGGAGGGAAATGGTAGCAAAGATCCCAACTCCTATCCCTAAGGAGGAACTAGTAGGCATGTTCATGGGCACCCTGAAGCAGCCCTACTCTACACTTATGGTGACCTTACCGGTAGTGGACTTCGGCACTATTGTCATGACAGGTGCCCGTATCGAGACTGCTATCAAGAGCGGGGCCATTCATTCCAATCTAGGACTTGATTCCCCCAAGGCGACGGCTTCGTCCAGCAGAAATATCAATCTTCGGGACCATAGAACGAAGGAAGAAGTACATATGATTGCTTCTACGACACCCATCCGATTACTAGCTCCAGCAGCTCAGCAACAGTCAGTTAGCAGGAATACCCGGGCAGCCCGACCAGTCCAAGGGCAAAACCATCCTCCCAAAAACTGTACCCCTCTTCCATATACTCTCAGCCAGTTATTGGAATTCCTCACCAAGCAGGGCCTTCTCGAGCTGAGAGGTCCTACACCCCTTCTACCACCAGATAAATAGGGTAAGAACTATAATGCCGACCATCACTGCGCCTTTCACAGAGGCCTCGGCCATGTGACAGATTATTGCATAGGCCTGAAGTGTGCAATCCAAGATCTCTTGGATGAGGGAAGGGTTGAGCTGGCTCCCAGCAACACAAGCATCAATCAGGTGCCACTACCCTCACATAACAATCAAATCAATTTGATTTAATGGGAAGAGCCCGGGGCAGGGTAGCCAGGACCCAGCACACCCGCAGTGAGTGACGGCATCATCAGGCCCTGTTACCGATCACCCGTCATAATCCCCTTCCCCCAATCAAGCATACAGACAGTTTAGTCTCCAACCCAGATACCTGTCCCCGAGCAGATCATCTACCTAATTGCTAGCCCCGTAAATTGGCCAACAGCTCCAGCTCAAGCCTTAACCTCTTCAGGCCCTGTCCAGATCCCCTACATCCCAGAACCTCCTTTTAACCTCAACCGAGTACTCGCTCATCGCTCTCTCGTCCTTGAAAGTGAGACCATAGCCTACCTAACCCGATCTGGTCGGGTATATCAACCTCCTGTAACAGAGCCGGCAAAGGAAGCAACTGGTCCAAGTATTTGGCAATGCCCATGTAACACCAGATATAACGCCCGTGAAACTGGGGCAAATGGTAGGGTAAATCCTTGAACCCAAAGTCATCTCCTTCACAGAAGAGGAGATACCGGACAGCGACAGGGACCATACCCGAGCTTTGTACATTGCAGTACAGTGTATGGACCGAACATTATCATCAGTGCTCATCGACAATGGCTCCGGCCTGAACATCGTACACTCTCCACACTGCAAAAACTGGGCTTGGACCTCAGTCAAGTGAAGAAGAGACCTATGACCATCAGGGCCTTTGATAATACTACCAGGCAAAACCTGGGGGACATTGACCTGACCATCGGGGTCGGACCTGCTCAGTTCTCAACAAACTTTCAGGTGGTGAACGTGCCAGCCTCTTTTACTCTACTCCTAGGGAGGCCATGGATCCATGCGGCCAGAGCCATTCCCTCCTCTTTGCATCAAAGAATCAAGTTCATCCAGGATGACCGTCTGATTGTCATTCCGTCTGAAGAGTTGGAAAATTCCTTTGGGGACGTCCAAGAGCTGGGGCAAAGCACTGCCTTCATGACATTCCAGTTCGAGCAGGTCAATTCAATCACCCAAGTAGAACAGCAAGGCAAGCAAGTAGTGCCACCATTTGTCAGAATGATGGCCAGAATAAACTATCAGCCCAGAAGTGGTCTCGGTGACAGGAATCAGGGCACGAAGAAAAGATACACCCCTCCTCATTATACACCTCCCTTTGGTTTGGGATACAAGCCCAGATACGAGGACTACCTCTCCAAGTTGACTAAGAAGAGTAAACAGTCGGCAAAACCTGAACCCCGACCACACATCTCTGTAGCCTTCCCCGTGGGAATCTATGAGACCTACCTGGAAACCTCTGCTGCACCCATTGCCTTAACACCCCAGCCCAGTGACGAGTCTTCAGGGGTTCCAGAATCCGAAGTATTCGCCATGGCCCAGATGTTCGACGAGCTAACTGTCGAAGATGCTACCGAAGGAAAATATCTAGCGGGAGAGCAAGTCTGCACCCTCTCCAACAGCGCCGAAGCGTCATCCAGTCGCCAGCCACTGATCCATTGGTGGATTGAGGCTCTCACCATCGAGGCCAGTCAGGGTCGGGGCAAGCACAGTGCAGGATAGGTTGGTCCGAGACAGCAGTGAACCATCATCACCCTTCTCCTCCATCTACTTCTCTTTTGCTCCCGTTTGTAAAATCCAAAGTCAGGCCACTGTCGGCCTCTTTTTGTTTGAGTATTTTTGTAATAAGTCATTTTGAAAATCAGATTGTTTTGACTCAAAAATCATCTTTTCGAAATCACACGGATTCTTCCCCTACAAGGCCTAGTGTCATGAAGCCAACAAATCGTCATCATCAAAGCATGCTAAACTGAATCTAATTGGTTTGCCAAGAAATTACCTCTGATAGGGCTACCCCTCAAACCCTCCTTGAACTCTCCGAAGCAGAGTATGACTCAGAACAGGAAGAGGAACCACCTCAGGAAATTCTGGACCTCCTCGAGCACAGCGAAGGACTTTTGCAGTCTAACAGAGAGGACACTGAAACAGTCAATCTGGGATCCACAGAGAACCCCCGGCTAGTCAAAATCGGCACCAGCATGAACCTTCAGCGAAGAGCAGACATGATCAGTTTCCTGAGAAGATACAGTGATGTCTTCGCCTGGTCATATGCTGACATGCCGGCCTAGACCCAGCATTGGTGGTACACAGACTGCCCTTGAAGCCCGACGTCAGACCAATGAATGAGAAACTGAGACGGATGAGCCCGAATGGTCACAGAAGGTCAAGGAAGAAGTTGAGAAACAGATTAGCGCAGGTTTCCTGGCAGTTACAAACTACCTTGAGTGATTGGCCAACATAGTCCCAGTACCCAAGAAGGATGACAAGGTCCGCATGTGTATTGACTACCGGAATGTAAACAGGGCAAGCCCCAAAGAAAACTTTCCTCTCCCACACATTGACGTTCTGGTCAAAAATCTTGCTGGGCACGAGACTCTCTCATTCATGGATGGGTTCTCCGGATACAACCAGATCAGGATGGCGGAAGAAGACATGGAGAAAACCTCCTTTATCATGCCTTGGGGTACATTCTGCTACAAGGTCATGTCCTTTGGACTCAAGAATGCAGGGGCCACCTACCAGAGGGCTATAACAGCCTTGTTCCGTGACATGATGCACAAGTCCACCGAAATCTACGTGGATGACATGATCGTCAAATCGTTGATGGCCGAACAGCACCCAAAAGACCTGAAGAGACTCTGCGATAGACTCTGAGAGTACGGCCTAAGACTAAACCCGGCCAAATGCGTCTTCAGAGCCTCATTAAGAAAGCTTCTTGGCTTCATAGTCAGCAAAATAGGCATTCAGATCGATTCAGCTAAATCCAGAGCTATCATCAAAATGCCAGCACCCCAAACTGAAAAGGAGATCCGTGGTTTCCTGGGTAGAATTATGTACATCAGTCGGTTCATTTCTCAGCTAACTCCGATCTACGAGCCGATCTTCAAAATTCTCTGAAAGAACACGCCGACAGTCTGGACAGCAGAATGCCAAGAAGCCTTTGACAGAATAAAGCAGTATCTCCTGACTCCTCCAGTACTTGTGCCTCCTACACCGGGACGTCCACTGGTACTCTACATCTCTGTGCAAGAAAACTCCATGGGGTGTATTCTAGCACAACATGATGAGACCGGTAGAATAGAGCAAGCCATCTACTATATCAGTAAGCATCTGCTCGAGTACAAAGAGCCGTATAGCCCTCTTGAGAAGACATGTCTGGGACTGGCCTGGGCAACTCAACGTCTTCGGCACTATCTGCTTTCCTACCCGGTAATTCTGCTCTCCCGGATGGACCCACTAAAATATCTACTGGAAAAGCCAGCCACCACCAGAAGGACTGCCCGATGGCTTATGATGTTATCTGATTTCGACATCACATACATGACACAGAACTCAATCAAGGGACAGGTGATAGCAGTCACCTGGCCCACAGTCCGACCAAGGACTACGTGTCTGTACATGATCAGTTTCCAGATGAAGCCATCCTGTATACAGAAGTGGAAAAACAAGAATACTCTGGCTGGGAGTTATACTTTAACGGAGCTACCAACAGTCATGGGCATGGGGCAGGGGCAGTCCTGATCTCGCCTAAAGGAGCACACCTCCCTATCTCTGTCAAGCTGAAGTTCAGATGCTCCAACAATGAAGCAGAGTACGAGACATGCATAGCCGGACAAAAAAGAAGCCCTGGACATCGGGATTGAAGAGGTAGACATCTACGGTGACTCATCTTTGGTAATTTGCCAGGCAAATGAGTCTTGGGCCATCCGAGAAGGCTAGTCCCGTACTTACCTACCTTAATCTGCTAATCAATCAATTCAGAAGAATCAACTTCAGCCACCGATCCAGGAACCAGAGCAGATTCGCTGACGCACTGGCCACTCTAGCTTCAATGGTACAGATCCCTACAAACATCATGCTCTGCCCGATAGAAATTCAGTAACAAGATCAGCCTGCCTACTACCTTCAGATCGAAGAGGTATCAGACAACAAGCCTTGGTATGCAGACATCAAGCAATATCTCGATGACGGGACCTTCCCTCTCGATGCTACCAAAACAGACCACCGGGCAATCAGAAGACTGGCCATTCAGTTCGTCCTATCAGGGGGCATCTTGTACAAAAGGTCACCGAACCTACTCTGGGTCAGATGCCTAGATACCAATGAAGTAGCACAGGTAGTCGAAGAAGTTCACGGAGGAACCTGCGGCCCACACATGAACGGGTTGATGTTATCTAAAAAGATATTAAGGCTAGGCTACTACTGGTCCACCATGGAATCAGATTGTTGCAAGCATGTACAGAAGTGCCACCAATGCCAAATCTATGCCGACAGGGAAAATGCACCGCCGAATAGGCTGCACAATCTCACCGCTCCTTGGCCATTCTCAGCTTGGGGCATCGACGTCATCGGACCCATAGCTCTGAAAGCATCAAATGGACATCGATTCATCTTGGTAGTAATCGATTACCTCACGAAATAGGTCAAGGCAGCCTCTTATGCCAGCGTCACAGCCTCAGTGGTTCAACATTTTTTGAAAAGGGATATCATCTGCCGATACGGGGTCTCATATGAGATTGTAACAGACAATGCTCTCAACTTCTGCAATAAAGGAATGACTGACCTCTACCAGAAATTCAAGATCCAACATCACAACTCTATGCCGTATAGGCCACAGACCAATGGTGCAGTTGAAGCCGCCAACAAGAATCTGAAAAAAATCATAGAGAAGATGGCAACCAAGTACTCTGCCTAGCATGAGATGCTCCCTTATGCACTCATGGCCTATAGAACGTCTATCTGAACCTCAACAGGAGTAACACCATTCGCTCTGGCCTATGGCATGGAAGCAGTCCTCCCTGTCGAAGTACAAATTCCATAACTCCGGGTGTTAATGAAAGTAGAACTCATAAAAGTAGAATGGGCACAGACCCGGTATGAGCAGTTGAACCTGATCGAAGAGTGGCGACTGAAAGCCATCAACCACTCTTAGGCCTATCAGAGACGCATGGCTAGGGCATTCAACAAAAAAGTCAAGCCAAGAAGCATCGAGATCGGTGACCTGGTTCTCCGAAAAATGTTGTCAAACCGTCCTGACCCAAGGGGCAAGTTCACTCCCAACTATGAAGGCTTATACGTCGTCCGAGACAAATTCTCTAGCGGTGCCCTTCAACTCGGACATATGGATGACGAAGACCTCCCAAAGCCTATCAATATGGACAAAGTCAAAAGATACTACGCTTAGGGTCTAGATCTGATAAGCACTTTGCACTTGTAGTTTCTCTGGGAAATGACAAGAGGCCATCCTTGGCACACTCTTCATCCCTCTTTCCTGTAACCCATTTACAAATCAAATCTCACTAGTTAGCCACTTGAGCATGACAGCCCTTCTTTCATTACTCTTTTTAGGGACACACTCTCTCGCCCTCTGTGGCATTGGCCCGAACTACGTTATGACTTGATCCTACAAAGGTACGTAGGCAACCTGTCAAATCAGGTGCAATCACATTAGGGGTATCCACTCCCCGATTCTCCCCAAACAGAGTCCCTCTTTCCCCAAAGGAGTTATCAACTCTCCCCAAGTAGAGACAAACTCTCCCAACTTCCCAAGCAAATCGATTCTCATGAGTACAAAGTTTCTATCAAAAGAAAGCCCAAAATAGAAGTCAAAACATTTCAACGGTTAGAGACTCCCCATAGAGACAATCTCTCCAGACTCTTTATCCAACAGAGACAATCTCTCTAAAAAAAAAAAATCCTTGGGCAGAGACAACCTCTCTCGCTCTCTCTCCCCCCACCCCAGTGGAGTCCCAAAAAAAAATGATCATCACCGGAATCATAAGGCATAGGCCTTGAGCAAACAATCCCCTGGAAAAAGAAGAATCCTCCCCAGAGAGTGAAAATCAATTATATCAAACCAAAACCTCCAAGGGAGAGCAAATCAACTACAAACAGGAAAAATCTCAGGGTGTGTCAACCTTCGGTCCCTGAGCCTACATTTCGTCCTACTCTAAGTCCTCTTCGTTCCTTTAGGAATTACGAGTGCAAGCACAATATCACATCTGAATCCCCAACAGAAATATCATCCTCAAAACCCTCGAGGAGCACTATTTAGGGCTATGACGGGAGAAGACCTATTTTCCTCTACATAAACAAAACCTCCCCAGTAAGTCGCAGACATGAGTGAAAACCGGCAACGGCCTCATTGCGCAAAAATCATGTGAACCCCATGACTTCGTCATTTCAAGGGTAAAAAAGGGAGAAAGGCTGAAAAGCAGTTTGGCAACAACATCCGGCAGCGATCAGGCTAGCCAGATTAATCCCCAGTAATCCCCAGTAGGTGGCAAGGAAGAACAGCTTCCCCAGCAGAGTTCAAATCCCTAGCAGTGATCTACGGCAGTGTCATATCCCTCAGCAGATCCCCAGCAACGGTCTACAATGGCTTTACATCCCCCAGCGGATCTCCCCAGCAGGAGCATCCTATTTGCCCCCCAGCAAGGTTCTCCCCAGTCAGAGTCTAATCTCCAGCAGTGACAAAAGAAACGGGTCTACCCATGAGCATCCTCAGCAATGACAAAACCTCTTCTGGGTTATACTCTCCTCTCCAAGAGTGAAAGGCCGACTATAGAATCCCCAAAGACCTAAGGCACTTTCCTGGCAAAACTGATAGCTAGTTGAACATTCTTTTGTTGAAAGCAAAATTTTTACAAAGGACCAAAAACCTTTTACAAAATTTTTTCAAAAACAAACTCTTTGGTATCCTGACCAGTTTGTACCAGCCTGCACTGAGCAGCCCCAGCAAGTCAAAGCAGAAAAAGCCGATATCATGCATCCCCGCCAGTCGCAATCAGCAGAGTCATGGGAAAGCATCCTCACCTTTATCCCCTGCATGACATCCCTGCATAACATCACGCTTCTGGTGACTAAACTCCTCAGCATCATCTTTGATCAAAATCCAGTGCCACTCGGCCATTTCAATCATCCGGCTAGTGCCTCTTGGACATGCCGCCTCTCTTTCGTCACCCCCGTGTGTCCTCAACATCCCGTGTATACCTTTACAACGTGTACCACCTGTATGTCCTCTCCTCGACACCCCCGTGTGTCTTCGACATCCCGTGTATACCTTTACAGCGTATACCACCTGCATGTCCTCCCTTTCGACACCCCGTGAGTCCTCGACATCCCGTGTATACCTTTACACTGTATACCACCTGCATGTCCACCCTTCTGTATGTACCTTTACAGTGTACACTCCTCGACACCCCCGTGTGTCCTCGACATCCCGTATACCTTTACAGCATATACCACCTATATGTCCTCTTCTTTCGACACCCCATGTGTCCTCGACATCTTGTGTATACCTTTACAGCGTATACCACCTGTATGTCCTCCCTTTCGACATCCCATGTATACCTTTACAGTGTATACCACCTGCATGTCCTCTTCTTTCGACACCCCCGTGTGTCCTCGACATCCCGTGTATACCTTTACAGCGTATACCACCTGCATGTCCTCTCTTTCGACACCCCCGTGTGTGTCCTCGACATCCCGTGTATACCTTTACAGCGTATACCACCTGCATGTCCTCTCTTTCGACACCCCCGTGTGTGTCCTCGACATCCCGTGTATACCTTTACAGCGTATACCACCTACATGTCCTCTCTTTCAACACCCCCGTGTGTCCTCGACATCCCGTGTATACCTTTACAGCGTATACCACCTGCATGTCCTCTCTTTCGACACCCCCGTGTGTGTCCTCGACATCCCGTGTATACCTTTATAGCATATACCACCTGCATGTCGTCTCTTTCGACACCCCCGTGTGTCCTCGACATCCCGTGTATACCTTTACAGCGTACACCACCCGCATGACACCCCTTCAACACCCTATGTGTTCTCGACACTCCGTGTGTCTCTTCGATCAAACTCGATCGAATCCTTCCGGCCGACGCCTCTGGGTTATGCCATCCCTGTATCCATCAATCTCCAATGAGTAGTCTGAACTACTCGCCCTTCCCGAGCAACGCCTTGCCACTACATTACACTCACTATTTTTGCACTGCATGCATACACATCATCACTTTGCATCCCTGTTATCCGAGCTTGGTGCAAAAAAAATAGGATGATTCCAGTCTTTGCCATTCGACTCGCCAGCCCTGGCATTCTCCAGCAAAGAGGGGTAGCTGTAAGCACCCAATTTTTACACCCCATCTAACTGTAGTTAAAATCCCTTAACTATGGTTACCTCCCCTGCCAAAGCCCTCACACCCTAAGACAAAACCCTGTCCTTAGGACTCACCTTAAGTGAACACTAGTTAAAACCTAGAAAGCCCATGTCTTAAACCCTAACATTAGGTGACCCTAGCATAACCCTAGAGCCCTTAGGGCATGAACCCTAAAAACCATGGCCCTTAGGGCCTGCCCTTTTAATCTAAGCCCACAAAGCCCAAAGATGCCTTAGGACAACCCCTATATACCCGAGTGTGCAGGGCCCAGGCCCATTTCATTTAAAATCTAGAAATGCAGGTAGACCTTCTACCGACATTTTACATTTACCTTGTTTTACTGTTGTCGGTAGACGTTCTACCGACATTTCACTTTTAGCCTGCTTTACTGTTGTTGGTAGAACTTCTGCCGACAACTGCAAGTTACGAGTTGCAGACAGCAATACCCCTACACACTCAACCCCCACCTCGGTTTCTCCCTTCTCAACCCTTAGACGACCTTCCTTGGGTCCAATACCATCTCACCTCTTCTTCTAAATCCCACTTAGGTCCCCTGTTGCTTCCCCTATAAAACCCAACACCACCCTCACTTCAAACGGCCGAAAAATTTGAATAGGAGAGCCCCTGCTGCAAAACTGTGATCCTCACCCCTCTTCAAACCCTTGGTTTGGTTCTAGGCTTCCCCTAGACCTGCCTCTCCCCTCCTCTGCAACTGTAAGCCATCACCGGAGCGCCACCACCTGTGCACAGACCCACTGTCTAACTCAACCGAAACAGAGCACTGGGTAGGGTGCACCCCTACCCCATTTAATTCTTGGATTACCTTTGATGTGAACCCTTGGTCATTTCCAGGGGCTTCTTTGCTTCCTTGTTGTTGTAAACAAGCCCACACAGGGTGTTCCCCCACCTAAACCATAGGTGTGGTGAACCCCTTTCGGGTATAGCAACTCCTCAGGCTCTCACGGCCATCACAGGACTCTCCGGGGGTCTCTCAGATTATGAGGGCACCCCTAGTAACCTCTGTGCATAGCCCCCATTGACCATAGACCTGGTTTTAAAAAAAATAGAACGGCGGTACTCTCAGTACCGCCATTCCCAGAATAGCCTGATTTCCTTGTTGTCGGCGATCTGTTTACCGACATCTTGTTCTAGACCTGCTTGCCTTGTTGTCGGTGATCCTTCTGCTGACACCCTGTACCTGGCCTGTTTTGGTATGGTCGGTATTACCTCTACCGACAATACACTGTTTCTGTCACAGCACTTTTACGACCTTGTGGGACCCACTCCAGGCATCTCCTGGGGTCCACACCTGGCCTGATCTCTTCCCAGGAGGCTCCCCTACACGCTCATGCCTTTGGTTCACCTCGGGTTATCCGTTAACCCTAGTTAACTTTGACAAAACATAGTCTTAAAACAATGTCCATAATGTAGGTAATTAGATTACTGATATTAAACTTTGTTTTATTTTCGGGCTTTTGCAGGGGCCCAGGCCTGGTAGGAGGCCACTTTAGCCCCCTGGGCCCACCTTGGATCATACCAGACCCTTAACCATGGTAAAATACACCTCCAGTTAACATTTAACCGTGGTTAAGCACCCCTTAACCCCACAAACTTTTGGAAAATTAAACAGAAATTCCTTAAATCTAATTGGACCATAATCCTGACTTTGGCCCTCTGCCTATCCCTGGTTAGCAACCCTAACCACAGTTAGACCCCCTTAACTGTGATTAGCAACCCTAATCTTAGTTAGTTTCGGTTTACGGCCTACCGGGCCTAGAAACCAAGTTTACCGGACTTACCTCAGCCTACCGGGCCCTGTCTTAGCCTACCAGACTGCAGCTCACTCACCCTTTACTGTGGTTAGCAGCCCTAACTATAGTTGGTTCGGCCTAATCCCGGTTATCAATCCTAACCCGGGCCGGACTCTTTCTTAGTCTACCGGACTACTCCCTAAGCCTATCGGGCTTACATACCCTGCACTTGACCTCCTCGGTCAACCAACCCTAGTCTACCGGACTAGTCTATGTTAGCCACCCTTGGTGCACACACACACGCCCCTAGCCTCGGGACATGCTCACGTGCCAGAACTACGCTCGGTCTGATCTCACCCTCTGAGTACGTAGGCAACCCAACATGGGCCTGACCCTAGTTAGCTTTTCTTTTCTTAGATTAGTGTTCACTTAAACATCTCGACATTCTAAACAAGATTGACTTTATTTGGCTTAAACCCGGGAAGTACGGAACCGTTGTAAAACGGAAGCCTCGGGGTGCCTAACACCTTTTCCGAACTTAACCGAACCCCTTACCCTGATCTCTCTCATGGACCAAGACCTTATCCAAAACTTCAGGGGACTTCTCCTTTCTGAATACTTAGGGTCGACTCTTAAACCCCGTGAGAATCTAGGAATG